>WWNC01000064.1:2477500-3207500 GCA_011125475.1 Melanerpes aurifrons
AACTCAAGGTGGTTTCCACTGTAAGCCTCCAGTCTCTTAGTCACACATAAGGAATGTATATTTGGACAAGACTTATGGCAGGAAGAAGTGACTACCATTTGGATGTCTTCTGGGGATCTAAATCAAGGGACTTGATGATTTCACACCATTTTCCAGGGTCTAAATGCTTGATGAAAACATTTCACAGCAGTGTCTAGGTACTTCAGAAGGCACCCTGCTGATCTAATTGAGATGTCTTTGGTTCCCTCAGAATTTGACTGTGTAAGACAACGATTTCATCATGTTGACATTTATTTCCTTGCCACTGCTTGGGAAAAAAATTATGCTGGCTGTTTTGTGGGAGGGCTTTTACTCAAGAAAAAAATATGATGGCTTTGAGAAAAGACATGAAGCAAATCTTGTGTGGTACTCAGGACTGTTATAGCTTCATCAACTTGATGATACTGAGCAGTAACTCAGATCGTGATGAGTGGGATTTAAGCTTATCACTGAAGATCAAAGACATTATTTCCTCTTGTTATCATACTTTCCAACCTGGTCTATTCTTTCTATTCTATTCTATTCTATTCTATTCTATTCTATTCTATTCTATTCTATTCTATTCTATTCTATTCTATTCTATTCTATTCTATTCTATTCTATTCTATTCTATTCTGTCCTGTCCTGTCCTGTCCTGTCCTGTCCTGTCCTGTCCTGTCCTATCCTGTCCTATCTCCTATTCTATTCTATTCTATTCTATTCTATTCTATTCTATTCTACCCTATCCTATCCTATCCTACCCTATTCTATTCTATTCTATTCTATTCTATTCTATTCTATTCTATTCTATTCTATTCTATTCTATTCTATTCTATTCTATCCTACCCTATCCTATCCTACCCTATCCTATCCTATTCTTATAGTTTCATAGTTTCATAGTTTCATTCAGGGTTGGAAGGGACCACAAGGATCATCTAGTTCCAACCCCCCTGCCATGGGCAGGGAAACCCCACACTACATCAGGCTGGACAGAGCCTCATCCAGCCTGCTCTTAAACACCCCCAGGGACGGGGCCTCGACCACCTCCCTGGACAACCCATTCCAGGGTCTCACCACTCTCATGGGGAACAACTTCCTCCTCACATCTAGCCTGAATCTCCCCACCTCCAGCTTCATTCCATTCCCCCTAGTCCTATCACTACCTGACATCCTGAGAAGTCCCTCCCCAGCCTTCCTGTAGGCCCCCTTCAGATCCTGGAAGGCCACAATGAGGTCACCTCGGAGCCTTCTCTTCTGCAGACTGAACAGCCCCAACTCCTTCAGTCTGTCCTCATAGGAGAGGTGCTCCAGCCCTCTGATCATCCTCCTGGCCCTTCTCTGGACACCTTCCAGCACCTCCACATCCCTCTTAGAATAGGGGCTCCAGAACTGGAGGCAGTACTCCAGGTGGGGTCTCACCAGGGCTGAGGAGAGGGGGAGGATCACCTCCCTCGACCTGCTGGCCACACTTCTCCTGATGCAGCCCAGGATCTGATTGGCTTTGCGGGCTGCAAGTGCACATTGAGAGCTCCTGTTGAGCTTTTTGTCCACCAGCACCCCCAAGTCTCTCTCCTCAGGGCTGCTTTCCAGCCAGTCCCTGCCCAGCCTGGATTTGTGCCTGGGATTGCCTCGACCCAGATGCAGGACCCTGCACTTGCTCTTCTTGAACTTCATGAGGTTGGCTTGTGCCCACCTCTCCAGCCTGTCAAGGTCCCTCTGGATGGCCTCCCTTCCCTCCAGCGTGTCTGCTGCACCACACAGCTTGGTGTCATCAGCAAACTTGCTGAGGGTGCACTCAATGCCACTGTCCATGGCACCCACAAAGATGTTGAACAAGCCTGGTCCCAGGACTGATCCCTGAGGGACTCCGCTTGTCCCTGGCCTCCACTGGGACATGGAGCCATTGACAGCCACTCTTTGGGTGCGGCCTATCCTATCCTATCCTATCCTATCCTATCCTATTCTATTCTATTTACACAGAATATATAGAATAAACCAGGTTGGAAGAGACCTTCAAGATCATCGTGTCCAACCCATCAACTGATCCAACCCACCTAAACAACTAACCCATGGCACCAAGCACCCCATCAAGTCTCCTCCTGAACACCTCCAGTGATGGTGACTCCACCACCTCCCCAGGCAACCCATTCCAAAGGGCAGTCACTCTCTTTGTGTAGAACTTCTTCCTAACATCCAACCTAAACCTCCCCTGGTGCAGCCTGGGACTGTGTCCTCTTGTTCTGGTGCTGGGTGCCTGGGAGAAGAGACCAACACCCTATCCTATCCTATTCTAATCTAAAGATCATAGAATAGAATCATTTGGGTTGGGAAAGACCTTTGAGATCATTGAATCCAACCCTTCTGTAACACTACCAAGTCTGGTGCTAAACCATGTCCCTCAGCACCACATCTCTGTGTTTTTTTCAACACCTCCAAGGATGGGGATTCACCCACCACCCTTGCCAGCTTGTTCCAGTCTTTGAGAGCCCTTTCAGACAAGAAGTTTATTCTCATATCCAACCTAAACTTCCTCTGGTGAAATACAGAATACAGAATGAACCAGGTTGGATCTTTGAGATCATCCAGTCCAACCTATCACCCAACACCATCTAATGAACTAAACCATGGCACCAAGTGCCTCATCCAGGCTCTTTTTAAACACTTCCAGCAATGGTGACTCCACCACCTCCCTAGGCAGCCCATTCCAATGGCCAATCTCTCTTTCTGTGAGTGAAATGTGAGACCATTTCCTCTCCTCCTATCACTTGGCACTAGACAAACCCCCACCTGGCTCCAACCTGCTTGCAGGGAGTTCTAGAGAGTGAAAAGGTCTCCCCACAAACCTCCTCTTCTCCAGATTCAACAACCCCAGTTCTCTCAGCTGCTCCTCACCAGACCTGTTCTCCAGACCCTTCATCAGCTTCCTTTCTCAACCCATAAGCTTTTCCACCTTCTTTTCTTCTCTCTGTCACTTGGCAGGCAGCCAAAGTCAACGCACCCCAAATACTTATGTGTTTAAATACATCTCCAAGTATACAGAAGGGCCCAGTTAAGCTTATAAGGTCTGTAATTGCTGAAGAGGCTTTTTGTTTGTTCTTTCTCTGCATACTTTAAAGTCAGCTCTATTTTTGTGGTGGTTTTGTTTGTTTGTGTGTTTTGGTGGGGGGATGGGTGTTTGTTTTTGTTTGGTGAGGAGGTTATCCAGAGAAGACAATTCACTCACTTCTGATGGAAAGACACTGAAGTGGGTGACTTTGTTGCATGGTCCCTTGCAACCCACACTCTTCTATACTCCTATGGTATTTCCCAAGTGCTAGTCCTCATTGTAAAACTGGAAGTTGAGGGTAAAGGAGGACACATTGATGTGCTGTTATTAGAGCACCATTTTACATCACATTCCACCAGCAAGTGTCTTTAAAGCAACTGAACCAGGAGAAGAAATTCACCTAGCAGGAGTACAAGATGACAAGTATTCATAGATTCACAGAATGGTTTGAGTTGGAAGGGACCTTAAGGATCATCTAGTTCCAATCCCCCTGCCATGGGCAGGGACGCCTCCCACCAGCCCAGGTTGCTCAAGGCCTCATCCAACCTGGTCTTGAACACCTCCAGGGAGGGGACATCCACAACCTCTCTGTTCTGTATCTCACCACCCTCCCTGTAAAGAATTTTGTCATAGTATCCATTCAACATCTGCCCTCCTCTGGGTTATAGAATCATAGAATTGTCAGGGCTGGAAGGGACCTCAAGGATTATGTGCTAGTAGAGATGCCTTTGGAGCAGGTAAAGTCAAGGCAAGTTTGTTGCTCTCTGCACTGTAATCATGAGCTGGGCAGATCCCTTGAGATGGAAGTTTTTGCTGTCTTTGCTTGAAGTAAGTCTTTAAAGTTGTCTTGCTCTAGAACATGAGGAAAAAAACCTAAATATCATGATTCTGAGGTAGAGAAAAGTGAAATCATAGAGTCATACAACAGTTTGGGTTGGAAGGGATCTTAAAGGTTATCTAGTTCCAACCCCCCGTTGTGGGTCACCACTACACCAAGTTGCTCAAGGCCTCATCCAGTCTGGCCTTGAACACCTCCAGGGAGAGGGCATCCACGGACAACCTGGGCAACCTGTTCTAGTGTCTCACCACCCTCCCTGTAAAGAATTTCTCCCTAAACTCCAGTCCAAATCTCCCAAAAAAAAACAGGTTTAAGAAGTTTTCTCATGGTTACTAAGCCTCTACCAGAAGCTTTTATGATTCCACTTCTCCTTTACACCCTGACAAAACAGTGGAATCAAAACAGGAACCCTCAGACATGAGCTCATACAACTTTCTGTCTGCTTTGCTTGGGTTTTGACTGATAATGTCAGCATGGTATATACCAGGCTGCTGCTCAGAAGTGAGCACAAGAGAAGACCCAGATTTCCTTCTGCTTGTTTTCTGGCAAGATTGGAATGTGCTGCGCTGAGTTTCTGTCCTGTGCTGAAGTTTTGTCCTGTGCTGAATGGATGTATTTGTACTTTCTACAGACTCTAAAGCCCTATCACTGGAGGAATCCAAACCAAAACCAAACCCCAGCTGAACTGATTCTACTCTACCCAGGCAAATCAGACATCATATTAATAATCATTCAGAGCCTATGGATTTCCTCATTGAAAAGTATAATAAAGAGGAACCCTTCCCATGTGGAGTTCAAAAGACCACTAGAGAAGGCTACAGAAGAACATGGTTTATTTCCTCTATTGGTAAATGATGATAATGAGGTTAAGTCATTAAATCACCAATCCATTGCATTAATTTGCTGCACTATGCACAATGTGATATTCAGGCTCATTGAGGGGCTTGCCTCTGCTTGTGCATCTCCTCAGCTCAGTCAACTTCAAGTCTACCTGGACTTCAGCAAGGCCTTTGATGCCGTCCTCCACAGCAAACTGCTGGCTAAGCTGTCAGCCCGTGGCTTGGAGAGCAACACTCTGTGCTGGGTTAGGAACTGGCTGGAGGCTGAGCCCAGAGAGTGGTGGTGAATGGTGCCACAGCCAGCTGGCAGCCAGGCACCAGTGGCATCCACCAGGGATGGGGCCTCGCCCCCCTGGGCCCCATCCTCTTTAATATCTTCATCGATGATCTGGATGAAGGGGTAGAGTCAGTCATCAGCAAGTTTGCAGATGACACCAAGTTAGGGGCAGATGTTAGTCAGTTAGAGGGTGGAAAGGCTCTGCAGAGGGACCTCGACCGAGTGGACAGATGGGCAGAGTCCAATGGGATGGCATTCAACAAGTCCAAGTGCCGAGTGCTGCACTTTGGCTACGGCAATCCCATGCAGAGCTATAGGCTGGGGTCGGAGTGGCTGAGAGCTCCCAAACAGAGAGGGACCTGGGTGTGCTGATCGACAGCCACCCGAATATGAGCCAGCAGTGTGCCCAGGTGGCCAAGAAGGCCAAGGGCATCCTGGCCTGCATCAGGAACAGTGTGGCCAGCAGGAGCAGGGAGGTCATTGTGCCCCTGTACTCTGTATTGGTTAGGTCACACCTCGAGTCCTGTGTCCAGTTCTGGGCCTCTCAGTTTAGGAAGGACATTGAGTCATTTGAAGGTGTCCAGAGAAGGGCAACAAGGCTGGGGAGAGGCCTTGAGCACAGCCCTGTGAGGAGAGGCTGAGGGAGCTGGGATTATTTAGCCTGGAGAAGAGGAGGCTCAGGGGTGACCTCGTTGCCCTCTCCAACTCCCTGAAGGGAGGTTGTAGCCAGGAAGGGGTTGGTCTCTTCTCCCAGGCAAGCAGCACCAGAACAAGAGCACACAGTCTCAAGCTGTGCCAGGGGAAGTTTAGGCTGGAGGTGAGGAGAAAGTTCGTCACCGAGAGAGTTGTTAGCATTAGAATGTGCTGGCCAGGGAGGTGGTGGAGTCATCATCCCTGGAGGTGTTCAAGAGGGGATTGAATGTGGCACTTGGTGCCATGGTCTAGTCATGAGGTCTGTGGAGACAGGTTGGACTCGATGATTCTTGAGGTCTCTTCCAACCTTGGTGAGACTGTGAGACTGTGAAGTAACAAGAAAAAAACAACTTTTTATCATTTTATAACATTACAGCCACAGTGTTTAAAAAAAAAAAGGAAGCTAACTAAAACAGGGCTATTTTGTGCTGTAAAGGTCTCCCCAGTGATGCTGCTTGCTTGATGCTGCTTGAGGAGAGTAACTCATACATATACTGTATGTGTATTTATATACACACACACACACACATAAGAACTCAGACAGAAATGAAGTAGGGGAAGGCTACATCTGAATTGTGTCCAGTTCTGGGTTCCCCAGTTCAAGAGGGACAGGAATGTACTGTAGAGAGTACAATGGAGGCTATGAGGATGATGAAGGGACTTGAACATCTGTCTGATGAGAAAAGGCTGAGAGACCTGTGTGATACACAACAAAATTTACCAGCTGCGGAACACTGTAATGCAAGAGAGATGTGGAGGTGCTGGAGCCAGGGCAGAGGACAAGGAAGCTGTGAAGAGCCTGGAGAGTAAATCTGATGAAGAGAGACTGAGGGAGCTGGGGATGGTTAGTGTGAAACAGAGAAGGCTGAGGGGAGACCTCATTGCTCTCTACAACTACCTGAGTGGCACTCAATGCCACTGTCCATGGCACCCACAAAGATGTTGAACAAGACAGGTCCCAGGACTGATCCCTGAGGGACTCCGCTTGTCCCTGGCCTCCACTGGGACATGGAGCCATTGACAGCCACTCTTTGGGTGCGGCCATCAAGCCAGTTCCTTATCTATCTAGTGGTCCACCCATCAAACCCATGTGTCACCAGTTTGGAGACCAGGATGTGGTGCGGGACAGTGTCGAAGGCTTTGCTCAGCTCCAGGTAAATGACATCAGTTGCTCTCCCCTCAGCTATTAATTTTGTCACCTGCTCATAGAAGGCCACCAGGTTGGTCAGGCAGGATTTGCCCTTGGCAAAGCCATGCTGACTGTTCCCAATCACCTCTTCACTATTCTTTTGAGCGAGCAGTGACTCCAGGAGGATCTGCTCCATGATCTTTCCAGGCACAGAGGTGAGACTGACTGGCCTGGAGTTCCCTGGTTCCTTCTTCTTACCCTTTTTGAAGATGGGGGCAATGTTTCCCCTTTTCCAGTCTGTGGGGACTTCACCAGATTGCCATGACTTGTGAAATATAATAGAGAGGGGTTTAGCAACCTCCTCTGCCAGTTCTCTCAGTACCCGTGGGTGTATCCCGTCGGGTCCCATGGACTTGAACACTTTCAGGTTCTTCAGATGATCACGAACCTGATCTGCACTTACAATGGGCAGTTCTTCCTCCCCATCCCTGGCATTCTCTTCCATAACATCAGGAGTGTGGCTAGAGGCCCTTGCAGTGAAGACTGAGGTAAAGAAGTTATTAAGCACCTCAGCCTTTTCCTCATCACTTGTGACCATGTCACCAGTTTCCTTTCTGAGGGGGCCCACACCTTCCCTAGTCTTCTTCTTCCCATTAATAAATTCCTGTGTGACCTGCCCAAGGTGATCCTGCTTTGGCCTCAATGATCTCCAGAGGGCCCCTTCCACCCCCACCATTCTATGATGGGAAGAAAATATACTAGTCAGGGTACTGCAGTGTTATTTTATCTTTCTTTATATTTGGAAGAGACTGAGATAAAAACATAAAAGGCTTTTCTGTTTCTTTCTTTGCTGAATTTATCTGGTTAAATATTTCACTGTCTTTCAGTCTCAGCACAGACTCGAAAGAGATTGCTGAAAGGCAGTGAACTATCACCAGCTTTGAAACCTCTCACTCAATTCATCTGTCAGGTCAAACCTCTTTTGACAGTGAAATCTTTATTTTTTCTCTGTGTGTGTGTGTGTGTTTTGAAGGCAACTCCAAGCTTATGACAGGTGCCAGATTGACAGCACAGGGAGGCAAAAACAGAAGTTCTCTGTTTATTCATGGGTGAGATACTGCTCAGGAAGGAGCACCAGCACTGAAGACTTCCTGAAGGGGGTCCCCTTGGCAGGGGGTGTGGAACTAGGGGATCTTTAAGGTCCCTTCTAACACAAATCACTCTATAGTTCTATGATACAGAAATTTCAGAGTAAAGTACAATTGTTGCATAATTAACTCCAGGTCATAAATTTACTCCCCACAGCAGTGAGGATCTCGAAGGTCTCTTCCTATTCTATTCTATTCTATTCTATTCTATTCTATTCTATTCTATTCTATTCTATTCTATTCTATTCTATTCTATTCCATTCCATTCCATTCCATTCCATTCCATTCCATTCCATTCCATTCCATTCCATTCGTCTTTTCCAACCTGGTCAATCCTATTCTTCTCTTCTCTTCTCTTCTCTTCTCTTCTCTTCTCTTCTCTTCTCTTCTCTTCTCTTCTTTCTCTTCTCTTCTCTTCTCTTCTCTTCTCTTCTCTTCTCTTCTCTTCTCTTCTCTTCTCTTCTCTTCTCTTCTCTTCTCTTCTCTTCTCTTCTCTTCTCTTCTCTTCTCATTCCTATTCCTATTCCTATTCCTATTCCTATTCCTATTCCTATTCCTATTCCTATTCCTATTCCTATTCCTATTCCTATTCTATAAACAGCCTTGATGTGTCCCTGGGCAGCCTGATGGAGTTGGAGGTGTCCCTGCTAACTGCAGGGGGGTTGGACAAGCTGAGCTCAGAGGGTCCCTTCCAACCCAATCTACAATCTGTGCAAAAGAGCTGGGAAGATTAAGAGAATTCAGAGACTGAAACAAAACCAAGAACAGACAAAGAGAGGGTGGGGGTGTGTGTGTGTGAAACCCACCAAAGTCAAGAAGTAAGAAATAAAGAATGTTAAATATGAGTAAGAGGGCAGGATAAATATTTATGTAAAGATCTGTGTTGAGTTCTGGAGCACACTTGTGACAAAACCCCACGTTGCTCGTTTTTCTTCATTAGAAGGTAAACAGCTGTGGGGCTGTACCAATATTTTTCTATGCTTGGGGACCCAATATGCATGAGCTCAATCTCTCAGAAGAGCTGCTTTGCATTGCTAGAATGGGGCTTCTTTGCTCTGAATGATCCTCTCCCTGGAATGCATTTTCAGTGGAGCAGTTGCCACATGTTTATTTTATTCATTTAATTAATACCATGCCTTTAATTTTCCTGTTCAGGACTGCAGCTTTCTTCCCCAACAAAGACTTCTGCTTCAGTTTTACTTCTCTGCCTCTTATCCTTTCTGCTCAGTGTGTTAGAGGAATGTTTGTATTTGAATCCCTTCTTTTTCTTCCTTTTTATCACATCCAGCACATGGGCACTTTGTCTTTGAAAAGTAAAACTTCTGTGTTTTTATAGATAAGGGCTTGGCACAACATGGAAAGGAAAATCAAGCACTAGGGCTGTGGGACAAAGATTTCTGCTTGTCGTCCTCTGCCAGTCAAAATGTAATTGTGGTGTGTTTAAGGTGTTCCCTGCAGGTGGGCCAAGCATATGCAGCCTGTGTGGTAGGAGAAGAGCAGCAAGGGGCAATTAATTTTATTGAAAACCCTAAAAATCTGCAGAAGTCACACAGGTTTCACAAGTCCAAGCCGGTGCCTCTTGAAACTCCTCTAAAACCACTGAAAATCAGGGTTCTAATGCCTTGGGTTTCTGCTTTACAGAATACAGAATTAACTAGGTTGGGAAAGATCTTTGAGATCATCCAGTCCAACCTATCACCCAGCACCATCTGATCAATTAAACCATGGCACCAAGTGCCTCATCCAGGCTCTTCCTAAACACCTCCAGGGATGGTGACTCCACCACTCTCTCTGGGCAGCACATTCCAATGGCCAAGTCGCTATCTGGGAAAAATTTCTTCCTCACCTCCAGCTTAAACCTCCCCTGGCACAGCTTGAGACTGTGTCCTCTTGTTCTGTCACAAGTTGCCTGGGAGAAGAGATCAACCCCCATCTGGCTACAACCTCCATTCAGGTACTCATAGATGGCAAGAAGGTCTCCCCTGAGCCTCCAGGCTAAGCAACCCCAGTTCCCTCAGCCTCTCCTCACAGGGCTGTGCTCCAGACCCCTCCCCAGCTTTGTTGCCCTTCTCTGGACGCTTTCCAGCATCTCAACATCTTTCTTAAACTGAGGAGCCCAGAACTGGACACAGGACTCAAGGAGTGGCCTAACCAGTGCTGAGCACAGGGGCAGAATGACCTCCCTGCTCCTGCTGGCCACACGGTTCCTGATGCAGGCCAGGATACCATTGGCCCTCTTGGCCACCTGGGCACCTGTGTTTTCTCAATCCCCTTATAATAAGATGAGTTTGAGCCTTTTCATAGATTCATAGATTCACAGTAATCTTTTCTTTCTGCATAGATTCATAATGATCCTTTCTTTCTGCTCAAAACTCTTGACTTGACTTAGCACCTGCTCTTGATCCCAGCCCTGAAGCTGGTGGCATTTTTTGGGGGAGCTTTTAAGAAACTGCCAGTTTTTAGGTAGCCCAAGAGCTGAAGCTGCCTTGCCCTGGTGGGATGTGCTGACCAAGATGCAGTGTTCACCAGCACAGCTCATCCCACCCAGGCTTTCTCCCTGCATGCTGCTGAGCTCATTCCCTTCCTGAAACTCTGCCAAGTGTGTCCCTTCAGCCATTAATGGATTCACAGAATGGCTTGGGTTGAGTTGAGAGGGACCTTAAAGATCATTGAGTTCCAGCCCTCCTGCCATGGGCAGGGACAACTTCCACCAGCCCTGGTTGCTCCAGGCCTCATCCAACCTGGCCTTGAACACTTCCATGGAGGGGGCATCCACAACCTCTCTGAACATCCTGTTCCAGTATCTCCCCACCCTCACTGGAAAGAATTTCTTCCTAATCTCCAATCTCAATCTGCCCTCTCCAAGCTTCAATCCATTCCCTCTTGGCCTGTCACCACAAGCCCTTGTGAAAAGTCCCTCCCCAGCTTTCTTGTAGCCCCCTTCAGTTTAGTGGAATAAAGTTCCAATGGCTTTAGTGTTGTACCTGTGCTACTTTGGCTCCCGATGGTTGTTCCTAATCACTTCTGTACACAAACAGTTACTTTGATTCAGATCAATTATTTCTCAGAGCTGAATGTCTCTGCAAATATGAAATCAGCATAATTCATTATTTTACTGCTTTAAGCTAAATCCTCCAGCTCTTGCCAAAAAAACCCAGCAGAAACAAAACCAACTTGCTGAAGTGAATATATGAATCATAGAATCATAGAATCAACCAGGTTGGAAAAAAATCCTCAGAGATCATCAAGTCCAACCTTTTACCTAAACCCTAACACCTCAGGACAACTAAACCGTGGCTCTAAGTGCCACATCCAATCCTGGCCAAGAGGGCCAATGGACTCCTGGGCTGCATCAGGAACAGTGTGGCCAGCAGGAGCAGGGAAGTCATGCTGCCCTGCACTCAGCACTGGTTAGGCCACACCTTGAGTCCTGCATCCAGTTCTGGGGTGCACAGTTTAGGGAAGATGTTGAGATGCTGGAAGGTGTCCAGAGAAGGGCAACAAAGCTGAGGAGGGGTCTGGAGCACAGCCCTGTGAGGAGAAGCTGAAGGAGCTGGGGTTGCTCAGCCTGGAGAAGAGGAGACTCAGCGGTGACCTTCTTGCTCTCTCCAACTCCCTGAAGGGAGGTTGTAGCCAGGTGGGGGTTGGTCTCTTCTCCCAGGCAAGCAGCATCACCTGGTCTATTCTATTCTATTCTATTCTATTCTATTCTATTCTATTCTATTCTATTCTATTCTATTCTATTCTAAAAAGAGGAGACAGTCTCAAGGGACGTTCTGGCTGGAGGTGAGGAAGAAGTTCTTCACAGAGAGCTTGGCCATTGGAATGTGCTGCCCAGGGAGGTGGTGGAGTCACCACCGCTGGAGGTGTTTAGGAAGAGCCTGGATGTGGCACTTGGTGCCATGGTTTAGTTGATTAGATGGTGTTGGGCGATAGGTTGGACTCTATGATCTCAAACGTCTCTTCCAACCTGGTCTATTCTATTCTATTCTATTCTATTCTATTCTATTCTATTCTATTCTATTCTATTCTATTCTACTCTACTCCACTCCACTCCACTCCACTCTACTCTACTCTACTCTACTCTACTCTATCCTATCCTAGGAAGAACTTTCTCCTCACATCGAGCCTAAACCTCCCCTGGCACAGCTTGAGACTGTGTCCTCTTGTTCTGGTGCTGCTTGCCTGGGAGAATCCTCTCTGTGAGGATTAAAAAAAGCAGAATTTTGGCTAGAGTAAGGTGTTGAGATCAGACAGGGGGGGAAAAAAAAGGCAAAAAAAGAAAGGCTCTGCAGTTTGTGTGTTTCTGTAACCCTTAGAAAAGTAGTGAAGGAATAGAGTAGAAATAATGAAATGCCTTTGAAAAGTGTAGGCCTAACTTGAAAGACTTTGCAACTGCAGCAGTTGCAGGTGTGACAGGAATTGCCACTTGTCTTGTTCAACACCTGTCTTGTTCAACATCTTTGTGGGTGCCATGGACAGTGGCATTGAGTGCACCCTCAGCAAGTTTGCTGATGACACCAAGCTGTGTGGTGCAGCAGACACGCTGGAGGGAAGGGAGGCCATCCAGAGGGACCTTGACAGGCTGGAGAGGTGGGCACAAGCCAACCTCATGAAGTTCAAGAAGAGCAAGGGCAGGGTCCTGCATCTGGGTGGAGGCAATCCCAGGCACAAATGCAGGCTGGGCAGGGACTGGCTGGAAAGCAGCCCTGAGGAGAGAGACTTGGGGGTGCTGGTGGACAAAAAGCTCAACAGGAGCTCTCAATGTGCACTTGCAGCCTGCAAAGCCAATCAGATCCTGGGCTGCATCAGGAGAAGTGTGGCTAGCAGGTCGAGGGAGGTGATCCTCCCCCTCTACTCAGCCCTGGTGAGACCCCACCTGGAGTACTGTGTCCAGTTCTGGAGCCCCTATTACAAGAGGGATGTGGAGGTGCTGGAACGTGTCCAGAGAAGGGTCAGGAGGATGATCAGAGGGCTGGAGCACCTCTCCTATGAGGACAGTCTGAGGGAGTTGGGGCTGTTCAGTCTGCAGAAGAGAAGGCTCCCAGGTGACCTCATTGTGGCCTTCCAGGATCTGAAGGGGGCCTACAGGAAGGCTGGGGAAGGACTTCTCAGGATGTCAGGTAGTGATAGGACTAGGGGGAATGGAATGAAGCTGGAGGTGGGGAGATTCAGGCTAGATGTGAGGAGGAGGTTCTTCCCCATGAGAGTGGTGAGAGCCTGGAATGGGTTGTCCAGGGAGGTGGTCAAGGCCCCGTCCCTGGGGGTGTTTAAGAGCAGGCTGGATGAGGCTCTGTCCAGGCTGATGTAGTGTGATGTGTCCCTGCCCATGGCAGGGGGGTTGGAACTAGATGATCCTTGTGGTCCCTTCCAACCCTGAATGAAACTATGAAACTATGAAACTATGAAACTATGAAACTATGAAACTTACTCCTGCATTCTCCATGTGTAAAAATACCAAAGGAAACCCCTGCTGCCAGTGCTGACCATGGGAATGCAGTGAAATCTTCAATGACTTAACTGCTGCACAGTTTTTGCCAGAGGCTGAGGTGGGGACTCTGCCTCTGAGGAATTTCAAATTAAATAAAAAGCTACTCTTTGCCTAACTACAGGTTTAGGCTTGAGGTGAGGAGAAAGTTCTCCCCAGAGAGAGTTGTTGGCCATTGGGATGTGCTGCCCAGGGAGGTGGTGGAGTCACCATCACTGGAGGTGTTCAAAAAGGGATTGGATGTGGCACTTGAAGCTCTGTTTCAGTAGTCATGAGGTGCTGGGTGACGGGTTGGACTTGATGATCTTTGAGGTCTTTTCTAACCTTGTGGATTCTATGATTCTATGATCTCAGAGGTCTTTCCCAACCTTTCTGATTCTACAGTTCTGTTGAGTAAGGCTATGGTAGGTCAGCTTTGTCAGGATAGGTTGGACCCACTCTAATTGATGTGTAGTGCCTGGGCAGCTCTAACTGAAAGCTGAAAGTCAGTGAATTAAGTCCATCCATTCTCTAACTCTACCAAGGCTGGAGGTAAACCATGCCCCTCAGCACCACATCTCTGTATCTTTGAAATCTTTCTAGGCATGAAGATTACACCACCTCCCTGTTCCAGTCTTAGAGAACTCTTTCAGTCAGCAAGGAAGGAGGTTGACTTGCTGGAACGAGTCCAGAGAAGGGCAACAAAGCTGGGGAGGGGTTTGGAACACAGCCCTGTGAGGAGAGACTGAGGGAGCTGGGGTTGCTCAACCTGTAAAAGAGGAGACTCAGGGGTGACCTTCTTGCTCTCTACAACTACCTGAAGGGAGGTTGTAGACAGGCAGATGTTCTTCTCTTCTCCCAGGCAGCCAGCACCAGAACAAGAGGACACATTCTCAGGCTGCACCAGGGGAGGTTTAGGTTGGATGTTAGGAAGAAGCTCTATACAGAGAGAGTGATTGCCCATTGGAATGGGCTGCTCAGGGAGGTGGTAGAGTCACCATCACTGGAGGCCTTCAGGAGGAGACTTGATGGGGTGCTTGGTGCCATGGGTTAGTTGTTTAAGTGGGTTGGATTGATTGATAGGTTGGACACGATGATCTTGAAGGTCTCTTCCAACCTGGTTTATTCTATATATATTCTATGTATTCAAGTTTCTTCTAATTTCCAGCTTAAACCTCCCCTGGGGCAACTTGAGGCCATTTCCTCTCATCCTACCACTTGTCACTAGAGAGAAGGGAGAGACTCCCACCCCACTCCAACCTCCTCTCAGGGAGTTGTTAGAGAACAATTAGGTCTCCCACAGCCTCCTCTTCTCCAGACTAAGCAACCCCAGCTCCCTCAGCTGCTCCTCACCAGCCCTGTTCTCCAGACCCTTCACCAGCTTCCTTGTCCTCTCTGGACCTGCTTCAGCACCTCAATGAATTTCTTGGAGCTAGGGCCCCAAAACAGAAGTCAGTATCTAAGCTGTGGCCCCATTGCTGTATAGAAGGAAGTACAAACTGCAGCAGAACCCAAACCCTTTCTCTTTTGCCTATGTCATGTAATCAGTTCCCAAGTTATACCACCCATTGTGTAACTTCCTTACATGAAAATAATTACAATTGCAGTGTTACAATTTTGACTAATTGCATAAATATGTAACAGCCTGAACCAGGGGCTCAAGCTACATCTGCACTAAGGCCCTGGGATGGTTATGCAGCAGAGCCTGCTAAGAAACTGCTTCAGAAGACATGAATGAGAGAAAAAAAGATGGCTGGAAATACCCCATGGGGATTTACTAAGTGGAAATCATTGCTGACCAACCCAGCTTGGTGGATGCATTAGAAGGCAGGTGAGCAGTACAAAGAAGAATGTGTTGAGGGGTTTAAAATTAAGAGCTCTGCAGGAGCTGCTGCTGTCTGCTCTAGGAAGGGTTGGAGGTGATTTGTCAGTTCTGGAGACAGAGAGGTCTCTACTGGAGAGAGTCCAGTGGAGAGCTATAAGGATGATCAAAGGACTTGAACATCTCTCCTATGAAGAAAGACTGAGAGCCCTCAGGATGTTTAGACTTAAGAAGAGAAGGCTGAGAGAGGATCTGAGGGGTAGGTGTCAAGATGAAGGTACCAGGCTCTTCTTGGTGGTGCCCAGTGATAGGACAAGCAACAACAAGAAGAAGCTAGAACCCAGGAAGTTCCACCTCAACAGGAGAAGAAACTTCCTTACTGTGAGACTGATGGAGCCCTGGAGCAGGCTGCCCAGAGGGTTTGGGGAGTCTCCTCTGGAGACTTTCAAAATCCATTTGGATGCCTTCCTGTGTGACCTGCCCTAGGTGATCCTATTTGGGGTGTGGGGGTAAGGCTCAATGGTCTCTGGAGGTCCCTTCCAATATTTGTATTACAGAATCACAGAATCATTTTGATTGGAAAAGACCTTCAAGAGGATTGAGTCCAGTCATTATCCAACTCCACCAAAACTGTTGCCAAACCCACATCCCTCAGCACCACATCTCTTCATCTTTTAAACACCTCCAGTGATGGGAAAACCACTACTCTGGGGAGCCTGTTCTAGTCTTTGATAAACCTTTCAGTCAAGAAGATTCTTCTAAGAAGAATGCAGCACTAATAGCAATTAGATGCAGCATGGGAAGGGAAGGAAGGAAGGGAAGGGAAGGGAAGGGAAGGGAAGGGAAGGGAAGGGAAGGGAAGGGAAGGGAAGGAAGGGAAGGGAAGGAAGGGAAGGGGGAAGGGAAGGGAAGGGAAGGGAAGGGAAGGGAAGGGAAGGGAAGGGAAGGGAAGGGAAGGGAAGGGAAGGAGAGAAGAGAAGAGAAGAGAAGAGAAGAGAAGAGAAGAGAAGAGAAGAGAAGAGAAGAGAAGAGAAGAGAAGAGAAGAGAAGAGAAGAGAAGAGAAGGGAAGGGAAGAGAAGAGAATTAACTAGATTGGAGGAGACCTTTGAGATCATCAAGTCCAACCTATCACCCAACACCATCTAATCAACTAAACCATGGCACCAAGTGCCTCATCCAGGCTCTTTCTAAACACCTCCAGGGATGGGGACTCCACCACCTCCCTGGGCAGCACATTCCAATGGCCAATCTCTCTGTCTGGGAAGAATTTCTTCCTCCCCTCCAACCTAAACCTCCCCTGGCACAGCTTGAGACTTTGTCCTCTTGTTCTGACGCTGGTTGTCTGGGAGAAGAGACCAACCCCCAGTTGACTACAACCTCCCTTCAGGTAGTTGTAGAGAGCAAGAAGGTCTCCCCTGATCTTCCTCTTCCCCAGGCTAAGCCACCCCAGCTCCCTCAGCCTGTCCTCACAGGGCTGTGCTCCAAACCCCTCCCCAGCTTTGTTGCCCTTCTCCAACCTGGTCTACCCTATCCTATCCTATCCTATCCTATCCTATCCTATCCTATCCTATCCTATCCTATCCTATCCTATCCTATCCTATCCTATCCTATCCTATCCTATCCCACAAATGAATGAAGTTATAACAACCAAGGGTATATCGTTAATTCACATTAATTAGACTAGAGGCTTTGTTTGTGGACAACAAGAGCAAAAGAGTCAGAGTGCCATCTGCTTTTCCAAACTGTCAACCTTGCCTCATGTAGATCACAGTGGAAAATGCAATTTGTTTTGAATGCCCTTTCAGGTTTAATATAGGTTATCTTCCTCGTGCTTGCTGATGAGTTGAGTCTCTCCAAGAGGTGCTTGGATGCAGCAGATAGTGCAAAAGCAGCTATGTGATCAGTGAAGTTCAGGAGAGGACTGATTGCACTGACATTTTGATTGGCTTTTATGTTGTTGTTTTTTTTCCCCTTTTATTTTCCTTGAGATTTTGAAAGTTTGAATTAATTCTGCTGCTATTTAAATCCTCCCTACTTTGTTAGCCATTTCAAAGTGCAGGGACAACTCCACTCTTAAAGTGAAATCAATGATATTGTTCCTTTTTTTCACCCCCTCTCCTTCAGTCTTCAACCTGCTGTAGTGTGAGGTGTCCCTGCCCATGGCAGGGGGCTTGGAACTGGATGAGCCTTGAGGTCCCTTCCAACCCTATCATAGTATCACAGTATCAGTCAGGGTTGGAAGGGACCACAAGGATCATCTAGTTCCAACCCCCCTGCCATGGGCAGGGACACCCCACACTACATCAGCCTGGCCACAGCCTCATCCAGCCTGGGCTTCAACACCTCCAGAGACAGGGCCCCAACTACCTTCCTGCACAACCCATTCCAGGGCTTCACCACTCTCATGGGGAAGAACTTCCTCCTCCCCTCCAGCCTCAATCTCCCCACCTCCAGCTTCATTCCATTCCCCCTAGTCCTAGCAGTCCCTCAGATCCTGAGCAGTCCCTTCCCAGCCTTCCTGTAGCCCCCTTCAGATACTGGAAGGCCACAATTAGAATAGAATAGAATAGAAAAGAATAGAATAAACCAGGTTGGAAGAGACCTTCAAGATCATCACGTCCAACCTATCATCCAACACCACCTAATCAACTAACCCATGCAACCAAGCATCCTATCAAGTCTCCTCCTGAACACCTCCAGGGATGGTGACTCCACCACCTCCCCAGGCAGCCCATTCCAATGGCCAATCACTCTCTCTGTGTAAAACTTCCTCCTAACCTCCAGTATCACAGTATCACACTATCACCAAAGTTGGAAGAGACCTCGAGGATCATCAAGTCCAACCTGTCACCACAGATCTCATGACTGGACCATGGCTCCAAGTGCCACATCCAATCCCCTCTTGAACACCTCCAGGGATGGGGACTCCAACACCTCCCTGGGCAGCACATTCCAATGACGAATGACTCTCTCGGTGAAGAACTTTCTCCTCACCTCCAGCCTAAACCTCCCCTGGCACAGCTTGAGACTGTGTCCTCTTGTTCTGGTGCTGGCTGCCTGGGAGAAGAGACCAAACTCTGCCTGTCTACAACCTCCCTTCAGGTAGTTGTAGAGAGCAAGAAGGTCTCCCCTGAGCCTCCTCTTCTCCAGGCTAAGCAACCCCAGCTCCCTCAGCCTCTCCTCACAGGGCTGTATTCCAAGCCCCTCACCAACTTTGTTGCCCTTCTCTGGACACACTCCAGCAAGTCAACCTCCTTCCTAAACTGAGGAGCCTTCTCTTCTCCAGACTGAACAGCCCCAACTCCTTCAGTCTGTCCTCACATAGTCAGGTGCTTTCTGTGAAGCTTTGGTGGTTCCACGTGGAAAGGCAGGGATTGAATTACTGAGTGGCTGCTGCAGAGTGAAATTTTGGGGTTTCCATGTTGGTGGTGATTAATTCTTTTTGGTAATTTTCTGATGATTTATATCTGTTTCTGCATAATCAACAGACACACTGGGAAAGATAATTGCACTTGAAGGGAAATTACTGTCTCATGAGATGAATAAGTCTGATGATTAAATTAAAGTAGAAGAAAGCAGTGATGTTCACACAGCCAAGCAGAACGGCATGCCCTTCCTTTGTTGGGCTTTGGTGACCTTTTGCAGGGTCTAGAAACAGTTCAATGTATTCCAAGTCAGACAATGCAGAAAGGAATACTTAGCCTAAATAAGTTACAGTCTCATGGGAAATGCAAGAGTTTCACGTTCCAAAATGGAAAAGTTGGATAAGGCCTCTGAGATCATCCACTCCAACCATCAACCTCACACCACCATGGCCATGAAAACAGATCCCAAAGCACCATGGCCACAGGTTTCTTGAACACCTCCAGGGATGCTGCATCTGGGATCCTGCATCTGGGTCGAGGTAACCCCAGGCACAAATCCAGGCTGGGCAGGGACTGGCTGGAAAGCAGCCCTGAGGAGAGAACCTTGGGGGTGCTGGGGGAGGAGAAGCTCAACAGGAGCTCTCAGGGTGCACTTGCAGCCCAGAAAGCCAATCAGATCCTGGGCTGCATCAGGAGAAATGTGGCCATCAGGGCAAGGGATGTGATTCTCCCCCTCTGCTCAGCTCTGGGGAGACCCCACCTGGAGTACTGTGTCCAGTTCTGGAGCCCCTATGACGAGAGGGATGTGGAGGTGCTGGAAGGTGTCCAGAGAAGGGCCACAAGGATGATCAGAGGGCTGGAGCACCTCTCCTATGACACAGACTGAAGGAGTTGGGGCTGTTCAGTCTGCAGAAGAGAAGGCTCCCAGGTGACCTCATTGTGGCCTTCCAGAGAGGCTGAGGGAGCTGGGGTTGCTTAGCCTGGGGAAGAGGAGGCTCACGGGAGACTTTATTGCTCTCTACAACTACCTGAAGGGAGGTTGTGGCCAGTGGGGGTTGGTCTCTTCTCCCAGGCAACCAGCATCAGGACAAGAGGACACAGTCTCAAGCTGCACCAGGGGAGGTTTAGGCTGGAGATGAGAAAGAAATTTCTTCCCAGCAAGAGAGATTGGCCATTGGAATGTGCTGCCCAGGGAGGTGGTGGAGTCACCATGACTGAGGTGTTGAAAAAGAACCTGGATGAGGCACTTGGTGCCATGGTTTAGTTCATTAGATGGTCTTGGATGAGAGGTTGGACTTGATGATCTCTGAGGTCTTTTTTGACTTGATGATCTCTGAGGTCCTTTTCAACCTGGTTAATTCTGTATTCTGTGTCTAGGAAAAGCCTGGCTGAGGCAGTTAGTGCCATGGTCCAGTTGATTAGTTAGGGTTGGGTGATCAGTTGGACTTGTTGATCTTGGAGGTCTCTTCCAACCTGCTTGATTCTGAGGAACCCCAACTCTCTCAGCATGAGTGCAGTGCTCCAGCCCTCTGATCATTTTTGTGGCCCTCCTCTGGACCCTCTCCGTAAGCTCCACAGCCCTCTTTTGTTGAAGGTCCCATAGCTGGACACTGTACTGCAGCTGAGGTCTCACCATAGCAGAATAGAGTGGAAGAATCAGCTTTATCTATCTGCTGGCCAGGGTGCTTTGTGTGCAGCCCAAGAATTTGGTTGTTTGAGTGCATCCAGCCCTTTTTCTATAGGCAAAGAAAGGAAGAGGAGGAGGTTTCTCCCCACTCTCACTTAGCAAGGTAAACTGCAGCTTGCCTGAGAGTGGCACTTCAAATTGATCTCTCAGCTAATTCTGAGTTACAGCTTCCATTTGACAACCCCACACTACAGATGAAGTGCAAAGCCATGCAAATCCAAGCCACCAATCACACACACACACACAAAAATGGGGAGCCTTTGGCACCTGTGACTGACATCCCATGAGGGATGTCTCCAAAAAATTGCTTAGGGTAGAGGTTGTCACCAAGATTGAAGTTTTCACCCAGATTGAAGTGCATGGCTGCAAATCCTTCTGCTCCAGAGAGTCATTTTGACCTCAGTGGAGTGATGGCCAGCACCCTGATAGAAAAAGTTCAGGGGAAAAAAAAAACACTAAAAAAAGAGGAAAAATAATCTATGAGAACAAGCCCTTGCAATTCTGCAGATGGCATTTGGTGCTGGAACTCTCTCTGTCAGGTGGGCTTTGATGCTGAGTCTCACAAGGGGAATTGATCTTTGGAAGGAGCCCTTGTGGGGTGTGAGGCAGAGCATAAACCACCTGCAGGAAGGGAGAGAATTGGTGGATTTCTGCATTCGCTACACAGAAAACCCAGGGAATGCTTTTGAGGTCTGTGGGATGGAGATTATTAGATCAGAATAATAAACTTAGATTAGAATATTCCAGTGAGGCCAGGCTCTGTTCAGTGGTGCTCAGTGGTGAGGCACTGGGCTAATAGAAGGTGTCCCTGCAAATGACAGGGGTTTGGAACTAGATGGTCATTAAGGTCTCTTCCAACCCAAACCACTCTATGATCATGTGACCTAATTGTGGCCTTCCAGTATCTGAAGGGGGCTCCAAGAAAGCTGGGGAGGGACTTTTGAGGGTGTCAGGGAGGGATAGGACTGGGGGGAATGGAGTAAAACTAGAAGTGGGGAGATTCAGATTGGATGTTAGGAAGAAGTTGTTCCCCAGGAGGGTGGTGAGAGCCTGGCACAGGTTGCCCAGGGAGGTGGTGGAAGCCTCCTGCCTGGAGGTGTTTGCAGCCAGGCTGGATGTGGCTGTGAGCAACCTGCTGTAGTGTGAGGTGTCCCTGGCCATGGCAGGGGGGTTGGAACTGGCTGAGCCTTGAGGTCCCTTCCAACCCTGACAATTCTGTGGTTCTGTGTAGGTCATAGTATCATAGTATCATAGTATCAGTCAGGGTTGGAAGGGACCACAAGGATCAGCTAGTTCCAACCCCCCTGCCATGGGCAGGGACACCCCATGCTAGATCAGCCTGGCCAGAGCCTCAGCCAGCCTGGGCTTAAACACCTCCAGGGACAGGGCCCCAACCACCTTCCTGGACAACCCATTCCAGGGCTTCACCACTCTCATGGGGAAGAACTTCCTCCTCCCCTCCAGCCTGAATCTCCCCACCTCCAGCTTCATTCCATTCCCCCTAGTCCTATCACTCCCCTGAGATCCTGAGCAGTCCCTCCCCAGCCTTCTTGTAGGCCCCCTTCAGATCAAAGGTAGGCTACAATGCTAGGTTTCCCAGCTCTGAAGAATGACTTTGAAGTCCTACTTCCTTCGATGGTGGTTCCTCATTTTGCTTAACAATCAGGAAATGGAGACAATTATTTTGGGGGGAAGCTTGAATACTTTGCTCTTTTCAGTGCTGGTGGCTTGGCTTGGTGTGTGTGTAAGCTCAGGCTCGATGTGTTGTGCACAAAATGCAAGGCAGGCAGAACAAAAAGGCTTCAGTTTCATTACCTTTCAGCCAATTATTGACATGCTTCATTTCAAGACATGATTATTCTCACTTTCAGCCTTCTTTTGTTCTGCCTAGTAACATCCCAGAGCACAGCAGGAGCTGCTGGAAAGTAGGATAATGATGATGATGAATTTTCTCCTTGTGACATGCACATTAACAGTGGAATTTCCTTGGCACTCTCCAGAGGTTGTTTCTAATCTCATAAAGGACACTTGAACAGAAGACATATATGTGTAACAAACACTTTATTTCTAGGCCAACATCCACTTAGGGCTGTTTAGAATCATTTTGGCTGGAAAATACCTCTAATGAATGACAGAATCACACAATGTAAGGGGTTGGAAGGGACTTTGAAAGACCACTGAGTCCAACCCCCTGCCAGAGCAGGCTGCACAGGAGCACATCCAGGTGGGTTTTGAAAGTCTCCAGAGATGGAGACTCCACAACCTCCTTGGGCAGCCTGCTCCAGGGCTCTGACACCCTCACAGTGAAAAGGTTTTTCCTTCTGTTCTCATGGAACCTCCTCTACTCCAGCTTGCCCACATTACCCTTTCTCCTACTGTTGGACATCACTGAGCAGAGCCTGGCTCTGTCCTCCTGATACTGCCCTTCACATCTTTATCAGAATGAATGAGGTCCCCCCTCAGGCTCCTCTTCTCCAAGCTAAAGACCCCCAGATCCCTCAGCCTTTCCTCATAGGGAGATAAACCTTTATTAGAATAAACCAAACCAGGTTGGAAGAGACCTTCAAGATCATCATGTCCAACCCATCAACCAATCCAACCCACCCAAACAGCTAACCCATGGCACTAAGCAACCCATCAAGTCTCCTCCTGAACACCTTCAATGACGGCGACTCCACCACCTCCCTGGGCAGCCCATTCCAATGGGCAATCACTCTCTCTGTATAGAACTTTTTCCTAACATCCAACCTGAACCTCCCCTGGCGCAGCCTGAGACTGTGTCCTCTTGTTCTGGTACTGGGTGCCTGGGAGAAGAGACCATCACCCACCTGTCTACAACCTCCATTCAGGTAGTTGTAGAGAGTGATAAGGTCACCCCTGAGTCTCCTCCTCTCCAGGCTGAGCAACCCCAGCTCCCTCAGTCTTTCCTCATAGGGCTTGTGTTCCAAACCCCTCACCAACTTTGTTGCTCTTTTCTGGACTCGTTCCAGCAAGTCAACATCCTTCCTAAACTGAGGGGCCCAGAACTGGACACAGGACTCGAGGTGTGGCCTAACCAGTGCAGTATACAGGGGCAGAATGACCTCCCTACTCCTGCTGGCCACACTGTTCCTGATGCAGGCCAGGATGCCATTGGCCCTCTTGGCTGCCTGGGCACACTGCAGGCTCATGTTCAGCCTACCATCCACCAGTACCCCAGGTCCCTCTCTGCCTGGCTGCTCTCCAGCCACTCTGACCCCAGCCTGTAGCACTGCATGGGGTTGTTGTAGCCAATGTGCAGAACCCGGCACTTGGATGTGTTAAATCTCATGCCATTGGATTCTGCCCATCTGTCCAGCCTGTCGAGGTCCCTCTGCAGAGCCTCTCTACCCTCCAGTAGATCAACTCTTGCCCCCAGCTTGGTGTCGTCAGCAAATTTACTGATGATGGACTCAATGCCCTCATCCAGATCGTCAATAAAGATGTTAAGAGCACAGGGCCCAGCACTGATCCTTGGGGCACACCACTAGTGACTGGCCGCCAGCTGGATGTGGCACCATTCACCACCACTCTCTGGGCTCGGCCATCCAGCCAGTTCTAACCCATCGCAGTGTGCTCCCGTCCAAGCCATGGGCTGACAGCTTGGCCAGCAGTTTGCTATGGGGTACAGTGTCAAAGGCCTTGCTGAGGTCCAGGAAGACTACATCAACAGGCCTCCCCACATCTACCAGGCGGGTCACCTGATCATAGAAGGAGATCAGGTTGGTCAGGCAGGACCTGCCCTTCCTAAATCCATGTTGGCTAGGCCTGATCCCTTGGCCATCCTCTAAGTGCTGTGTTATTGCACTCAGGATGACCTGTTCCATGATCTTGCCTGGTACTGAGGTCAGACTGACAGGCCTGTAATTCCCTGGCTCATCCAACCGGCCCTTCTTATGGATGGGCACCACGTTGGCCAGCTTCCAGTCCTCTGGGACCTCGCCAGTGAGCCAGGACTGCTGGAAAATTATGGAGAGTGGCTTGGCCAGCTCGTCTGCCAGCTCTCTCAGCACCCTAGGATGAATCCCATCTGGTCCCATGGACTTGTGGGGATCCAAGCTGCTAAGGAGAGTTCCAACCACCTCCTCATGGAACATAGGTAAACTGTGCAGTTCCCTGGTTCCTTCTGCCAGCTCTGCAGGCCAGCTGTCAGGAAGACGTTCTGTCCTTCTAGCAAAAATTGAGGCAAAGAAGGTGTTAAGTATCTCTGCCTTTTCCTCATCCTTTGTTACAATGTTCCCCTCCGTGTCCACCAAGGAGTGGAGGTTGTCCTTTCCCTTCCTCTTACTATTAATGTATTTATAGAAGGACTTTTTGTTGTCCTTCACAGTAGAGGCCAGTTTAAGCTCCAAGTGTGCTTTTGCCTCCTAATTTTCTTCCTACAAGACCTAGCAACATCCTTAAACATTCTATGGGTTGCCTCCCTCTCTTCCATTGGTGATACACCCTCTTTTTCCCTCAGTTCCATTAAAAGTTCATGAACCATCCAGGCTGGCCGTCTGCCCCGGTGGCTCATCTTCGGCACATTGGCACAGCCTGTCCCTGAGCCTTCAGCAATTCTTCATTGAAGTAGGTCCAGCTCTCCTGGACCCCTTTGTTTAAGGGCTTTATCCCAAGGAACTCTCTGAATTAGTTCCTTGAGTAACCCAAAGTCTGCCCTCCGGAAGTCCAGAGTGGAGGTCTTCTTGCTGCACCTCTTGGCTTGACCAAAAACCAAGAATTCAATTATCTCGTGGTCACTGGACCCCAAACACCCTCCGACCACCACATTGCCCACCAGTCCTTCCCTGTTGGTGAAGAGGTCAAGCATAGCTTTGCCCCTGGTAGGCTCTCGCAGCACCTGGGATAAGAAGCTGTCCTCCATACATTCTAAGAACCTTCTTGACTGTCTCCTCTCTGCTGTGTTGAGTTCCCAGCAGATGTCAGGCAGGTTGAAGTCGCCCATGAGAACAAGGTCCGGAGATCTTGAGACAGCCTCAAGCTGCCTATAGAATGCTTCATCAACATCTTCCTCCTGGTTGGGTGGTCTATAACAGACTCCAACCAGGGTGTCTGCCCTGCTGGTCTTCCCTCTAATTCTTATCCACAAGCATTCAACCCGATCGTCCCTAATCTCCATCTCAATGGCATCTAGTGCCTTCCTGATGTACAGGGCCACCCCTCCACCCCTTCTTCCTTGCCTGTCTCTCCTGAAGAGCTTGTAACCGTCAATTGCAGCGCTCCAGTCATGTGAGTCATCCCACCACGTCTCTGTGATGGCAACTACATCATAATTTTCCTGCTGCATCAAGGCTTCCAGCTCCTCCTGTTTGTTACCCATGCTTCTGCATTAGTGTACATGCACTTCAGCTGGGCTGCTGGTTTCACCTCCGACTCTAGCTTGTCGCCCCCAGATTCTTGTCTGAGAGGACTATTTTCAGCCCCTTCCCCCTTCGAAACTAGTTTAAAGCCCTGTCGATGAGACCCGCCAATGCCCTACCCAGGATCTTTTTACCTTTGGGGACAGTCCGTTCTCATATACAGTGACCTTTCCCCTTCTCTGGGACAGATGTACTCCATCTGTTGCCAGCTGGCCTGGTGCAGTAGAAAGTTTCCCAATATCAAAAAAACCAAAATTCTTTTGACTGCACCAATGTTTCACTCCCTCCAGCATCTTTGTGGCTCTGCCCTTCACTCCCTCAAGCTCATCCATACTCTAAATCTACCAAGGCTGGTGCTAAACTATGTCCCTCAGCACCACATCTCTTCCTCTTTGAAACACCTCCACCAATGGGGAATCAACCACTGCCCTGGGAAGCCTATTTCAGTCTTTGATAACTGTTCTAATAGTGGCTTAGTTTAAGTGGTTTAGTTTAAGACCTGAAACCTCTCCCTTATCATCACAATTTGATTCAAAGAGTGAATCGGTAGCAGTAAATAATTACTTTGCATTTCATTTGGCACTCAGTATCAAAGACAATTATTTCACGTGCCTGTAGTCAGGTAGAGAGGTTTAACAGGCTGAACATGAGCCAGCAGTGTGCCCAGGTGGCCAAGAAGGCCAATGGCATCCTAGATTGCATCAGGAACAGTGTGGCCAGCAGGAGCAGGGAGGTCATTCTGCCCTGTGCTCAGCACTGGTTAGGCCACACCTTGAGTCCTGTGTCCAGTTCTGGGCTCCTCAGGTTAGGAAAGATGTTGAGGTGCTGGAAGGTGTCCAGAGAATGGCAACAAAGCTGGGGAGGGGTCTGGAGCACAGCCCTGTGAGGAGAGGCTGAGGGAGCTGGGGTTGCTTAACCTGGAGAAGAGGAGACTCAGCGGTGACCTTCTTGCTCTCTACAACTACCTGAAGGGAGGTTGTAGACAGGCAGAGGTTGGTCTCTTCTCCCAGGCAGCCAGCACCAGAACAAGAGGACACAGTCTCAAGTTGCGCCAGGGGAGGTTCAGGCTGGAGGTTAAGAGGAAGTTCTTCCCAGCAAGAGAGATTGGCCATTGGAATGTGCTGCCCAGGGAGGTGGTGGAGTCACCATCCCTGGAGGTGTTCAAAAAAGCCTTGGATGTGGCACTTGGAGCCTTGGTTTAGCTGTCAGGAGGTGTTAGGTCATAGATTGGACTTGATGATCTCTGAGGTCTTTTCCAACCTGGCTGATTGTATAATTCTATGAAATCAATCAGTGCTGAAAAGGAAGAAATCAGCCAGCTTAGGAAGAGTGCAGGGCTTTTAATTAGGCAGCTTTTCACATCTTTAGTTTTATTATGTGTGGTGTAATGAATGGAGATTGTTAACTAGGCTGCCAAGACAGATGCTGGGTGGTTAACTGCCTTGGAGAGAAATGATAGCAAATTACATCTCTCTTGTAAATTTTATTTTAGTTTTTTTAATGCTTTTGCCCTGTAAAGTTTACTACCCTATTAAATCTGCACATTAGCTTTGTTAGGAGGTTGTCAGAGGATTTCCTGAGTAGATGGCATCATTTGAACCAGCACCTCTCAGACATTTGTGGTTATAATTTAGAATAGAATAGAATAGAATAGAATAGAATAGAATAGAATAGAATAGAATAGAATAGAATAGAATAGGTTGGAAGAGACCTTCAAGGTCATCATGTCCAACTTATCAACTAATCCAACACGACCTAAACAACTAACCCATGGCACCAAGCACCCCATCAAGTCTCCTCCTGAACACCTCCAGTGATGGTGACTCCACCACCTCCCCAGGCAGCACATTCCAATGGCAAATCACTCTCTCTGCGTAAAACTTTCTCCTCACCTCCAGCCTAAACCTCCCCTGGCACAGCTTGAGACTGTGTCCTCTTGTTCTGGGGCTGGGTGCCTGGGAGAAGAGACCAACCCCCACCTGACTACAACCTCCCTTCAGGGAGTTGGAGAGAGCAAGAAGGTCTCCCCTGAGCCTCCTCCTCTCCAGGCTAAGCAACCCCAGCTCCCTCAGCTTCTCCTCACAGGGCTGCGCTCCAGACCCCTCCCCAGTCTCATTGCCCTTCTCTGGACACATCCAAGTCTCCCAATGAATTATGCTGTCCAATTCCACAGGCAAAAATCAATCTACTTAGAAATATTGGAAATATATCTGATCCATTGCATAGCAGCTCAGCTTCTTTGACTCTTTCCTTTTAAGCAGCCTGGCAATAAGTCATGGTGTGTAGGTAGAGAGTGATTTACCTTCAACAATACTAATAATGGAAACAGATACATCAGGAAAATGCAATGATTTCTTAAATCCCAGAAAAGCAGCTTCATGAGGAACTGTGGCCAGCAGATAGAGAGAGGTGATTCTGCTGCTGATTCTGCTGCTTTACTCCTCTGAGTCTGCCCAGACAGGTTGTGGAGTCTCCTCTTCTCCCAGGCAGGCAGTACCAGAACAAGAGGACACAGTCTCAGGCTGTGCCAGGGGAGGTTCAGGTTGGATGTTAGGAAGAAGTTCTACACAGAGAGAGTGATTGCCCATTGGAATGGGCTGCCTGGGGAGGTGGTGGAGTCACCATCATTGGAGGTGTTCAGGAGGAGACTTGATGGGGTGCTTGGTGCCATGGGTTAGCTGTTTGGGTGGGTTGGATTGGTTGATGGGTTGGACACGATGATCTTGAAGGTCTCTTCCAACCTGGTTTGGTTTATTCTATTCTAAAATAAAGGTTTATTCTATAGAGACATTCAAACCCTGCCTGGAAGTGTGTGACCTGCCCTAGGGGATTCTGCTCTGGCAGGGAGGTTGGGCTGGATGATCTCTAGAGTTTCCTTCCCACTCCTAACATTCTGTGATTCTGTGATCATCCAGGTGAACCATCAACCTACAACTGCCGTGCTCACTAAACCATGCTGCATCATGGGTTGCATCACTGCATCAGCATCATACACTTGCCATTACTGGCATCCTGGTCTGTGTTAGGAATGCTGTGTCCAGCAAGAATAAGGAGGTGATTGCCCCCTTCTACACAGCTCTGCCACAGTTTTGTGCACCTCAATACAAGAGAGATGTGGAGGTGCTGGAGCCAGGGCAGAGGAGGGCAAGGAAGCTGTGAAGGGCCTGGAGAATAAATCTGATGAGGAGAGACTGAGGGAGCTGGGGATGGTTAGTGTGAAAGAGAGGAGGCTGAGGGGAGAGCTCATTGCTGTCTACAACTACCTGAAAGGACATTGTGGAGAGGCTGCTGCTGGTCTCTTCTCACAGCTAAATAGTAACAGAACAAGAGGGAATGGCCTCAGCTGCCACTGGGCAGGTTTAGACTGGACAATAGGAAACGTTTTTTCATGGCAAGAGTGGTCAGGGACTGGAATGTGCTGCCCAGGGAGGTGGTGGAGTGCCAAGCCTGGCTGTGTTTCAAGGTGCTTTGGATGTGATGCTTGGGGCTATGGTTTAGGGGTGACCCTTGTAGAGTAGGGTTCTGGGTTGAGCTTGGTGTTCCTGAGGTAAAGAATGGAAGTATGGTTTTGAACAGGCTGCTCAGGGAAGTGGTGGTGTCACCATCTCTGGAGGTATTTAAGAGGCATGTGGATGTGGTGCTCAGGGATGTGGTTTAGCGGTAATAACTTAGGAGAAGAGGTAGGGCAGTGAGCTCTAAGCAAGTGATTGGACTTGATGATCTTAAAGGTCTCCTCTAACCTCCACAGTTCTAAGATTCTATGATTATTGAAAGTTCTTCTGCAGTCACTTTTGTCCAAATCTGGCAGACAATGCTCCTTTCCTTTTCTATTCCTGCTGCTGACTGGATGTGACAACTAAAGCTGCTGCAATCCACAGGTGGACAGAGGAGGTGAAATGGTCAACACAGTGTGACTGAAGAGCTTAAAAATGGGAGCCATAAACCAAGTTGTTAATTCACTTTACAAGCAATGCATATCTCACTCTGTGAGGAAAGATATCTTTATTGCTCTCACTGCAGCCATAAATCATGGGGAAAATTTGTTAGGAAAACACAGCCTTGAACATTGGAGAAAGAAAATCCTTGTCACACCTAAAAGCTGAGAAAAAATATCCTGGAGTTACTCAAAACTCTTCTTGGGTGCTGAGGAAGAATTGGATGAAGTACCTGAAAAGGGCCTTCAAGGGAGGGACTTTTGACAAGGGCTTGGCATGATAGGATGAGAGGGAGTGGATTGAAGCTTGAGGAGGGCAGATTTAGACTGGAGATTAGGAAGAAACTCTTTACAGGGAGGGTGATGAAACACTGGAACAGGTTGCAGATGCCCCCTGCCCGCAGTATTCAAGGTCAGTCTGGATAAGACTTGGATCTTTGATCTAGGGGAAGGTGTCCCTGCTCAGCGGAGGGTTGGAACTAGATGGTCTTTAAGGTCCCTTCCAACCCAAACCATCCTATGAGTCTATGAATCTATGAGAGTGGGAGCTCAGCCCCCAGTTAAGATGCATTTAGAACAAGGAGCAATGGATGTAAGCTGCAGCACAGGAGGTTCCACCTCAACATGAGGAGGAACTTCTTTACTGTGAGGGTCACAGAGCACTGGAACAGGCTGCCCAGAAAGGTTGTGGAGTCTCCTTCTCTGGAGACTTTCAAGCCCCATCTAGATGTGTTCCTGTGTGACCTGAGCTAGACTGTCCTGGTCTGGCTGGGGGGTTGGACTTGATGATCTCTTTGGGTCCCTTCCAACCCCTGACATCCTGTGATCGTCTCTGTGGTTCTCAGGTTGCCTTGCTCACCCTTTTCTACTTTCCTCATCTCTAATTTGCTCAGCAGTTCACTCAGTGCTATATGCTGTCCAGCTCTTGTTGAAGCTCACAGAATCACAGAATGTTAGAGATCACTGCAACTCGTCTGCCAGAGCAGGATCACCCAGGGCAGGTCACACAGGAGGTGTTGCTCTGGCAGAGCCCCTCAGCTTTTGGTTGTTCTCATGGATTCATTTGCCCTTGCCAGAAGGTGGAAAGGAATCATAGAATGACAGGGGGTGGAAGGAACCTCTGGAGTTAATCTAGTCCAGCTCCTGTGCCAAAGCAGGATCACCTGGAGCAGGCCACACAGGACCTCATTCCTGTTGATAATGATGTGAAGGGTGAGTGCCAAGAGGCTGGAGCCAGGCTCTGCTTGGTGATACCCAATACCAGCTCAAGGGGCAGTGGTGGAAGTTGATGCAGGGGAAGTGCCATGGAAACAAGAGGGAAAGTTTTTTTCACTGTAAGGGTGAGAGAACCCTGGAACAGGTTGCCCAGGGGGCTTGTGGAGTCCCCCTCTGGAGGTATTCAAGACGTGCCTGGATGTGTTCCTGTGTGATCTGCTCTAGGTGATGCTGCTGTGGCAGGGGGGATGGACTGGATGATCCATCGAGGTCTCCTCTAGCCCCTAATATTCTGTGGTTCTGTGGAAGCACCTTTCTTGAAGACTTTGTAAATGCAATCCTTGCCACGATTCATGAGGCCAAGGGAGTTTCATCTTTATTTCATTACTAGAGCTATGAATCTTTGCAGTTGAGGTGTTGTTCACCTCTATTACTCTGATGTCATTAGATGCTAAGGGTGCTGAGGGACTTGGCTGAGCACCAGGCTTGGTAGAGGTAGATAATGATTGGACTTGAGGACCTTAAAAGGACTTTTCCAACCAAAACAATTCTATCATTCTATGGCCCCCCACCCCCCCACCAATTTTCTAGATAGATGTTGACTTGCTTGAATGTGTCCAGAGAAGGGCAACAAAGCTGAGGAGGGGTTTGGAGCACAGCCCTGTGAGGAGAGGCTGAGGGAGCTGGGGTTGCTTAGCCTGGAGAAGAGGAAGCTCAGGGGAGACCTTACTGCTGTCAACAGCTACCTGAAGGGAGGTTGTAGCCAGGTGGGGGTTGGTCTCTTCTCCCAAGCAACCAGCACCGGAACAAGAGGACACAGTCTCAAGCTGTGCCAGGGGAGGTTCAGGCTGGATGTTAGGAACAAGTTCTTCATAGAAAGATTGATTGGAATGTGCTGCCCAGGGCAGGGTTGAAGTCCCCATCCCTGGAGGTGTTTAAGAAGAGCCTGGATGAGGCACTTGGTGCCATGGTTAGTTGATTAGATGGTGTTGGGTGATAGCTTGGACTTGATGATCTCGAAGGTCTTTTCCAACCTGGTTAATTCTAATTCTATTCTATTCTATTCTATTCTTTTAATTCTTTCCATTCCATTCCATTCCATTCCATTCCATTCCATTCCATTCCATTCCATTCCATTCCAATAAAAATTATATAAATGCATGAAATACATTGAAATAAATAAACATAAAAATATTAAAAATATATAAAACACATCAATATGTAAATTGATAATAAACTAAAGTATTGATAAAAGTATATAACCTGCTGCTATTAAAAACTAAGGCTAAGCTGAGAGAAATAGCCTAATGCAGACCAGAACTGTTAAGTATAGATGTATAAATATATATACAAATATATCAAAATATATATAAATGTATAAAATGCATAAAAATATCTAAACATAACTAAATATAAAATATATAAAATATATAAACCATAGCAATCTATTAATAGAAATCAACAGAAATAGATAATAAAGCATTGATAAAAGTATATAACCCACTACTATTGAAAATAAGGCTAAGCTGAGAGAAATAGCCTGATGCAGAACAGAACTGTGATGTTTATATGTGTAAATGCATGTAAATATATATACATTATATAAATGTGTAAGAATATATTAAAAAAATCTATAATACTATATAAATTTAACTAAATATGAAATATATTCACATATAAAATATATTTAAAATATATCAATATATAAAGAAATAGAAATAGATAACAAACTAAATGATCCTGTTACTGTAAGTATAAACAGCTGTAAATATATACAATATATAATTGTGCAAAAATAGATAAAAATAGATAAAATTATATTAAAGTATATAAATATACATCTGCATAAACATACATCTGCTGCAGCAAGAGAAGTGTGGCCAGCAGGGCAAGGGAGGGGATTCTCCCCCTCTGCTCAGCTCTGGGGAGACACCACCTGGAGTACTGCCTCCAGTTCTGGAGCCCCTAGGACAAGAGGGATCTGGAGGTGCTGGAAGGTGTCCAGAGAAGGGCCACGAGGATGATCAGAGGGCTGGAGCACCTCTCCTGTGACACAGACTGAAGGAGTTGGGGCTGTTCAGTCTGGAGAAGAGAAGGCTCTGAGGTGACCTCATTGTGGCCTTCCAGTATCTGCAGGGGGCTACAGGAAGGCTGGGGAGGGACTGCTCAGGATCTCAGGTAGTGATAGGACTAGGGGGAATGGAATGAAGCTGGAGGTGGGGAGATTCAGGCTGGAGGGGAGGAGGAAGTTGTTCCCCATGAGAGTGGTGAAGCCCTGGAATGGGTTGTCCAGGGAGGTGGTTGAGGCCCTGTCCCTGGAGGTTTTTAAGGCCAGGCTGGATGAGGCTGTGGCCAGGCTGATGTAGTGTGGGGTGTCCCTGCCCATGGCAGGGGGGTTGGAACTAGATGACCCTTGTGGTCCCTTCCAACCCTGACTGATACTATGATACCTCAATATGAAATATATAAAATATATATAAAAATAAAAATATAAAAAAAAATCTATAAACTATATCTAAACCATATCAATACATAAAATAAAGAAATAGAAATAGATAACAAACTAAATTATCAGTAAAAGTATATAAAAATATTGCTCTTAAAAAATATCCAAAGGTAACAAAAATGTCCTTGCTGCAGAATGTTTCCAAATCTCTCCAGGCTCCTGCAAGAGCTGAGAGCATTTCTCTTCCCCCTCCCCTCCCCCTATTTGTAGAAGTCATGCAGCACCTTGCAAGGACTGAGCTTTTAATCAGGGTTTCCACAGAGCTTGAACTTAATGTTCCCTGTCAGGATATTCCACCAGTCCTGCTCTTTGAACCTCAAATTAAACAAATAACCAGGGAAGAAACAGGGCTGTCACACATGCGTGAAGGAATGCTCAGAAGAGGACAAGGATCAATTATTCCCATTAGCAAATGAGGGTTGAAGCAGGGATGCTTTAAGAGTATAGGGGAAATATGCAGGCTAAATATTGCATAAAACATTGATAGAGATTAACTGTAACAAGGCATTTTAATGAGGAGGCAGGAGATGGGCAAGGTTGGGGATCTTCCTTTTTGGAGTGCTTAGGTTAATTATCACTGACAGTATGGGAGGGCTCAATGTATTAATGACCAGCTAAAGGGTTGCTCTACTCCACATGATTCCAGAAATTCTCTTGTGGGTCTAAACCTCTCTTTCAAGCTCAAAATCAAGGCAGTGACGAGGACTCTTTCCATTTCTCAAGGTCAGGAAAGGTATAAGCCAGAGGCTGTGTGCATTTTTCACCAAGATGAAACCTGGGCTAGAGGTAGGAGTCTCCAAAGAGCAGCAGCCTGCCTGCTGGTCCTCCAGAGTGAAAGGGAACAACATATAAATGACATTCCAGTTGAACTTTCCTGTGCTCCCTTGCTATCCATCACCACTAACAGATTTCCTGCATGGTCATAGATCCAGAGCTGTGTTTTGTGTGACTTTTGATAGATGAGTGCGCCATATTTTCTGCCACAGAATGTGCTGAATGGGCTTCCCATCTATCTTCTACCACAGACTTCTCTGTTGCATGTGCAACTCCTCCTCTACAGCCAGGGAACTGACTGAAAATAACTGCACTGCTGCTCCTTGACAAGCAGGAACAAGGAGGTGGTTGTCACCCTGGACTCAGAACTGGTGAGGCCACAGCTTGAGTACTGGGCTCAGTTTTGGGGCCCTGTCTCCAGGAAAGGCATTGAGTGTCCAGAGAAAGGCAACAAATCTGGCAAAGGGTCTGGAGAACAGGGGTGGTGAAGAATGGCTGTAGGAACTGGGGTTGTTCAGTGTGGAAAAAAGGAGTCTGAGAGGAGACCTCATTGCTCTACAGCTCCCTGAAAGGATGTTAGAGCCAGATGGGTGAGAGCTCCTTTACCCTAGTGCCAAGTGACAGGATGAGAGGAAATGGCCTCAGGTTGCACCAGGGGAGAGGTTAGGCTGACCATCAGAAGAAACTGCTTGACTGAAAGGAGCCTCAGTGACTGGAACAGGCTGCCCAAGGAGCTGGTGTTGTCGACACAGTTTTTGAGCAACTTGAGGGATGGTGACTCCAGCACCTTCCTGGGCAGCCTATTCCAGTGCTTGACCACTCTTGAAGGAAAGAAATTTTTCCAGACATCCAACCTAAACCTCCTCTGGTGCAGCTTGCACCATTCCATGATTCTATTATTTCCTCTTGTGCTATCACTTGTTACTTGGGAGAAAAAAAAAACAACATCCACCTCTCTCCAACCTCCTGTCAAGGAATTGAAGAGAGCCAGAAGGTCTCCCCTCAGCCTCTCTTTCTGTTCCCTCAGCTGCTTCTCATACAACCTGTTCTCTATCTATGCATATCTAAGGTTACAGCAGATAAAGGGAAACAATATTTTATAGCAGAGTCTTGTGAATGATAGAAGATGATCCAGGGGCTGGAGACCTCTGCTATGAGGATAGGCTAAGGGAACTGGGGTTGTTCAGCCTGGAGAAGAGAAGACTCTGGGGGAACCTTAGACCTGCCTTCCAATACCTGAAGGGAACCTACAGAAAAGCTGGAGAGGGACTTTTCATAAGAATCATAGAATCATGGAATCAATAGGTTGAAAGAGACCTCAAAGATCATCAAGTCCAACCTGTCAGCCAACACCTCATGTCTACTAAACCATGGCTCCAACTGCCACATCCAATCCCCTCTTGAAGACCTCCAGGGATGGTGACTCCACCACCTCCCTGGGCAGCACATTCCAATGGCTAGCAACTCTCTTTGTGAAGAACTTTATCCTCACCTCCAGCCTATAGTCCCCCTGGCATAGCTTGAGACTGTGTCCTCTTGTTCTGCTGCTGGTTGCCTGGGAGAAGAGACCAACCCCCACCTGGCTACAACCTTCCTTCAGGGAGTTGGAGAGAGCAGTAAGTTTTCCCTTGAGCCTCCTCTTGTCCAGGCTAAATAATCCCAGCTCCCTCAGCCTCCCCTCATGTCCATGTATAGGACAAGGGGAAATGGATTGAAATTGAAGGAGAATGGGTTTTAGTTTGGATCTCAGGAAGAAATTCTTCACTACAAGAGTGGGAAGAATGGCTTGTCCAGGGAGATTGCACCCTCCCTGGAGATGTTCAAGACCAGGTTGGATAGGGTCTTGAGTAACCTGAGAGGCATGGCAAGAAAGTTGGATTAGAGGTTGGATTAGATGGAGCACCTCTCTTACGAGGACAGACTGAGGGAGTTGGGGCTATTCAGTCTGGAGAAGAGAAGGCCCCAAGAAGACCTAATTGTGGCCTTCCAGTATCTGAAGGGGGCTACGAGATAGCTGGGGAGGGACTTTTGAGGGTGTCAGGGAGTGATAGGACTGGGGGGAATGGGGCAAAGACTGAGGGAGCTGGGATTGCTTAGTCTGGAGAAGAGGAGACTCAGGGGTGACCTTATCACTCTCTACAACTACCTGAAGGGAGGTTGTAGCCAGGCAGAGGTTGGTCTCTTTTCCCAGGCAGCCAGTTCCAGAACAAGAGGACACAGTCTCAGGCTGCGCCAGGGGAGGTTCAGGTTGGATGTTAGGAAGAAGTTCTATACAGAAAGAGTGATTGCCCATTGGAATGTGCTGCCCAAGGAGGTGGTGGAGTCACCATCACTGGAGATGTTCAGGAGGAGACTTGATGGGGTGCTTGGTGCCATGGGTTAGCTGTTTGGGTGGGTTGGATTGGTTGATGGGTTGGACACGATGATCTTGAAGGTCTCTTCCAACCTGGTTTGGTTTATTCTAAAGGTTTATTCTAAATTCTAAAACTGGAAATGGGGAGATTGAGATTGGATGTGAAGAAGTTCCTCCCCCTGAGGGTGGTGAGAGCCTGGCAAAGGTTGCCCAGGGAGGTGGTGGAAGCCTCCTGCCTGGAGGTGTTTGCAGCCAGGCTGGAGGTGGCTGTGAGCAACCTGCTGTGGTGTGAGGTGTCCCTGGCCATGGCAGGGGGCTTGGGACTGGCTGCTCCCTGAGGTCCCTTCCAACTCTGACAATTCTGCGATTCTATGATTCTAAGCTGTTCTATGATGCTGTGATGAATTCTTTTGCAGGTTTCTTTCCCTCCACTGATGTCCCTCCCAGATCCCATCTGGATCAGCAGTGCTGATCCCCTCTGCCCCCTCCCAGAAGCCGCCTGCCCCGCTGGTAGGAGTGGGTGGGTTTGATTTGGACGCTCTCTCAGAAACTAGGCCACTTAATGTAATTTTCAGTGGGAGGCCTTGTAAACCATCCCTGAGCCACCAGCTAATTTTCTGACACTGGTATCATAATAAAAACTAATAATTATTTAGCATACAGCACATTTCATTTCCAGAGTGCTTTTGCAGTGCTAATTAATCCTCACTGTGAGGTTTAATGGCGCGTACCAGAGAATTAGAGCCTGGCTTCGTGCCAGTTGCCAATCAACTGAGAAGATTCTAATTTCAGAAGTTTTCCTAAGAGGGGAAAAAAAAAAAACAACCCACAACCAAAAAACCAACAAAAAAAAATCCCCAACCAGGCAGGATTTAAATCAGCCTGGACAGCAGCAGCAGCAGCAGCAGTTTGTGTGGAGAGATATTCGTAGGTCTGAATGTTTGGCTGCTTGGTTTGTGGGGGGGGGAAGGAGGAAATTCCAAAGAGAGAGCAACTTCAATTAAAAAAGAAGAGAGAAAAGGCACAATTGTGCTAAGAATAGATAAAGCTTTTTGAAAGCTGGTCTCTTTGTTTCCTCTCCCTTTTCCTTGGTCACCATCACAGCAGTTGTGGGGTTTGATGGTGACAAGACTGGCATGGCAGGGAAGGGAAGCAACAGTGGTGACCCTGCTGGATAGCCCTGCAAAGTGACATCCCTTTACAGTCACCCACTTTAGAGCAAGAGGTGAATGGCTGCCCCTCTCATGCCTGCCTTCTCCTGCAGCCTAACAGGGATACTGGGGTTTCTTGTGGGACCTGAGACTCTTGAACGTGTCCAGAGAAGGGCAACAAGGCTGGGAAGAGGCCTCAAACACAAGCCCTGTGAGGAGAGGCTGAAGGAGCTGGGGTTGTTTAGCCTGGAGAAGAGGAGGCTCAAGGGAGACCTTCTTGCTCTCTCCAACTCCCTGAAGGGAGGTTGTAGCCAGATGGAGGTTGGTCTCTTCTCCCAGGCACCCAGCACCAGAACAAGAGGACACAGTCTCAAGCTGTGCCAGGGGAAGTTTAGGCTGGAGGTGAGGAGAAAGTTCTTCCCAGAAAGAGTAATTGGCCATTGGGATGTGCTGCCCAGGGAGGTGGTGGAGTCACCATCACTGGAGGTGCTCAGGAGGAGACTTGATAGGGTGCTTGGTGCCATGGTTTAGTTGATGAGATGGTGTTGGATGATAGGTTGGACTTGATGATCTTTGAGGTCTTTTCCAACCTTGTTGATTCTATGATTCTATGAAAGATGTGCTTAAAAGGGTGTCCTGATTATTTAGGGATCATTACTACCTGGATCCACCATGAGCTGAAAATAATAACATGAGCATTATTAGGTGTACTTCATGTGCAACAAAATAGAGATTCATGGAATGGTTTGGGACGGAAGGGACCTTAAAGATCAGCCAGTTCCAACCCCCCTGCCATGGGCAGGGACACCTTTGACCAGCCCAGGTTGCTCAACCTGGCCTTGAACACCACCAGGTTGGGGGCATCCCTGACCTCCCTGTTCCAGTGTCTCCCCACCCTCGCTGTAAAGAATTTCTTCCTAATCTCCAGTCTCAACCTGCCCCCCTCAAGCTTCAATCCATTCCCCCTCATCCTATCACTGCAAGCCCTTGTCAAAAGCCCCTTCCCAGCTTTAGGCACTGGAAGGCTGCTATACAGGCTTTCCAGAGATTTCTCTTCTCCAGGCTGAACTGCTCCAACTCTTTCAGTCTGTGCCAATAGGAGAGGTTCTCCAGCTCTCTGATCATCTTTGTGGCCTCCACTCCAAGCATTTTGATGTCCTTCTTACACTGGGGAGGCACTTAATGAAACTTAGGACTTAATGAAACATAGGTACAAGGACTATGTTACAGGGTGCAAACCACTCTTAGGGTAGGGGAAGTTGTTCCACCTCCTGTTCTTTAAAAAATGCTCAATGAAAAAAGAGCTATTTTGTGCTGTAAATGGCTCTTGGGTGATCCTACTATCCTTGGTACATGACCAAGCATCTAAGCCAGAAATGAAGCAGTAGAATTTAAAAGAATACATCTGGAGTATTGTGTCCACTTCTGGGCTCCCCAGTTCAAGAGGGAGAGGGATGTACTGAAGACAGTCGAATAGCGGCTATGAGGATGGTGAAGGGACTGGAACTCCTCACTGATGAGGAAAGGCTGAGAGACCTGGGACTGTTCAGCAAGGAGAAGATTGTGAGAAGACCTTATTGATGTTTACAAATACCTAAAGGGTAGGTGTGAAGAAGAAGAGGCCAGGCTCTTGTGACAGGACAGTAGTCGATTGACACAAACTGTAAGACCCAAGTTTTCACTTAAACACAAGGAGAACATTCTTCACTTTGAGGGTGCTGGAGCCCTGGAGCAGGCTACCCAGAGAGGTTGTGGAGTCTCCTTCTCTAGAGATCTTCAAAACCCGCCTCAAATTGTTCCTGTGTGACCTGCCCTAAGTGCCTCTCCTTTGCAGGGGAGTTGGACTCAATGATCTCTGGAGGTCTCTTCCAGCCCCCAGCACTCTGTGATTCTATGAATATCTCCAAACACAACTTTTGGTGGGTCTTATGAGGAGACAGAATGCATTTTGTCTCCTTCTCTGGAGACTTTCAAGACTTGCCTGGATGTAGTCCTGTGCAGCTCAGTCTAGGTGAGCCTTCTTTGAAGCATAGAATCATAGAATAGAATCACAGAATCAATAAGGTTGGAAAAGACCTCTGAGATCATCAAGTCCAACCTATCACCCATCACCTCATGACTACTAAACCATGGCTCCAAGTGCCATATCAAATCCCTTCTACACCTCCAGGGATGGGGACTCCACCACCTCCCTGGGCAGCACATTCTGATGGCTAACAACTCTCTCTGGGAAGAAATCTATATCCTCACCTCCAGTCTAAACTTTCCCCTGGCACAGCTTGAGACTGTGTCTTGTTCTGGTGTGGGCTGCCTGGGAGAAGAGCCCAACCCCCACCTGGCTACAACCACCCTTCAGGGAGTTGTAGGTGGCAATAAGGTCTCCCCTGAGCCTCCTCTTCTCCAGGCTAAGCAACCCCAGCTCCCTCAGCCTCTCCTCACAGGGCTGTGCTCCAGACCCCTCCCCAGCTTTGTTGCCCTTCTCTGGACACCTTCAGGAGTCTCACTGTCCTTAAACTGAGGGGCTCAGAAGGGCAGCAGGGTTGGACTAGATGATCTCCAGAGTTCCCTTCCCATCCTTACCATTCTGTTTTTCAATGATTATTCCATTTTCCTAGACCATCTGATTATCACAGGGAAGCCTCTCAGGCTACTCAAGGCCCTATCTAACCTGGTCTTGAGCATCTCCAGGGAGGGGACATCCACAACCTCCCTGGACAATCCATTCCACAGTCTAGCCACCCTTTTAGTGAAGAATTTCTTCCTAAGCTCCAAACTCAAAACTATTCTCCTTCAATTTAAATCCGTTTCCCTTTGTCCTATCAGTGGACACTCTCATGGAAAGTCCCTGTCCAGCCTTCCTGTAGGTTCCCTTCAGGTATTGGAAGGCAAGTCTAAGGTCCCCCCGAGAGTCCTCTCTTCTCTAGGCTGAGCAATCCCAGTTGCCTTTGCCTATCATAGTATCATAGAGTCAATCAGGGTTGGAAGGGACCACAAGGATCATCTAGTTCCAACCCCCCTGCCATGGGCAGGGAAACCCCACACTAAATCAGGCTGGACAGAGCCTCATCCAGCCTGCTCTTAAACACCCCCAGGGACGGGGCCTCAACCACCTCCCTGGACAACCCATTCCAGGGTCTCACCACTCTCATGGGGAAGAACCTCCTCCTCACATCTAGCCTGAATCTCCCCACCTCCAGCTTCATTCCATTCCCCCTAGTCCTATCACTCCCTCAGATCCTGAGAAGTCCTTCCCCAGCCTTCCTGTAGCCCCCTTCAGATACTGGAAGGCCACAATGAGGTCACCTGGGAGCCTTCTCTTCTGCAGACTGAACAGCCCCAACTCCTTCAGTCTGTCCTCATAGGAGAGGTGCTCCAGCCCTCTGCTCCTCCTCCTGGCCCTTCTCTGGACACGTTCCAGCACCTCCACATCCCTCTTGTAATAGGGGCTCCAGAACTGGACACAGTACTCCAGATGGGGTCTCACCAGGGCTGAGGAGAGGGGGAGGATCACCTCCCTCGACCTGCTAGCCACACTTCTCCTGATGCAGCCCAGGATCTGATTGGCTTTGCGGGCTGCAAGAGCACATTGAGAGCTCCTGGTGAGCTTTTTGTCCACCAGCACCCCCAAGTCTCTCTCCTCAGGGCTACTTTCCAGCCAGTCACTGCCCAGCCTGGATTTGTGCCTGGGATTGCCTCCACCCAGATGCAGGACCCTGCACTTGCTCGTGTTGAACTTCATGAGGTTGGCTTGTGCCCACCTCTCCAGCCTGTCAAGGTCCCTCTGGATGGCCTCCCTTCCCTCCAGCATGTCTGCTGCACCACACAGCTTGGTGTCATCAGCAAACTTGCTGAGGGTGCACTCAATGCCACTGTCCATGGCACCCACAAAGATGTTGAACAAGACAGGTCCCAGGACTGATCCCTGAGGGACTCCGCTTTTCCCTGGCCTCCCCTGGGACATGGAGCCATTGACAGCCACTCTTTGGGTGCGGCCATCAAGCCAGTTCCTTATCCATCTAGTGGTCCACCCATCAAACCCATGTGTCACCACTTTGGAGACCAGGATGTGGTGTGGGACAGTGTCGAAGGCTTTGCTCAGCTCCAGGTAAATGACATCAGTTGCTCTCCCCTCAGCTATTAATTTTGTCACCTGCTCATAGAAGGCCACCAGGTTGGTCAGGCAGGATTTGCCCTTGGCAAAGCCATGCTGACTGTTCCAAATCACCTCTTCACTATTCTTTTGAGCCAGTAGTGACTCCAGGAGGATCTGCTCCATGATCTTTCCAGGCACAGAGGTGAGACTGACTGGCCTGGAGTTCCCTGGTTCCTTCTTCTTACCCTTTTTGAAGATGGGGGCAATGTTTCCCCTTTTCCAGTCTGTGGGGACTTCACCAGATTGCCATGACTTTTGAAATATAATAGAGAGGGGTTTAGCAAACTCCTCTGCCAGTTCTCTCAGTACCCGTGGGTGTATCCCGTTGGGTCCCATGGACTTGAACACTTTTAGGTTCTTCAGATGATCACGAACCTGATCTGCACTTACAATGGGCAGTCCTTCCTCCCTGTCCCTGGCTTTGACTTCCATAACATCAGGAGTGTGGCTAGAGGCCCTTGCAGTGAAGACTGAGGTAAAGAAGTTATTAAGTACCTCAGCCTTTTCCTCATCACTTGTGACCATGTCACCATTTTCCTTTCTGAGGGGGCCCACACCTTCCCTAGTCTTCTTCTTCCCATAACCTCCCCCAGGGTCAGGGCCCCAACCACCTCCCTGGACAACCCATTCCAGGGCTTCACCACTCTCATGGGGAAGAACTTCCTCCTCCCCTCCAGCCTGAATCTCCCCACCTCCAGGTTCATTCCATTCCCCCTATCCTCACAGCAGAGCTGCTCCAGCCCCTGGATCCTCTTCCTTCATTCCTGATCATTGACCTTTCCTACACTGTTTGATTATATCTGTATCTTTGATTATATCAGTATCTGAAGGGGGCCTACAGGAAGGCTGCGGAAGGACTTCTCAGGATCTCAGGGAGTGATAGGACTAGGGGGAATGGAATGAAGCTGGAGGTGGGGAGATTCAGGCTGGAGGTGAGGAGGAGGTTCTTCCCCAAGAGAGTGGTGAAGCCCTGGAATGGGTTGTCCAGGGAGGTGGTCAAGGCCTCATCCCTGGAGGTGTTTAAGCCCAGGCTGGCTGAGGCTGTGGCCAGGCTGATGTAGTGTGGGGTGTCCCTGCCCATGGCAGGGGGGTTGGAACTAGCTGATCCTTGTGGTCCCTTCCAACCCTGACTGATACTATGATACTATGATACTATATTCATCTCACTGCAGTGCAGGAAGAGCTCAGACTTTTGCAGGTCGGGAGAGCTGTGATTCTCCAGCCAGCTCTAATACTTTATGTTGAGCAATAACCAGCCCAAATCTTCCTGGAGAGGTTGACAGAAGTTGTTTAATTCCCAGTGACATTTTTACAAGTGTTTACATAATGTACAGTAGTTTCATTTGTTTAATGCAGCCAAGGAGCTGGAGAGGCAATTTTTCTAACGTGATGTAATCAGCAGTGCCATTGCCTTTTCCTCAGGGAAAAAGAAATCCCCACCAAATGTATGTACCATATTAAAGACTTCAGGAACATGAACTGCTTGACAGATTGTTCCTCTCCAGCCTGTAAATACATTCAGGGTGTTTTTAAAAGACATATTAGCTACCTGATAGAATGTAATAACTCCAAATGGTTTTTGCTTCAGTGTGTCATAGAGCTACAGTGAGAGTTCTTAAAATACAACAGCAAAATAATATATCCTTTAGCCAAAGGGAAAGAAAGCAGCAGCAGCAGCTGCTGCAGAGGTGTTGCAGTTTGGTTTATTTATCCTTGTAAATCAGATTTTGGCTTCTTTAGAGCTGCAACCAGGAATGTGTCAGCAGTGGCGTGTTCAGCACAGCGCTTGGAAACGTCTCTGTGGTTGCAGGGGCAGGATTCATCCCTGGTGGTGCTCAAGAAATGAGGGGACATGGCACCTTGGGACGTGGTTTTATGGCTGTGGGGGTGGTGGGTTGATGGTTGGACTCAAACTTAGAGGCCCTCTTCAATCAAAACTGTTCTGTGGTTCTATTCTGTGAGTAAATGGTGTTATGAGTTATGGTATCTATGAGTAAATGGTTGCTTAGCCTGGAGAAGAGGAGGCTCAGGGGAGAACTTCTTGCTGCCTACAACTACCTGAAGGGAGGTTGTAGCCAGGTGGGGGTTGGTCTCTTCTCTTCACCCAGCACCACAACAAGAGGACACAGTCTCAAGCTGTGCCAGGGGAGGTTTAGGCTGGATGTTAGGAAGTTCTTCACAGAAAGAGAGATTGGCCATTGGAATGTGCTGCCTAGGGAGGTGGTGGAGTCACCAACACTGGGGGTGTTTAGGAGGAGACTGGATGAGGCACTTGGTGCCATGGTTTAGTTGATTAGATGGTGTTGGATGATAGGTTGGACTTGATGACCTCAAAGGTCTTTTCTAACCTGGTTAATTCTATTCTATTCTATTCTATTCTATTCTATTCTATTCTATTCTATTCTATTCTATTCTATTCTATTCTATTCTATTCTATTCTGTTCTGCTCTATTCTAACCTGTAGCTTAGTTGTCTATGGTGGTGCTGGGTTGATGATTGGACTCAATCTTAGAGGTCTTCTTCAATCAAAACAATTCTGTGGTTCTGTTCTGTGAGTAGATGGTGTAACCTGTACCTTAGTTTTGTGCATGACTGCTAGTTGTCTATATTCCCTGTATGGTCTGTTGAAGGAAAGGTAACTCAGGATGTGATTCTCTAATGTTACATCCATGATCATATGTATCATGTCCTAAAATGTCACAGAGTCACAGAATCATCAGGGTTGGAAGGGACCTCCAGGATCATCCAGTTCCAACCCCCCTGCCATGGGCAGGGACACCTCACACTAGATCAGGTTGCCCAGAGCCACAACCAGCCTGGACTTAAGAACTTCCAGGGATGAGGCTTCCACCACCTCCCTGGGCAACCTGTTCCAAGTGTCTCACCACCCTTATGGTGGAGAAGCTCCTCCTAACATCTAATCTAAGCCTCCCCTCCTCTAGCTTGGATCCATTGCCACCAATCCTATCACCACCTGACATCCGAAAAATGTTCCTCCCCAGCTTTCTCCTAGGCCCCCTTCAGATGCTGTCCTTTTGCTCCCCCCTGTGCTGCAGTCCTGTTTTCCTTTGGAGGGTTGGAGGGTTACCCTCAATCTCTTGGATGCAGTAGTGAGGAGGTGCTGCTTCTTACCCCCTCAGGATGGAAATTTGCTGATGAGAGTCAGGGGTTAGAGCTCTGCAAATCAGCAGAGGTGGTTTCACTGAGAGTTTTTGACTAATTGGTGATGGAATGGAACTCACACATTTATCAGGAAATAATTTTAGACTCCTAATTAGACTTTCAAACTTGATGCAGTAGCATCTTTAATTACAACCCTCTCCATCATAGCTTGTTATTCATTTATGTACCCGGAATTGCTTCCTCATTGCCTGATTGGGAAACTTCAGTCGCTAATTATTCTCAATTATTTGATATGTGACTTAAGCCTCGAAGCAATTGACCAGATCTGGATGAGTAGTGACATTTAGGATGCCTGGCCCCAAGCTTCTAAAGTCTTATCCTATCAGGCCTCCAACTCTTGTCCCTCTCAGAAAGGCATGTGGCCTATCTGCTCGAGCCGTGGGGAGGACTGAAAAATCAGAAGCCCTTTCACATGGTCTATTATTAGCACCTGAACTGAGTCCTAACAGCAGACAGGCACCCTCAGATAAATGGCATCACACCTACAAACCTTTCAATTGGAGGGCATTTTGTTTCTGCCAAGGCTCTCACATTGTTCTTTGTGTTGTTGGAACTACACAAAATAAAATGCTGGCTCTGGCCAGCCTGCTGTAGTGTGGGGTGTCCCTGCCCATGGCAGGGGGGGTGGAACTAGATGATCCTTGTGGTCACTTCCAACCCTCACTGATTCTATGATTATTTCCTGATCAGGTCACACTTTGAGTGCTGTGTCCAGTTCTGGGCTCCTCAGTTTAGGAAGGAGGTTGACTTGCTGGAACGAGTCCAGAGAAGAGCAACAAAGTTGGTGAGGGGTTTGGAACACAGCCCTGTGAGGACAGGCTGAGGGAGCTGGGGTTGCTCAGCCTGGAGGGGAGGAGACTCAGGGGTGACCTCATTGCTCTCTACAGCTCCCTGAAGGGAGCTTGTAGACCAGAAGAGGTTGATCTCTTCTCCCAGGCAACCATTACAAGAACAAGAGGACAGAGTCTCAGGTTGCACCAGGGGAGGTTTAGGTTGGATGTTAGGAAGAAGTTCTACACAGAGAGAGTGATTGCCCATTGGAATGGACTGCCTGGGGAGGTGGTGGAGTCACCATCAGTGGAGGTGTTCAGGAGGAGACTTGGTGGGGTACTTGATGCCATGGTTTAGTTGATTAGGTGGTGTTGGATGATAGGTTGGACACGATGATCTTGAAGGTCTCTTCCAACCTGGTCTATTCTATTCTATTCTATGCTATGCTATGCTATGCTATGCTATGCTATGCTATGCTACTCTATGCTATTCTAATACTCTTTCCCTTTATTGCAGCATCATAAACTATTCCAACACATCTCTTGAAGCCATGGTTTAGTAGTCAGGAGGTCTTGGGCGACAGGTTGGACTTGGTAATCTTTGAGGTCTTTTCCAACCTTAATGGTTCTATGGTCTCCTCTCCATATCTACTTCACATTTTCTCTGTATTTTTTACACTGCAAGACTCTATTGATTATATATATATGTATAGTATCATTGTATCATAGTATCAGTCAGGGTTGGAAGGAACCACAAGGATTATCTAGTTCCAACCCCCCTGCCATGGGCAGGGACACCTCACACTACAGCAGGCTGCCTAGAGCCTCATCCGGCCTGGCCTTAAACACCTCCAGGGATGGGGCCTCAACCACCTCCCTGGACAACCCATTCCAGGGCTTCACCACTCTCATGGTGGTGTGTATATATGTATATGTGTACACACACATATATATTTAACACCAATTTATGGCAAGATAATGCTATTTATTTACAAATATTACTCTGTGAGGCCTTCATTGGCAACATCCTTTCAACTGACTACACTCAGTTGTATTTGAGCAAAGCAAAAAGAAACCACCAAACAACCAACTCCCCAAAAACTCACTTCAGAAACAGTGGTGGTGTGCACTGCCTCACAGTTAGCAAGGCCTGATTTTCACTGCTTTGAGAATTCAGGCCATGCTTCAAGAAGTCAGAACCTGCTTCAATCAGAATCCTCAATTCCTCAGCACTCTGATTTGTTCAGGTCAATGCACAAAGCACTTTGAAGGACTGCAGCTTGCTGATAGCAGGCATGCAGCTCTCCACTAAATTCTGGGAGAGCAGGCACCTGCATGCTTTTGATTAAATATGGAAAAGCCACATCTAAGCCTGGAATTGAAATGTAAAGGATTTTAGAAGACATTTTCACAGCATTTTCTTTTTCTTCCAGTGCTTTCATGTTTGGGGGGGTTTAAAGTTGGCTTTCTAACTAGGAAAAAAAATACGATGTTTTCCAGGGAACATGAAAAAAAACAACCCCAAAAACAAACCACCAACCTTCAACAGTCTGATAAAAGAGCACCAGGAGAAAATGGAAACATGGAGCAGTCTGCTTTCCTTGCTATGAGGATGTGCAAAAGAGTCTGTGTGAGAAAATTCCGTGGTAGCTGTGCTAGGACTGCCGCACATCTGTACCCACAGCCAAGTTTTGCCATGCTTATGCTAAACTAGTTCAGTGTAGATGTTATGGGCTTTGAAACAGTTGGGCTGTCATTACCTTTAACTTCCTGGCTTATATGGCGTGAGAGCAGCCCTGGGGGACCTGGGGGTACTGGTGGATGAGAAAGAAGCTCAACAGGAGCCAGCAGTGAGCACTTGCAGCTCAGAGAGCCAAGCAGAGCCTGGGCTGCAGCAAAAGAAGTGTGGCCAGCAGGGCAAGGGAAGTGATTCTGCCCCTCTGATCTGCTCTGGTGAGACCACACCTGGAGCTCTGTGTCCAGTTCTGGAGCCCCTGTTCCAGGAAGGATCTGGAGGTGCTGGAAGATGTCCAGAGAAGGACCATGAGGATGAGCAGAGGGCTGGAGCTGCTCTGCTATGAGGACAGACTGAGGGAGTTGGAGTTGTTCAGTCTGGAGAAGGCTCTGGGGATATCTAATTGTGGCCTTCCAGTATCTGAAGGGGGCTCCAAGAAAGCTGGGGAGGGACTTTTAAGGGTATCAGAGAGTGATAGGACTGGGGGGGATGGAGCAAAACTAGAAGTGGGGAGATTGAGATTGGATGTGAGGAAGAAGTTGTTCCCCATGAGGGTGGTGAGAGCCTGGCACAGGTTGCCCAGGGAGGTGGTGGAAGCCTCCTGCCTGGAGGGGTTTGCAGCCAGGCTGGATGTGGCTGTGAGCAACCTGCTGTGGTGTGAGGTGTCCCTGGCCATGGCAGGGGTGCTGGAGTTAGATGATCCTTGAGGTCCCTTCCAACCTTAACAGATCTATGATTCTATGATCTCTATAAGTTGACTCTGAGGCATCTGGGAATTATTTATTTGTCACTCTCTCTGTGTCTTTGCTATGTGCTGTGGTTTTTTTTTTTTTTGAGGAATATCTCATATTTTCACTGAGTGAAAGCAGTTGATGTAAAAGTTGTGAATGGAGAAAGAAATAAAGAGGAAAATAAGAAATGCTTTTAAAATTGGAGAAAATAAGGAATGCTTTAAAAAAATGGGGAAAATAGCCACCTCCCTGGGAACCCTGTTCCAGTCTTGAAGAACTCTTTCAGTCAACAAGTCTCTTCTAATTTCCAGCCTAAACCTCCCCTGGGGCAACTTGAGGCCATTTCCTCTCATCCTCTCTCTTCTTACTAGAGAGAAGGGAGAGACTCCCACCCCACTCCAACCTCCTCTCAGGGAGTTGTTAGAGAACAATTAGGTCTCCCACAGCCTCCTCTTCTCCAGACTAAGCAACCCCAGCTCCCTCAGCTGCTCCTCACCAGCCCTGTTCTCCAGACCCTTCACCAGCTTCCTTGTCCTCTCTGGACCTGCTTCAGCGCCTCAATGAATTTCTTGGAGCAAGGGCCCCAAAACAGAAGTCAGTACCTAAGCTGTGTCCTCATTGCTGTATAGAAGGAAGTACAAACTGCAGCAGAACCCAAACCCTTTCTCTTTTGCCTATGTCATGTAATCAGTTCCCAAGTTATACCACCCATTGTGTAACTTCCTTACATGAAAATAATTACAACTGCAGTGCTACAACTTTGACTAATTGTCTTTAACTTCCTTTCAGGGAGCTGTAATGACCCAGGAGGTCTCCCTTCAGCCTCTTCTTCTCCAGACTAACCAACCCCAGCTCTCTCAGCTGCTCCTCACCAGACCTGTTCTCCAGACCCTTCACCAAAGGTGCTGCATTTCTCAGGACCCACTCCAGCACCTCAATGTCTTTCCTATAGTGAGGGCACCAGAACTGAATCCTGTTCTTAAGGCGAGTGCTTCATACTCACAAAAAACAAAACTGGAAAGAGTTTTGTATCCCATGTAACTAATTTTCAAAGGTGTGCATTTCAAGCATGTCCTCATTCTCTGAGTGACACAGGTTGTAGGTACAGGTGAAGAGAAGAATGATAATCAGTATTCTTGGCATAGTCCTATCATTTATGGGCCCCAATTTCAGTGGGTTGAAGTGATGGGCTAGTTTGCAGAGGAAGGTTGTAAGTTCTTACAATCACAGAATTGTCAGAGTTGGAAGGGACCTCAAGGATCAGCCAGTTCCAACCCCCCTGCCATGGCCAGGGACACCTCACACTACAGCAGGTTGCTCACAGCCACATCCAGCCTGGCTGCAAACACCTCCAGGCAGGAGGCTTCCACCACCTCCCTGGGCAACCTGTGCCAGGCTTTCACCACCCTCCTGGGGAACAACTTCTTCCTAACATCCAATCTCAGTCTCCCCATTTCTAGTTTTGGTTCATTCTCCCCAAGTCCTATCACTCCCTGACACCCTCAAATGTCCCTCCCCAACTTTCTTGGAGCCCCCTTCAGATACTGGAAGGCCACGGAAAGGTCTCCTGGGAGCCTTCTCTTCTGCAGACTGAACAGCCCCAACTCTCTCAATCTGTCTCCATAGGAGAGGAGCTCCAGCCCTCTTCTAATCATCCTTGTGTCCCTTCTGTATACATAGATAGACCTTCAAAATGAAATTAGCTACCACATGGAATATCCCAGAGTCATTGGAACATGCTTTCACTTCAACATGTGGTTTAGTGGGCATGGTAGTGTTGGGTTGATAGTTGGACTTGATGATCTTAGAGCTCTTTTCCAACACTGATGGCCTTAGAAAGCCTTAATGATTCTGTGATTGGGATAAGTTTTGTTTCAGTCATGGGTTCCACCAATATACAATCTCACATCATTCAGGTTGCCCAGGGAGGAGGTGGAAGCTCCATTCCTGGAGGTTTCTCAGGCCAGGTTGGACGTGTCTCTGAGCAACCTGATCTAGTGTCTAGTTCTGGAGCCCCTATTACAGGAAGGATCTGGAGGTGCTGGAAGGTGTCCAGTAACGGGCCACAAGAATGAGCAGAGGGGTGGAGCTGCTCTGCTATGAGGACGGACTGAGAGAGTTGGGGCTGTTCAGCCTGGAGAAGGCTCCCAGGAGACCTAATTGTGGCCTTCCAGTATCTGCAGGGGGCTCCAAGAAAGCTGGGGAAGGACTTTTGAGGATGTCAGGGAAAGATAGGACTGGGGGGGATGGAACAAAACTAGAAGTGTGGAGATTCAGATTTGATGTTAGGTAGAAGTTGTTCCCCATGAGGGTGGTGAGAGCCTGGCACAGGTTGCCCAGGGAGGTGGTGGAAGCCTCCTGCCTGGAGGTTTTTCAGGCCAGGCTGGATGTGGCTGTGAGCAACCTGATGAGGTGACCCTGGCCATGGCATGGGGGTTGGAACTGGCTGCTCCTTGATGTCCCTTCCAACCCTGACTATTCTCTGATTCTATGCCTTGTAGAATTTCATTTGGAGCTTACATACATCTTATCTTTAACTACAGCAAACTACTACTAGTAATATTCCACCCAATTTAGACTTCATCCTTATTTTTGTAAGCCCAGCAGGCACATTCAATTAGACCAAATTTGCACTGGCTTAAGAGGAATTTTAGGAATGTGGGAATTGCTGTACTCTGTTAAACCTGCTAGGTAATATCCTGGGTTCAGTAGTACCTGGAAGGTGAGGACTCAGTGCTAGAATTCTCCAAATAGCTGCTTATGAGGAAAATTCTTCCGAATTCATTCCTGTTAGCTTGGGTTTGGTTGATGCTTCATAATAGAATGGAACAGGATGGGATAGGATGGGATAGGATGGGATAGGGTAGGATAGGATAGGATAGGATAGGATAGGATAGGATAGGATAGGATAGGATAGGATAGGATAGGATAGGATAGAATTGACCAAGTTGGAAAAGATGTCATCGAATCCAACCCATCACCCAACACTATCTAATCAACTAAACCTTGGCATCAAGCAATGACTTCTCAGTGTGTACACAGGGTACTGTGTTCTAGGCTGTAGCTCTCAGAGTAATATTCCTTCAGGTGGAGCAATTATGAAGATGTGCAGGATGAGTGCCAAGAGGATGGAGCCAGGCTCTGCTGGGTCATGCCCAGTGACAGCACAAGGGGCAGTGGTTGGAAGTTGAGGCAGAGGAAGTTCCATGGAAACATGAGGGAAATATTTTCCCCTGTGAGGGTGAGAGCACCCTGGAACAGGCTGCCCAGTGGGGGTTGTGGAATCTCCATCTCTAGAGGTATTCAAAACCTGTCTGTCTGTGTTCCTGTTTGACCTGCTCTAGGTGATCCTGTTCTGGCAGGGTGGGTTGGACTGGATGAGCTTTTGAGATCCCTTCCAAGCCCTAACATTCTGTGATTCTGTGGTTGAGGCCTCATCCCTGGAGACATTCAAGATCAGGCTTAATGTGGCCCTGGGCAGTCTGATTTAGTTGGAGTTGTCCCTGCTGGCTGCATGGGGGCTGGGCAAGACGACCTTTGAGGGTCCCTTCCTACCCAATGCTCTCTGTCAGTCTGTGCGGATGTCTTGGCCAGGAACGCTCTGAGTGGTTAGCTTGGTGGCAGCTAGGTGCCACTGTTTCTCCACCAAGAGAACGCTGGCCAGAAACACTCTTGCAGAGTCGCGGTATGTCTGGCTCCTATCAAGCACAACCTTTCAGCAGTCAGCTAATGGGGAAAAAAAGACTAAATATGTTAACTTATCCCCTTCAGAAACAGCCACATCGCTGGGGTTTAGTTTGTGTTTAAGCCTGAGGAGAAGGTGTAGATCGCTGCCTGAGCAGTACCACTTCAATGCAAACCAGGAAGTGATTTGTGTTTGGTTTTGTTTTGTTTTGTTTTATTTTATTTTATTTTATTTTATTTTATTTTATTTTATTTTATGCTAGTTTATGCTGGTTTATGATATTTTATTTGACTTTAATTTATTTTACACCATTTTACTTTATTATATTTTATTTTATTTTATTTTATTTTATTTTATTTTATTTTATTTTACTCCATTTTATTTTATTTTATTTTATTTTATTTTATTTTATTTTATTTTATTTTATTTTATTTTATTTTATTTTATTTTATTTTATTTTATTTTAATTTACTCCATTTTATTTTATTTTATTTTTTTACTTTACTTCATTTTACTTTATTTTATATTATTTTATTTCACTTTATTTTATTTTATTTTACTCCATTTTATTTTATTTTATTTTACTCTATTTTATTTTGCTCCATTTTATTTTACTCCATTTTATTTTACCTTGAAGCACCCCAGAATGGGTGGACTTTACTTATGTTTTACCTGTGATAACAGAAAGTAAACTCTGCCATGATTCTTGTTTTTTCATTTAGCATTATTTTTCTTGGTTATTTTGTATTATTTTTCTTTTTTTTTCTTTTAACATTAATTTTATTTGGCATTTTAAACTATTGTAATTATTTTTATATTTTTTTTTTCATAGCTGGCACTGTTATTGTTTTTAATGAATATAATATTATTTTATTAGTTGTTTAATTTAATGTGTTTTTTTTAACCTAGAGAGTAAATTTTGCCATAACTATTACCTTTTCCTTTGGCACTATTTTTATTTTTATGTGGCATTATTTTTATTTCTTTTCTTTGGCATTATTTTTATTTGTGTTTTTTGTGGCACTCTTTATCATTTTTCTTTGGGATTATATCTCTTTGGCATCATTTCTATTGCTTTAACCTGGTATTCTTTTCAATTTTTAATTGGCATTACTCTAACTTTTTCATTGGCATTGTTGATTTTTTTACCTGGTATTATTTTTATGTTTTTTTTTCCTTTGGTCTTATTTGTGACATGGCATTATTTTTATTGTTTTAATTTGGTATTTGGTATTTGATATTCCTTTCAGTTTGGATTTGGTGCTATTTTTAATGTTGATTTGGCATCCATTTTATCTTTTATTTGGCATTATTTGAAATTTCTTTTTGGGATTATATTGATTTGGCATAATTTAAAATGCTTTAATTTAGTATTCTTTTCAGGTTTTAATTGGGATTATTTTTCTCTTGGGTTTCATTCTTATTTTTTATGTGGCATTCTTTTTGTTTCTTTTGTTTGGTGTTGTGTTTTTTTTTTATTTGGCACTATTTATCATTTTTATTTGGTATTACATTTATATGGCATTACCTTTATTGTTTTATTTTGGTATTCTTTTTAATTTTTTATTGGTGTTATTTGTTCTTTGGCATGATTTTTATGTTTTTCTTTACCATTATTTTATTGTTTTTACTTTGGTCTTATTTTTAATTTGGTATGATATGTTATTTGGCATTATTTTGATTGTTTTTTCCTTTGCCATTATTGTTATTGTTTTAATTTTATATTATTGTTAATGGGTACTAATTTTTTCTTTGCCATTATTTTATTTTTTTTTTCTTTGCATTATTTTTATTTTTCCCTTTGCCATTATTTTTATTTTTTACTTACCATTTCTTACCGTTTTATTATATTTATTTCCCTCCTTTAAATATTAATTGGAATATTCATTGAAATCTTTTTAACTTAGGGGAAAAGAACAACAAAGAGAGAGGGAAAAAAAAAAAGAGGGGAAAAAAGATAATAAAAAGGAGGGAAAAAAGGAAAAAAAGAGGAAAAAATAAGAAGATAAAAAAAGGAGAGAAAAAAAGAGGGAAAAAGAGAAAAAAGTGAATAAATAGGGGGGAAAAAGAGGAAAAAAAAACAGAAAAAAGAGAAGAAAATAGAATAAAAGGAGGAAAAAAGAAAAATAAGAGAAAAAAGTGGGAAAAAAGAGAAAAAAGAAAAAAGAGGGGGGAAAAAAGGAGAAGAAAGAAAAAGGGAATAAAAAGGAGGAAAAAAGAATAAAAGAAGGAAAAAGATAAAAAAGCAGGAAAAAAAGAAAAAAGAGGGGGAAAAGGAGAATAAAAAGAAGGAAAAAAAGGAAAAAAAAACAAGAGAAAAAAGGAGAAAAAAAAGAAAAAAGAGAAAATAAAGAGAAAAAAGAGAAAAAGGGGGGAAAAGGGAATAAAAAAGAGGAAAAAAGATTAAAAAAAAACAGAAAAAAAAGAAAATATAGAATGAAAAGGAGGAAAAAAGAAAAATAAGATAAAAAAGAAGGAAAAAAGGAAAAAAAGAGGAAAAAAGAGAAAAAATAAGAAAGGAATAAAAAGGAGGAAAACAGAAAAAAGAAGAAAAAAAAAGGACAAAAAAAGAGGAAAAAAGAGAAAAAAGATAAAGGGAATAAAAAGGAGAAAAAAAAAGAGGTAAAAAACAGAGGAAAAATGAGAAAAAATCAAAAGATAATAAAAAGAAGGAAAAAAGAAAAATAAGAGAAAAAAAAAGAGGGAAAAAAAGGGGAAAAAAAAAAGAAAAATATAAAAAAGAGGAAAAAACCGAGAAAAAATAAAAAAGAGGAAAAAAGAGAAGAGAATAAAAGAATAAAAAGGAAAAAAAGAAGCAAAAAGGAAAAAGCTAAAAAAAAAAAAAAGAAAAAAAGGGGAGAAAAAAAGGAAAAAATAAAAAAGAGATCAAAGAGATAAAAGAGGGAAAAAACCAGAGAGAAATAAGAGACTGGTTCTAGCAAACCTGCAAGAGTAAAAAATATATATATATAAAATAAATAATAATTTTGCCTTAAAGAATTTTGCCTCAAATTTCAGCTGCCATTCAAAGCTAAGCTCATATTGCTTAGGCCAGTCCAGGGCAGTGCTGCTTAGAAACTGACTGGAGACATTTACTCTGACCAGACAAACATCTTTAAGGCTTCTCCCAGTTGGGCTTAAAGTTTCTGCAGTAAATGAGCAAAACATTATTGCACCACCAAGTTCAAAGATGAGCAAAAAGCTTTCCTCCTTGCGTGATTTCCCCTGAGGCTGAGTTTCCTGCCTCCCAGGGTTGGATTAGTGCTGCGAATGTGCATCACCTGCCAAAACCAAACGCTGCAGCCCCAGCTGGGGCCGCTCTGGAGCTCACAGGGTGGGTTTTATGTTGACATAGAATCATAGAATCAATAAGGTTGGAAAGGACCTCAAAGATCATCAAGTCCAACCTGTCATCCAAGACCTCATGACTACTAAACCATGGCACCAAGTGCCACTAGAACGGTAGGGGTTGGAAGGGACCTGTGTCTGTGTGGTGCAGCAGACAGGCTGGAGGGAAGGGAGACCATCCAGAGGGACCTGGACAGGCTGGAGAGGTGGGCACAAGCCAACCTCAGGAGGTTCAACAAGACCAAGGGCAGGGTCCTGCAGCTGGGTGGAGGCAATCCCAGGCACAAATGCAGGCTGGGCAGGGACTGGCTGGAAAGCAGCCCTGAGGAGAGAGACTTGGGGGTGCTGGGGGAGGAGAAGCTCAACAGGAGCTCTCAGTGTGCACTTGCAGCCCAGAAAGCCAGCCAGAGCCTGGGCTGCAGCAGAAGTGTGGCCAGCAGGGCAAGGGAGGTGATTCTCCCCCTCTGCTCAGCCCTGGTGAGACCCCACCTGGAGTACTGCATCCAGTTCTGGAGCCCCTATTACAAGAAGGATCTGGAGGTGCTGGAAGGTGTCCAGAGAAGGGCCACAAGGATGATCAGAGGGCTGGAGCACCTCTCCTATGAGGACAGACTGAAGGAGTTGGGGCTGTTCAGTCTGCAGAAGAGAAGGCTCCCAGGTGACCTAATTGTGACCTTCCAGTATCTGAAGGGGACTCCAAGAAGGCTGGGGAGGACTGCTCAGGATATCAGGACCTCCTGTAGCATGGAGCCAGTCACCTTTCAGTGATACGCAGTGATAAAAGGAGGGGCAATGGATGGAAAGTCAATCACAGGAAGTTCCTTCTCAGCATGAGGAAAAACAAAAGTACTCTTTTGTGTCAAGGTGATGGAGCACTGGAACAGGCTGCCTGGAGAGGCTGTGGAGCCTCATGCTCCAGAGAGCTTCAAAACTCAGCTGGATGTGTTCCTGTGTGGTCCTCAGTTGCAGGGGGTTTGGAGGTCCCTTCCAACTCCTGTGGTTCTGGAGATCACAGAATCATAGAATTGTTAGGGTTAGAAAGGACCTCAAGGATCATCCATTTCCAGTCCCCCTGCCATGGCCAGGGAGACCTCACACTACAGCAGGTTGCTCACAGCCACCTCCAGCCTGGCTGCAAACACCTCCAGGCAGGAGGCTTCCACCACCTCCCTGGGCAACCTCTGCCAGGCTCTCACAACCCTCATGGGGAAGAATTTCTTCCTAACATCCAATCTCAATCTCCCCACTTCTAGTTTTACTCCATTCCCCCCAGCCCTATCACTCCCTGACACCCTCAAAAGTCCCTCTTGGGATTTCTTGTAGCTCCCTGGAAGGCCACAATACGGTCTTCCCGGAGCCTTCTCTTCTGCAGACTGAACAACCCCAACTCAGTCTGTCCCCATAGCAGTGCAGCTCCAGCTCTCTGCTCATCCCTGAGGCCCTTCTCTGGACTGGTTCCAGCATCTCACAGCATTGAAGGATTGTGGCATGTGCAGCTGCCTGCGAAGTCACACTGGTCACTGTGCTGCAGAATCAGAGAGTGAAGGTAGAGGGTTTCTCAAGACAGGGCAGAGGTCTATGTGATAGTCCAGTGATGGGACAAGGAGCAATGGACACAAACCAGCACTGGTTAGGCCACATCTTGAGTCCTGTGTCCAGTTCTGTGCTGTTCAGGTTAGGAAAGATGTTGAGGTGCTGGAAGGTGTCCAGAGAAGGGCAACAAAGCTGAGGAGGGGTCTGGAGCACAGCCCTGTGAGGAGAGGCTGAGGGAGCTGGGGTTGCTTAGCCTGGAGGAGAGGAGGCTCAGGGAAGATCTTCTTGCTGTCTCCAACTCCCTGAAGGGAGGTTGTAGCCAGGTGGGGCTTGGTCTCTTCTCCCAGGCACCCAGCACCAGAACAAGAGGACACAGTCTCAAGCTGTGCCAGGGGAGGTTTAAGCTGGATGTTAGGAAGAAATTCTTCCCAGCAAGAGAGCTTGGCCATTGGAATGTGCTGCCCAGGGAGGTGGTAGAGTCACCATCCCTGGAGGTGTTCAAAAAAGGCTTGGATGTGGCACTTGGAACCATGGTTTAGTTGATGAGATGGTGTTGGGTGATAGGTTGGACTTGATGGTCTTGAAGGTCTGTTTCAACCTGGTTAATCCTCTCCTCTCCTCTCCTCTCCTCTCCTCTCCTCTCCTCTCCTCTCCTCTCCCTCTCCTCTCCTCTCCTCTCCTCTCCTCTCCTCTCCTCTCCTCTCCCTCTCTCTCCTCTCCTCTCCTCTCCTCTCTCCTCTCCCTCTCCTCTCCTCTCCTCTCCTCTCCTCTCCTCTCCCTCCTCTCCTCTCCCTCCTCTCCTCTCCTCTCCTCTCCTCTCCCTCTCTCCTCTCCTCTCCCTCTCCTCTCCTCTCCTCTCCTCTCCTCCCTCCTCTCCTCTCCTCTCCTCTCCTCTCCCTCTCCCTCTCTCCTCTATGTGGAAGCTGAGGGTATGGATCTCAGCTACCTGAGTACACCCAAAGGAAGTGGTGATGTGCCTCTGGTGTCTCAATCTTTTAGATTAAACTTTTATATTGTCACTTGACAGAGTGCTTTACATACCAGACTGTAAATCCTTTTAAATAAATGTTTGGAGGGCAAAAGCCCCAAAGCTTTAAAATCAGGAACAAAGTTCTAAACAAGTGCCAAAACCTCACAGAAACCCTGCAGCCAACATAAATCATGGCATGAGGCAAATGTTACAAAACAAAGGACTCTAAATGCTTTCTAAGTTAATGCACTAAAAAGCATTTGCTTCTTCTGTTCAGTTTATGACTGTTCAAGGGACACAGAATTAGAGAGTTTCAGGGGCTGGAAGGAGCCTTGAAAGATCAGCTAGTCCAAAAAGATCAGCTAGGCTAGACACACCTCACTGCCCTTCACATCTTAGAAGTGCAAGTGCAAGCAAGTGCAGGGTCCTGCATCTGGGTGGAGGCAATCCCAGGCACAAATCCAGGCTGGGCAGGGACTGGCTGGAAAGCAGCCCTGAGGAGAGAGACTTGGGGGTGCTGGTGGACAAAAAGCTCAACAGGAGCTCTCAATGTGCACTTGCAGCCCGCAAGGCCAATCAGATCCTGGGCTGCATCAGGAGAAGTGTGGCTAGCAGGTCGAGGGAGGTGATCCTCCCCCTCTACTCAGCCCTGGTGAGACCCCACCTGGAGTACTGTGTCCAGTTCTGGAGCCCCTATGACAAGAGGGATGTGGAGGTGCTGGAAGGTGTCCAGAGCAGGGCCAGGAGGATGAGCAGAGGGCTGGAGCTGCTCTCCTGTGAGGACAGACTGAAGGAGTTGGGGCTGTTCAGTCTGCAGAAGAGAAGGCTCTGAGGTGACCTCATTGTGGCCTTCCAGGATCTGAAGGGGGCTCCAGGAAGGCTGGGGAAGGACTTCTCAGGATCTCAGGCAGTGCTAGGACTAGGGGGAATGGAATGAAGCTGGAGGTGGGGAGATTCAGGCTGGAGGGGAGAAGGAAGTTCTTCCCCATGAGAGTGGTGAAGCCCTGGAATGGGTTGTCCAGGGGCCCTGTCCCTGGAGGTGTTTAAGGCCAGGCTGGCTGAGGCTGTGGCCAGGCTGATGTAGTGTGGGGTGTCCCTGCCCATGGCAGGGGGGTTGGAACTAGCTGATCCTTGTGGTCCCTTCCAACCCTGACTGATACTATGATACTATGATACTATGATACCTTAGAATCATAGAGTTGGTTTGGATTGAAGTTGTGCCAGGGGAGGTTTAGGTTGGATAGCAAGAAAAATGTCCTCTCTGAGAGAGTTGACAAGCATGGTTGAGTTGATTAGATGGTGTTGGGTGATAGGTTGGACTTGATGATCTCAAAGGTCTTTTCCAACCTGCTTAATTTTATTCTATTGGAACAGGCTGTTCAGGGAAGTGGTGGAGTCACCATCCCTGGAGATGTTAAAAAGCACAAGGACATGGCACTTTGTGATGTGGTGGAGTGACCATGGCGGTGTCAGCTTCACAGTTGGACTGGATAATCTTAGAGGTCTTTGCCAAGCAAACATTTCTTTTCTTCTATGACCATGGGATCCAACCCCCTGTCATAGAATCATAGAATCAGCCAGGTTGGAAAAGACCTCAGAGATCATCAAGTCCAACCTATCAACTAATACCTAACACCACCTATCAAGTAAACCATGGCTCCAAGTGCCACATCCAAGCCTTTTTTGAACACCTCCAGGGATGGTGACTCCACCACCTCCCTGGGCAGCACATTCCAATGACCAATCTCTCTTTCTATGAAGAACTATCTCCTCACCTCCAGCCTAAACTTCCCCTGGCACAGATTGAGACTGTATCCTCTTGTTCTGGTGCTGGTTGCCTGGGAGAAGAGACAACTTGCCACCTGGCTTCAACCTCCTTTCAGGTAGCTTGGAATACAAGCCCTTGGAACACAAGCCCTATGAAGTGAGACTAAGGGAGCTGGGGTTGCTTAGCCTGGAGAAGAGGAGGCTCAGGGGAGACCTTCTTGCTCTCTACAGCTACCTGAAGGGAGGTTGTAGCCAGGTCGGGGTTGGTCCCTTCTCCTACGTACCCAGCACCAGAACAAGAGGACAGAGTCTCAGGCTGCACCAAGGGAGGTTTAGGCTGGGGGTCAGGAAGAAGTTCTACACAGAGAGAGTGATTGCCCATTGGAATGAGCTGCCTGGGGAGGTGGTGGAGTCACCATCACTGGAAGTGTTTAGGAGCAGATTGATAGGGTTTAGTTGATTAGGTGGTGTTGGATAATAGGTTGGATGTGATGATCTTGAAGGTCTCTTCCAACCTGGTTTATTCTATTCCAGTTGTAAAGAGCAATAAGAACTTTTTCCTAATATCCAGCCGAAACCTCCCCTGGCGCAGCTTGAGACTGTGTCCTCTTGTGGTGCTGGGTGCCTGGAAGAAGAGACCAACCCTCACCTGGCTACAACCTCCCTTCAGGTAGTTGTAGAGAGCAAGAAGGTCTGCCCTGAGCCTCCTCTTCTCCAGGCTAAGCAACCCCAGCTCCCTCAGCCTCTCCTCACAGGGCTGTGCTCCAGATCTCTCCCCAGTTTTGTTGCCCTTCTCTGGACACATTCAAGTGTCTCAATGTCCTTCTTAAATTGAGGAGCCCAGAACTGGAGACAGTACTCAAGCTGTGGCCTAACCAGTGCTGAGCACAGAGTGAGAACAGGTTCACTCAGAACAGGTTGCACAAGACAGCACCTAGGTTGGTTCAGAGTGACTCCAGAGATGCAGACTCCACAGCCTTTCTGGGCAGCTCCTCCTCCTGCTTGGATGGAACTTCCTATGTTCAGAATGCCCTGGTGGCTGCAGTTGTGGAGGCAGAAGGCTCAGTTACCATGAGATACAGGTGCACCCCTTGTATTTTGTAGTGGAAAGTCTACTCACAGCTCATACTTCTCATCTGCTCTACTGTTTACCCTGGAGTATTTGCCTGCCTATTTGGAAAGCCAATATTTGCAAAGGAAACCTAATTTGCCTTCAAGTCATCAAAACACAGCTTAAATTTATGTCCAATTCAGGTCCTAGCTGCAGTTTTCTCTCAGAAAAGAGGCCTCTAATCCTTCAGTACTGCAGTTAATTATTTCATCTCAACTACTTCTTTGGAAAGGATAACTAATTAGTAAAGCAATCAAGTTGTTCCCTGTTTCATGGGGGCAAAAAATAATCCCACATATACCTGGAGCAATGAAATGAAGCACGACTTGAAAGCTGTTGGATGAGACCTTGAGCAGCCTGGGCTAGTGGAAGGTGTCCCTGCCAATGCCAGGGGGGTTGGAACTGGATGGTTTTGAAGATCCCTTCCAATCCAAACCAATCTATGAATCTATCTGTGAAATCTAAGCAGTGTTGTAAGGGTAATGATATGCTAAAATGTTTCAGGAGTAGCTGTGCCTTGTTGTAGGAACAGTTAGAGGGGAGTGAAGGCTCTGTGAGGCACTGACCTGATCTTTGGGACTCCAGCAGGTTGTGTGCCTTCAGGGCCTCTCTCTTTAAAGTCAGGCAGCCGTTGGAAGGGGAGGTCAGGAGAGTGATTTGAGCAAAGCAACTGCTGCTTCATTAGCTCTCATATTGCCAGTGCTCTCTAACAGCCTGCATGATTATGAGTGCAAACCAACCAGACCCATCACCAGCTGAATTAGTTATGGAAGCTAGTCAGCAGTGCAAGGCTTGTCACTGTGTAATCTGCCTGAGGTTGGGGGCTCTGGGTTGACTGCTGCTGCAGGAAGGCAAATAATAATAATAATAAAAGCAAGCTTGTGATGTCTTTCAAATGCTCACTTAGCTTGCCAGGTGGAAGGGACTGCTAATTCCTCACTGTCTTCTGCCCAGCTGTGAGAGGAAGATGTGTAGCAGCCTGCAGTGTCTGCCACCCCTGCTGTGCAGGGCTGGTACTTGAGGCAGTGTAGATTTCACAACCCCTCTCTCACATCATACATTCATAGAATGGGGAGGGGTGGAAGGGACATTAAAGACCACCTAGTTCCAACCCTCCTCCCAGTTTGTAGGTAGCCCAAGAGCTGAAGCTGCCTGGCCCAGGTGGGATATGCTGACCAAGCTGCAGTGTTCACCAGCACAGCTCATCTGTGGTGGTTTAGGCTGGGTGCTGGCCCAGATGCCACTGCACAGAACACACCTGGGAGGTCCCTACGGGTGGGCCCAGCCCAGGGGGTGGTCACAGGCAGGTATTTCAATCCCATAATGCCCTGCTCCCCTATAAAATGCCCATGCGGGGTCTCCACTTTCTCTTTCGTCCCCAGCTGCAGCCTAGGTAAAATGGCCTGAGCCGCCTCCCTTGGGCCTGCCCAGGCCCAAGGCTGGGTTGTGGGGGGGAGGAAAGAACCCTGGGGGGGGGTGGTGGTTTGGGTGTACCCCCAGGTGGGGATGGGATGTTCTTGGGCATGTTCTGGGATCTCTCTGTCACAGTGCTTGTGGTTCTCTGTAAAGCTTTCACTGGTGTTTGTTTTTAAATTGTTTTTCTATTTAAACTTTCCATCACTTTTGCAATCCCTTTGTCTGAGTCGTTGTTTCTGCCCGTGGTGGGGAGGGGGTTTGCCCCAACCCATTACATTTTAAAAGAAGGACATCACTGCCCATTGCAGGCTCGAACCCACAATCTCAACACTCGAAGTCTCATGCCCTACCAACTGAGCCACGTGGTCCTCCTCAGTGCCAAAAATTGTAGTGGTTTGAGCCTTAACTGAGAGTTAAAAGCTCAAATGGGGAAAAGGCTGAGAATCTCTTCCCCACTTCCCCCCACCTCCTCCCTCCAAACAGGGAGAGGAGGGAAAAAAAAAAAGGTAAGAAGGTGGTCGAGGCCCCATCCCTGGGGGTGTTTAAGCCCAGGCTGGATGAGGCTCTGTCCAGCCTGATGTAGTGTGGGGTGTCCCTGCCCATGGCAAGGGGGTTGGAACTAGATGATCTTTGTGGTCCCTTCCAACCCTGAATGAAACTATGGAACTATGAAACTATGAAATCCACTAAGCAACAATCTGGAGTCAGCTTGGAAGTAGAGAGGCAAATAATTTTTTTCTTCAATATATATATATATATATATATATATATATAAAACAATAACAGGGAAAAAGGTTCACAAGGGCAAGGAACAAGAATGGATGGGAGTGGGACAGAAAAGAATAATACAAAACCAGTCTTTCTCTGAGGAGGCGCAGAGACAGCAGGGAGAAGGGTCAGGTCCGGCCACGTGGCTGAGGAGCAGGAGGGCAGCTGCAGTAGCTCTCATCCAGCAGAGGCAGGAGCCAAAAAGGAGATTCAACAGCTATGATGTCCTGCTTTTTATACTCTAGCTGGGCAGGGAGGGGGGAGTGGAACAGACTCAGCTGTCCCGGGGGTGGGGGGGAAGCCCTTCAGGGAGTGTAAAGTACCCGCAAGCCCTCCCCCCTGCTTTCTTCTTTTGTTTTCAGAAAGAGGCGTTAACCCACCACATCATCCCACCCAGGCTTTCTCCCTGCATGCTGCCGAGCTCTTTCCCTTCCTGAAACTCTGCCAAGTGTGTCCCTTCAGCTAAGCCCCATGTCATTAATGGATTCATAGAATGGGTTGAGTTGGAAGGGACCTTAAGGATCATCCAGTGCCAACTCCCCTGCCATGGGCAGGGACACCTTCCACTAGCCCAGGTTGCTCAAGGACCCATCCAACCTGGTCTTGTACATCTCCAGGGAGGGGGCATCCATGACCTCCCTGGGCAACCTGCTCCAGTGTCTCACCACCCTCACTGGAAAGAATTTCTTTCAAATTGCCAATCTAAATCTGCCCTCCTCAAGCTTCAGTCCATTCCCTCTCATTCTATCACTGCAAGCCCTTGCAAAAGTCCCTCCCCAGCTTTCTTGTAGGCTCCTTTCAGGCACTGGAAAGCTGCTCTAAGGGCTGCCCAGAGCCTTCTCTTCTCAGTGGAAATAGAAAACAAAAAGGTCCACTTGGAGATGAAGCTTAATAATTCCTTAGTCTGTTTTTAATAGGCTAAATCCTGGGAAATCAGTGAACTGTGTTGTGAAAGGGCATTGGCATTTGGGGCTCCCAATGAGAATTGATATTTCATAGTAAATGTGATCCTGTGAGGAGCTCACATCATAAATTGCCACTGACATTAATGCCAATGTCAGTGTGAGTTATGGGGTTCCCTGCAAACCTCTGCTTTTCTCTGGATCAGTCCCCAGGAGCAGTTTTTTCCCCAATCAAAGTCTTGAGCAAAAGCTGAATTGTAGATTGTGAATCAAAAGCTCATGAATATGTCTGTTCCCTTCACTGGAGTGATTCAAGCTTACAGGGAACTCTGGTTTGACATGGTCTTAAGGGAAGTACAAAACTGCCTGATCTGGAACCAGCACCACAGCTGGGGTCAGAGTGGCTGAAAGCAGCTAGGCAGAGAGGGACCTGGGGGTACTGGTCGATGGTAGGCTGAACATGAGCCTGCAGTGTGCCCAGGCAGCCAAGAGGGTCAATGGCATCCTGAGCTGCATCAGGAACAGTGTGGCCAGCAGGAGCAGGGAGGTCATTCTGCCCCTGGACACTGCACTGGTTAGGCCACACCTCGAGTCCTGTGTCCAGTTCTGGGCCCCTCAGTTTAGGAAGGAGGTTGACTTGCTGGAATGAGTCCAGAGAAGAGCAACAAAGTTGGTGAGGGGTTTGGAACACAAGCCCTATGAGGAAAGACTGAGGGAGCTGGGGTTGCTTAGCCTGGAGAAGAGGAGACTCAGGGGTGACCTTATCACTCTCTACAACTCCCTGAAGGGAGGTTGTAGCCAGGTGGATGTTGGTTTCTTTTCCCAGGCAGCCAGCACCAGAACAAGAGGACACAGTCTCAGGCTGCGCCAGGGGAGGTGTAGGTTGGATGTTAGGAAGAAGTTCTATACAGAAAGAGTTATTGCGCATTGGAATGGGCTGCCTGGGGAGGTGGTGGAGTCACCATCATTGGAGGTGTTCAGGAGGAGACTTGATGGGGTGCTTGGTGCCATGGGTTAGCTGTTTGGTTGGGTTGGATTGGTTGCTGGTTTGGACACGATGATCTTGAAGGTCTCTTCCAACCTGGTTTATTCTATGTAATTCTATGTAATTCTATTGTTCCTCTGCAGTATATCCTTAATTACTGGGATATCACTTCCAGGGTCTTGACAGTTCTTAAAAGAGCACAGTAAGAGAACTGTCAAAGCCTATGAAATGATGTGATGGACACAAAGTGGATGTGATAGAATAGAATAGAATGAACCAGGTTGGAAGAGACCTTCAAGATCATCACGTCCAACCTATCACCCAACACCACCCAATCAACTAACCCATGGCACCAAGCACCCTGTCAAGTCTCCTCCTGAACACCTCCAGTGACGGCGACTCCACCACCTCCCCAGGTAGCCCATTCCAATGGGCAATCACTCTCTCCGTGTAAAACTTCCTCCTGACCTCCAGCCTGAATTTCCCCTGGCGCAGCCTGAGACTGTGTCCTCTTGTTCTGGTGCTGGTTGCCTGGGAGAAGAGACCAACCTCTGCCTGTTTACAACCCCACTTCAGGTAGTTGTAGAGAGCAATAAGGTCACCCCTGAGTCTCCTTCTCTCCACGTTAGGGAAAAAAACCTCTACCCTTTGAGGGTGGCAGAGCACTGGAAGGGGCTGCCCAGACAGGTTGTGAAGTCTCTGTCTCTGGAGTGGAGACTGAGAGGCTTTTTAGTCTGGAGAAGAGAAGGCTGGGAGGGGGTCTTTTTAATGTCTATAAATATCTGAGGGGGTGGGTGTCAAAAGGAAGATGCCAGGCTCTTTTGAGTGGTGCCCAGTAACAGGACAAGGAACAGTTGGTGCAAGCTGGAGCACAGGAGGTTCCACCTCAACATGAGGAGAACCTTTTTTACTCTGTGGGTGACAGAGCCCTGGAAGAGGCTGCCCAGAGAGGTTGTGGAGTCTCCTTCTCTAGAGCCATTCCAAACCCACTTGGACATCACAGTATCACAGTATAACTAACAGTATAACAGTATTGCAGTATAACTAAGGTTGGAAGAGACCTCGAGGATCATCAAGTCCAACCTGTCACCACAGACCCCATGACTAGACCATGGCACCAAGTGCCACATCCAATCCCCTCTTGAACACCTCCAGGGATGGGGACTCCACCACCTCCCTGGGCAGCACATTCCAATGACGAATGACTCGCTCGGTGAAGAACTTCCTCCTCACCTCGAGTCTAAACCTCCCCTGGCAAAGCTTGAGACTGTGTGCTCTTGTTCTGGCACTGGTTGCCTGGGCGAAGAGACCAAACCCCTTCCCGGCTACAACCACCTTTCAGGTAGTTGTAGAGGACAATGAGGTCTCCCCTGAGCCTTCTCCAGGCTAAACAATCCCAGCTCCCTCAGCCTCTCCTCACAGGGCTGTGTTCAAGGCCTCTCCCCAGCCTTGTTGCCCTCCTCTGGACACCTTCAAGTCTCCCAATGTCCTTCTTAAACTGAGGGGCCCAGAACTGGACACAGGACTCAAGGTATGACCTAACCAGTGCAGTGTACAGGGGCACAATGACTTCCCTGCTCCTGCTGGCCACAATATTCGTAATGCAGGCCAAGATGCCATTGACCTTCTTGGCCACCGGGGCACACTGCAGGCTCATGTTCAGGCAGCTGTCAATCAGCATCCCCAGGTTCCTCTCTGTTGGGGACCTCTCAGCCACTCCGATCCCAACATATTGCTCTGGCAGGAAGGGTTGGTCTAGGTGATCTCTCCTATGAGGACAGACTGAAGGAGTTGGGGCTGTTCAGTCTGCAGAAGAGAAGGCTCCAAGGTGACCTCATTGTGGCCTTCCAGGATCTGAAGGGGGCTACAAGAAGGCTGAGGAGGGACTGCTCAGGATCTTAGGCAGTGCTAGGACTAGGGGGAACGGAATGAAGCTGGAGGTGGGGAGATTCAGGCTGCAGGTGAGGAGGAAGTTCTTCCCCAGGAGAGTGGTGAAGCCCTGGAAAGGGTTGTCCAGGGAGGTGGTTGAGGCCTCGTCCCTGGAGGTGTTTAAGGCCAGGCTCGATGAGGCTCTGTCCAGGCTGATGTAGTGTGGGGTGTCCCTGCCCATGGCAGGGGGGTTGGAACTAGCTGATCCTTGTGGTCCCTTCCAACCCCGACTGATACTGTGATACTATGATACTATGATACTATGATCTTCAGAGGTCCATTCCACTCCCTACCTCCCTGTGCTAGCAGTGATTCCTCTTTCTATTCCTGCCTCCAGTTATTTTGAATTTGACTGCAGCAACACAAGCCTGAGCTAGTATTAAAAGCAAGTTTTGTAGTGTCAATATTTGTCCACTCTTTCAAGCCTGGCTGTCAGCATGCCCTGCTTTCTGCTGTTCAGCCTGCAGAAGCCATTCTTCTCTAAAGATCATTGACAGGAGACCAGGAAATGTAAACCTGGAGGACTGCCAAGGAAATCAAAAGTACCAAGGGGAAAGAGGTTTGGGATTTGAGGCAGTTTTTGCACTCCTGATTGATCTGGTGTAAGTCTCACTGGTCTGGAGAGCAGGTTTTATAAGGAGCAACTAGGGGGAAGTGGGAGAAAAATGAGGCTGAGGGGAGACCTTCTGGCTCTCTATAACTCCTTGAAAGAAGTTGGAACCACATGAGTGTTGGTCTTTTCTTCCTAGTGACAAGAAGTAGGAAGAGATGAAACAGCCTCAAGTTATCCCAGGAGATGTTTAGGCTGGGTATGAGAAGAAACTTCTTGACTGAGAGGGTTCTCAACAACTGGACCAGGTTCTCCAGGGAGGTGGTTGAATCCCTATCCCTGGAGGCGTTTCAAAGATGCAAAGATGTGGTGCTGAGGGCCATGGGTTTAGCCCCAACCTTGGCAGAGTTGGAGAATGAGTTGGACTTGATCTTCAAGGTCTTTTCTAACCAAACCAATGTGATGATTCTCTAAGGTGGTGCAGTGTCCTGCTAAGGTAGGACATTCTCCAGTGTGAGCTGTTGAACCCAGGACTTGGGCTTCATTGCTTTGTCTGCCTTCTTGAAGCAGAATCTGCAGCAGGTCTCTACTGACATGGCTGTGAAGGCTGCGTAAAGAGAGGGTAGGAAGTTATGGCTAAAAAAATGAACACACAGCTGGTCAGGGAGGGTAAGAGGCTAAACAAAGTCAGAGCTGCATAAAGGTCCCCCCTGTGCCTCATCTCCTTGAACCAGCTGAGGGTGGTGGGGAGTTAAAGGCAGCTTTGCCTGTTGTAAATGCTGAGAAAGCAAATGATGTCTCCTCCTGCATCAGCATTGCTCAGTTTCATTGAAACTGAACTGCTGCTGTTTTCTCCTGGAGAAAAGAGAGAAGAACCAGGACAGGGATAAGACCTCTGACTGCAATCACTGTGGATAGTTGTGGTTTCTGCCCCTGGGGCTATACAGCCAGCTGCATCTGCTCTGAGAAGAGCACTGCAAGAGCACTTATGCTGTTGCCCTCCATATAATGCTCAGTCTAATGACCACTCACATGAGGAACATTCCAAGCTCCCCCCTCTGCCTCTCCATTTAAAGCAGAGGGGAGGGGGAAAAAAAGGCAGAAACCATTCATTTTATGTTTGCTGTTATGTTTAATGATTTGTGAAATCAACAGCCACAAAAATCAACCTCTTCTTGCCAGGTATCAAGTTGAGATTGTCTTTGTGTTTTATTTTTCTCCCCATTACTTGCCCTTTTATCTGCTCCATTTGAGGCTTTTTAGAGATGCACTTGGGCCTAATACCCTCAAACTCTTACAGAAAATTGCTTTATCCACTGCTTAAGGTGGAGCTGGAGAGCTGTTTTTTTGATCTACAAATGCCATCAAGTGACTAAATGAAGACTTAGGAGGGAATGGGAGGAAGTTTTACAGAGCTCATAGAATCACAGAATCAGTCAGGGTTGGAAGGGACCACAAGGATCATCCTGTTCCACCCCCCCCTGCCATGGGCAGGGACACCCCACACTACATCAGCCTGGACAGAGCCACAGCCAACATGGCCTTAAACACCTCCAGGGACAGGGCCCCAACCACCTCCCTGCACAACCCATTCCAGGGCTTCACCACTCTCATGGGGAAGAACTTCCTCCTCCCCTCCAGCCTGAATCTCCCCACCTCCAGCTTCATTCCATTCCCCCTAGTCCTATCACTCCCTGAGATCCTGAGCAGTCCCTCCTCAGCCTTCTGGTAGCCACCTTCAGATACCCAAATCACCCAAACCCTTCTTGAGTTACTTTTGTGTGCAGGGAACTGCTTGAAAGAATCCAGCACAGAGCCACAAAGATGTTGCAGGGAGTGGAGCATCTCCCTTGTGAAGAAAGGCTGAGGGAGCTCAGGCTCTTGAGCTTGAGAAGAGAAGAATCAGAGAATCACAGAATTCCCAGGGTTGGAAAGAACCTCAAGGAGCAGCCAGTTCCAACCACTCTGCCATGGCCAGGGACACCTCACACTACAGCAGGTTGCTCACAGCCACATCCAGCCTGGCTGCCAAAACCCTCTAAGGATGAGGCTTCCACCACCTCCCTGGGCAACCTGTGCCAGTCTCTTACCACCCTCATGGGGAACAACTTCTTCCTAACATCCAATCTCAATTTCCCCATTTCTAGTTTTGCTCCATCCCCCCCCAGTCCTATCACTCCCTGACACCCTCATAAGTCCCTCCCCAGGTTCCTTGTAGCCCCCTTCAGATACTGGAAGGCCACATCCCACTCCTCCCTCCAGTGCTGTTTCTGCAGCAGATTTTTCCCCCCTTTTTGACCACCTTCTAGAGGTGTTACCCCTGTGGCTGGTGGGCTTGGCTTTGGCCAGCAGCAGGTCTGTCTTTTGGCCAGCTGGCATTGGCTGTATCAGACACAGAGGAAGCTCCTAGAATCTTCTCACAGCAGCCACAAATTGAGACACCAACTCAATACAATACAATTGCAAACTTGACTCAATTTCTACTGTTTGTCCTTCACATCCCTGCATGCAATTAAAATGGATGTCAAAACCAGTCTCTTATTTCCCTCTGATATTAACTGCAGAAAGCAAAGCTTCATTAAAAAGAACTGCCCAAGGTTTTGCCTTCTGTAAAACCCCAGCCTTAAGACCCAGGAGCTAATTTTTCTTCCTCCTTCTGCCTGGCCATGTGTTTTCCATTCATTAGTAGTATCTCAAATGTGAGCTGTTACCCACTACTGAGATCACCTTCATGCTTCCTCTGAGGACTTGTATTCATTTGAGCACACACCTGATCAGTCAGTGACCCTTCAGAGAGTAGCTCTGAGGTGCAGACCGAGGTTCAGGGGTATTTATTCCAGAAGGGACTGCTCCAGCCCCTCCTCCCAGCAGGTAATTTGACCTTGTGCATAATTCACTGGGGAGAGGTCGAAAGTAAACAGAGAGAGCTTTCCATTTCCTTCCTTCCTTCCTCCCTTCCTCCCTCCCTCCCTTCCTTCCTTTCTTCTTTCCTCCCTCCCTCCTTCCCTTTCCTTCCTTCCTTCCTTCCTTCCTTCCTCCCTTCCTCCCTCCCTCCCTTCCTTCCTTTCTTCTTTCCTCCCTCCCTCCTTCCCTTTCCTTCCTTCCTTCCTTCCTTCCTTCCTTCCTTCCTTCCTTCCTTCCTTCCTTCCTTCCTTCCTTCCTTCCTCCTTCCTCCCTTCCTTCCTTCCTTCCTTCCTTCCTTCCTTCCTTCCTTCCTTCCTTCCTTCCTCCCTTCCTTCCTTCCTCCCTTCCTTCCTCCCTTCCTTCCTCCCTCCCTCCCTCCCTTCCTCCCTTCCTTCCTTCCTTCCTCCCTCCCTGCCTCCCTCCCTTCTTTCTTTCTTCCTTCCTCCTTCCCTCCTTCCCTTCCTCCCTTCCTTCCTCCCTCCCTCCCTCCCTTCCTCCCTTCCTTCCTTCCTTCCTTCCTCCCTCCCTCCCTCCCTTCCTTTCTTCCTTCCTCCCTCCCTCCCTCCCTTCCTCCCTTCCTTCCTTCCTTCCTTCCTCCCTCCCTCCCTTCCTTTCTTCCTTCCTCCCTCCCTCCCTCCTTCCCTTCCTTCCTTCCTTCCTTCCTTCCTTCCTTCCTTCCTTCCTTCCTCCCTTCCTCCCTTCCTCCCTTCCTCCCTTCCTCCCTTCCTTCCTCCCTCCCTCCCTCCCTCCCTTCCTTTCTTCCTTCCTCCCTCCCTTCCTTTCTTCCTTCCTCCCTCCCTCCTTCCCTTCCTTCCTTCCTTCCTTCCTTCCTTCCTTCCTTCCTTCCTTCCTTCCTTCCTTCCTTCCTTCCTTCCTTCCTTCCTTCCTTCCTTCCTTCCTTCCTTCCTTCCTTCCTTCCTTCCCCATGTTTTTGTGCAAGTCAACCTAATTAGTCCAGATGAAAAAAAACCTGTGTTCCAGGTGGTGGAAAATAAAAGCTTTTTTTCCCCCTCTAGTGATGAAAAAGACAAACTCCTGTTTCTATTTTTCCCCTTTTCCACTCTAAAATAAATAAATAAATAAATAAATAACTCAACAAACAAATAAATAAATAAAGGTATCTTTCATTTTGCAGCAGGGTTACAATTCAGGATGAAAGAGAAAAACTATTGTGTCCAAACTCCTAGCTGTAGGCTGCAATAAGTTCAGGCTGTAATTGGGCCAGCTGGTGCTTGAGATCTGTCTTTTCAGGAGCTTTTAGTCTTTTTTTTTTTCCATCAGTGACTGGGAGATGGAAATGGTCACTGAGCCAGGAGACTCAGCCTCAAATTACAACTCCCTGAAGGGAGGTTGTAGCCAGGTGGGGGTTGGTCTCTTCTGCCAGGCAACCAGCACCAGAACAAGAGGACACAGTCTCAAGCTGTGCCAGGGGAAGTTTAGGGTGGAGGTGAGGAGAAAGTTCTTCCCAGCAAGAGAGACTGGCCATTGGAATGTGCTGCCCAGGGAGGTGGTGGAGTCACCATTGCTCGAGGTGTTTAAGAATAGCCTGGATGAAGCACTTGGTGCCATGGTTTAGTTGGTTAGATGTTGTTGGGTGATAGGTTGGACTTGATGATCTCTGAGGTCTTTTCCAATCTGGTTCATTCTATTCTATTCTATTCTATTCTATTCTATTCTATTCTATTCTATTCTATTCTATTCTATTCTATTCTATTCTATTCCATTCCATTCCATTCCATTCCATTCCATTCCATTCCATTCCATTCCATTCCATTCCATTCCATTGTATTCTGTAAATTCCCCAGATCAGGCATGCTATAGAATGACAGAATAGTTTAGTTTGGAAAAGAGCTCTAAGATCCTAAACTCTGGCAGTTCATGGCTTGTATGAGCACACACTCTGCAGGATAAAACACTGGCTGGACAGCCAGGCCCAAGGAGTGATGGTCAGTGGAGTTAAACCCAGCGGGTGACTCGACAGAAGTGGTGCTCCTCAGGGCTCAGAATTAGGACCACTTCTGTTTAACATCTTTATCATAGAATCATAGAATGGCTTAGGTTGGAAGGGACCTCAAAGATCATCTATTCCAAACTCCCTGCCTTGGGCAGGGACACCTCTCATCTAGACTCAGCTGCTCAAGGCCTCATCCAGCCTGGCCTTAAATGTCCCCATCCAGGAGGCAGCCACAGCATCCCCAGGCAGCCTATTCCAGAGTCTCACCACCCTTGTGCTGAAGAACTTCTTCCTCAGCTCCAGCCTAACGCTGCTCTCCCTCCCAGATGGGTCCAGAGAAGGAGGCTCCACAACCACTCTGGGCAGCCTGTTCCAGTGCTCTGTGAGCCTCACAGTGAAGGAGTTTCCCCTCATAGAATAATAGAATAATAGAATCAATAAGGTTAGAAGAGACCTCAGAGATCATCAAGTCCAACCTGTCACCCAACACCTCATGACTGCTAAACCATGGCACCAAGTACCACATCCAATCCCCTCTTGAACACCTCCAGGGATGGTGACTCCACCACCTCCCTGGGCAGCACATCCCAATGGCCAATCTCTCTTGCTGGGAACAATTTCTTCCTAACATCCAGCCTAAAGCTCCCCTGGCACAGCTTGAGACTGTGTCCTCTTGTTCTGGTGCTGGTTGCCTGGGAGAAGAGACCAACCCCGACCTGGCTACAACCTCCTTTCAGGTAGATGCAGACAGCAGTAAGGCCTCCCCTGAGCCTCCTCTTCAAGTCCAGAAGAGGGCCACAAAGATGATCCAAGGGCTGCTATTAAGACAGTGCTGAGGGAGCTGGGGTTGTTCAGCCTGAAGAAGACTCCAGAAGGACCTTAGAGCTGTCTTCCAATACCTGAAGGGATCCTGCAGGAAGGCTGCAGAGGGACATTTCTCAACCATGTCTAGAGACAGGACAAGGGGGAATAGTTTGAAGCTGATGTAGGGTAGGTTTAAACTGGATCTTAGGAAGAAGTTCTTCAGCACAAGGGTGGTGAGACTCTGGAACAGGCTGCCCAGGGAGACTGTGGATGCATCCTGCCTGGAGGTGTTCAAGGCCAGGCTGGATGAGGCCTTGAGCAGCCGAGTCTAGCTGAGAGGTGTCCCTGCCCATGGTGGGGAGATTGGAGTAGATGATCCCTGATGTGCCTTCCAACCTGAGCCATTCTAGGACTCTATCATTTCCTTTTTCTCCTTTTTCTCTGTAGCCATACAGATGTCAGAGGTAGGGGCTGAGTAGCTTTCAGTTCCTGCATAAAGCAGTTGGAAAGGAACCTGTGCTTTAAAGGGAAGGGAAGCCCAGGGAAATGCACTGTGCTGCAAATGCAATATATCAAAGCTGACAGTAAGCATCTTCCCTTCATTCTCCACCACCTCTGCTCTGCTCCAATCCTGTCTTTTATATCTATACATACATATATCCTTCAGCTTTAATTAGTTTTATTGCTGCCTGTTTATGCTGCTCAAAATATGCTAGGTCTAGAGGTTTCTTTGGAGACAACCCTTGTCCTGACCAGCGTAATACAATCAGAGCTGTGTAGCAGCAGGATGCCATTTCTCTTCCTTTTATAGCCCTATTACTGTTCTATCTGGGTAGCTCTGAATTTAATGCATTTCTCCTCCTCTCCCTGTGCCCCAGGGAAGGGCCACCAGCCACACTCTACAAATGCTGTACCCAATACATCTTTAATGGACACTGAGGAGGGGTCTCAAGCCAGTTGTTCCAGTCTCTGGCCTCACTCTGATATGGTCAGGTTGTCTGAAGGGGGCCTGCAGGAGGGCTGGGGAGGGACTGCTCAGGATCTCAGGGAGTGATAGGACTAGGGGGAATGGAATGAAGCTGGAGGTGGGGAGATTGAGGCTGGAGGGGAGGAGGAAGTTCTTCCCCAGGAGAGTGGTGAAGCCCTGGAATGGATTGTGCAGGGAGGTGGTTGGGGCCACATCCCTGGGGGTGTTTAAGGCCAGGCTGGATGAGGCTGTGGCCAGGCTGATGTAGTGTGGGGTGTCCCTGCCCATGGCAGGGGGGTTGGAACTAGATGATCCTTGTGGTCCCCTCCAACCCTGACTGATTCTATGATACTATGAAAACAGCCTGCTGAAACCCTGCCACCTGCCCCTGCAGCAGCACTGTGTCACCTTCAGAGGCTCCTGGTGCCACCTGCCTAAAGGGCACAAGCATTTATGGAAAAGTTGCTTTGTGGATGCTCTCTGAAGTAATCAGGTTAAGCCACTGGCATCCTGCAGCTGCTTAGACTCTGAGCAAGATAAAGGAAAGCATCAGATTTTAGCTCCCACAGACAGTGTGTCTGCTCCCAGAGGTTAATGGACAAATCCTTCAAGGGAATGGTGCCTGATTCCCAGGCAGCCAAGAGGGCCAATGGCATCCTGGCCTGCATTAAGAACAGTGTGGCCAGCAGGAGCAGGGAGGTCATTCTGCCCCTGTACACTGCACTGGTTAGGCCACACCTCGAGTCCTGTGTCCAGTTCTGGGCCCCTCAGTTTAGGAAGGAGGTTGACTTGCTGGAACGAGTCCAGAGAAGGGCAACGAAGTTAGTGAGGGGCTTGGAACACAGCCCTGTGAGGAGAGACTGAGGGAGCTGGGGCTGCTTAGCCTGGAGGGGAGGAGACTCAGGGGTGACCTTCTTGCTCTCTACAACTACCTGAAGGGGGGTTGTAAACAGGCAGAGGTTGGTCTCTTCTGCCAGGCACCCAGCACCAGAACAAGAGGACACAGTCTCAGGCTGCTCCAGGGGAAGTTCAGGCTGGAGGTCAGGAGGAAGTTTTACACGGAGAGAGTGATTGCCCATTGGAATGGGCTGCCTGGGGAGGTGGTGGAGTCGCCGTCACTGGAGGTGTTCAGGAGGAGACTTGACAGGGTGCTTGGTGCCATGGGTTAGTTGATTGGGTGGTGTTGGATGATAGGTTGGACGTGATGATCTTGAAGGTCTGTTCCAACCTGGTCTATTCTATTCTATTCTATTCTATTCTATTCTATTCTATTCTATTCTACTTGAGAGGGGAATTAGGAAGGCAGCTTCCCATCTTCCTTGAAGGCTGAGCATAAATGATCTGGTCTGGATGAGTAGTAGCAGAAGGACTTCAAAGGCTGTCTTCTAATACCTGGGGATCACACAGGATCACACACTGCCAAGTTGGGAAGGACCTCAAGGATCATCTGGTCCAACCTGTCTAGGTGCTAGTGTAGTTGAAATGAGCTGGCCCAGCACCCTGGCAAGCTGAGTGTTAAAAGTGACCAATGTAGGGGAATCCACTGCTGGCCTTGGGAGATGATTCCAATCTCCAGCTGTTCTCCTGGTGAAAACCTCAGTGAAGCACCCCCACCTCAGGTCTGGGGGACATCCAAACAAGTGGAATCCCCTCTGGAGAGGTTTTACTATTCAAACCTGTCTGCACAGACCACTTTACTCTTTTCCCTGTCCTCCCCTGGGCAGTTCACATGTTTGGTCATGCACTGCACAGGCACTTAACTGAGGCATTCACAGCCTTTGGAACAGCTGCCTTTTAGTTTCTCCTCCATAAATATGTTCCTCTGCCTTTAGAATCTGAAAAGCTTTGCTTCTGATTATGAACACCTCCTACATCCCTGCTGAGCAGATTGCCATCCTCCCACCCAGACTACATCTGCAAAGACACCAGGAAAGCTGCCAGTACACAGAGCTCCCATCCCTACTTCACTGAGGAAACCCCAGGCGGGGAGGGTGGTCCAGCTGCAGCAGCCACACAAAACCAAAACCTCCAAGCCAGTGAAAAATGCCCCAGGCAGGATGAAAGGAGGTCTCTTGGGGGATTTCCCCTCATTTACCAAAACCCACCATGCTGACTGTGTGTGCAAATGCACTTCCAACTACCCCTTATATTCCTATGACAAAAAGAGTAGGCTCCAGGGAGACCTTGGAGCAGCCTTCTAGAACCTGAAGGCAACCTTACAGGGAAGCTGGGAAGGGGCTTTTTGCAAGGGCTTGTAGCAGTAGGATATGAGGTAATGGTTTGAAGGGTTCATTTAGACTGGACATCAGGAAGAAAATCTTTAGTATGAGGGTGGTGGAACACTGCAACTTGTTGCCCAAGGAGGTATGGGAGGGCTCATCCCTGAAGACATTCAAGGTCAGGCTTGATGTGGCTTTGAGCAGTCTGGTCTAGTTGGGAATCATGGAATTCTTTGGGTTGGAGAAGACCTCTAAGATCATGAAGTCCAAGCATCAGCCTAACACCACCATGACCAGTAAACCATGCCCCAAAGTGCCACAGAATCATAGAATTGTCAGGATTGGAAAGGACCTCAAAGATCATCCCTGCCCATGGCAGGGGGGGTTGGAATTAGATGATCCTTGTGGTCCCTTCCAACCCTGACTGATATTATGATACTGTACTATGATACTATGATCCAGTTCCAACCCCCCTGCCATGGGCAGGGACTTCTCACATTAGGTCAGGTTGCTTAGAGCCACATCCAGCCTGGCCTTAAAAACCCCCAGGGCTGGGGCCATGTCCATATGCTTCTTGAGTATGTCCTGGGATGTTGACTCCATCACCTCCCTGGGCAGCCTGGGCAGTGGTTTCTCACCACTGTTTCAATGAAGAACAATTCTTCCAGTAAGAAACCACCCCTGCTTGCTACAGGGGGGTTGAACCAGATGACTTCCAGAGGTCACTTCCAACTCAGTGCATTCCATGAGCCTACAAAGTCTGAGCAAAAGCATTTCTACCAAAAAGTGTTTGAGAGGACCATCTTGTAGAACGATACCACAAAAGAATCACAGAACTGTCAGGGTTGGAAGGGACCTCAAGGATCACTCAATTCCAACCCCCCTGCCATGGGCAGGGACACCTCATGCTAGACCAGGCTGCCCAGAGCCACAAGGAGCCTGCCCTCTTTTCCAAGACCATTTACCTGGAGATGCCCTCCCTATCCACATGGCAACAGTGTCACCCATACAAATGTGAGAACAAGCCTCCTCTTGCTCCACAGCCACCTTTCCTGGCCAGTGGTTTTAGCAGCACAATGTAAAGCAGGGTCGGGGAGGTGACTGTGGCAACCCTCTGCAGCCCAGAACATTGCACGGAGCAAGATGCCAAACACAGGCTGGATAGGATAGGATAGGATAGGATAGGATAGAATAGAATAGAATAGAATAGAATAGAATAGAATAGAATAGAATAGAATAGAATAGAATAGAATAGAATAGATGAATAGACCAGACCAGGTTGGAAGAGACCTTTAAGATCATCACGTCCAAACCACCTAAACAACTAAATCCATGGCACCAAGCACCCAATCAAATCTCCTCCTGAACACCTCCAGTGATGATGACTCCACCACCTCCCCAGGCAGCCCATTCCAATGGGCAATCACTCTCTCTGTGTAGAACTTCCTAACATCCAACCTGAACCTCCCCTGGCACAGCCTGAGACTGTGTCCTCTTGTTCTGGTGCTGGCTGCCTGGGAGAAGAGATCAACCCCCACCTGGCTACAACCTCCCTTCAGGTAGTTGTAGACAGGAATAAGGTCACCCCTGAGCCTCCTCTTGTCCAGGCTAAGCAATAATGAGGGTCATCCCTTCTGAGATGCAAACCTTTTCCAACAGCTGATATCCCTGTGTGAAACTGGGGCTCATGCTGCATCCCAGCAATGTGCTCCTTCCACAGGAAAGTGGTCTGATGTCCAAGAGAGCTCTAGAATAGAACACAACAGCAGGTGACATAAAAGAAGTGGTGGTGGTGTTGGCTAGAAGTTGAACAGAATACAAACAAAACCACAGTCAACAGCTGGTGCCAGCCATCTGGGCATCAAGAATTGCTCTCAGCTCTTGGAACCACCACTTCCAGCCAATTTCCCTCCTCTCCCCCATCTGTTGTGGCAATGTGGACTTGTTCACATTGTGGCACTGTCTCTCCCACAACAAAACTGCCCCTTTTCACCTCTGCTTCCTCAATGTCAGCATGCCACCTTGAGTCCTGTGTCCAGTTCTGGGCTCCTCAGTTTAGGAAAGATGTTGAGATGCTGGAAGGTGTCCAGAGAAGGGCAACAAAGCTGGGGAGGGGTCTGGAGCACAGCCCTGTGAGGAGAGGCTGAGGGAGCTGGGGTTGCTTAGCCTGGAGAAGAGGAGGCTCAGGGCAGACCTTCTTGCTCTCTGCAACTCCCTGAAGGGAGGTTGTAGACAGGCAGAGGTTGGTCTCTTCTCCCAGGCAGCCAGCACCAGAACAAGAGGACACAGTCTCAAGCTGTGCCAGGGGAGGTTCAGTCTGGATGCTAGGAAAAAATTCTTCCCAGCAAGAGAGCTTGCCCATTGGAATGTGCTGCCTGGGGAGGTGGTGGAGTCACCATCCCTGGAGGTGTTTAGGAGGAGACTTGGTGGGGTGCTTGGTGTCATGGGTTAGTTGATTAGGTGGTGTTGGGTGATAGGTTGGACTTAATGATCTTGAAGGTCTCTTCCAACCTGGTTCATTCTCTTCTCTTCTTCTCTTCTCTTCTTCTCTTCTTCTCTTTCTTTCTTCTCTTCTCTTCTCTTCTCTTCTCTTCTCTTCTCTTCTCTTCTCTTCTCTTCTCTTCTCTTCTCTTCTTTCTTTCTTCTCTTCTCTTCTCTTTCTTCTCTTCTCTTCTCTTCTCTTCTCTTCTCTTCTTCTCTTCTCTTCTCTTCTCTTCTCTTCTCTTCTCTCCTATCCTATCCTATCCTATCCTATCCTATCCTATCCTATCCTAACCTAACCTAACCTAACCTAACCTAACATTTAAGAGAGTGAAGATAAAAACTGAACACCTCTGTGGGAAAAAAATTTGTTCCTAAAGAACCTGGGAATGCTGAAGAACAAATTGACATTTACTGTCTTAATTGGGTTGGGACAGCAGTGGCAGAGCAAACAGCAGAGTGGAAGAGTAACAGTGAGTGTTCAGGTCTCCAGCCTTCTATAACAGTGCAGGAAATCTGCTGCTGTGGTAATGGTTTTGGAGTGCTAGCAGACATTCACAGGGGGACAGCAAGGGAAAACTCCACTAGCTGTCAGTTTTATTGCAGGGGAGAAACAATAGCTCCATGCAATAAAACTGAAATCAAATCAGAATCCCAATCTGTAATGCATGCGTTACAGACACACCAGAAAACCCAGCCCAGCAAAACCCTACCTGGTTTGAGTAGCCTCAGCAGGGTTTGCTTTTTAGTACCCACATTAAATTGAATTCAGTCCAGCTTAGAAGGAGAAATGAAGGCTCACACAGTAGCACTTAAATGTTTTCTATGCTGTGGGGGGTTGGGGTGGGGTTTATTTTGCTAGTTGTAACTTATTTGTAGTGATACCTCTGCAGCAGATACTGAGAGCTTAGGTTTCAGTGGTTAGACACAGGAATAAATGTTCAGCTGCTGTGGCTCAGGGCCAGAGCACTGCGAACAGAAAGACTAAGCAGACATTAAAGGTAACAGGGAAGGATTTTAGAGGAGTCAGAGAGAAAAGGCGAACAAGAGAGAGAATGTGGGCCCCCTCTGGAGGGGTACAGTTTACAGAATACAGAATTAACCAGGTTGGAAGAGACCTCAGAGATCATCAAGTCCAACCTATCACCCAACACCATCTAATCAACTAAACCATGGCACCACGTGCCTCATCCAGGCTCTTCTTAAACACCTCCAGGGATGGTGACTCCACCACCTCCCTGGGCAGCACATTCCAATGGCCAATCTCGCTTTCTGGGAAGAATTTCTTCCTAGCACCCAGCCTAAACCTTCCCTAGCACAGCTTGAGACTGTGTCCTCTTGTTCTGGTGCTGGCTGCCTGGGTGAAGAGACCAACCCCCACCTGGCTACAACCTCCCTTCAGGGAGTTGGAGACAGCAAGAAGGTCTCCCCTGAGCCTCCTCTTCTCCAGGCTGATCACTCCCAGCTCCCTCAGCCTCTCCTCACAGCAGGGCTGCTCCAACCCCCTGATCATTTCCTGGCCCTCCTGCAGACCCACTCCATCAGATCCATCTACTTTTTCCTTCTCTATTTCTTCTTTTGTTCTTCTTTCTCTATTTCTTCTTTTTCTTCCTTCTCTGTCACTTCTTCTTTTCTTTCTTCTCTATTTCTTTTTTCGTCTTGCTTCTCTATTTCTTCTTCCCCCCCCCCGCTTCTCTATTTCTTTTTTTCTTCTTCCTTCTTTTTTTCTTCTTCCTTCTTCCTTCTCTATTTCTTCTTTTTTTGTCTTCTTCCTTATTTCTTCCTTTTTTCTTCCTTCTTTTTTTCTTTTCCTTCTTTCTTTTTCTTCCTGCTTTTCTTTTTCTTCTTTAATGTTTTCATTCTTTTTCTTCTTTTTTTTCATTCTCTTTTTCTTCTTTTTTCTTCTTCCTACTCTATTTCTTCTTCTTTTTTTTTATCCTTCTCTATTTCTTTTCTTCCTCTTCCTTCTCTATTTCTTCTTTTTTTCTTCTTCCTTATTTCTTTCTTTTTCTTCTTCCTTTTATTTTTCTTCTACAATGTTTTTATTCTTTTTCTTGATTTTTTCATTCTCTGTTTCTTCTCTTTTCTTCTTTCTTCTCTATTTCTTCTTCTTTTTCCTTCTTCTCTATTTCTTTTCTTCTTCATCCTTCTCTATTTCTTCTTTGTTTCTTCTTCCTTCTTTCTTCCTTCTTCTTCCTTCTTTCTTCCTTTTTCTTCCTTCTCTTTTTCTTCTGTAATGTTTTCATTCTTTTTTCTTCGATTTTTTAATTACATTTTTCTTATTTTTTTTTCTTCTTCCTTCTCTTTTTCTTCTTTTTTTTTTCCTCTCTATTTCTTTTCTTGATCTTCCTTCTCTATTTATTCTCTTCTTCTTCCTTCTGTATTTCTTCTTTTTTTCATCTTCTTTCTTCCTTTTTTTCTTCTTTTTTTTTTCTTTCTTCTTTCTTCCTTTTTTTCTTCTTTTTTTTTCTTCTTCCTTCTTTCTTCCTTTTTTATCTTCCTCATCTTTTTATTCTGTAATGTTTTTGTTTTCTTTGATTTTTTCATTCTCTTTTTCTTCTTTTTTTCTTCTTCCTTCTTTATTTCTTCTATTTTCCCCCTTCTTCTCTATTTCTTTTCTTCTTCTGTTTCTCCCTTTTTTCTTCTTTCTTCCTTTTTCTTCTTCCTTCTCTTTTTCTTCTTTAATGTTTTCATTCTTGTTCTTCTTTGATTTTTCCTTCTCTTTTTCTTCTTTTTTTCTTATGCCTTCTTTCTTTTTTTTTGTTCAAAATTTTCTCTTTTTTCTCTCATATTTTTTCTTTTTTTCTTTCTTTTTTTGTTGTTTTATTTTAAGTTTTCTTCTCCTCCTTTTAACTGCCTTTCATTTTTAGAAAGCAGATGTTTTCAGAGGGAAAGATCTCCTTGCAACACAGTTTGAAGGGTGCTGTTAGCAGCAAACCCTTCCAAACCTTCCCTGGGGCTACTTCCTGAATCAAATAGCTTAAAAATGACATTTTTTTGTTTGCTTTAAATGATTTTTTTTGGGAGGGGTGTTGAATCCTTATTGATTAGGAAGAAAAGCAGCAGGCTGTGGCAATGGCAGTATCTGAATGCAAACCTTTTTGTTCTGCAAGCAGCAGAACAGTTTGTCATCATTAGCAGCCACGAAGCAGAAGCATTCGTGTGCTTTCAGTTGGAAATGAATTTCACACACAGCATTGCCACTTAGGATCTGCACCTTCAGCAAGCACATAATTAACCAATCCCCACAGACAATTTTGCAGCTTTCCAAGAACCACTCTGGGTATTTAAAACCTTCCCCCAGTGCTCCCACGTTCCCTTCCATCTGGCTGCTGCGTCTTATGGCAGAAACCTACAGCACTTCTTCCTTCTGCTGAAGGTAGCTTGAGAAAGGAGTTGTCATCTTGCTCTGCACCATGTGGGCCTGGCTGGTGACTGCTGAAGTGCAGGTGTGAGGAGTGCTAATAGACACGTTTCGGTGTTTCAGCTGTCAGTGCCAGCAAAGGGAGCAGCTGACTGGATGGGAGTGGTGGTGGTGGTGGTATGCAGCTATGCATCACAGCTCTGCCCCATCAGTGCCTACAAAGTGTTGCCTTTGCCCTTTCATACATTTTAAGAGGTGACCAAGGGGTTAGAACAATAAACTCTTACCACCAGAGACAAGAAGTAGTTACTCAAATCACGAGGGTACTCTCTCCCTCCCTCTCTCCCTCCCATCTCCCATTCATACATGGATGCCAATGGAACAATGGATGTAAGCTGCAGCACAGGAGGTTCCACCTCAACACAAGGGGTAAATTCATTACTGTAAGGGTCACAGAGCACTGGAACAGGCTGCCCAGAGAGGTTGTGGAGTCTCCTTCTCTGGAGACTTTCAAGGCCTGTCTGGATGTGTTCCTGTGTGACCTGAGCTAGATTGCATGGTCCTGCTCTGGCAGGGGGGTTGGTCTCGATGATCTCTTTGGGTCCCTTCCAACCCCTGACAACCCCATCCTGTGATCCTGTGATCTCTCTCTCCCTCTCATCTCTTCATTCCCCATAGCAATTCCATATTACAGAGGGGCACAGCAATTAGCTTGCTGTCCTCAGAGGGAGCAGAAACAGCAGAAGTGAGAGGGCAATGGACAGGTGGTGTGTGAAAGCAGCAGTGCTCAAGCCATTCATTCTCTTCAGTGCAATGCTCATTGGTGAATGTTAATGAAAAGCCCAATCCTGCAGTATTCCCCCAGGCTGCTGGGACTGCCAAGTGCTGATTACAGAATAATAGGGGCTAGAAGGGACCTTGAAAGATCATCCAGTCCAATCCCCCTGACAGAGCAGGATCACCTAGGGAAGGCCACAGAGGAACACATCTAGGTGGGATTTGTAAGTCTCTGGAGAAGAAGACTTCTCAACCTCTCAGAGCAGCCTGCCCCAGGGCTCTGTCAGCCTCACATTAAAGAAGTGTCTCCTCATGTTGAGGTGGAACCTCCTGTGTGCCAGCTTGCAACCTGTTGCTCCTTATCCTATCCCTGGGCACCACTGCAAATAGCCTGGCATCTTCATCTTGGCACCCACCCTCTCAGCCTTCCCTTCTCAAGACTAAACAGCCCCAGGTCTCTCAGTCTTTCTTCACAGAAGAGATGTCCAAATCTCCCAGTCATCCTTCTAGCTCTCTGTTGGGCTGTCCCCAGAGGTTCTCCAGCTCTCTGAGCATTTGTGGCCCTTCTCTGGACCAGCACCAGCAGCTCCATGTCCTCCTTGTGCTGGGAGCACCAGAACTGGACACAGTGCTCCAGGTGGGGTCTCAACAGAGCAGAACAGAGCAGAGGGGCAGAATCCCTTCCCTGTCCTGCTGCTCTCCCTGCTTTACATGCAGCCCAATACATGGCTGCCTTCTGGGATGACAGAGACTGTTGCTGGCTCGTGTGGTTTTCCATCAGCTGACATCCCCCCAAGTCCTTCTGCTCCAGGCTGCTCTTAATCCACAACTTGCCCAGCCTGTATGTGTGCTTGGGATTGCCCCAACCCAAGTGTAGGACCTTGCACTTGGACTTCTCCTGGTGAGTGTTACTGGTCTGTTGGGTGGGTCAACCTCACCAAGAGGTCTTTAGCTCTGTTTTAGGACCATAGACTCATAGAATTGTCAGGGTTGGAAGGGACCTCAAGGCTCAGCCAGTTCCAACCCCTCTGCCATGGGCAGGGACACCTCACACCACAGCAGGTTGCTCACAGCCACATCCAGCCTGGCTGCAAACACCTCCAGGCAGGAGGCTTCCACCACCTCCCTGGGCAACCTGTGCCAGGCTCTCACCACCCTCCTGGGGAACAACTTCTTCCTACCATCCAATCTGAATCTGCCCATTTCTAGTTTTGTTCCATTCTCCCCAGACCTATAATAACCTGGCACCCTAAGAAGCCCCTCCCCAGACTTGCCTTTAAAGGTGCTCAACCAGGAGGTTTGTACAACAGCAGGACCTGCTAGCTTTTGACAGCTGGCTCAGCTCAGGGGGTGAAAAGCAGGACAGAGCAGCCCCAAGAACTCAGGCTGCATGAACTCCCAGTATAAACATGAGACCAGCTCAACCCTCCAGCATCATCTTATCTCCTGAGAGCAGTGTGATTGCTTTCCAGGGCACAGTCCATGTGGTCTCAGGAATCCGTAGAAGAGCTAATTGGATGAAAGATGGATTCTTTTCCACCACGCTATTCAGAGCGTGATTGACTGTGCTGTAAACCGACTGGAGGGTAAAATACACACTGCAGTTAACCCTTCCCTCCCCTACCACCTTTCATCAACAGGGTTTGTCCAGCTCAGATATGCTCTGAAAGTTCCCCAGACCTGATACCAGGGGAAACGCTGCAGCGGAAAGGTTGTGATAAGGCCCCGTGATAGATCTGAGAGGCTTGCAGGGCAGGATTTATGAGCAGGTGATTGATATGACTTGATCACATTTGAGGTAGTAATTATGTTTGCCAATAAATTTCTCAGCCAGGCACCATTCTTCACTTTAATTCTTTCATTTTCTATCAAGTGTTATCATAGATGGGGGAAGGGGGGGAATAATAATAAAGGGATAGGATAATCTAATCTCCCATGAAATGCAAACCTCCCCCACGAGGAAACTTCTGATCAGATGAGAGGCATAGTCACTTTATCAATGGGCAAGGCTGACAGGTGTAAAAAGTCAGGCTGTCCTCAAACAGTAAGAGTGAAAATGCCTCTGGTGGTGCTAATGTTTCTAGGATCTGCAGGGGAATTTTCAACACACAGTAAATGCTCCTTCCTCACGCCCCTTCTTTCATGAGGGTTTGTCTCTCAGGACATGGAAAAATGAAGAGGAGACAATCTGGCAGCTCTACATTGCTTGTCAGGATCCCCTTTAATAGCTGCTCTGCCAGCATAATCATAGAATCATTCTGGCTCGTGTGGTTTTCCATCAGCTGACATCCCCCCAAGTCCTTCTGCTCCAGGCTGCTCTTACAGTTTCATAGTTTCATAGTTTCATTCAGGGTTGGAAGGGACCACAAGGATCAGCTACTTCCAACCCCCCTGCCATGGGCAGGGAAACCCCACACTACATCAGGCTGGACAGAGCCTCATCCAGCCTGCTCTTAAACACCCCCAGGGACGGGGCCTCGACCACCTCCCTGGACAACCCATTCCAGGGTCTCACCACTCTCATGGGGAAGAACCTCCTCCTCACATCTAGCCTGAATCTCCCCACCTCCAGCTTCATTCCATTCCCCCTAGTCCTATCACTCCCTGAGATCCTGACAAGTCCTTCCCCAGCCTTCCTGTAGGCCCCCTTCAGATCCTGGAAGGCCACAATGAGGTCACCTGGGAGCCTTCTCTTCTGCAGACTGAACAGCCCCAACTCCTTCAGTCTGTCCTCATAGGAGAGGTGCTCCAGCCCTCTGCTCATCCTCCTGGCCCTTCTCTGGACACGTTCCAGCACCTCCACATCCCTCTTGGAATAGGGGCTCCAGAACTGGACACAGTACTCCAGGTGGGGTCTCACCAGGGCTGAGTAGAGGGGGAGGATCACGTCCCTCGACCTGCTGGCCACACTTCTCCTGATGCAGCCCAGGACCTGATTGGCTTTGCGGGCTGCAAGTGCACACTGAGAGCTCCTGTTGAGCTTTTTGTCCACCAGCACCCCCAAGTCTCTCTCCTCAGGGCTACTTTCCAGCCAGCCTCTTAAGCAACAACTTGCCCAGCCTGGATATGTGCTTGGGGTTGCCCCAACCCAAGTGTAGGACCTTGCACTTGGACTTCTCCTGGTGAGTGTTACAGGTCTGTTGGGTGGGCCCACCTCACCAAACCAGCTCTGAGAACAGGTCTTGACCTCTGTTTTAGGATCATAGACTCATAGAATTGTCAGGGTTGGAAGGCACCTCAAGGATCAGCCAGTTCCAACCCCCCTGCCATGGGCAGGGACACCTCACACTACAGCAGGTTGCTCACAGCCACCTCCAGCCTGGCCTTCAAAACCTCCAGGGATGAGACTTGCACCATCTCTCTGGGGAATCCTGAGCACTGCTTAGATCTACATAGAAGGAGCTGGGGGGGGGTGGGGTAAGATTTATTTATATCTGATATCAGGATGTGCAGCTGTGCACAGACTGGAGACAAGGCAAGTTTCAACCAGTAGCAGAAGGCAGAGCCTCTTTTATACCTGAGGTACACACATTTGGGTGTGGTTTGGTTTTTTCCCTAGCATTATCTTCACATTTCAGGGAGGCCTTCAGGTGTGACATTGGAGAGTTCTTGGAGCTGAGTTATTCAGGAAGGAAAAACATCATTTGGAAGAGCTGAAGTCTAATGTGCAAATAGCCAAGAACTCTGTAATGTAGAAAATGACTTTGTTTGTCTGTGTGCTTTTCACTCAAGCTGGAAGTGGAAGGAAGTTTTTGTTTTCCTAGTTTCTAAGGTCATCCTGAGTGCAATCACACAGCACTTAGAGGATGGCCAAGGGATCAGGCTCAGCCAACATGGATTTAGGAAGGGCAGGTCCTGCCTGACCAACCTGATCTCCTTCTATGATCAGGTGACCCGCCTGGTGGATGTGGGGAGGCCTGTTGATGTAGTCTACCTGGACCTCAGCAAGGCCTTTGACACCGTCCCCCATAGCAAACTCCTGGCCAAGCTGTCAGCCCCTGGCTTGGACAGCAGCACTCTGAGCTGGGTTAGGAACTGGCTGGATGGCCGAACCCAGAGAGTGGTGGTGAATGGTGTCACATCCAGCTGGCAGCCAGTCAGTAGTGGAGTCCCCCAGGGATCAGTGCTGGGCCCTGTGCTCTTTAACATCTTTATTGATGATCTGGATGAGGGCATTGAGTCCATCATCAGTAAATTTGCTGACGACACCAAGCTGGGGGCACGAGTTGATCTGCTGGAGGGTAGAGAGGCTTTGCAGAGGGACCTCGACAAGCTGGGCAGATGGGCAGAGGCCAAGGGCAGGAGATTGAACACATCCAAGTGCCAGGTGCTGCACATTGGCCACAACAACCCCAGGCAGAGCTACAGGCTGGGGTCAGAGTGGCTGAGAGCAGCCAGGCAGAGAGTGACCTGGGGGTGCTGGTCGATGGTAGGCTGAACATGAGCCTGCAGTGTGCCCAGGCAGCCAAGAGGGCCAGTGGCATCCTGGCCTGCATCAGGAACAGTGTGGCCAGCAGGAACATAGAGGTCATTCTGCCCTTGGACACTGCACTGGTTAGGCCACACCTCGAGTCCTGTGTCCAGTTCTGGGCCCCTCAGTTTAGGAAGGAGGTTGACTTGCTGGAACGAGTCCAGAGAAGAGCAACAAAGTTGGTGAGGGGCTTGGAACACAGCCCTGTGAGGAGAGGCTGAGGGAGCTGGGGTTGCTTAGCCTGGAGAAGAGGAGACTCAGGGGAGATCTTATTGCTCTCTCCAACTCCCTGAAGGGAGGTTGTAGACAGACAGAGGTTGGTCTCTTCTCCCAGGCAGCCAGCACCAGAACAAGAGGACACAGTCTCAGGCTGCGCCAGGGGAGGTTTAGGCTGGAGGTCAGGAGGAAGTTTTACACAGAGAGAGTGATTGCCCATTGGAATGGGCTGCCCAGGGAGGTGGTGGAGTTGCCGTCATTGAAGGTGTTGAGGAGGAGACTTGATGGGGTGCTTGGTGCCATGGGTTAGTTGTTTAGGTGGTGTTGGATTGGTTGCTGGGTTGGAAATGATGATCTTGAAGGTCTCTTCCAACCTGGTTTGGTTTATTCTAAATAAGTCTCATTTGTGGTTAGTGAGCAGAAATATCTTTCCTTCCATTCTCATGTCCTAAGGATAATCACAGGGTGAGCAGAGGACTGGAGCTCCACTCCTGTGGAGACAGACAAAGAGTTGGGGCTGTTCAATCTGGAGAAGAGAATGCTCTGAGGAGACCTAATTGTGGCCTTGTAGTATCTGAATAGGGCTACAAGAAAGCTGGGGAGGGACTTTTTGGGGTGTCAGGGATTGACAGAACTAGGAGGAATGGAACAAAACTAGAATAGAAGTAACCAAATTGGAAAAGACCTCAGAGACCATCAAGTCCAACCTATCACTCATCACCATCTAATCAACTAAACCATGGCACCAAGCACCCCATCCAGGCTCTTCCTAAACACCTCCAGTGATGGTGACTCCACCACCTCCTTGGGCAGCACATTCCAATGGACAATCTCTATTGCTGGGAAAAAATTCTTCCTACCATCCAGCCTAAACCTCCCCTGGCACAACTTGAGACTGTGTCCTCTTGTTCTGGTGCTGCTTGCCTGGGAGAAGAGACCAACCTCTGCCTGGCTACAACCTCCCTTCAGGGAGTTGGAGAGAGCAAGAAGGTCTCCCCTGAGCCTTCTCTTCTCCAGGCTAAGCAACCCCAGCTCCCTCAGCCTCTCCTCACAGGGCTGTGCTCCAGACCCCTCCCCAGCTTTGTTGCCCTTCTCTGGACACCTTCCAGCATCTCAACATCTCTCTTGTTCTGAGGGGCCCAGAACTGGACACAGGACTCAAGGTGTGGCCTGAGCAGTGCTGAGCACAGGGCAGAATGACCTCCCTGCTCCTGCTGGCCACACTCTTCGTGATGCAGGCCGGGATGCCCTTGGCCTTCTTGGCCCCCTGGGCACACTGTTGGCTCCTGTTCAGCTTACTGTAGCCAGGGAATTACAGGCCTGTCAGCCTGACCTCAGTGCCAGGCAAGATCATGGAACAGGTCATCCTGAGTACATTAACACAGCACTTAGAGGATGGCCAAGGGATCAGGCTCAGCCAACATGGATTTAGGAAGGGCAGGTCCTGCCTGACCAACCTGATCTCCTTCTATGATCAGGTGACCTGCCTGGTGGATGTGGGGAGGCCTGTTGATGTAGTCTACCTGGACCTCAGCAAGGCCTTTGACACTGTCCCCCATAGCAAACTCCTGGCCAAGCTGTCAGCCCCTGGCTTGGACAGCAGCACTCTGAGCTGGGTTAGGAACTGGCTGGATGGCCGAACCCAGAGAGTGGTGGTGAATGGTGTCACATCCGGCTGGCGGCCAGTCAGTAGTGGAGTCCCCCAGGGATCAGTGCTGGGCCCTGTGCTCTTTAACATCTTTATTGATGATCTGGATGAGGGCATTGAGTCCATCATCAGTAAATTTGCTGATGACACCAAGCTGGGGACAGGAGTTGATCTGCTAGAGGGTAGAGAGGCTTTGCAGAGAGACCTCGACAGGCTGGAAAGATGGGCAGAGGCCAACGGCATGAGATTTAATGCATCCAAGTGCCGGGTTCTGCACATTGGCCACAACAACCCCAGGCAGTGCTACAGGCTGGGGTCAGAGTGGCTGAGAGCAGCCAGGCAGAGAGGGACCTGGAGGTGCTGGTCGATGGTAGGCTGAACATGAGCCAGCAGTGTGCCCAGGCAGCCAAGAAGGCCAATGGCATCCTGGCCTGCATCAGGAACAGTGTGGCCAGCAGGAGCAGGGAGGTCATTCTGCCCCTGTCCACTGCACTGGTTAGGCCACACCTCGAGTCCTGTGTCCAGTTCTGGGCCCCTCAGTTTAGGAAGGAGGTTGACTTGCTGGAACGAGTCCAGAGAAGGGCAACAAAGTTGGTGAGGGGCTTGGAACACAGCCCTGTGAGGAGAGACTGAGGGAGCTGGGGCTGCTTAGCCTGGAGGGGAGGAGACTCAGGGGTGACCTCATTACTCTCTACAACTACCTGAAGGGGGGTTGTAAACAGGCAGAGGTTGGTCTCTTCTCCCAGGCAGCCAGCACCAGAACAAGAGGACACAGTCTCAGGCTGTGCCAGGGGAAGTTCAGGCTGGAGGTCAGGAGGAAGTTTTACACGGAGAGAGTGATTGCCCATTGGAATGGGCTGCCTGGGGAGGTGGTGGAGTCGCCGTCACTGGAGGTGTTCAGGAGGAGACTTGACAGGGTGCTTGGTTACATGGGTTAGTTGATTAGGTGGTGTTGGGTGATAGGTTGGACGTGATGATCTTGAAGGTCTCTTCCAACCTGGTCTATTCTATTCTATTCTATTCTATTCTAATACCCCCAGGTCCCTTTCTGCCTCCATTTTCACAGTATAAATACTTCCCACTCCCACCCCTACATCTTCCAACCCTTTTGATTGCTTTAAAACCTAACTTTTCCCTGTTATAAACAGGCAGTGCTTCCCTCCAGGCATTTAACCAGGAGGGGAAAATCCCTGAGCTTTGAAGAATGGCTTCATAATTTGGGCTGCTTTAAAAAAAAACACCAAACCAAACCCCAGCAATATCAGCTAAAAACAAAAACAGGGGAGGGAGTGGGGTGGGGTTGGGAAGGAAGAAGAAAGCTTCTATTTGAACAATATATTTCTCCCCCCCTCCAGCATTTTAGGATATTTACACCTAATGTCATTACACTTGGTAATTATGTAATTGCAGATCTTAATGACAGGTTCTCATTATTTCATCAGGCATGCCGCCCCACTTAGGTAATTAGATCTAATTGTGTAAATTGGAGCTAATTGTATAAATGCCTGACAATGGCACAAAATGGGGCTGAAAGGAGGAGGAAGGCTTCCATTAGAATGTGAGGAATGCTTTTACAGGCCACCAACCTGTGCAGGTAGAGGAACCTGCAGCAGGACACAGTCTCAAGCTGTGCCAGGGGAGGTTTAGGCTGAAGGTGAGGGAGAAATTCTTCCCAGATGGAGAGATTGGCCATTGGGATGTGCTGCCCAGGGAGGTGGTGGAGTCACCATCCCTGGAGGTGTTTAGGAAGAGCCTGGATGAGGCACTTGGTGCCATGGTTTAGTTGATGAGATGGTGTTGGGTGATAGGTTGGACTTGATGATCTCAAAGGTCTGTTTCAACCTGGTTAATTCCCTCCCCTCCCCTCCCTCCCTCCCCTCCTCCCTCCCCTCCCCCTCCCCTCCCTCCCTCCCCTCCCCTCCCCTCCCTCCCTCCCCCTCCCCCCCCCTCCCCTCCCCTCCCTCCCTCCCTCTCCCTCCCCTCTCCTCCCTCCCCTCTCCTCTCCTCCCCTCTCCTCTCCTCTCCTCTCTCCTCTCCTCTCCTCTCCTCTCCCTCTCCTCTCCCTCTCCTCTCCTCTCCTCTCCTCTCCCTCTCCTCTCCCTCTCCCTCTCTCCTCTCCTCTCCTCTCCTCTCCTCTCCTCTCCTCTCCTCTCCTCTCCTCTCCTCTCCTCTCCTCTCCTCTCCTCCTCTCCTCTCCCTCCTCCCTCTCCTCTCCTCTCCTCTCCCTCTCCCTCTCCCTCCTCCCTCCCTCCCTCCTCCCCTCCCCTCCCCTCCCCTCCCTCCCCTCCCTCCCCTCCCTCCCTCCCTCCCCTCCCTCCCCTCCCTCCCTCCCCTCCCCTCCCCTCCCTCCCTCCCCCCTCCCCTCCCCTCCCCTCCCCCCTCCCCTCCCCTCCCTCCCTCCCCTCCCCTCCCCTCCCTCCCTCCCCTCCCCTCCCTCTCCCCCTCCCTCCCCTCTCCTCCCCTCTCCTCCCTCTCCTCCCCTCCCCTCCCTCTCCTCCCTCTCCTCCCCTCCTCTCCTCTCCTCTCCCTCCCTCTCCTCTCCTCTCTCTCTCCTCTCCTCTCCTCTCCCTCTCCTCTCCTCTCCTCTCCTCTCCTCTCCCTCTCCTCTCCCTCCTCCTCTCTCTCTCCTCTCTCTCCCTCCTCTCCTCGTTGATCCTGCACAGTGGTTAGTTGGACTGGGTGAGGAGTTCTACTTTTCTTCACCTGAGAGTGCTGAGTGCTCACAGAACTCCTTGGTAATCTTCTTCAGACATCAGATTGGGACTGTGTGTGAAACTTGGGGCCCAGTATTGGAATTCCACAGCTTGGGTGCCCTGGCACAGGTGTATTAAATATGTGTGGCATTGTTTACTGTGTTGGTCTTCTAGGCTGTGGTGTTTTAGTCTGGAGAAAAGGAGGCTGAGGGGAGACCTTCTCACTCTCTACAACTACCTGAAAAGATGTTTGAGCTAGGTGGGGCTGGGTCTTTTCTCCCTAGTAACAAGGGATAGGATGAAAGGAAATGTCCTCAAGTTGATAATATCCAGTCTAAATCTACTTCCCTCAAGCTTAAAGCCATTCCCTCTCATCCTGTCACTACAAGCCCTTGTAAAAAAAGCCCCCTTCAGGTACTGGAAGGTAGCTATAAGGGCTCCCTGGAACCTTCTATGAATCATTTCTCCAGGCTGAACAGCCCCAACTCTCTCTGCCTGTCCCCACAGGGGAGCTCCTCCATCCTTCTGATCATCTTCACAGCCATCCTCTGGACCTGCTCCAGCAGTTCAATGTCCTTCTTATGTGAGGGACACCAGACCTGGACTCCTCACCCAGCCTATATTTGTTCTTGGGATTGCCCTGACCCAGGTGTAGGACTTCGCACTTGGCCTTGTTGAACTTCACAAGGCTTGGCTTGAGCCCACCACTCCCGCCTGCACAAGTCCTTCTGGATGGATTCCTTCCCTCCAGAGGGACAACCAGACCACACAGCTTGGTGTCACCTGCAAACTTGCTGTGGCTGCCTCAGTGCCACTGTCCATGTCAACACCAAAGCTGTTAGAATAGAATAGAATAGAATAGAATAGAATAGAATAGAATAGAATAGAATAGAATAGAATAGAATAGAATAGACCAGGTTGGAAGAGACCTTCAAGATCATCGTGTCCAACCTATCATCCAACACCACCTAAACAGCTAACCCATGGCACCAATCACCCCATCAAGTCTCCTCCTGAACACCTCCAGGGAGGGTGACTCCACCACCTCTCTGGGCAGCCCATTCCCATGGGCAATCACTCTCTCCGTGTAAAACTTCCTCCTGACCTCCAGCCTGAACCTCCCCTGGCACAGCTTGAGACTGTGTCCTCTTGTTCTGGTGCTGGGTGCCTGGGAGAAGAGACCAACCTCTGCCTGTCTACAACCTCCCTTCAGGGAGTTGTAGAGAGGAATAAGGTCACCCCTGAGTCTCCTCCCCTCCAGGCTAAGCAGCCCCAGCTCCCTCAGCCTCTCCTCACAGGGCTGTGTTCCAAGCCCCTCACTAACTTTGTTGCCCTTCTCTGGACTCGTTCCAGCAAGTCAACCTCCTTCCTAAACTGAGGGGCCCAGAACTGGACACAGGACTCGAGGTGTGGCCTAACCAGTGCAGTGTACAGGGGCAGAATGACCTCCCTGCTCCTGCTGGCCACACTGTTCCTGATACAGGCCAGGATGCCATTGGCCCAGCACAGACCCCTGAACCATGCCACTTGTTACTGATCCCCCTTTGGACATCGAGCCCCATTGATTACAACTCTCTAAGTGCAGCCATCCAGCCAAATCCTCATCCAGTCAGTGGTCCACCCTTCAATCATAGTTTCATAGTTTCATTCAGGGTTGGAAGGGACCACAAGGATCAGCTAGTTCCAACCCCCCTGCTATGGGCAGGGACACCCCACGCTACATCAGGCTGGCCACAGCCTCAGCCAGCCTGGGCTTAAACACCTCCAGGGACAGGGCCTCGACCACCTTCCTGGACAACCCATTCCAGGGCTTCACCACTCTCATGGGGAAGAACTTCCTCCTCACATCTAGAATCAAATACTTCACACAAATCCAGGTAGATGACCTCAGTTGCTCTTCCCTTATCCACTGGTGACCACATATCTCATCTTGTTAAAACCCCCAACAGCTGGAGAAGAAATGCCTTTAATTCCCCTCTGTTGCATTAGTTCCTGCTTCACATTGGCTCCCCTTCCTCTTCTGGTGCACTTAGAAGAATGAGAAAGATTAGTTCCTCCTTTGCTCCCCATTCCTGTGTCTGGAATGAAAACTGTGCCAAATACATCCCTGCTGTGAGTCTCTTGGAGATAATGGAGTTGCAAAGGCTTTGAATGTCACTCATTGTCCGTAACTTGTAACCTCATCTCCAGCAGGGTGGGAGGAGAGGTGGAGAGGTTCTCTGTGCTTTTATTTAGAGCTGCAGCTACCACTGAATTTAATTACTTCTCCCTGTGGCTGTAAATAGAAAGTGTCTCTTATTAAATTGAATTCCTTTTCCTGGCAGCTTGCATGGTAAGTGTGTGGTTCCCAAATGAGGCTGCCTCCTGAATGGAAGAGGAATGAATCAAGGATACAAAGGAGAAGATTGCAGTGTCCTGCTGGAACTGTGAAAACTTACAATCACAGAATCAACCAGGTTGGAAAAGACCTCAGAGATCATCAAGTCCAAACTATTGCCTAATACCTAACACCTCAGGACAGCTAAACCATGGCTGCAAGTGCCACATCCAAGCCTTTACTGAACACCTCCAGTGATGGTGACTCCACCACCTCCCTGAGCAGCACATTCCAGTGGCAAATCTCTCTTGCTGGGAAGAACTTTCTCCTCACTTCCAGCCTAAACCTCCCCTGGCACAGCTTGAGACTGTGTCCTCTTGTTCTGGTGCTGCTTGCCTGGGAGAAGAGACCAACCCCCTCCTGGCTACAACCTCCCTTTAGGGAGTTGGAGAGAGCAAGAAGGTCTCTCCTGAGGCTCCTCTTCTCCAGGCTAAGCAACCCCAGCTCCCTCAGCCTCTCCTCACAGGGCTTCCTGCAATCAGCATCGTGGCTGTTCCAAAACAATACTAAAATAACTTGGTTAAAAAAAAAATATCTAGAACTAAGCTGCACAACCAAGAAAGCCCAATCACAGGAAAAGAAGGATGCACAGTGACTGAAGTTTATTAGTGTGATTAAGACTGAATTTTGGTGCCTGGCAGGTGCAAAGGTAAGGAAGTGATGAATAAAAGGGAGTGGGCTTTTTTTCTTCTCTAAACTTCTGTGTTAGTCTGGAGAAGAGGAGGCTCAGGGGTGACCTCATTGCCCTCTGCAACTGCCTGAAGGGAGGTTGGAGCCAGGTGGGGGTTGGTCTCTTCTCCCAGGCAACCAGCACCAGAGCAAGAGAACACAGTCTCAAGCTGTGCCAGGGGAAGTTTAGGCTCAAGGTGAGGAGAAAGTTCTTCACTGAGAGAGTTGTTAGCCATTGGAATGTGCTGCCCAGGTAGGTGTTGGAGTCCCCATGCCTGGAGGTGTTCAAGAGGGGATTGGATGTGGCACTTGGTGCCATGGTCTAGTCATGAGGTCTGTGGTGAGAGGTTGGACTCGATGATCTTGAGGTCTCTTCTAGCCTTGGTGATACTGTGAGACTGTGTTTCAATGACTGAAGGATAAATCTGTGAATGCCTAAGGGCCTTGCTCTCTTGAGCTGCTGGTGTTTAGGGACATGGTGTATTGGTGACATGACAAGGCTCTGAGGAGAGCGTCTTGTGGCCTTCCAGGATCTGAAGGGATCTACAGGAAAGCTGGGGAGGGACTTTTGAGGGTGTCAGGGAGGGATAGGACTGGGGGGGATGGAGCAAAACTAGAAGTGGGGAGACTGAGATTGGATGTGAGGAAGAAGTTGTTGCCCAGGAGGGTGGTGAGAGCCTGGCCCAGGTTGCCCAGGGAGGTGGTGGAAGCCTCCTGCCTGGAGGTGTTTGCAGCCAGGCTGGATGTGGCTGTGAGCAACCTGCTGTAGTGTGAGGTGTCCCTGGCCATGGCAGGGGGTTGGAACTGGATGAATGATCCTTGAGATCCCTTTCCAACCCTGACAGTTCTATGATTTTATGATCTTGGGTTGAAGGCAGGGGGGCTAGATGATCTTGAAGATGTTTTCCAACCCAAGGTATTCTGTGGTTGTGTTAAGCTGCCACTGCAGCAAGCGCTGCAAACAATGGGAGCAACTTTTCCATGTCGACAGTGATCTTGTTTGGGTTTTTTTTTACTGTCCTTGTTGTCCTTCTGCTGCTGCTGTGCCTCTTATGAGTCCTGTGTTGGAAGCTGACCCCTTCCCTGCTTGCCACAGCTCTTACTTGAGAGGATGTGAAGCTTTCCCTTCAAGTTTCCTCTACCCTCTAGGAAAACCAGAAAAGCTGCAACTTCAGAGCCGCGCTGTGCTCACCTTTGTCACTGCTCCTGTACCTCCCCTGCACATTTTCCTCGTTTCATTTCCTGCATGGCTACAAATATACATATTTATGAGGTACTCATCACCATGGCACCCAAGTGCACTTCAGTTGATTCAAAGGATTATGTGACGCGATTGCTTGGAACCGCAGGGGATTGGCCACCGCGAGAGGGGATTGGCCACCGTGACGCAGGTTCCTTCTGGCCTCCTGTTCCTATAAATTCCACTAATTAAATAGTCCCCTAAAAATAGGTGCTGCTTGGAAGGTCACTGGAGAACACTTCAAGGAGCAGCAGCAGTTTTGGTGCAAAGTACGCCGTGAAATGTTCAAGGACTCTGCTTGCCAGCTTCTGAGCAGCATCCCCCTCGTAGCATCTCAGGATCACAGAATCACCTGGCTTGGAAGGCACCTCCAAAGGCCATCCAGTCCAACCCCCCCCTGCAGTCAGGAGGGACACCCTCAATGAGATCAGGTTGGTCAGAGCCTTGTTGAGCCTGATCTTGAATATCTCCAGGGATGGGGCTTCAACTAGGACTAGGGGGAATGGAATGAAGCTGGAGGTGGGGAGATTCAGGCTGGAGGTGAGAAGGACGTTCTTCCCCATGAGAGTGGTGAAGCCCTGGAATGGGTTGTCCAGGGAGGTGGTTGGGGCCCCATCTCTGGAGGTGTTTAAGGCCAGGCTGGATGAGGCTCTGACCAGGTTGATCTAGCGTGGGGTGTCCCTGCCCATGGCAGGGGGGTTGGAACTAGATGATCCTTGTGGTCCCTTCCAACCCTGATACCATGAACTACCTCCCTGGGCAACATCTTCCACCACCCTCATCATGCAGAACTTGTTACCAACATCCAATCTAAAACTCCTCTGAGAATCGTAGAATCATGCAATCATAGAATCAACAAGGTTAGAAAAGACCTCAGAGATCAAGTTCAACCTATCACCCAACACGTCATGACTACTAAACCATGGCACCAAGTGCCTCATCCAGGCTCTTCCTAAACACCTCCAGGGATGGTGACTCCACCACCTCCCTGGGCAGCACATTCCAATGGCCAATCTCTCTTGCTGGGAAGAATTGCTTCCTAACCTCCAGCCTAAACCTCCCCTGGCACAGCTTGAGACTGTGTCCTCTTGCCCTGGTGCTGGCTGCCTGGGAGAAGAGATAGACCCCTACCTGGCTACAACCTCCTTTCGGGTAGTTGTAGAGAGCTGTAGAGGTCTCCCCTGAGCCTCCTCTTCTCCAGGCTAAACACCCCCAGCTCCTTCAGCCTCTCCTTACAGCAGAGCTGCTCTAACCCTCTGATCATCTTCCTGGCCCTCTTCTGGACCCTTTCCATCAGGTCCATGTCCTTCCTGTGTTGAAGGCTCCAGAGCTGGACACAGTATTCCAGGTGAGGTCCTCCCAGAGCAGAGTGAAGTGGCAGAATCACCTCTCTAGTGCCAGAATCCTCTCTCTGGACCCTGAGAAAAGGGAAGCACCCCCATTCTCTCCCATGTTTCTTTGAGGGTGTAAAGTTTTTAAAGCATCATGCAAAATGAAACCTATCAGGAGCTTAATTTCAAGTCGGATACTATACCAAAGATTTAGGTGTAGCTGGCTTAGGTATAGCAAATAATGCAGCTGCCTTGGCATGGTGTTGCAGGCAGTCTTCAATCTAATGAAGGTGGTAGTGCAGTGAAGCTGTTTCATTCATGATCCAACCAGTAAGTCAAGAACACCATTTCTAACCAAGGATGCTTCTGTGGATGGCTGTTACCTCCACAGGCTCAGGCACTGAGTTTTAAACACTGTGACCAGGCTTCAGACCAGGATTTCTCTACGAAAGCAAAAGAAAAACAGAGATTGGCTTGCTGTATTCCCACTAGATCCTCTGAGGAGAGGAATTTTGTCTCTTGGAACAGTTGTCAGTTACATATTCACAAGCTCACAGGATGTCAGGGGTTGGAAGGGGCCTCTGAAGGTCATCGAGTCCAACCCCCCTGCCAGAGCAAGACCAGAGAATCCAGCACAGGTCACAGGAATGCATCCAGATGGGGTTTGAAAGTCTTCAGAGAAGGAGGCTCCACAACCTCTCTGGGCAGCCTGCTCCAGGGCTCTGTGACCCTCACAGTGAAGAAGTTCCTCCTTGTGTTGAGGTGCAACCTCCTGGACTGTAGTTTCTATCCATTGCCCCTTGTCCTATCACAGGGAGCAAGTGAGCAGAGCCTGTCCCCTCCCTCCTGACCCCCAGCCCTCAGATGTTTAGAAACATCGATTAAATCCCCTCTTAGGCTTCTCTCCTCCAGACTAACCAGCCCCAGGACTCAGCCTCTCCTCACAGTGCAGTGCTGCAGTCCCTTCATCATCCTCATAGCCCTCCCTTAGACTCTCTCCAGCAGATCCCTGTCCCTCTTGAACTGGGCATCCCAGAACTGGATGCAATATTCCAGGTATGGCCCCACCAAGGCAAAGCAGAGAGAGAAAAGAACTTCCCTGGATCTGTTGGCCACACTCCTCTGAATGCACCCCAGGACCCCATTGGCCTTCTTGGCCACCAGGGCAGATTGCTCTCCAGCAGGAGACTCCCAGGTCCTCCTCCACAGGGCTGCTCTCCAGCAGATCACCTCCTAACCTGTGCTGCTGCAGTTTATCCTTCCTTCTTGTGAGACTTTGGAAGCTTAAAGCCATTTCAAACCAGGGGAAAGCTCCTCCTGAATCCCTCGAAGTGGTCTTGCTGCAAAAACGAAACCACAGCCCTAAATATTTATCGAGCTGGGGGTGTGGGCAGGCATTTTTTTTTGGGGGGGGGGGAGGGGGGTTTGGCTGTGAATTTGTGAGACCATTGTTGGTATGGTCTGCTCAGTAGTTTGCTAACAGATGGACATCCTTTTAAAGGCAAGCTGCTGCATGTTTTTGCCATTTGAGTTTGGATGGGAACCAGCTTTTCACCTTATGCTGCGCTTTTCGCTTCTTACGTTAGAGGACCAGAAATCACTTCCCAAACGTGCTTCTAAAACATAAGGGTTATTTCTGGACTCCTACCTGCACCTCTCCACCAGAGCAATGCTTGCCCTGGATATCCCTCTGCTAGAAGAGTCTCCGTGCCTGACCTCAGGGCCAAGTTTCCTGCCCCATTCCCTATCTAAATTGGCAGAATGCTGTTCAGCTGACTGAAGTCCAGGTACAGCAGACTTAGGAGATGCCATGGCAGATGCCAGGCCTAGGGATATTTTGTCAGTCCATCCTCTTTGTTCAAGCATTCCACCATTAGTTGGGTTTGCCATCTGTCACACTCTGCCTGGCAACTCCCTTTGTTCTTCTTGACTGTGTGGTGGGCTCTGGACCAAAAGCTGAGCCAACATCCAATGCCATTGTTATTCTCTCCTGTAAATATACATTTCCATCTGCATCAACAGGCAAAGTACCCTGCAAAGTACAGATGACACTCTATAGATCCTGATGGATGCTTTGGCCAAAGAATTGTACCTCTGAATATGATCCAATATAATACCCAGCACAATTCAGAATGACACTTCACAGAACCACAGAATGTGAGGGGCTGGAAGTGATTTCCAAAGCTCATCCAGCCCAACCCCCCTGCCAGAGCAGGGTCAGCTACAGCAGATCACACAGGAATGCATCCAGATGGGTTTTGAATATCTCCAGAGAGGGAGACTCCACAGCCCCTCCTGGGCAGCCTGTTCCAGGGCTCTGTCACACACACAATGAAAATTTTTTCCTCCTGTTTCTATGGCACTTCCTCTGCCTCAGCTTCCACCACTGCCCCTTGTGCTGGCATTGGGCATTCCCCAGCAGAGCCTGGCTCCAGCCTCTGGGCAGTCACCCTGCACATCTTCAGCAACAGCAATGAGGTCACCTCTCAGGCTCCTCCTCTCCAAGCTAAGAGCCCTCAGCTCCCTCAGGCTCTCCACATGAGGAAGATGTTCCAATCGCTTCATCATCTTTGTGTCTCCACGCTGGAATCTTTCAAGGAACTCCCTGAGGTCCTTCCTGAACTGAGGGGCCCAGAACTGGACACATATTCCAGATGTGGCCTCAGCAGGGCAAAGTAGAAGGGGAGGAGAACCTTTGTCAACCTACTAACCACAGCCCTTCTAATCCACCCCAGAATGCCCTTGGCCTTCCTGGCCACAAGACCACACTGCTGGCTCATGGTCACCCTCGCATCCACCAGGACCCCCAGGTCCTTTTCCCCTTCCCTGCTCTCCAGCAGCTCAGTCCCCAGCCTATACTGGTTCATGGGGTTGCTCTTTCCCTGGTGCAAGATTCTACTCTTGCCCTTGTTGAGCTTCATTTAATTTCTCCCTGCCCAGCTCTCAGCCTATCCAGGTCTGGCTGAATGGCAGCAGAACCCTCCTGTGGCAGCTGCTGCTCCCAGCTTGGTGCCATCAGCAAACTTGCTGGCAGTGCCCTCTGTGCCCTCATCCAGGTCACTGATGAATATATTGAACAGCACAGGTCTCAGCACTGACCCCTAAGGGACTCCATTAAATAGAGGCTTCCAACTAGACTCTGTCCTATTGACCACAGCTCTCTGACTTCTTCCCTTCAACCAGTTTCCATCCACCTCACTCCCTGATCATCCAGACCATACTGCCTCAGCTCAGCTGCGAGGATGCTGTGCTGTCAAATGCTTTACTGAAATGAAAACACTTCAGGCAGACCTCTCTGTTCCTGAAGGACTGGGGAGGCTCTGTGCAAGAAGAAGTGTGCAGAAATGCCTTCAGCCTGCCTGTGTGTGCCCAGGTATAAAGCTCACAGCCATTTTTAAAGAGGATGAAGATTTCTTTCTCTTTCTCCCCTTATCTGTCACTCCTCTGTGCTGTGATTAGAGTCACAGCCAACAGTGACTGCTGCAACTGGAAATATTCAAGAGTTCAGATTTAATTTTCATCATTCTCCAAGGCTCAGCAGTTTGTCTCAAGCTGTTCTGGATGATTTACTAATGCTCCTCATCTACTCTGAGTTGGTTCATCACCATTTGGTATCCTTTAAATTGACTTCACCCTGGCGTAAGCCAGAAGTGTTTGCAGCTTCAGTGCTGATGGAGCAGGAAGAAAGCACAAGCCCTGGGAGGAGAGGCTAAGGGAGCTGGGGTTGCTTAGCCTGGGGGAGAGGAGGCTCAGGGGTGACCTCATTGCTCTCTACAACTGCCTGAAGGGAGGTTGTAGCCAGGTGGGGGTTGGTCTCTTCTCCCAGGCAACCAGCACCAGAACAAGAGGACACAGTCTCAAGCTGTGCCAGGAGAGGTTTAGGCTCAGGGTGAGGAGAAAGTTCTTCCCAGAAAGAGTAATTGGCCATTGGAATGTGCTGCCCAGGGAGGTGGTGGAGTCCCCATCCCTGGAGGTGTTCAAGAGGGGATTGGATGTGGCACTTGGTGCCATGGTTTAGTTAGTCATGAGGTGTTGGGTTCATTCTCCTCTCCTCTCCTCTCCTCTCCTCTCCTCTCCTCTCCTCTCCTCTCTCTCTCTCCTCTCCTCTCCTCTCCTCTCCTCTCCTCTCCTCTCCTCTCCTCTCCTCTCCTCTCCTCTCCTCTCCTCTCCTCTCCTCTAGTCTATGCTATTCTATGCTAGCCCTGGAATGGGTTGTCCAGGGAGGTGGTTGGGGCCCTGTCCCTGGAGGTGTTTAAGCCCAGGCTGGATGAGGCTCTGGTCAGCCTGATGTGGTGTGGGGTGTCCCTGCCCATGGCAGGGGGGTTGGAACTAGATGATCCTTGTGGTCCCTTCTAACCCTGACTGATACTATGATACCATTCCATTCCATTCCATTCCAAGACTTGAACAGGCTGCTCAGAGTCTGTGGAGTCTCCTTCTATAGAGCTCTTCAAAACTCAACTGAAAGTGCTCCTGTGTGACCTGCCCTAGGTGATGCTGCTCTGGCAGAGGGTTTGGACTGGATGATCTCTGGAGGTCCCTTCCAGCCCCTGACATTCTGTGTTAGAAACTTCCTCAAGTGAAGTGTTGTTCAGCAATCTGGAGTCTCAGATTGACATTCAGAACTACCTTGACTCAGCTGACCTCTGTGTATTTGAGGAAAAATGCTGTTTAATCAGAACATGTGCCAAGCCCTATTTATAGGAAAGCTTTGTCAAGTGGACAAATATAGGCTAGGAAAAGTGGTAAGGATTCTAGGGAAGGTTAATGATCCACAGGACTGAAGTCATTTGCTGTTGCAAAAGGTAAAACAAAACAAACACAATTCCTAGACACCCCTATGAAAAGTTCCTCTGCAGCCTTCCTGGAGGATCCCTTCAGCTGCTGGAAGGCAGCACTAAGGTGTCCCCACCCCTCAGAGTCTTCTCTTCTCCAGGCTGAACCACCCCCAGCTCCTTCACCATATATATATAACAGAGTTGCTCCAAGACCCCATAACCGAGTTGCTCCAGCCCTTGGATCATCTTTGTGGGCCTCCCTTGAGGTGTAGGGAGGCACAGTGGAACACTCCTCCCAAGAGAGGTTCATTGGGTTTGCAGGGTACCTAGAGTCTGACTTAACAGTTGAGAAGTCGTCCTAAAGCCCCTTGCTTCCCCCAGAAGTCTCTACAGATATATGAATCTTTTTGTAGTGTTCCACAGATGTATTTCTTGAGCATGGGGTTTGGAGAGACACATGAGAAGCTGAATGAGGGGTTCACTAGGGTTACAGTACCACAGTATCACAATATCACTAATGTTGAAAGAGACCTCGAGGATCATCGAGTCCAAACTGTCAACACAGACCCCATGACTAGACCATGGCACCAAGTGCCACATCCAATCCCCTCTTGAACACCTCCAGTGATGGTGACTCCACCACCTCCCTGGGTAGCACATTCCAAGGGCCAAGCTCTCTTTTTATGAAGAACTTTCTTCTCACCTTCAGCCTAAACCTCCCCTGGCACAGCTTGAGACTGTGTCCTCTTGTTCTGGTGCTGGCTGCCTGGGAGAAGAGACCAAGCCCCACCTGGCTACAACCTCCCTTCAGGGAGCTGTAGGGAGCAAGAAGGTCTGCCCTGAGCCTCCTCTTCTCCAGGCTAAGCAACCCCAGCTCCCTCAGCCTCTCCTCACAGGGCTGTGCTCCAGACCCCTCCCCAGCTTTCTTGCCCTTCTCTGGACACCTTCCAGCATCTCAACATCTTTCCTCACCTGAGCATCCCAGAACTGGACACAGGACTCAAGGTGTGGCCTAAGCAGTGCTGAGCACAGGGCAGAATGACTTCCCTGCTCCTGCTGGCCACACTGTTCCTGATACAGGCCAGGAAAAGACACCAGTTCACTCTGCCCTTGTGTTCTCTCACCATGACTTGGATTACCTGGTGTTGCTTGGATCTGTTTCCCTAAGGTATAGAATAGAATAGAATAGAATAGAATAGAATAGAATAGAATAGAATAGAATAGAATAGAATAGAATAGAATAGAATAGAATAGAATAGAATAGAATAGAATAGAATAGAATAGAATAGAATAGAATAGAATAGAATAGGAGTGGAGTGGAATGGAATGGACCAGTTTGGAAGAGACCTTCAAGATCATCACGTCCAACCTATCATCCAACACCTCTTAATCAACTAACCCATGGCACCAAGCACCCCATCAAGTCTCCTCCTGAACACCTCCAGTGATGGTGACTCCACCACCTCCCCAGGCAGCCCATTCCAATGGGCAATCACTCTCTCTGTGTAAAACTCCCTCCTGACCTCCAGCCTGAACCTCCCCTGGTGCAGCCTGGGACTGTGTCCTCTTGTTCTGGTGCTGGTTGCCTGGGAGAAGAGACCAACCTCTGCCTATCTACAACCTCCCTTCAGGTAGTTGTAGAGTGTGATGAGGTCACCCCTGAGCCTCCTCTTCTCCAGGCTAAGCAACCCCAGCTCCCTCAGCCTCTCCTCACAAGGCTGTGTTCCAAACCCCTCACCAACTTCGTTGCCCTTCTCTGGACTCGTTCCAGCAAGTCAACATCCTTCCCAAACTGAGGGGTCCAGAACTGGACACAGGACTCGAGGTGTGGCCTAACCAGTGCAGTGTACAGGGGCAGAATGACCTCCCTGCTCCTGCTGGCCACACTCTTCCTGATGCAGGCCAGGAAACGACACCAGTTGACTCTGCCCTTGTGTTATTTCACCATGACTTGGATTACTTGGTGTTGCTTGGATCTGTTTCCATAAGGTATCATGGCTATATGGTGATCACATCCTTCAGAAATATCTTTGTTTTGGTTTGGTTCTTATCCTTGGTGGTAATTTCCTTGCTGCCTGTGCTAAATATCTTTCACTGTGAGTGCTTGGTATTAGCAATCCTCTTCTCTTGCTTCTTCTCCATTCCTCTCAATTAGCATGCAACATGGAAAAGTAAAATATATATATACAGACAACAGGGAAGCCAGAGAGTCAAACTCCCTGCATTTTGACACAGGCCTATTTCAGAGATCATAATCTTACAGAGAATTAATGAATGGTACAGCCAGGTTCTCTAAATAATCAGTCATCTGTTAATTAGGAGGAATTAGAGTCTTTGAACTGTGGGCAGATGCCTGCAATTAGAAACAAGGCCACAATTATTTTCAATAAAGACATGCAAATCAACAGCCAGGGAACAGGTGCAGAAATGTCATGGACCATTAAAACTTCTCACAGGTGCATGATGGAGCATGTGGAGAAGCAGGTCAAGCTCATTCACCAGAGCCTGCAATCAGCTGGCTGGTGGTGGCATAGTGTGGAGTATAGCCTCAGGTAAGGTTTTTGCTGCTGCATGTGCACATCTCCTCCCCCTCTCCCCAGCAGCACTCATATTTCAGCTGGCTGGCTATTTCTTATTCTGTATGATTATCTACCATCTATGTAGCTTGAGACTGGGAGACAGTAGTTAGTAGGTAATCCACAGGTCTTGTTTTTAGCCTTTAGCCATAGAGCCACTGAATGGCTTGGTGTAGAGTAGAGTAGAGCAGAATTAACCAGGCTGGAAAAGACCTTTGAGATCATCAAGTCCAACCTATCACCCAACAACATCTAACCAACTAAACCATGGCACCAAGTGCTTCATCCAGGCTATTCTTAAACACCTCGAGCAATGGTGACTCCACCACCTCCCTGGGCAGCACATTCCAATGGCCAATCTCTCTTGCTGGGAAGAACTTCTTCCTCACCTCCAGCCTAAACCTCCCCTGACACAGCTTGAGACTGTGTCCTCTTGTTCTGGTGCTGGCTACCTGGGAGAAAAGACCAACCCCCACCTGGCTACAACCTCCCTTCAGGGAGTTGGAGAGAGCAAGAAGGTCTCCCCTGAGTCTCCTCTTCTCCAGGTTAAGCAACCCCAGCTCCCTCAGCCTCTCCTCACAGGGCTGTGCTCCAGACCCCTCCCCAGCTTTGTTGTCCTTCTCTGGACACCTTTCAGCATCTCAATATCTTTCCTAAACTGAGGGGCCCAGAACTGGACACAGGACTCAAGGTCTCTGCTCTGTGCTCAGCCTAACCAGTGCTGAGCACAGGGCAGAATGACCTCTCTGCTCCTGCTGGCCACACTGTTCCTGATGCAGGCCAGGATGCCATTGGACTTCTTGGCCACCTGGGCGCACTGCAGGCTCATGTTCAGCCTACTGTCAACCAGTACCCCCAGAGGTCCCTCTCTGCCTGGCTTCTCTCAGCCACTCTGTTCTCAGCCTGTAGCCCTGCATGGGGTTTTTGTAGCTGATGTGTAGAACTCAGGAAGGATGGAGCCAGAGTCTGCTCAGGGCTGTCTGGCAACAGGACAAGAGACAACAGACACAAACTGAAATGTAGGAGGTTGGACCTAAACACAGGGAAAACAATTCTTCCCTTTGAGGGTGACAGAGCACTGGAGCAAGCTGCCCAGAGAGGTTGGGGAGGCTCCTTTTCTGGAGACTTCCAAACTCACCTGTGTGCATTTCTGTCTGGTTTGCTCCAGGTGTTGCCACTTTAGCAAGGGGATTGGGCTAGCTGCTTTCCAGAGCTCCTGCTCAGTCTGGGACAACAAGGTTTGTGGATCTCTGCAGCTCCAGTTCTGAAATGCAGACTTGTTTGAGGAGCCAAAAGGGTGAGTGTGAGGGGGAATTCTTTCCCTATTAATTGCCCCATGGTGTTGAAGGTATCTTAGCTGGGCTTTTTAACGTGCTGTCTAGCCAGGATGGTTGGGTAGCCCTGAAGTTAAGGAGTAAACATGGATGTCCTGCTCCACTCAGAAGTATTGTGTTTCTGACAGAAAATGTCAGCAAAGGTGGATGATTTTTAGTGATAAATGTGCATCTGAAAAGGTCTTTAGCTAGAGGTATTTGTGGTGTTAAATGCCTGAGCTCCCTACCTGGCTTTTGGCTGGAGGTCCTCCTGTGAGGCTGTCTGTGCTGTGGCCACGGTGGCTTACTCCTGGGCTCTCTTGGTCTAAATCAATTGATTTTTTGCTCAGAATAACTCAAATGTGCTTCTGGGGATTGGCCACTCCAGGGACCACTCCCAGTGTGCAGCACAGAAAAGCTTCAACTGGGCTTGGGTACCTTACAGAGCTCCATGTCTCTGTCTCCTGAGCTTTGTGCTTTGAAACACACCACTCCTTGTCCCCCCTTCCCCAGACAGCACCAGCCTTAGGCCAGGCAGCTTCTGCCTTCAGGATGGCACTACAAAACCCTGTCCTGGAAATGATTGCACCCTGGTTTCAACTTCTTTGATGGTTTTGTTGTTGTTGATGCTATTTTAAAACAGATATTGAAGTTGTTGGTTTTGGTGGGTTTTTTTTCTGCTGGGGCCAAGGAATTTTCATGCCCCTCTATGGAAAACCAAATCTATTCCTGGCTTGCAGCTGTACCTCTTCAGCTGGTAGTTAAGGGGAAAGATTGTTTGGTGAGTGCATTTTAATGTTGACATGATGAAGGCTTCATGAACCTGTCCCATTTTCTTGAATGCTTTCCCCCTCTCCCCTCCTGACACATTGGAAATGGCTGCTCTGCTCTTCCAATTAAGTTCAGCTACCAGAGGTTATGATGGTTGGGTGTGGTTACCATTAATTGCATGTGCAGGGCTCTGGACCTGGGCTGGAGCAGGTCTCCTTATCCATACAGGCTGGGGGAGGAGGTGTTAGAAAGCAGCCCTGAGGTAAAGGACTTGGGGGTGCTGGTGGAGGAGAAGCTGGAAAGGAGCAGGCAGTGTGAGCTTGCAGCACAGAAGGCCAACCACAGCCTGGGCTGCATCAAAGGTTGTATTGCCAGAGGTGATTCTGGCAGTTTGCTCTGGTGAGACCTCACCTGGAGCACTGTGTACAGGTCTGGAGCCCTCAGAAGGAAGGACATGGACCTGGTGGAGAAGGTCCAGAGGAAGGCCACAGAAAATGATCAGGGGGTTGGAATAGCTCTGCTATGAGGACAGGCTGAGGGAGCTGGGGCTGTTCAACCTGGAGAAGAGACAGCTCTGGAGGGAGAGACCTACTAACAGCTTTCCAGTACCTGAAAGGGAATACAGGAAGGATGGGGAGAGACTGTTTACAAGGGCCTGCAGGGACAGGACAAGGGGCAATGGCTTCAAATTAGAGAAGAGCAGATTTAGATTGGATATTAGGAACAAGTTCTGCACAATGAGGGTGTGGAACACTGGCACAGGTTGCCCAGGGAGGTGGTTGAGGCTCCATCCCTGGGGATATTCAAGGTGAGGCTAGACAGGGCTCTGGGCAACGTGATCTAGTTGGGAATGTCCCTGCTGACTGTGAGGAGGTCAGACTGGATGACCTTTGGAGGCCCCTTCCAGCCTGGACCCTTCCATGATTAATATAGTGCTTCAGGCCCCTTCAGATCACAGTCCCACTTGTGGGTTCAGAGAAGACTAAAAGCATCAGATGCCAGAATCTAATCCCTAGTGAGCATGAGCAGTGTAGGATCACAGAATCAGGGAGATTTGATTTCCAGGTATTGGAACAGGCTGCCCAGGGAAGTGGTTGACTCATGGTCACTGAATATGTTTGAAAGATGTGTAGATGTGGTGCTTGGGGATGTGGCTTAGTGGTGGACTACACAGAATAGGGTTAGTGGTTGGACTCCTTGATCTTGAAGGTCTTTTCCAACCTGAATGGTTGATGATGTAATTCTGTAGGAAAAGACCTTCAAGATGATGGAGCCCAACTATTATTGATCCCTGCCCAGGCTTGGTGCTAAACCATGTTCCTCAGTGCCATATCTCTGCATCTTTTAAACACATCCAGGGATGGGGACTCAAAGACTGGAACTGATTCCCCAGGAGGTGGTTGAGAACCTTTTCAAACAAGAAGTTTCTTCTTGTTTCCAACCTAAACCTGCTCTGGGGCAGCTTGAGGCCATTTCCTCCCACCCTATCATTTGATACTGGAGAGAAGAGACCCACCCCCACCTGGTTACAACCTCCCTTCAGGTAGTTGTAAAGATCAATGAGGTCTCCCCTCAGCCTCCTTTTCTCCAGGCTAAACAAGTCCAGTTTCTTCAGCTGCTCACTGTCCCTGGAGGGGTTCAAGAGGGGATTGGATGTGGCACTTGGTGCCATGGTCTAGTCATGAGGTCTGCGGTGACAGGTTGGACTCGATGATCTTTGAGGCCTCTTCCAGCCTTGGTGATACTGTGATACCCTTCCCCAGCTACTCCAAACACCTCAATGCCTTTCTTGTAGTGAGGACCCCAAAACTAAACCCTGTAGCCAAGGTGTGGCCTCAGCAGTGCTGAGTCCAGGGAGGTGAGCTCATCGCTGCTACGATGCACTGCTGGTGCCTCTGCTGAGCCATTGGGCTGCTGTTCTGGACTGCTGTTGTGAACTGCTGGTGACATTTGATTTTTATCTCCATGTGATTTATTTCTTTAAAGGGCAGTAGCTTCATACTTCACCTGCAGAGAGCTGTAGATCTAAAGCCCTGGTCAGGAGTGTATGCAGCATGTCAGTGATATTTATTCCCCACAAAAGGGAGTAGCAAAGTGTTGGTGGTTTGGTTGTTTTTTTTCCCTGACCATGGCTAACCAGCTATTCACAAGCCTAAGGCTGGGAGCTGTGGACACAAAGGCTGCAGCCTGCCTTAATAATAGGAGAATGGAGACCCTCACTAGAGTGCAGTGAAATTCCTGAAGTGCTGCTCCCTCCTCAGCAGCATCGCTTCAGCCTTCGCAAGAGGAGCCTGCCTCAGCCAGCTACTCCTCATCCATATTCAGGCACAGAGAGCACTGTATTGTCCTGGGCTGAAAAAATCAATACTGTGAATGCTGTGTGCACTGAGCCCGTTTGATCTCTTTGGTTGTCATGGCTACACTTCAAGGTATTGATTCATCCACAGGGATCTCAGGGTTGGATGGTCCCTGTATTGAGGCAGAAAGCTTTTGTGCAGGGAAATCTAAGCACACTCCACAATGCACCCAGCTTCACATATCCTTAGACCACCAAAGTGTTGGGTTAGGGGTTTGGGTGGGTGTTTGGGGGGGGGGTGGGGTGGTTCTTTAACCTTTTTGGGGGCGAGGATGGAAGGAACAGTTTCCCAAATGCCTCTTGCAGATCCCAGCAGATTCTGTTACCCAAGGTGTTGCAGGCAGGATAAAATGCATCGGAAGGGGTGCGGGGGGATGGGGAAATTAGATGGGCTGGGATGAAAGACACTTACAAAACACTGGTGGCTTGCTTCAGTGAGCACAGTGAATCACCCAGACTGGGTGGACCCTCAGTGGCTGCTCCTTGGATCCTTTTGTTCGCCGATGGGATCTATTATGGTCAGCTGAACAAAGGAAATCGCTTGGAAAAGAGTGCGATTGGAAAGGGTTCTCATTTGCATCAGAAGTGGCAGTTAGGAACCGCCGTTTCTTGCTGTTTATTCATAGTTGGGTTTGTGTGTGTGGGTTTTTCCTTTGGTGGGTGCACGGGTGTTTACAGAAACGCATTTGCAAGACAGCAGGTCACAAATTGCCTGCGCTATATATTAGCTCTTCCCCCTCCCCTCCCCCCACCCTACCTCATTTTACCCAGCAGTCATCTCTTTGGCCACCTTTTTGCTTGCAATCACCGAAGTAACTGATCCAGCCATGATTGCTCCTGGCTTTGATCCCCTTCAACATGTGTAACCGTTTAGGTAGCAGCGTCTTGGCCAATATTACTGACAGGGAACTGATTAAAGTAATTGGGGGAAGGTAATGCAATAAGGGGGTGGTTTGACTGAGACCAAAATGCAAGTCTTTGAGGTCTGAAGCTTCAGCCAGCAATCTAATCTCCTATTGTCTTAGGTAAATGATATTTTGTGCATTGGCATTTCTAAAAACAAACTGCTGGGGGGGTGGGGGGAAGGCAGAAAAGGAAGGTTTTAGTGGAAATTACTAGAGAATAGAATTAACCAGTTTGGTCTCCAAGCTGGTGACACATGGCTTTGATGGGTGGACCACTAGATGGATAAGGAACTGGCTTGATGGCCGCACCCAAAGAGTGGCTGTCAATGGCTCCATGTCCCAGTGGAGGCCAGGGACAAGCGGAGTCCCTCAGGGATCAGTCCTGGGACCAGGCTTGTTCAACATCTTTGTGGGTGCCATGGACAGTGGCATTGAGTGCACCCTCAGCAAGTTTGCTGATGACACCAAGCTGTGTGGTGCAGCAGACACACTGGAGGGAAGGGAGGCCATCCAGAGGGACCTGGACAGGCTGGAGAGGTGGGCACAAGCCAACCTCATGAAGTTCAAGAAGAGCAAGTGCAGGGTCCTGCATCTGGGTGGAGGCAATCCCAGGCACAAATGCAGGCTGGGCAGTGACTGGCTGGAAAGCAGCCCTGAGGAGAGAGCCTTGGGGGTGCTGGTGGACAAAAAGCTCAACATGAGCTCTCAATGTGCACTTGCAGCCTGCAAAGCCAATCAGGTCCTGGGCTGCATCAGGAGAAGTGTGGCCAGCAGGTCGAGGGAGGTGATCCTCCCCCTCTACTCAGCCCTGGGGAGACCCCACCTGGAGTACTGTGTCCAGTTCTGGAGCCCCTATTACAAGAGGGATGTGGAGGTGCTGGAAGGTGTCCAGAGAAGGGCCAGGAGGATGAGCAGAGGGCTGGAGCACCTCTCCTGTGAGGACAGACTGAAGGAGTTGGGGCTGTTCAGTCTGCAGAAGAGAAGGCTCCGAGGTGACCTCATTGTGGCCTTCCAGTATCTGAAGGGGGCCTACAGGAAGGCTGGGGAAGGACTTCTCAGGATGTCAGGTAGTGATAGGACTAGGGGGAATGGAATGAAGCTGGAGGTCGGGAGATTCAGGCTAGATGTGAGGAGGAGGTTCTTCCCCATGAGAGTGGTGAGACCCTGGAATGGGTTGTCCAGGGAGGTGGTCGAGGCCCCATCCCTGGGGGTGTTTAAGAGCAGGATGGATGAGGCTCTGTCCAGGCTGATGTAGTGTGGGGTGTCCCTGCCCATGGCAGGGGGGTTGGAACTAGATGATCCTTGTGGTCCCTTCCAACCCTGAATGAAACTATGAAACTATGAAACCAGTTTGGAAGAGACCTTCAAGACCATCGTGTCCAACCCATCAACCAATCCAACACCAGCTAAACAACTAACCCATGGCACCAAGCACCCCATCAAGTCTCCTCCTGAACACCTCCAGTGATGGTGACTCCACCACCTCCCCAGGCAGCACATTCCCATGGGCAATCACTCTCTCTGTATAGAACTTCTTCCTAACATCCAATCTAAACCTCCCCTGGTGCAGCCTGAGACTGTGTCCTCTTGTTCTGGGGCTGGCTGCCTGGGAGAAGAGACCAACCTCTGCCTATCTACAACCTCCCTTCAGGTAGTTGTAGAGAATAAGATCACCCCTGAAGTCTCCTCTTCTCCAGGCTAAGCAACCCCAGCTCCCTCAGCCTCTCCTCACAGGGCTGTGTTCCAAACCCCTCACCAACTTCATTGCCCTTCTCTGGACTCGTTCCAGCAAGTCAACCTCCTTCCTAAACTGAGGGGCCCAGAACTGGACACAGGACTCGAGGTGTGGCCTAACCAGTGCAGTGTACAGGGGCAGAATGCCCTCCCTGCTCCTGCTGGCCACACTGCTCCTGATGCAGGCCAGGATGCCATTGGCCCTCTTGGCTCATGGAAGGAAGAGTGTCAGACTGCATCTTATGTATAGAACCCAGGGCTGGATTCAGGCAGCATGAAGCCTTGCCTTGTGGGACTGTAAATCCGTGGAAAAAAAGAGACATCATAGAATGGTTTGGGTCAGAAGGAACCTCCAAAGGTCATCCAGTCCAACCCCCTGCTGCAGTCAGCAGGGACAGCCTCAACTAGATCAGGTTGCCCAGAGCCCTGTCGAGCCTCACCTTGAATAACTTCAGGGATGGGGCCCCAAATACATCCCTGGGCAACCTATTCCAGTCTTCCACCACCCTTACTGTGAAGAGCATGGATAAAGGGCTGGAGCACCTGTCCTATGAGGACAGACTGAGGGTGTTGGAGCTGTTCAGTCTGGAGAAGAGAAGGCTCCCAGGAGACCTTATTGTGGCCTTCCAGTATCTGCAGGGGGCTCCAAGAAAGCTGAGGAGGGACTTTTGAGGGTGTCAGGGAGGGATAGGACTGGGGGGGATGGAAAAAAACTAGAAGTGGGGAGATTGAGATTGGCTGTGAGGAAGAAGTTGTTCCCCAGGAGGGTGGTGAGAGCCTGGCCCAGGTTGCCCAGGGAGGTGGTGGAAGCCTCCTGCCTGGAGGTGTTTGCAGCCAGGCTGGATGTGGCTGTGAGCAACCTGCTGTAGTGTGAGGTGTCCCTGGCCATGGCAGGGGGGTTGGAACTGGCTGAGCCTTGAGGTCCCTTCCAACCCTGACAATTCTGTGATTCTATCATTTATTTGTTTATTTAAATTTGAAGAAATTTCTCTCAGGAGGAAGGGGAGAAAAAAGGTAGTTATGCCTCAGAGGCTGGATGCACCAATTCTGCCTTCTGCAGGTCGTGCTCCAGAAAGCCTGAGTCCATCTCTTTCTAGGAGCCTGGGACTAATCATTCATTTATGAACTACTCAAGGTCAGACTCTCAGCAGTAATCTGCTTACTAGATTTTTCTGTTCCCCCTCCCCACCCTGTCACTGCTGCATTTTCAAACCCTGGGAAGAGAAGCTGCTGCAAGCAGCTGGTGGCCATTTCTGCACAACTGCTGTGGAGTGCGCTCTAGCTGGCAAATGCTTGGGGTTCTTTCTTGATTTTATATCTGTGTGTGAGGGATTGGTTCCTCTACACAATGTGAGTGTGTGTCTCTGTGTGCACAGGTGTACACTCCTCACTGCCCACCAAAACACTGAGCTTGAAACTGGGAAGGAGAGATTTGCCATTGATAGGAGGTATTTCAATCTTTGTGAGGTTAGGAGAATAATCAGCTCCACTGAGAGGAAAATGGAACCTAAATCCTGGCATTTAAGGATTAGGAAAACCCTTTTTTCCCCTCCTTCTTTTTGATTATTTATTTTAAATAGCCCTTGAGCTGCTGGAAGGTGTCCAGAGGGAGGGGTCTGGAGCACAGCCCTGTGAGGAGAGGCTGAGGGAGCTGGGGTTGCTTAGCCTGGAGAAGTGGAGGCTCAGGGGAGACCTTCTTGCTCTCTACAGCAGAACAAGAGGACACAGTCTCCAGCTGTGCCAGGAGAGGTCCAGGCTGGATGTTAGGAAGAAATTCTTCCCAGAAAGAGAGATCCTAGAATCATAGAATCAACAAGGCTGGAAAAGACCTCAAGGATGAAGTCCATCCTGTCACCCCAGACCTCATGCCTACTATGAATAGTACTCCACCACCTCCCTGGGCAGCACATTCCAATGGCAAAAAACTCTCTCAGTGAAGAACTTTCTCCTCACCTCTAGCCTAAACTTCCCCTGGCACAGTTTGAGACTGTGTCCTCTTGTTCTGGTGCTGGGTGCCTGGGAGAAGAGTCTAACCCCCACCTAGCTGCAACCTCCCTTCAGGTATTGACCATTGGAATGTGCTGCCCAGGGAGGTGGTGGAGTCACCATCACTGGAGGTGTTTAGGAAGAGCCTGGATGAGGCTCTTGGTGCCATGGTTTAGTTGATGAGATGGTGTTGGGTGATAGGTTGGACTGAATGATCTGTGAGGTCTGTTCCATTCTTTTCTAAAGGATTATTCATGATACACTGAAAACTCAGAGCACCTGTGAGTGTTTTGGGGGCAGTTGAACCAAATATCCACTGAATGTCATTGGCAAAGTTAATACCCAAGTCTAAAGGCTGTAAAGAACAAAGGCTTCCCATCTCTTGTTCCCTTGTAAAGGTGCCATTAATTAGCCTTTGCAATGTGCTGCCCAGGGAGGTGGTTGGGTCACTGTCCCTGGAGGTATTAATAAAAGGCTTGATGTGGCACTTGGAGCCATGCTTTATTTGTCAGGAGGTGTTAGGTAATAGGTTGGACTTGATGATCTCTGAGGTCTTTTCCAACCTGGTTGATTCTGTGATTCTATGATTATTTGTTGCCTCCCTCCGTGCTGTATTAGGAAGTGGATTCTAAAGGCAGCTGGATTTTAAACTGATTTAAACCAGACCAATGTCATCTCCTCTGATACATGATGACAAAATGCATTCTGTCTCCTCATGAGACTCACCCAAACTTGTATTTGGGGAGAATCATGGAATCACAGAATGCTAGGGGCTGGAAGAGACCTCCAGAGATCATTGAGTCCAACCCCCCTGCAAAGAAGGGCCACTTAAGACAGGTCACACAGGAAGGTGTTGAGGTGGGTTTTGAAGATCTCTAGAGAAGGAGACTCCTCAACTTCTCTGGGTAGACTGCTTCAGGGCTCCAGCACCCTCAGAGTAAAGAAGTTTCTTTTCATGCTGAGATGGAGTTTCCTGTGGTTTAGTTTAGCTCCATCACCCCTCACCCTATCACTGAACAGAGCCTGGCTCCATCCTCCTGACAGCCACCCTGCAGACATTTGTAGGCATTGATGAAGTTCCCTCTTAGCCTTCTCCACACTAAACAGCCCCAGCTCTCTCAGCCTTTCCTCATAAGAGAGGTGCTCCAGTTTTTCAGTCATTCTTCATTGAACTCTCTTCCATAGTTCCCTGTCCCTCTTGAACTGGGGAGGCCACAACTGGACACAATACACCAGATGTGGTCTAACCAGGGCTGAGTAGAGAGAGGGGAGAATTTCCCTCCACCTGCTGGCCACACTCCTCTGAATGAACCCCAGGATCCCATGGGCCTTCTTGGCCACCAGGGCACATTGATGTCCCATGCAGAGCTTATTACCAACCAGGACCCCGAGATGCTTCTCTGTGGAGCTGCTCTCCAGCAGGCCAGCTCCTAAGCTGTGCTGGTGCATGGTGCTGTTCCCCCCCAGGTGCAGGGCTCTGCAGTCATCCTTGCTAAACTTCATTGGGTTCATCTTTGTCCATCCCTCCAGCCTGCCTTAGATTCATATTCCCCAGCTACAATCCTTGCTGACAGCAGCATGCTCTGAGGAAGAGCAAACTGGCTGTGAGGAGCTGCTGCTCCCCCAGCTCTGCAGTTTCCTGAACTGCAAAGAGAGAGCTCTTGGAGCACAGTTCCAAGAATTTACTGCTCAAATATTTCTTGTGCAAGAAGCATTTGATTAGGGGAAGCAAAGTAAGAGTTGAACCACTGAATTGGTTTAAAGAGCTGTAGATTGCTTAGACAAAAGAGGTTCTCAGGCTGAGCTCTTCAAAGTTTCATGTTTGTGGAGGGCTTCAGCATTTGCATCTGCTGAAAGATTTATTTCCCTGACATTAGCTGAGTATTACTTGGGGGAAGGGGGAGGGAAACCACAGTTCAACCTCAGGCAAGCTGGCATGAGATGCAAGACTGCTCCAGGTTGAATTTGCCTCCTTAAATTTTTCATGGGATTCTCTCAGCAGGGCCACTCTTCATCTATGGAAATAAAGGAATGAAGGAAGGGAGGTTTTTAAACCTAACAGCTGTAAATGCTTCAGTCCAACCATCAGGAAAACCAAGCTAACAACACAAGGAAACCTCCCCCATACCCTCCCACCCTCTTTCACTGCAAACCATTTCATTTCATCCAAGCTCTCTTCCTGCTTTTACTGCACCATAAGAACCCTGAATAGGTTTTGGGGGCCATCCATTATAAAATTATCATTTTTCACCAAAGCAACTTTATATTAAATGCTTAATTATTCATCACTAATGCTTGTCATGGTGAAAGATGGGGGCCCAGGAGTTTTTAAAGCAGTAGGCTTGGTTTTCCTTCCCTGAAGGTTAATGGCTGAGCCCTGGATTTCATTAGCTTCCCGAAATGCAGCACACCTCATATGTCACAGCTTAACTTTTTGCTTGCTCTCTTCTTCCTTCCTTTGTGACTAAACACTCACAATGCTAAATATTGCCTGGGGAAGAGGCATAGAGAAATATAGCCTGGAGAAGAGGAGGCTCAGGGGAGATTTTCTTGCTCTCTCCAAATCCCTGAAGGGAGGTTGTAGCCAGGTGGGGGTTGGTCTCTTCTGCCAGGCAACCAGCACCAGAACAAGAGGACACAGTCTCAAGCTGTGCCAGGGGAGGTTTAGGCTGGAGGTGAGGAGAAAGTTCTTCCCAGAAAGAGTAATTGGCTATTGGAATGTGCTGCCCAGGGAGGTGGTGGAGTCACCATCCCTGGAGGTGTTCAGAAAAGGCTTGGATGTGGCACTTGGTGCCATGGTTTAGTTGTCCTGAGGTGTTGGGTATTAGGTAATAGGTTGGACTTGATGATCTCTGAGGTCTTTTCCAACCTGGTTGATTCTATGCTTCTCTGTTTGGTAGGGTCTGTTGCCTGCCTTTGTTTTGCTGTTTGCATTGGGAGAAATGCTTCACAGAATGAGAGGGGTTGGAAGGGGTCTTTGAGTTCAACACCACCACCCTCCACCCCACTCCAAGCAGGATCACCTAGGGCAGGTGATACAGTAACACATCCAGATGGGTTTTGAATGCCTTCAGAGAAGGAGACTCCATGACCTCTCTGGGCAGCCTGTTCCAGGGCTCTGTCACCCTCACAGTGAAAAAGTTTTTCCTTATGTTCATGCTGACTCTCCTCTGCTCCAGCTTGCCCCCCTTGCCCTGCCATGGGACATCACTGAGATGAGCCTGGCTCTGTCCTCCTGACACTGCCCAGCACATCTTTATCAACAGGAATGAGGTCACCCCTCAGGCTTCTCGGCTCCCCAGCTCCCTCAGCCCTTCCTCAGCAAGGAGATGTTAGAATAAACCTTTATTAGAATAAACCAAACCAGGTTGGAAGAGACCTTCAAGATCACTGTGTCCAACCCATCAACCAATCCAACCCAACCAAACAGCTAACCCATGGCACCAAGCACCCCATCAAGTCTCCTCCTGAACACCTCCAGTGACGGCGACTCCACCACCTCCCTGGGCAGCCCATTCCAATGGGCAATCACTCTCTCTGTATAGAACTTCTTCCTAACATCCAACCTGAACCTCCTCTGGTGCTGCCTGAGACTGTGTCCCCTTGTTCTGGTACTGGCTGCCTGGGAGAAGAGACCAACCTCTGCCTGGCTACAACCTCCCTTCAGGTAGTTGTAGAGAGTGATAAGGTCACCCCTGAGTCTCCTCTTCTCCAGGCTAAGCAACCCCAGCTCCCTCAGCCTCTCCTCACAGGGCTGTGTTCCTATCCCCTCACCAACTTTGTTGCTCTTCTCTGGACTCGTTCCAGCAAGTCAACCTCCTTCCTAAACTGAGGGGCCCAAAACTGGACACGGGACTCGAGGTGTGGCCTAACCAGTGCAGTGTACAGGAGCAGAATGACCTCCCTACTCCTGCTGGCCACACTCTTCCTGATGCAGGCCAGGATGCCATTGACCCTCTTGGCTGCCTGGGCACACTGCAGGCTCATGTTCAGCCTACCATCCACCAGTATCCCCAGGTCCCTCTCTGCCTGGCTGCTCTCAGCCACTCTGACCCCAGCCTGTAGCACTGCCTGGGGTTGTTGTGGCCAATGTGCAGAACCCAGCACTTGGATGTGTTCAATCTCATGCCGTTGAATTCTGCCCATCTGCCCAGCCTGTCGAGGTCTCTCTGCAGAGCCTCTCCACCCTCCAGCAGATCAACTCTTGCCCCCAGCTTGGTGTCATCAGCAAATTTACTGCTGATGGACTCAATGCCCTCATCCAGATCATCAATAAAGATGTTGAAGAGCACAGGGCCCAACACTGATCCTTGGGGCACACCACTAGTGACTGGCCGCCAGCTGGATGTGGCACCATTCACCACCACTCTCTGGGCTCAGCCCTCCAGCCAGTTCCTAACCCATCGCAGTGTGCTCCCATCCAAGCCATGGGCTGACAGCTTGGCCAGCAGTTTGCTATGGGGTACAGTGTCAAAGGCCTTGCTGAGGTCCAGGTGTTCCACTCCATCATCTCTGTGGCTCTTCACTGAACTCTTTTGAGTAGTTCTCTGAGGTCCATCTCAAACTGAGGGGCCCAGAACTGGACACAATATTCCAGATGCAGCCTCCTTAGAGCAGAGCAGAGTGGGGAGGAGAACCTCTCTTGACCTACTAACCACAGCCCTGCTAATCTACCCCAGGATGCCATTGGCCTTGGCCACCAGGGCATGTTGAATAGAATAGAATAAACCAGGTTACAAGAGATCTTCAAGATCATCAAGTCCAACCTATTATCCAACACCATCTTATCAACTAACCCATGGCACCAAGCACCCTATCAAGTCTCCTCCTGAACACCTCCACTGATGGTGACTCCATCACCTCCCTGGGCAGCACATTCCAATGGGCAATCACTCTCTGTGTAGAGCTTCTTCCTAACCTCCAGCCTAAACCTCCCTTGGCACAGCTTGAGACTGTGTCCTCTTGTTCTGGTGCTGGTTGCCTGGGAGAAGAGACCAACCCCCACCTGGCTACAACCTCCCTTCAGGTAGTTGTAGACGGCAATGAGGTCACCCCTGAGCTTCCTCTTCTCTAGGCTAAGCAATCCCGGCTCCCTCAGCCTCTCCTCACAGGGCTGTGCTCCAGACGCCTCCCCAGCTTTGTTGCCCTCCTCTGGACACGCTCAAGTGTCTCAATGTCCTTCTTAAATTGAGGGGCCCAGAACAGGAGACACTCTTGAGCTTGTGGGTTATCAAGGAAATGCCTCTAGCAGGGATGGCAAGGGCAAGGTCGGTGAAAATAATTCCATTTGGTTGGATTTGTCAGTCCTAGGTTTTTAGTGGCTGTGTTCCCTCTTTGTTCTTGAGGTGTTCCACTCAGTGCAGGCACTCAACATCATCTTGTCCTTTTCAAGGGGGTGGAAAAGAGGTCAGAAAGAAACAGTGCATAAAAATGCAGCATGCCCAATTCTCCAGCCAGAAGTCCTCCCTTCTAAGGGCTTAAGTTGTGCCAGGAGAGGTTTAGCTTGGATATGAGGAAAAATGTCATTGCTGCAAGAGTGGTCAGACATTGGCACAGGCTGCCCAGGGAGGTGGTGGAGTCCCCAAGCAGTATGCAAATGTGGCACTTGAGGATACAAATGTGGCACTTGAGGCACTTGGGGCTGTTCAGTCTGCAGAAGAGAAGGCTCCGAGGTGACCTAATTGTGGCCTTCCAGTATCTGAAGGGGGCCTACAGGAAGGCTGGGGAAGGACTTCTCAGGATGTCAGGTAGTGATAGGACTAGGGGGAATGGAATGAAGCTGGAGGTGGGGAGATTCAGGCTAGATGTGAGGAGGAGGTTCTTCACCATGAGAGTGGTGAGACCCTGGAATGGGTTGTCCAGGGAGGTGGTCGAGGCCCTGTCCCTGGGGATGTTTAAGAGCAGGCTGGATGAGGCTCTGTCCAGCCTGATCTAGTGTGGGGTTTCCCTGCCCATGGCAGGGGGGTTGGAACTAGATGATCCTTGTGGTCCCTTCCAACCCTGAATGAAACTATGAAACTATACATTAGAGGTTATGGCAGCTGGGTTATGGTTGGACTCAATCATCTTTAAGGTCTTTTCCAACCTTTTTTTGATTCTATGGTTCCACATAAACAGCAGCATGGATCCAACACGTGGAGCAATTCATCCTGCCCACAGCAAAACTCCTCCCTCTCTCCATGTCAGTGAGATAGATAACCTCCCTGCTACAGGAGATGTTTGCTGTCATTAAGGTCCTGAACAGCTCCAAACAGGTCTCACCTCACACTCGTAGATTGTGCTGAAACCTGCCCTGCAAAGCACAACCCTTCAACGTTGAGAGCTTTACAGGGAACAAGTTTTGGGCTACACTCCTGCGGCCTTGCACATCAGCAAGGCTGAATGCAGATCCACTCCTGCTGCCACCCTGTAACTAATGCACCATCAATATTTCATCCACGCAATTCCAAGTGAGTAAACAGCTCTCTGCAAGTTGCATAATTTGCTCATCATCTCAGGGCCTCATGCTCTAGGGAGAGCTAAGTGCCACCATTCAAAAAATGCCACAGCAGGAATGGTTCAGGTCCAGCCAAGAGGGATTGCATCCCACAAAGCCTCTTCCTGCCACTCATCTGTCCTGACAGAGAGCAGCTCTGGGGAAAAGGACCTGGGAGTCCTGATGGACAACAGGATGCCCATGAGGCAGCAACTGGAACGTGTCCAGAGAGGGGCAACAAAGATGGTGAGGGGTTTGGAACACAAGCCCTATGAGGAGATGCTGAGGGTGCTGGGGTTGCTCAGCCTGGAGAGGAGGAGACTCAAGGGTGACCTTATTGCTCTCTACAACTACCTGAAGGGAGGTTGTAGACAGGCAGAGGTGAGGAGAAAGTTCTTGCCAGAAAGAGTAATTGGCCATTGGAATGTGCTGCCCAGGGAGGTGGTGGAGTCACCACCAATGGAGGTGCTCAAGGGGATTTGATGTGGCACTTGGAGCCATGGTTTAGTTGTCCTGAGGTGTCGGGTGATAGGTTGGACTTGATGATCTCTGAGGTCTTTTCCAATCTCATTGATTCTATGATTCTTTGATTTCAGAAGCTACTCTAACTTTGTGTGGCTTTTTTTCCCCCTTGCCCTGTGCCCACTCTGCTGAAGTGAAATCATAGAATTGTTAGGGTTAGAAGGGACCTCAAGGAGCAGCCAGTTCCAATCCCCTGCCATGTGCAGGGACACCTCACACCACAGCAGGCTGCTCACAGCCACATCCAGCCTGGCTGCAAACACCTCCAGGGATGAGACTTCCACAGCCTCCCTGGGCACCCTGAATGGGTTGCATCTTCCACATGCTGCTAATTACTCAGCTTGATTCCTACAGATACCAAGGCAACCCTGGATAAATAATGAATTTTGAACCTAGCTTTACATGTGCTGGTGTTCTATAAATATAAATGTGGTAATTTTCAGCCAAGCCATTCAGTGCACTTTAAAGGGGATAAATAATTAATAGCAGCTCCATTTAGTTATTAAAGAGGCCCTGACAAGATAAAAATCACTGGAGTTTTTTAACCAAATTCCCTGATTGCCAGTAGTCAGATTGATGAATGAAAACAGAAGGATGTGAAATATCTACTTCAGGCCTTGCCTTTCCCCTCTCTAATGGCTCTCTGCATCCACCCTTCCACAGATTGCATCTGGTTGGGAAGGATCCTCGAAGCTCATCTTATCCAACACCCCCTGCACTCAGCAGGGACACCTCCTGCTCAGCCAGGCTGCCCAGGGCTATCTCATGTCTGATCCTGAATGTCTCTAGGGATGGGGCCTCAAGCACATCCCTGGGCAGCCTGTTCCAGTATTTTACCACTCTCATAGCAGAGAACTTCTCCCTGATGTCCAACCTAAATCTGCCCTGTTGCAGTTTAACTCTGTAGGCAATGATGTAGAAAATGGTTTTGTTTGTCTGTGTGCTTTTCACTCAAGCTGGAAGTGGAAGGAACTTTTTGTTTTCCTAGTTTCTAAGTCTCATTTGTGGTTAGTGAGCAGGAACATCTTACCTTCCATTCTCTTGTCCTAAGGATAATCACAAGGATGAGCAGAGGGCTGGAGCTCCACTCCTGTGGGGAGGAAGTTTTACACGGAGAGAGTGATTGCCCATTGGAATGGGCTGCCTGGGGAGGTGGTGGAGTCGCCGTCACTGGAGGTGTTCAGGAGGAGACTTGACAGGGTGCTTGGATAGATGGGTTAGTTGATTGGGTGGTGTTGGGTGATAGGTTGGACGTGATGATCTTGAAGGTCTCTTCCAACCTGGTTTATTCTATTCTATTCTATTCTATTGGGCAGAATCAGTGGCTCAGCTGGTAGCGCGTAAGACCCTTAATGGGAAGGTCGTGAGTTCAAAGCCTGCAGTGGGCAGTAGTGTCCTCCCTACTCTAGTCATGAGGTCTGTGGTGACAGGTTGGACTCGATGATCTTTGAGGTCTCTTCCAACCTTAGGAATACTGAATACTGAATCCAAAGGCCTTGAATTTCCCACAGGAAAAAAAAAAACAACAAACAAACAATCAGGCTTCTAAAAGACCTAATCTGGAGAAGAGAAGGCTTTGAGGAGACCTAATTGTGGCCTTGCAGTACCTGAAGGGGGCTACAGGAAAACTGGGGAGGGACTTTTGAGGGTGTCAGGGAGTGATAGGACTGGGGTTGGAATGGAACAAAACTAGAAGTGGGGAGACTGAGATTGGCTGTGAGGAAGAAGTTGTTTCCCATGAGGGTGGTGAGAGCCTGGCCCAGGTTGCCCAGGGAGGTGGTGGAAGCCTCCTGCCTGGAGGTGTTTGCAGCCAGGCTGGATGTGGCTGTGAGCAACCTGCTGTAGTGTGAGGTGTCCCTGCCCATGGCAGGGGGCTTGGAACTGGCTGTTCCTTGAGGTTCCTTCTAGCCCTGACAGTTCTATGATCCTATATACTTGACTGAGCTTTGAGCAGTGGGATCTAGGTGGGGATGTCCCTGTTGTCTTCAGGGATGTAAGGCAGAGGTCACTTCCAGCCCAATGCATCCTGTGATTATTATGCCTCCATACTAGGACCAATATTCAGCTTCTGTCCAGAGATGCTTCTGATGCTACCAATAATAGATTTTGTCTGATGCGCAGGCTACTGGGTTGTATTCCCTGGGGAAATTTGAGTGCAGGCTGAAAGAGCAGGCTGCAGTCCCCAAGGAGTGCTGCTATATTAGCTCTGCTCAGCTGGAGTAATGTCACAGTGCAGCTACACTGCCCTCAGTCCATTCTGCAGCTGGCTGGCATCTCTCTGTGTTGCATGCTCTGAAGGAGATAAGGGAGGCTCTATTCCTCCTGGCACAATTTCATTTCACTCAGGAGAGGTGGGCTGGAGTCAAGCAGCACATCATGGCTGGGAAGCTTTGGAGCTCAGAATATTAAGTGAATGCTTGTTTGCCACATTACATTTGTCTGCTTGATAAATATCTGGTGGCATACAGGAGGAAACACAAGTGTGAGCTCCAGGAATCTCTGGAGCTGTGCCAGAGATAATATTTTGGCTAGTTAATTCCTTCCCCAGCAGCTTTTTACCTCATGGGTGATCTATTTTTGTTTATTATTACTACTATTATTTTGCCTGGTTTTGGTGTTTTTTTTCCCTCCATCCCCATTGAATTAGCCTAATCTGTCCTTTTAAGCTGAAACTGAATGGAATATTGAATACTAATATCCAGCCTGGCTGAAGATCACATACTGAAGGTTTGATTATTTTTGCATGCAGGACATAATTAGCCACTTATTTCCTAAACAGTTTTCATCAGATGTGGGAAAGGAGGAAGAAAATGGCATTTGCACCCTCCTGACATGATTATTCTCTCTCACAGGACTCCTGTAAAGCACCTCCACACTGCCACTGAAAGAGAGAACAAATCCCTGCCCTGGGGCCTAATTCACATGCCTTTGTAAGGCTGCTTCTGCAGCTAGTCACAGGATCATGGAATTGTCAGGGGTGGAAGGGACCTCAAGGAGCAGCCAGTTCCAACTGTATCCAGTTCTGGGCCCCTCAGTTTAGGAAGGAGGTTGACCTGCTGCTGGAAGGTGTCCAGAGAAGGGCAACACAGCTGGGGAGAGGTCTGGAGCACAGCCCTGTGAGGAGAGGCTGAGGGAGCTGGGCTTGCTTAGCCTGCAGAAGAGGAGGCTCAGGGGAGACCTTCTTGCTCTCTACAGTTACCTGAAGGGAGGTTGTAGCCGGGTGGGGGTTGGTCTCTTTTCCCAAGGAAGCAGCACCAGAGCAAGAGGACACAATCTCAGCCTGTGCCTGGGTTGGTTTAGGCTGGAGGTTAGGAATAAGTTCTTCATAGAAAGAGAGATTGGCCACTGGAATGTGCTGCCCAGGGAAGTGGCAGAGTCACCATCCCTGGAGGTGTTTAGGAGGAGACTTGATGGGGTGCTTGGTGCCATGGTTTAGTTTTTTAGGTGTTGTTGGATGATAGGTTGGATGAGATGATCTTGAAGGTTTCTTCCAGCCTGTTCTGTTCTATTCCAACCCCCCTGCCATGGGCAGGGACACCTCACACCACAGCAGGTTGCTCACAGCCACCTCCAGCCTGGCTGAAAACACCTCCAGGCAGGAGGCTTCCACCACCTCCCTGGGCAACCTGTGCCAGGCTCTCACCACCCTCATGGGGAACAACTTCTTCCTAACATCCAATCTCAATCTCCCCATTTCTAGTTTTGCTCCATCCCCCCCAGTCCTATCCCTCCCTGACACACTCAAAAGTCCCTCCCCAGCTTTTCTGTAACCCCCTTCAGATCCTGGCTGGATACTCTCAACCTTAAGCCTCTTGCTTCTTGTTTGAATTTATTTCTCTCTTATTTTTTTCATGCCCTACCAGAGTCCCCCCACACTGGTGGCCTGCTGTCAATCATGCATGTTGTTTCCCTTGTCCTGTATTCATTAGTCCTTCACCTCTGCTTCCTCTCCTTTCTTTTCCTGTTTACCCTCTACTTAGCAAACACACATCCAATAACGTTTTCCAAAGGCCAGGTCCCTCTGGTAACCTCTTTTGTCTTTTTCTGCAAAGAGAAAAATCTCAGGATGCTCTGGAAGGTGCTGATGCAAGCCATGCTTTTGATCCTGCTGTTTTCCAGCACTTCATGCTTTGTCTTGCCTGTTTAAACTCTAAGGCTTGAATCCATCAGACTTAGAGAATACGGAATTAGCCATGTTGGAAAAGACCTTCAAGATCATTGAGTCTAACGTGTCACCCAACACCATCTCATCAACTAAACCATGGCACCACGTGCCACATCCAGGCTCTTCTTAACACCTCCAGGGATGGTGACTCCACCACCTCCCCAGGCAGCATATTCCAATGGCCAAGCTCTGTGTCTGGGAAGAATTTCTTCCTCACCTCCAGCCTAAACCTCCCCTGGCACAGCTTGAGACTATGTCCTCTCTCTTGTTCTGGTGCTGGGTGCCTGGGAGAAGAGACCAAGCCCCACCTGGCTACAACATCCCTTCAGGGAGTTGTAGAGAGCAAGAAGGTCTCCCCTGAGCCTCTTCTTCTCCAGGCTAAGTAACCCCAGCTCCCTCAACCTCTCCTCCCAGGGCTGTGCTCCAGACCCCTCCCCAGCTTTCTTGCCCTTCTCTGGACACCTTCCAGCATCTCAACATCTTTCCTCACCTGAGCATCCCAGAACTGGACACAGGACTCAAGGTGTGGCCTAACCAGTGCAATGTACAGGGGCAGAATGACCTCCCTGCTCCTGCTGGCCACACTGTGCCTGATGCAGGCCAGCAATGTCTGTAGTTTAAATAGCCAGCTCTGAGCTACTCATCCCACTTGGACTTGATGGAGAATGCAGAGCCAGGATGTTGTCGACTGTGATTGAAGTCATCCTACAAGAGACATCTAAAAGGGGCCAGGTAAATCATACTTTGATTTTCAAATGGCCATAAAGGGAGGGCAGGATCATAGAAGCACAGACCCATCAAAATAACTGTTGAGGTTGGAAGAGACTTTTGAGATCACTCCACTAGAGCTCACAATCCCACCACTGCTGCTAAGCTACTACCACTACACCATGTCCCTAAGCACCACGTCCATGCATCTTTTAAATAGCTTCAGGCAGGGTGCCTCCACCACCTCCCTGGGCAGCCTGTTCCAATGCCTGAGAACCCTTTCTGGGAAGAAATTTTTCCTTATGTCCCACCTGAACCTCCCCTGGCACAACTTGAGGCTACCTCCTCTTGTCCTGTCACTTGTTGCATATGAAAGGAGATCAACTCCCACCTTGTTCCAGCCTCCTTTGAGGTAGTTGTGGAGGCAAGACCTCACTGCCCTCTTCTTCTGTAGCCTGAACAACCCCAGTTCCTTTCTATTTCACAGAATCACCAAGGTTGGAAGAGACCTCAAAGATCATCAAGTCCAACCTGTCACCACAGACCTCATGACTAGACCATGGCACCAATTTCCTCAAACACCTTGTGATTAAAGCCCTTCACCTGCTTTGTTGCACTTCTCAGGACACACTCCAGCACCTCAATGTCCTTCTCATAGTGAGGGGTCCAAAATTGAGCCCAAGATTTGAGGTGCAGCTTTATGTGTGTCAATTACAGGGGCACAATCACATCTCTACTCCTGCTGGCCACAGGCTGGGATGCCTTTGACCCTCTTGAATCACTGAGCACACTGCTGGCTCTCATTCAGCTGGCCATCAATCAACAACCCCAGGTCAGTCTACTGTAACATTACATGGGGCTGTTGTGGCCCAAGTGCTGCACTCAACACTTCCCCTTATTGAATCTGGAGAGGTTGCATCTAAACATAACAAGGAGAGGCTGAGAGCCCTGGGGCTTTTTAGGCTGGAGAACAGGAGACTGGGAAGGGATTTAATAAGTGCTTATGAAAGCCTGAGGGCTGGGGGTCAGGAGGGAGGGGACAGGCTCTACTCACTGGGATAGGACAAGGGGCAGTGGATAGAAACTCCAGCCCAGGAGGTTCCACCTCAACATGAGAAGGCTCTTCACTGTGAGGCTCACAGAGCCCTGGAGCAGGCTTCTCAGAGGGGTTGTGGAGTCTCCTTCTCTGGAGCCTTTCAAGCCCCATCTGGATGTGTTCCTGTGTGCCCTGTGCTGGATTCTCTGCTCCTGCTCTGGCAGGGGGGGTTGGACTCAATGATCTCCAGAGGTCCCTTCCAACCCCTAACATCCTGTGAGCCTGTGAACATCTGTAGTTTAAGGTTGATGGAGCACTGGCACAGGATGCCCAGAGCAGTGGCAGAGATTCAGTCTCTAAAGACATTCAAAGCCTGCCTAGATGTGTTCCTGTGGGATTGACTCTGAGTGATCCTGCTCTGGCAGGGGTGGAGTTAGACTCAATGATCTCTGGAGGTCCCTTCTGACCCCTAATGTCCTGTAAGCCTATGAACATCTGTAGTTGAATAGAATAATAGCATAGACCAGGTTGGAAGAGACCTTCAAGATCATCGTGTGCAACCCATCAACCAATCCAACACCACCCAAACAGCTAACCCATGGCACCAAGCACCCAATCAAGTCTCCTCCTGAACACCTTCAGGGATGGTGATTCCACCACCTCCTTGGGCAGCACATTCCAATGGGCAATCACTCTCTCTGTGTAGAACTTCTTCCTAACATCCAACCTGAACCTCCCCTGGCACAGCCTGAGACTGTGTCCTCTTGTTCTGGTACTGGCTGCCTGGGAGACCAACCTCTGCCTGTTTACAACCTCCCTTCAGGTAGTTGTAGAGAGCAATAAGGTCACCCCTGAGTCTCCTCCTCTCCAGGCTGAGCAACCCCAGCTCCCTCAGTCTCTCCTCACAGGGCTGTGTTCCAAACCCCTCACCAACTTCGTTGCCCTTCTCTGGACTCGTTCCAGCAAGTCAACCTCCTTCCTAAACTGAGGGGCCCAGAACTGGACACAGGACTCAAGGTGTGGCCTAACCAGTGCAGTGTACAGGGGCAGAATGACCTCCCTACTCCTGCTGGCCACACTGTTCCTGATGCAGGCCAGGATGCCATTGGGCCACCTGGCTGCCTGGGCACACTGCAGGCTCATGTTCAGCCTACCATCAACCAGCACCCCCAGGTCCCTCTCTGCCTGGCTGCTCTCAGCCACTCTGACCCCATCCTGTAGCACTGCCTGGGGCTGTTGTGGCCAATGTGCAGAACCTGGCACTTGGATGTGTTCAATCTCCTGCCCTTGGCCTTTGCCCATCTGTCCAGCCTGTCGAGGTCCCTCTGCAAAAGGTTGATGGAGCAGTGGAACAGGCTGCCTGCAGCAGTGGCAGAGATTCAGTGCCTGGAGACATTCAAAGCCTGCCTAGATGTGTTCCTGTGGGATTGACTCTGAGTGATCCTGCTCTGGCACAGGGGGGTTGGACTCAATGATCTCTGGAGGTCCCTTCCAAGCCCTAATGTTCTGTGATCATAAAAGATAAGAGACTTTGCCTGTTAGACAGCTGCCCTAGATGGGAACATGTAAACAACCCTTAATGCTAATAGACTTCAGCTCCTGGGTTTACAGCTTTTTAAAACCTCATTATCCACCAACCCCACAATCACTGGTGATTGCTTTTTGCCCATGTTATTCATCTGACTTTCTCTACCAACACATTCTGCCTTGAGATAGCCTTGGAAATGAACTGAGGCATCTTGGTGAGCTGGGTTGTTTTTTTACCCCCCTCTGATGAAATACTTGAAAATAAATAATCTCTCTAACAGGTTTACAGCTTGCCATCTGTGCTAACTACAGCTCATTGAAAAACCACTTAAGGCCACGGGTAAAGGAGGCTTGGGAGGGTAGAATGCTTCAGTAACATCATGCCTGAGAGTTGGGTGGGATTCATGGCACTGTTAGGCATTTAAATGCCTTGTGCAGTCAGAGGGGAGGATTCACAGCATCCAGCTCCATGGACTTCAGCAAGGCCTTTGACACTGTCCCCCACAGCAAACTCCTGTCAGCCAAGCTGTCAGCCCATGGCTTGGACAGCAGCACTCTGAGCTGGGTTAGGAACTGGCTGAAGGCTGAGTCCAGAGAGTGGTGGTGAATGGTGCCACAGCCAGCTGGCAGCCAGGCACCAGTGGTGTGCCCCAGGGAGCAGTGCTGGGCTCCATCCTCTGTAACATCTTTATTGATGATCTGGATGAGGGCATTGAGTCCATCAGCAGTAAATTTGCTGACGACACCAAGCTGGGGGCAGGAGTTGATCTGCTGGAGGGTGGAGAGGCTCTGCAGAGAGACCTTGACAGGCTGGACAGATGGGCAGAGGCCAAGGGCAGGAGATTGAACACATCCAAGTGCCGGGTTCTGCACATTGGCCACAACAACCCCAGGCAGTGCTACAGGCTGGGGTCAGAGTGGCTGAGAGCAGCCAGGCAGAGAGGGACCTGGGGGTACTGGTGGATGGTAGGCTGAACATGGGCCTGCAGTGTGCCCAGGCAGCCAAGAGGGCCAATGGCATCCTGGCCTGCATCAGGAAGAGTGTGGCCAGCAGGAGCAGGGAGGTCATTCTGCTCCTGTACACTGCACTGGTTAGGCCACACCTCGAGTCCTGTGTCCAGTTCTGGGCCCCTCAGTTTAGGAAGGATGTTGACTTGCTGGAACAAGTCCAGAGAAGGGCAACGAAGTTAGTGAGGGGCTTGGAACACAGCCCTGTGAGGAGAGGCTGAGGGAGCTGGGGTTGCTTAGCCTGGAGAAGAGGAGACTCAGGGGTGACCTTATCACTCTATACAACTACAACTCCCTGAAGGGAGGTTGTAGCCAGGTGGGGTTTGGTCTCTTCTCCCAGGCAGCCAGTACCAGAACAAGAGGACACAGTCTCAGGCTGTGCCAGGGGAGGTTTAGGCTGGATGTTAGGAAGAAGTTCTATACAGAGAGAGTGATTGCCCTTTGGAATGTGCTGCCCAGGGAGGTGGTGGAGTCGCCGTCATTGGAGGTGTTCAGGAGGAGACTTGATGGGGTGCTTGGTGCCATGGGTTAGCTGTTTGGGTGGGTTGGATTGGTTGCTGGGTTGGACATGATGATCTTGAAGGTCTCTTCCAACCTGGTTTGGTTTATTCCAAATAAAGGTCTATTCTAAATAAAGCTGAACATCCCCAGCTTCCTCAGCCTGTCCTTACAGCAGAGGTGCTCCAGCCCTTGGATCACCACCTTTGTGCCCCTCCTCTCTATGTAATAGTAGAAGGAAAGGGAGATGTAAACATGGAAGATGGAACAAAACCTGCATGGAAATGGGCAGGACAAGAGTAATTGTCACTGCCTACTGCTGGGGTGGACCATAAAGGGTTTTCCTCTTCAGTTAGCTTTCTGAATGGGGGTCTAGGACTCAGTGCCTGCAGTGGGTAGACAGTGACCCCCTTGCCCCAAGAAGGCTTTCCCATTTTAAGCTTCCATGTTGTGTTGAGAGAGGGGTGACTGTAAGAGAGAGAGAACTTAGCTAGGCACTTAATGAAGGGATTTCCATTCCTTGTCAGTAGCAAAACCAACTGAACACAAATCAGAGCAACACTGAGAGGTGTTCTGAACAGCGCAGAGGCTACACCATGGCCTGCTATTGCACACACAGTGAGAAGCAGCTCTTGCCCAAAGCTAGAGGACAGCCAATTCCACAGCTCCATGGAGGGGAATGATATCTGTAAAGCTTAATGATGTGATTAATAGCACAGCCAGCAGGTTGAGTTGCTGGAATGTGTTCAGAGAAGGGCAATGAGGCTGGGGAGGGGTCTGCAGCACAGCCCTGTGAGGAGAGGCTGAGGGAGCTGGAGTTGCTTAGCCTGGAGAAGAGGAGGCTCAGGGGAGAGCTTCTTGCTCTCTTCAACTCCCTGAAGGGAGGTTGTAGTCAACTGGGGGTTGGTCTCCTCTGCCAGGCAACCAGCTCCAGAAGAAGAGGACACAGTCTCAAGCTGTGCCAGGGGAGGTTTAGATTGGATGTTAGGAAGAAATTCTTCCCAGAGAGATTGGCCACTGGAATGTGCTGTCCAGGGAGGTGGCTGAGGCACTTGGTGCCATGGTTTAGTTGATTAGATGGTGTTGGGTGATAGGTTGGACTTGATATGATTCTATTTGAGGGAGGTGACTCTCCCCCTCTGCTCCACTCTGGTGAGACCCCACCTGGAGTACTGCATCCAGTCCTGGAGCCTCTATTACAGGAAGGATCTGGAGGTGCTGCAAGGTGTCCAGAGAAGGGCCACGAGGATGATCAGAGGGCTGGAGCACCTCTCCTGTGAGGACAGACTGAAGGAGTTGGGGCTGTTCAGTCTGGAGAAGAGAAGGCTCTGAGGTGACCTAATTGTGACCTTCCAGGATCTGAAGGGGGCTACAAGAAAGCTGGGGAGGGACTTCTGAGGCTGTCAGGGAGTGATAGGACTGGGGGGGATGGGGCAAAACTAGAAATGGGGAGATTGAGATTGGATGTGAGGAAGAAGTTGTTCCCCAGGAGGGTGGTGAGAGCCTGGCCCAGGTTGCCCAGGGAGGTGGTGGAAGCCTCCTGCCTGGAGGTGTTTGCAGCCAGGCTGGATGTGGCTGTGAGCAACCTGCTGTAATGTGAGGTGTCCCTGGCCATGGCAGTAGGGGGTTGGACCTGGCTGATCCCTTCCAACCCTGACAGTGCCACGATCCCATGACTCCCATGGGAGCCATCCCCCAAGCTGCCTGCGCGGCGTCGACGCTCAGCCTACAAGTGCCAACAAAAGAAATCATTTAAAATCACAGCTCCATCTTCACAGGAGGCAAGAGAAATACAGGGAAATGGCAAAGCAATAAAAGCAGGAAAGATTAAACTCTATATCTTTGCAAGCAGATTTATACAGAGCCTGTTAAATAACTGACACAGGAGCACAACGGCCGGCATGCATTTTTCATGGGGCTGGAAGCTGGCTGCCTGAGAGCAGCCTCTCAGAACATCCAGGACTCCTAGCCAGGCAAGAAATGAAATGCTTCATTCATTTGCTTATTGATACCTGGGAGAGGAGTGAGGAATTCTAAACCCTTTCCTGGGGTTTATTTCTTTATTTCCCCCCTCGCTGATGTGTGGCCAACTGCTTCCTGCCCAGGGCTTGCAGTCCACTGTGTCCCTCAGGGGCACTTCTCCTCTGAGCTGGCTCTCCCAGACCCTCAGGGGCACTTCTCCTCTGAGCTGGCTCTCCCAGACCCTCAGGTTATTGAGCAATCGATTTGAGAACGCCAAAGAAAAACTGAGAGTCTATAAGTTTTGGTTTAAATCAATTTTCTGATCACTTTGGATGGCTAAAAAACCATGACTGCCTCCCACCCTTGCCTTTCCATTTGCCTCCCCCTCCTGCCTCCCCTCTGCCTCCCCTCCTGCCTCCCCCTCCTGCCTCCCTCTTGCCTTCTCCCTTGCCTCCCCTCTGCCTCCCCTCTTGCCCACCTCTTGCCTTCCCCTCTTGCCTTCCCCTCTTGCCTTCCCCTCTTGCCTCCCCTCTTGCCTCCCCTCTTGCCACCCCCCTCTTGCCACCCCCTCTTGCCACCCCTCTTGCCACCCCCTCTTGCCTTCCCCTCTTGCCTCCCCTCTTGCCTCCTCTTGCCTCCCCCTCTTGCCTCCCCTCTTGCCTCCCCCTTACCTTCCCCTCTTGCCACCCCCTCTTGCCACCCCCTCTTGCCACCCCCTCTTGCCTCCCCCTCTTGCCTCTCCCTCTTGCCTCTCCCTCCTGCCTCCTCTTACCTCCCCTCTTGCCTCCCCTCTTGCCTCCCCTCTTGCCTCCCCCTCTTGCCTCCCCCTCTTGCCTCCCCCTCTTGCCTCCCCTCTTGCCTCCCCCCTCTTGCCTCCCCCTCTTGCCTCCCCTCTTGCCTCCCCCTCTTGCCTCCCCTCTTGCCTCCCCCTCTTGCCTCCCCTCTTGCCTCCCCCTCTTGCCTCCTTTTTCAGGCCAATACCTGGTGGCCCAAATGCTTTCCTGTTGAGGCTGCTGGCTCTGCTGTTTCTGAGGCTCTGTTGCTGGCACACAACATTAATCAGTGTAAGAGTTTATAAAAATTAAGGGGAAGGAACTTACAACTGTCTCATATCTCTCAGGTTTGCTTCCTCCTCCTTGCAGTCTTTATCATGCTTGGTAAATCTGTCTTAGAACAGTTTGTGGAGGAAGAACCATAAACTCTTCTCCATATTAGAGTTTTATGGAATGCTTTCTCCCCCCCTATCTGATTTCAGCTTCTCCACTTTCCCATAAGAGCTGCCATCCTGTCTAATAAATGCTTGTTTCTAGCCTCAGTGAAGATGCCTCTGTCAGGAGTGCTTCACTGTCACATGTAAGAAATGCCACAACAGAAATCAGAGAATCCTGGAAGGGACCTCAGAGCTCATCTCCTCCAACCTCCCTGCCTTGAGCCTCTGAACTAGGCTTAGTTGCCCAAGGCTTCATCAAACCTGGCCTTGAACACTCACAGGGAAGAGACATCCACAACCTCCCTGGCCAACCTGTCCCAGAGTCTTGCCATGCTCATACTGAAGAACTTCCTTTGAATTCCAGTCTAACCCTGCTCTCCCTCAGCCTCAAACCATTCCCCCTTGTTCTGCCTCTAGACACCCTCAGGATAATTCCCTCTGCAGCCTTCCTGTAGCATCCTTTCAGGTATTGGAAGGCAGCTCTATGGTCCCTTTGGAGTGTTCTCCTGGCTGAACAAGCCCAGGTCCCTCAGCCTGTCCTCACAGCAGAGATGCTCCAATGCTTGGCTCACCCTTGTGGCCCTCCTCTGGACTCACTCCCCCACCTAGTTTTGTGTCCTTCTTATGCTGGGGGCACCAGAACAGAGCCCAGCACTCCAGGTATGTCTCCCAGCTATGAGGCAGGTGTAGCTGATTCAGCTCTGGGACACTTTAAGGTCGTTTTCAGCTGTCATTTCGGACATTTTAATCCCTGAATGTTTTGCTTTGTTTCCCTGCCTGCTGCTGCTGCTGACAACATTCAGATGCAGCCAAACCTGGGTTACCTTCACCAGTCAGAGCTAACTAACTGGGGCACCTTCAATATCTATTGTGTAAACTGGAATCTGGGAGTGCAGAAAAACCTCCTGTCTCCACCAAGGCCAGGGAGCTGTCTGCCGAAGTGAGCAGAGCTCTGCCTTTCAGGCCAGTCAGGAAAAGGCAGCAGGGATTACATGGCCAGAAGTGATGGCTCAGATTTTTTCTGTTTGGCTTTTGAAATCCAGTTTCCATTGGTGGATGATGTAGAGGGAGGGGAAATTCTTACTAGTTTAATGTCACATCCCATCTGACATATCTGAGCCACTGGAAACTAAATACAGGCTGGGCTTCTGAAAAGACTTTCCCATCCCCCTCTTGTGCCAAGTTTTAGAACTTTGACCTTAAGGACATTGAGAGACTTAAATGTGTCCAGAGAAGGGCAACAGGCTGGGGAGGGGTCTGGAGCACAGCCCTGGGAGGAGAGGCTGAGGGAGCTGGGGTTGCTTAGCCTGGAGAAGAGGAGGCTCAGGGGAGACCTTCTTGCTCTCTACAACTCCCTGAAGGGAGGTTGTAACCAGGTGGGGGTTGGTCTCTTCCCCCAGGCACCCAGCACCAGAACAAGAGGACACAGTCTCAAGTTGTACCAGGGGAGGTTTAGGCTGGAGGTGAGGAGAAAGTTCTTCATAGAAAGAGAGCTTGGCCCTTGGAATGTGCTGTCCAGGGAGGTGGAGTCACCATCCCTGGAGGTGTTCAAGAAAGGCTTGGATATGGTACTTGGAGCCATGGTTTAGTTGTCCTGAAGTGTTAGATAGAATAGAATAGAATAGAATAGAATAGAATAGAATAGAATAGAATAGAATAGAATAGAATAGAATAGAATAGAATAGAATAGAATAGAATAGAATAGAATAGCATAGACCAGGTTGGAAGAGACCTTCAAGATCATCACGTCCAACCTATCACCCAACACCACCCAATCAACTAACCCATGTAACCAAGCACCCTGTCAAGTCTCCTCCTAAACACCTCCAGTGACGGCGACTCCACCACCTCCCCAGGCAGCCCATTCCCATGGGCAATCACTCTCTCTGTGTAAAACTTCCTCCTGACCTCCAGCCTGAACTTCCCCTGGCACAGCCTGAGACTGTGTCCTCTTGTTCTGGTGCTGGGTGCCTGGGAGAAGAGACCAACCTCTGCCTGTCTACAACCTCCCTTCAGGGAGTTGTAGAGAGTAATGAGGTCACCCCTGAGTCTCCTCCCCTCCAGGCTAAGCAGCCCCAGCTCCTCAGTCTCTCCTCACAGGGCTGTGTTCCAAGCCCCTCACTAACTTCGTTGCCCTTCTCTGGACTCGTTCCAGCAAGTCAACCTCCTTCCTAAACTGAGGAGCCCAGAACTGGACACAGGACTCGAGGTGTGGCCTAACCAGTGCAGTGTACAGGGGCAGAATGACCTCCCAGCTCCTGCTGGCCACACTGTTCTTAATGCAGGCCAGGATGCCATTGACCCTCTTGGCTGCCTGGGCACACTGCAGGCTCATGTTCAGCCTGCCATCAACCAGCACCCCCAGGTCCCTCTCTGCCTGGCTGCTCTCCAGCCACTCTGACCCCAGCCTGTAGCACTGCCTGGGGTTGTTGTGGCCAATGTGCAGAACCCAGCACTTGGATGCGTTAAATCTCATGCCGTTGGACTCTGCCCATCTGTCCAGCCTGTCCAGGTCTCTCTGTAAAGCCTCTCTACCCTCTAGCAGATCAACTCCTGTCCCCAGCTTGGTGTTGTCAGCAAATTTACTGATGATGAACTCAATGCCCTCATCCAGATCATCAACAAAGATGTTAAAGAGGATGGGGCCCAGCACTGATCCCTGGGGGACTCCACTACTGACTGGCCGCCAGCCGGATGTGACACCATTCACCACCACTCTCTGGGTTCGGCCATCCAGCCAGTTCCTAACCCAGCTCAGAGTGCTGCTGTCCAAGCCATGGGCTGACAGCTTGGCCAGCAGTTTGCTATGGGGGACGGTGTCAAAGGCCTTGCTGAGGTCCAGGTAAACTACATCCACAGGCCTCCCCACATCCACCAGGTGGGTCACCTGATCATAGAAGGAGATCAGGTTGGTCAGGCAGGACCTGCCCTTCCTAAATCCATGTTGGCTGAGCCTGATCCCTTGGCCATCCTCTAAGTGCTGTGTTAATGCACTCAGGATGACCTGTTCCATGATCTTGCCTGGCACTGAGGTCAGGCTGACAGGCCTGTAATTCCCTGGCTCATCCAACCGGCCCTTCTTGTGGATGGGCACCACGTTGGCCAGCTTCCAGTCCTCTGGGACCTCGCCAGTGAGCCAGGACTGCTGAAAAATGATGGAGAGCGTCTTGGCCAGCTCCTCTGACAGCTCCCTCAGCACCCTAGGATGGATCCCATCTGGTCCCATGGACTTGTGGGGATCCAGGCGGCTGAGCAGATCACCAACTGCCCCATTTTGGAACAGTGGAAAAGCATGCTGCTCCCTGGCTCCTTCTGCCAGCTCTGCAGGCCATCTGTCTGGAAGACATTCTGTCCTGCTAGTAAAAATTGAGGCAAAGAAGGTGTTAAGTATCTCTGCCTTTTCCTCATCCCTTATCACAACGTTCCCCTCCGTGTCCACCAAGGAGTGGAGGTTGTCTCTGCCCTTCCTCTTGCTATTAATGTATTTATAGAAGGACTTTTTGTTGTCCTTCACAGCAGAGGCCAGACTAAGCTCCAACTGCGCTTTTGCCTCCCTAATTTTCTTCCTGCAAGACCTAGCAACATCCTTAAATTTTTCACGGGTTGCCTCCCCTCTCTTCCAAAGGTGATACACCCTCTTTTTTTCCCTCAGTTCCATTAAAAGTTCATGAACCATCCAGGCTGGCCGTCTGCCCCGGGCGGCTCATCTTCCGGCACATTGGCACAGCCTGTCCCTGAGCCTTCAACAGTTCTTCCTTGAAGTAGGACCAGCTCTCCTGGACCCCTTTGTTTTTAAGGGCTTTATCCCAAGGAACCCTCTGAATTAGTTCCTTGAGTAACCCGAAGTCTGCCCTCCGGCAGTCCAGAGTGGAGGTCTTCTTGCTGCCCCTCTTAGCTTGACCAAAAACCGAGAATTCAACTATCTCGTGGTCACTGGCCCCTAAGCACCCTCCGACCACCACATCACCCGCCAACCCTTCCCTATTGGTGAAGAGGAGGTCAAGCATAGCCTTGCCCCTGGTAGGCTCTCGCAGCACCTGGGATAAGAAGCTGTCCTCCATGCATTCTAAGAACCTCCTAGATTGCCACTTCTCTGCTATGTTAAGACCCCAGCAGATATCAGGCAAGTTGAAGTCACCCATGAGAACAAGGTCCGGAGATCTTGAGACAGCCTTAAGCTGCCTATAGAATGACTCATCAACATCCTCCTCCTGGTTGGGTGGTCTATAACAGACTCCAACCAGGATGTCAGCCCTGTTGGCCTTCTCTCTAATTCTTACCCACAGGCACTCAACCCGATCGTCCCTAATCTCCGTCTCAATGGCATCTAGTGCCTCCCTGACGTACAGGGCCACCCCTCCACCCGTTCTGCCTTGCCTGTCTCTCCTGAAGAGCCTGTAGCCATCAATTGCAGCGCTCCAGTCATGTGAGTCATCCCACCACGTCTCTGTGATGGCAACTACATCATAACTTTCCTGCCGCAGCAAGGCTTCCAGCTCCTCTTGTTTGTTGCCCATGCTTCGTGCATTAGTGTACATGCACTTCAGCCGGGCTGCTGGTTTCACCTCTTGCTCTGGCTTATCACCCCCAGACCCCAGCCTGGGGGACTGGTTTCAACCCCTTCCCCTTCGAAACTAGTTTAAAGCCCTATCTATGAGACCTGCCAATTCCCTCCCAGAATCTTTTTCCCTTTGAGGGATAGGCCATTCTCGTACACTCTGATCTTACCCCTCCTCTGGGACAGATGTGCTCCATCTGTTGCCAGCTGGCCTGGTGCAGCAGAAAGTTTTCAAGATCAAAAACCCAAAATTCTTTTCCCTGCACCAGCCTCTAAGCCACTTGTTGACTTCAGCTGCTGACCTGTTCCTTATGGTATTCCCACCTGCAACTAAGGGTATAGACGAAAAATTATTTGTGCCCCTGATCCCTCAACCAGATCTCCCAGGGCCCTGAAGTCATCTTTGATAGCCCTGGGAGTTCTGGTTGCAACATCATCATTGCCTAACTGCATAACTATCAAGGGATAATAGTCAGAGGGCTGCACCATACCAGGCAGTCTTCTGGTAACATCTCCAACCACGGCTCCTGGAAGGGAACAAACCTCCCTGTGAGTAGGGTCTGGCCGACATATGGGGCCCGCTGTTCCCCTCAGGAGGGAATCGCCAATAACAATTACCCTCCTCTTTTTTTTAAGGGAGCAAGTCCTGATGCCGGGGGAAGGCTGTTTAAGCTTAGGCTGTTTCACCTTAGGTCGTTTCACCTTAGGCTGTTTTGCCACAGGGAAAACCCCAGATGGCGTGCCCTCCGATATCAGAATCACCTCACCTCAACCTCCAATGCCCCGTACTTGTTTTCCAAGGGCAGTGGGGGTGAGGAGGGGCAAGGAGGTTTAACCTTGCATCTTTTGATAGGAACCTGCATCCATTGCCCTCTTCTTTTGGATGACTGGCCTCTGCTGGGGGGGCCTGCAGAGCCTGGTTACTCAGGTTCGTCACCCTTCTGCAATTGCATACATCTCTAAATCTAGCAACCTTATCCTTCAGTCCAGCCACCAGGCTAAGCAGACAGTCGATCTGCTCACACCTAAAGCAGGAGCCGTCCCCTCTACCCTGCATCTCAAGTGCCAGGTTCCAGCACTGTCTGCAGCTAGATGCCTGGACACCTACCTCTTGCTTATGACACCTACCTATCTGCTTATATTCCCCCTCAGTCTGGGTCGAGACTGACTTTTTAAAGGAGTTATTGCGGCGAGTTACCACCATGCTAGCCCTGCCCACGGAACCTACTGGAGAATGTTTGTGTTTTAAAAGAGTGTGGCGGCGCGCGCGTCCGAGCGAGAAGAGCGGCTGAAATGGAACTGCCCCCGAGCTGCCGCGGGCTTTGAAACTGCCGCGGCACGCAGGCACCCGAACGATCCCGAACACGTGGAGAATCGGTGAAAGCCGATTCCTGCCGAGCGCAGAGGCTGTGTGCGGGTCCTTCTGGTCAAAAACAGCAGCAGTCCGTGCTTTTCCGAGGCCCCTGGTCGATGTGTGTCCCCGAAGGAGCTCACCGCTGAAATGGAAGCTGCCGCGAGCTGCCGCGGGCTTTGAAACTGCCGCAGCACGCAGGCACCCGAACGATCCCGAACACGTGGAGAAGCGGTGAAAGCCGATTAGGTGATAGGTAGGACTTGATAATTATACACAAAATGCAGAATTCACCAGGTTGGAAAAGACCCTTGAGATCATCAAGTCCAACCTATCACCCAACACCATCTGATCAATTAAACCATGGAGCACCTCTTCTGTGAAGACAGACTGAAGGAGTTGGGGCTGTTCAGTCTGGAGAAGAGAAGGCTCCAAGGAGACCTCATTGTGGCCTTCCAGGATCTGAAGGGAGCTACAGGAAGGCTGGGGAGGGACTGCTCAGGATCTCAGGCAGTGATAGGACTAGGGGGAATGGAATGAAGCTGGAGGTGGGGAGATTGAGGCTGGAGGGGAGGAGGAAGTTCTTCCCCAGGAGAGTGGTGAAGCCCTGGAATGGGTTGTGCAGGGAGGTGGTTGGGGCCCTGTCCCTGGAGGTGTTTAAGCCCAGGCTGGCTGAGGCTCTGGCCAGGCTGCTCTAGTGTGGGGTGTCCCTGCCCATGGTAGGGGGGTTGGAACTGGATGATCCTTGTGGTCCCTTCCAACCCTGACTGATACTATGATACTATGATGTATAGAGTTGAATTGCCTCTATTCAGAAGAAACATGAACATACTCTAGCTGATATTGCAGGAAAGATTATGTGGAGGGGAGGGGGGGAAAACCTCTGTTATGAAAATGAGCATCAATCCTAATGAAAGCATGAGAGAAAAGATCATTTATGAGAGAGATTAGTGACATTTTAATTGGTCAGCAGAGCATTTTCCACATATCTACACACAAACCCAATTAATCTAGTGCCAGGAGTTTTTATTATGATGTATATATTTTGCCCTTTGCTTCAATTTCTGTTTCACCATGACCTTGAGGCCAAGGCTTTGTTAATCAGCACTTTGTGCCTCTGTAGTTATGGGCAATGCTTTTGATCTCCAACTTTTGTTCTTGGGTTATTTTTTTCTCCTTTTCTTTTCCTTTCTTCCAATCATCAGCTGCTCTGCTGCTTTTAATGCTGTGCTTTGCAGTGATACCTCGAGTCCTGTGTCCAGTTCTGGGCCCCTCAGTTTAGGAAGGAGGTTGACTTGCTGGAAGGTGTCCAGAGAAGGGCAACAAAGCTGGGGAGGGGTCTGGAGCACAGCCCTGTGAAAAGAGGCTGAGGGAGCTGGGGTTGCTTAGCCTGGAGAAGAGGAGGCTCAGGGGAGACATCATTGCTCTCTACAGCTCCCTGAAGGAAGATTGTAGCCCAGTGAGGGTTGGTCTCTTCTGCCAGGCAGCCAGCACCAGAACAAGAGGACACAGTCTCAGGCTGTGCCAGGGGAGGTTTAGGCTGGAAATGAGGAAAAATTTCTTCCCAGCAAGTGAGATTGGCCATTGGGATGTGCTGCCCAGGGAAGTGGTGGAGTCCCCATCCCTGGAGGTGTTTAGGAGGAGACTGGATGGGGTGCTTGGTGCCATGGTTTAGTTGATTAGGTGGTGTTGGGTGATAGGTTGGACTTGATGATCTCTGAGGTCTTTTCCAACCTGGTTAATCCTATCCTATCCTATCCTATCCTATCCTATCCTATCCTATCCTATCCTATCCTATCCTATCCTATCCTATCCTATCCTATCCTATCCTATCCTATCCTATCCTATCCTGTCCTGTCCTGTCCTGTCCTGTCCTGTCCTGTCCTGTCCTATCCTACCCTACCATACCATATCCTATCTAATCCAGTACAGATGAGTCTTCTCTGTCAGGGGGGCTGGATTGGATGAGCTTTTGAGGTCCCTTCCAGCATTTAACATTCTGTGCTATTTGATGGCTGGGCTGAGTAAAAGCACAAAGGAGGCCAAAAAAATCCTGAAACCCACACCTCATCCCCTCTAAGAACCCAGAAGGGTTGAGTGATAGGTTGGACTTGATGATCTCTGTGGTCTTTTCCAACCTGGTCTGGTCTATTCTAGTCTAGTCTAGTCTAGTCTAGTCTAGTCTTTGAGTTATCTATCTCATTTGTTAGACCCCTCTCAGTTATCAGTGTTTGCTGCATCACCTGCAAGAGGCAATGTTTAGGTTGTACTCATCCCCTTTCTGTTTTAATGGCAGCATCTTTTATCCTTCCTTTCAACTGCTTTTCCCAACACAGCCTTCCTGCAACTCTGTCTTCTACATAAACTAAATCTCATTGCACCTGGTTAATCTTTTCCTCATCTAAGACAAGCTGTAATGATTGGCTTCACTCTCCAAAAGAAGCACCTGGCAGTAAAAGTAACTGCCATCCAAATAAAGAGCACTCTGGTGCTCAAATCATTGCTTCTTTCTCCCTGCAAATTTGGCTCTTAGTGGCAGCACATCGAGCCTGCCAGATCCTATCAGTTCTGACACCACCTATTAAAAGGAGGAAATAAATAAGTCTCCTCTCTAGGCTCTTCCACTCAGTGAAGCAGAGCTCTCTCAGCAAGGATTCAGGAAGAAGGGAATTCATCATAGAGTTGTCAGGGTTGGAAGGGACCTCAAGGCTCAGCCAGTTCCAAGCCCCTTGCCATGGGCAGGGACACCTCACACCACAGCAGGTTGCTCACAGCCACATCCAGCCTGGGCTGGAAAGCCTCTAGGGATGAGGCTTTGCTTCCACCACCTCCCTGGGCAACCTGTGCCAGTTTCTCACCACCCTCATGGGGAAAAACTTCTTCCTAAGACCCAATCTGAATGTCCTCACTTCTAGTTTTCACTCACAGAATCACCAAGGTTGGAAGAGACCTCAAAGATCATCAAGTCCAACCTGGCACCACAGGCCTCATGACTAAACCATGGCACCCAGTGCCATATCCAATCCCCTCCTGAACACCTCCAGGGATGGTGACTCCACCACTATTTCCCCCAGGCCTATCAATAGACTCGAGGAGTGGAGGAAGCTCTTCCCAGCAAGAGAGATTGGCCATTGGAATGTGCTGCCCAGGGAGGTGGTGGAGTCACCATCCCTGGAGATGTTCAAAAAGGCTTGGATGTGGCACTTGGAGCCATGGTTTAGTTGTCAGGAGGTGTTTGGTATTAGGTAATAGGATTGACTTGATGATCTCTGAGGTCTTTTCCAATCTGATGGATTCTGTGAATACCTGACACCCTCAAAAGTCCCTCCCCAGCTTTCTTGGAGCCCCCTCCAGGTACTGAAAGACCACAATTAGTTCTCCTAGGAGCCTTCTCCTCTCCAGACTGAACAACCCCAACTCCGTCAGTCTGTCCTCAGAGCAGAGCAGCTACAGCCCTCTGCTCATCCTCGTGGCCCTTCTCTGGACACCTTCCAGCACCTCCAGATCCTTCCCAGAACAGAGGCTCCGGAACTGGATGCAGAGCTCCAGCTGTGGTCTCAGCAGAGTGGAGAAGTGGGGGAGAATCACCTCTCTCTCTCCACCCCAGGTCTCTCTCTCTCCACCGCAGGTCTCTCTCTCTCCACCCCAGGTCCCTCTCTCCACCCCAGGTCTCTCTCTCTCCACCCCAGGTCTCTCTCTCTCCACCGCAGGTCTCTCTCTCCACCCCAGGTCTCTCTCTCTCCACCCCAGGTCTCTCTCTCTCCACCCCAGGTCCCTCTCTCCACCCCAGGTCTCTCTCTCTCCACCCCAGGTCTCTCTCTCTCCACCCCAGGTCTCTCTCTCTCCACCCCAGGTCTCTCTCTCTCCACTCCAGGTCCCTCTCTCCACCCCAGGTCTCTCTCCATCAGTCACAGCTCTTAATATTAACTCACCTTAGTTTCTTGTGTTGTTTCTGTATCTTTTAAAACCAAGAGGACTGGCTTCCTTTTCAGCCTCTCCTGCATCTACTGGACTTGTGTAAGTGGCATTTAAAGGTTCACCAGTCTCCTAGCAAACATCTGATAATGTTTATTGATGCATATTATGTGGTCCTGCAGCTTTGTCTGTTTTAAGTACATCTAATACTCCTACAGCCAATTCTTTTCTCTGTGTACTTCTGCTCTAATGACCCGAGGGGTATTGATTCCCAATTTGGTTCATCACCAACCTCTTCTTTTGTAGAGACATGGACAAAGTGGTTCTATAACAATACTGTGTAACTCACCCCTGATGGAAACTCCACAGTGCCAATTAGTGGCACAAAAGTTTTGTTGCTGTCCTTTGCACAGAGCTGGCTCTGGGAAGGAGTTCAAAGCAGGAGTGGGAACCTGGAATCGGCTGCCCCTTCCTAGTCCGATTTTTCTCTCACACCATTTGTGCGTCCTGAAAGCTGCCAGGCCTGGCCTGAGAGGCTGCAGGGAAGGCAAGGGAAATCTGCAAAGACATCTGATGGGATCTGCACAGCTCCTGATGTCTGAAGTGATCATGAGCAGCTGCCTTGGTCTGACCTTTTGCTTTTGTTTGATGTCTCCTTCTGTCTCGAGACAAATATTTGCTTGTTACTTCTTCCAGCTTTCCATCTACTCACTCACTCTTACTTGCATTGTAAAGTGCATAATGTTTATATCATATGTCTGCTATAACTGATCTAGTTGGAGATGTACCAGCTTACTGCAGGGCAGTTGGACGACATGACCTTTCAAGGTCCCTTCCAGCCCAGTGGGTTCTATGATAACTTGCAGAAGCAGTGAGTAAAAGCAGGTGCTCTTGCACCCCTGAGTGGTAAATAGAATCATAGAATGCTTTGGGTTGGAAGGGACCTCCAAAGGTCATAGTATAGTATCAGTCAGGGTTGGAAGGAACCACAAGGATCATCCAGTTCCAACCTCCCTGCCATGGGCAGGGACACCCCACACTACATCAGCCTGGCCACAGCCTCAGCCAGCCTGGCCTTAAACACCTCCAGGGACAGGGCCTCGACCACCTCCCTGGACAACCCATTCCAGGGCTTCACCACTCTCATGGGGAAGAACCTCCTCCTCACATCCAGCCTGAATCTCCCCACCTCCAGCTTCATTCCATTCCCCCTAGTCCTATCACTCCCTGAGATCCTGAGCAGTCCCTCCCCAGCCTTCCTGTAGGCCCCTTCAGATCCTGGAAGGCCACAATGAGGTCACCTTGCAGCCTTCTCTTCTGCAGACTGAACAGAGCCATCTAGTTCAACCCCCCTGCATTCAGCAGGGACATCTTCCACTAGATCAGGTTGCCCAGAGCCCTGTCAAGACTCAGCTTGAGTATTTCCAGGGCTGGGGCCTCAACCATCTCCCCGGGCATCCTGTGGTGCAGAACTTGTTCCTAATAGCCAATCTAAATCAGCTTTTCTCTGATTTCAAACTGTTGCCCCTTGTCCTACCACTGCAGGCCTCTGCAAACAGTCTCTCTCTATCCTTCTTGTAGCCCCCTTGAGGCACTGGCAGTCTGCACTTAGTTTCATAGTTTCTTAGTTTCATAGTTTCATTCAGGGTTGGAAGGGACCACAAGGATCAGCTAGTTCCAACCCCCCTGCCATGGGCAGGGACACCTCACACTACATCAGCCTGGACAGAGCCTCAGCCAGCCTGGGCTTAAACACCTCCAGGGACGGGGCCTCGACCACCTCCCTGGACAACCCATTCCAGGGCTTCACCACTCTCTTGGGGAAGAACCTCCTCCTCACATCTAGCCTGAATCTCCCCACCTCCAGCTTCATTCCATTCCCCCTAGTTCTATCACTACCTGAGATCCTGAGAAGTCCTTCCCCAGCCTTCCTGTAGGCCCCCTTCAGATCCTGGAAGGCCACAATGAGGTCACCTGGGAGCCTTCTCTTCTGCATACTGAACAGCCCCAACTCCCTCAGTCTGTCCTCATAGGAGAGGTGCTCCAGCCCTCTGATCATCCTTGTGGCCCTTCTCTGGACACCTTCCAGCACCTCCACATCCCTCTTGTAATAGGGGCTTCAGAACTGGACACTTAGGTCTCTCCAGAGCCTCTTCATCTCCAGGCTGAACACCCCCAGCTCCCTCAGCCTGTCCTCATAACAGAGTTTAAAGAATATTGCTCTTTGAAAACTGTATGAGGTATCATAGAATCATAGAATCAATAAGATTGGAAAAGACTTCACAGATCATCAAGTCCAACCTGTCACCCAGCACCTCCTGACTAACTAAACCATGGCTCCCAGTGCCATGTCCAACCCCCTCTTGAATACCTCCAGGGATGGTGACTCCACCACCTCCCTGGGCAGCACATTCCAATGACCAATTACTCTTTCTGGGAAGAACTTTCTCCTCACTTCCATCCTCTGCCATGGCATAGTTGATTAGATAGTGTTGGATGATGGGTGGATGCGATGATCCTAAAGGTCTCTTCCAATCTGGTCTGGTCTATGCTATTCTATTCTATTCTATTCTATTCTAAACCTCCTCTGGCGCAGCTTGAGACTGTGTCCTCTTGTTCTGGTGCTGCTTGCCTGGGAGAAGAGACCAACCCCCACCTGGCTGTGTTGGGAAAAGCACTTAAATGGAAGGATGAAAAATGCTACCATTAAAACAAAAAGGGGATGAGTACAACTTAAATATTGTCTCTTGCAGTTGATGCAGCAAACACTGATGACTGGGGGTGTCAAACAAATGAGACAGATAACTTTAAGCCTAGTTTAGAATAAAACAGAATAGAATTAACCAGGTTGGAAAAGACCTCAGAGATCATCAAGTCCAACCTATCACCCGACACCATCTAATCAACTAAACCAGGGCACCAAGTGCCTCATCCAGGCTCTTCCTAAACACCTCCAGGGATGGTGACTCCACCACCTCCCTGGGCAGCACATTCCAGTGGCCAATCTCTCATGCTGGGAACAATTTCTTCCTCACCTCCAGCCTAAACCTCCCCTGGCACAGCTTGAGACTGTGTCCTCTTGTTCTGGTGCTGGCTGCCTGGCAGAAGAGACCAACCCCCACCTGGATACAACCTCCCTTCAGGGAGTTGTAGAGAGCAATGAGGTCTCCCCTGAGCCTCCTCTTCTCCAGGCTAAGCAACCCCAGCTCCCTCAGCCTCTCCTCACAGGGCTGTGCTCCAGACCTCTCATTTCATTATGGAAGTTGATTAAAGAAACAAAACCCAAGCAGTTAAACAAATATTTGTTGTTGCCAGGAACTTATTCCTTCAGTTGGGAAGATCCTGAGGTGTTACATCTGAGGCAGGAGAATGGCTTTCATTGCTGAGTGGCTTCTGGAGGCTGTGCTAACATATTTGGGGTGATGCATTGCTGCCAGAGACTGCACTTCCACTCACAGCCCTCTATTTCATCCTCACGCTTCTGTTTTGAAGCCACAAGGAGAATATGGATTTCAGTTTCCTGGTATTAGCTGGGTCAGCTGTGGTCTTCAATTCTTTAATGAAACAATGTGGTGATCTCTTGCACCTCTTCCATTTCACTATTTAATTATGGGCAAAATCCTCAGCTGGCATAGATCAAAGATGCTCCCTGGGCTACAGCAGCAGGGCTCTGTAAACCTTCAGGGTCTGGCCCTGCTCCTTGGGTCTGTGAGGGGAACTTGTGGGATTTCAACACTATCTTAATGAAGTGTTAGAAATATCTGAACATCATCCAGTCTTGTTTGATCTGCTGTCACTTGCTCTGTGAATTTAAGAGGCTGAGTTTTTACATAGCTTGCACTGGGTGTGAAGGGAGCCTCAAAGCTCATCTTGGTGAATGGTGCCACATCCAGCTGGCAGCCAGTCACGTGTGCCCCAGGGATCAGTGCTGGGCCCTGTGCTCTTTGACATCTTTATTGATGATCTGGATGAGGGCATTGAGTCCATCAGCAGTAAATTTGCTGACGACACCAAGCTGGGGGCAGGAGTTGATCTGCTAGAGGGTAGAGAGGCTCTGTAGAGGGACCTTGACAGGCTGGACAGATGGGCAAGGCCAAGGGCAGGAGATTGAACACATCCAAGTGCCAGGTGCTGCACATTGGCCACAACAACCCCAGGCAGAGCTACAGGCTGGGGTCAGAGTGGCTGAGAGCAACCAGGCAGAGAGGGACCTGGAGGTGCTGGTTGATGGCAGGCTGAACATGAGCCTGCAGTGTGCCCAGGCAGCCAAGAGGGCCAATGGCATCCTGGCCTGCATCAGGAAGAGTGTGGCCAGCAGGAGCAGGGAGGTCATTCTGCCCCTGTACACTGCACTGGTTAGGCCACACCTTGAGTCCCGTGTCCAGTTCTGGGCCCCTCAGTTTAGTAAGGAGGTTGACTTGCTGGAAGGTGTCCAGAGAAGGGCAACAAAGTTGGTGAGGGGTTTGGAACACAGCCCTGTGAGGAATAGAATAGAATAGAATAGAATAGACCAGACCAGACCAGACCAGGTTGGAAGAGACCTTCAAGATCATTGTGTCCAACTTATCATCCAACACCACTAATCAACTTCACCACCTCCTTGGGCAGCCCATTCCAATGGGCAATCACTCTCTCTGTAGAACTTCTTCCTAACGTCCAGCCTGAACCTCCCCTGGTGCAGCATGAGACTGTGTCCTCTTGTTCTGGTGCTGGCTACCTGGGAGAAGAGACCAACCTCTGCTTGTCTACAACCTCCCTTCAGGGAGCTGAAGAGAGTGATAAGATCACCTCTGAGCCTCCTCCTCTCCAGGCTAAGCAACCCCAGCTCCCTCAGCCTCTCCTCACAGGGCTGTGTTCCAAAGCCCTCACCAACTTCATTGGAGAGGCTATTCTATTCTATTCTATTCTATTCTATTCTATTCTATTCTATTCTATTCTATTCTATTCTATTCTATTCTATTCTATTCTATTCTATTCTATTCTATTCTATTCTATTCTATTCTATTCTTGTCCAACCCCCCCTGAAGTCATCATGGACACTTCCAACTAGATCTGGCTGCCCAGGGCCACATCAGGTCTGATTTTGAATGTCTCCAGGCAACCTCTCCACTCTCATGGTAAATAACTTCTTCACTATGCCCAACCTAAGTCTCCCTTGCTCCAGTTTCACACCATTGTCCCTCTTTGTTTCAGAGATGTTTTCAGGAAGCATGGGGCAGAGATAAGTGCTGATGAAATTCTCCAGGGCAGGAGCAATGGTTGATCATTAAATCCAGAGGATCTTACTGAGCTGGCATGCTGACCCCTAGGGAAACAAAGCTTTGTCCAGCTGGTTTTGTGTGTGTGTGTGTGATTGAGTTGGAGTCTAGAGAAGCAAACATCCTTGAGAAAACACAAACAAACCCAAGTGTTTGTGTTGCTCCTTTGGAATTGTAAGAGGGCAGAAAGTGAGGAAGAATTCTTAGCTACCTAGGGCCTTAGAGAGAGATAAGGATAACCTTTCATTTCAGGAAGGTTAGATGTTTCAGGATTGTCCAGGAATATGATCCTGGCTTTTGAGGAAAGAGTGATTCTGCTCCTCTGCTCTTGTGAGACCCCACCTGGAGTCCGGTTCTGGTGCTCCCAGCATAAGAGGGACATGGAACTGCTGGAGCAGGTCCAGAGGAGGCCACAAAGGTGATCAGAGGGCCTCCCCTGTGGGGATAGGCTGAAATAGTTGGGGCTGTTCAGCCTGAAGAAGAATCTGGGTAACACAGTATCACAGTATCACCAAGGTTGGAAGAGACCTCAAAGATCATCGAGTCTAACCTGAATGCCTTAGAGCATCCTGCCAGTACCCAAAGGGTGCCTAGAAGAAAGCCAGGAAGGGACTTTTAGCCAGGGTTTGTAGTGGTAGGATGAGAGGGAATGGTTTGAAGTTAAAGAGTAGTTGCAGCTTGGATGTCAGGAATATGTTCTGCACAGTGAGAATACAGAATGACCCAGGTTGGAAAAGACCTTCAAGGTCACTGAGTCCAACCTATCACCCAACACCATCTAATCAACTAAACCATGGCATCAAGTGCCTCATCCAGGCTCTTCTTAAACATCTCCAGGGATGGTGACTCCACCACCTCCCTGGGCAGCACATCCCAATGGCCAATCTCTCTTGCTGGGAAGAATTTCTTCCTCACCTCCTGCCTAAACCTTCCCTGGTACCGCTTGAGACTGTGTCCTCTTATTCTGACACATGAGGATGGTGGAACACTGGAGCAGGTTGCCCAGGGAGGTAGCTGAGGCCCCATCCCTGGAGATCTTCGAGGTGAGGCTTGACAAGGCTGTGAGCAACCTGATCTAGTGGAGGATGTCCCTGCTGACTGCAGAGGGGGTGGAGTGGATGACCTTTGAAGGTGACTTCCAACCCAAACCATTGTATGATTCCAAAGAAAGACATTGCTTAGACAACACTTAGAGCAAGTACTCCCTGCAGAAGGTAGCTTCAGTGGGTAGTTGATGTCAGGAATTCTTTGGCACTCGGTTGTGATTCAACTTTCAGAGGAAATGTGGTGAGATGTGAGGCTGGTGGTGCTGCACAACCCCTGAGGGCTTCCTGAGGGAGCACTGAAAGAAAATTTCAGCCATCATACCCTTTTGGAGTAAAAATCACATGCAATCAAGGTCACATTGGTTCCTGGGTGAGTTGTTAAGGCAGAAAGTGCCAAATCCAATCAGTAAGTTATTTGCAACAAATAGGTTCATTAGCTCTAATGACAATTTTCATCATGTGTTGAAAAGGTAGCAGTTAAGCAGGGACAGCTGGGACTCTAGCAGGAGGGTGGTGGAGCATTGGAACAGGTAGCCCAGGGAGGTGGTTGGGGCCCCATCCCTAGAGATATTCAAGGTGAGGCTTGACAGGGCTCTGGGTAGCCTGGTCTAGCTGAGGATGTCCCTGCTGCCTACATGGGGGGTTGGACTGGATGACCTTCAGAGGTCCTTTCCAACCCAGACCACTCAATGATTCTCTATGTCATCTGGATGTGCTTAAAATGGCTCAGTTGAGCCTGAGAGGCTGCTATGGGGATGGGGGGAGCTGGGAAGGAAAGGAGAGATTTCTGCAGTGCAGCAGTTCCCAATTTGTTAATGCTTTCCCTGGGCTTGTTTCTCATTTATTTCAACATGAAGACAGCAGAATGGAGTCAGTGATACAGAGCTGGAAACAGCTTCTTGTGTTAACCCCTGTGTGATAGAGGTGAAGCTCTTGAATAGGAGGCTGCACAGGAGTGCAAGGCTATCCCAAGAGATCCATGGTAGGGAGCTGTTGATAGCATCTCTGTCTTTAATAGAAGAAAGCAGTAGGTGTGCTTTGTGTGGAGGCAGGCTGGTAAATTAAATACCCAGTAAGGTGGAACATGTGGCATGCTGCAGACTGACATTGCCACCTTGGTATGCAAGGTGCTAAAGAGTAATGAAAGAAGCAGAAAGCTGCAGAGAAAACAAATCACTGAACTGCTTTCAGCTCCCTCCTCATTTGTCCCTTTGCACTGTCCCTGGGACTTGCTTTTTTCCTTTCCTTTCTGTTTTTCTTCTGTGTTTATGGAAATTGCTTCTAGAAGTACCTAAAATTATTGGCAGCTTTTCCTACAGGTGAGATAATATTAAAGAGTCACTTTGGTTTCCTTCTGATGTTCTCCAAGAGGCTACCCTGTTACAAAACAGGATGTCAATGGCATCCTGGCCTGCATTGGGCACAGTGTGGCCAGCAGGAGCAGGGAAGTCATTCTGCCCTATGCTCAGCACTGCTCAGGCCACACTTTGAGTCCTGTGTCCAGTTCTGGGCTCTTCAGTTCAAGAAGGACATTGAGACACTTGAATGTGTCCAGAGAAGGGCAACAGGCTGGGGAGGGGTCTGGAGCACAGCCCTGTGAGGAGAGGCTGAGGGAGCTGGGGTTGCTTAGCCTGGAGAAGAGGAGGCTCAGGGCAGACCTTCTTGCTCTCTGCAACTCCCTGAAGGGAGGTTGTAACCAGGTGGGGGTTGGGAGGACATAGTCCCAAGCTGTGCCAGGGGAAGTTTAGGCTGGGGGTGAGGAGAAAGTTCTTCCCAGAGAGATTGGCCATTGGGATGTGCTGCCCAGGGAGGTGGTGGAGTCACCATCACTGGAGGTGTTCAAGAGGGGATTGGATGTGGCACTTGGAGCCATGGTTTAGTTGTCCTGAGGTGTTAGGTGTTAGGCTGGACTTGATGACCTCTGAGGTCTTTTCCAACCTGCTTGATTCTGTGATTCTATGAAAACAAAAGCAGAGCTTTCTGCTTTGGCTTTGTTGTGTTCTCTGAGCATTTCATTTGAAAGCTACACCCAAGCTGCCACCTTTCCAGGGTCTCTCGTGATGGTTGGGTTGTTAATGTAATCAAGCTCTTCTGAAAGGAACCTTAGACTAATGGTTAGAGATGTGTTCAGTAACCCACAACTAATTCCTGTAGCTGCTCATTACTTGAAGAGCAAAGGGCAGCTTGCTCTGGGTGACCCAGGGCTAAGTGCAAGAGCAGACATTCAGGTAAATACCACTGCGGAAATTAATGCTGCCCTTGAACAGGTCTAAGCTCTGTACCAGGTGTTTCAACAGGAGAGAATGTTCTTTTCTCTCTGAACTCAGGTCATTTGCACACAAGGAAGGGAAGTGGCTGTGAAAGGAGGCTGAGGGGAGACCTTTCCATTCACTACAGCTCCCTGAAAGAAAGTTGTAGCCAGGGAGCCAGGGGGGTGTTGGTCTCTTCTTTTGTCTCTGAGCTCTGTTTGTTTGCACATGTAGTGGTTTGAGCCTTAGCTGAGAGTTAAAAGCTCAAATGGGAAAAGGTTGAGAATCTCTTCCCCACTCCCCCCCCCACCTCCTCCCTCCAAACAGGGAGAGGAGGAAAAAAAAAAAAGGGTAAGGAGTAAATCCAGTAAGCAACAATCTGGAGTCAGCTTGGAAGGAGAGAGGCAAATAATTTTTTTTTCTTCAAATTATATATATAACAATAACAGGGAAAAACAAGGTTCACAAGGGCAAGGAACAAGAATGGATGGGAGGGGGACAGAAAAGAATAATACAAAACCAGTCTTTCTCTGAGGAGGCGCAGAGGCAGCAGGGAGAAGGGTCAGGTCCGGCCACGTGGCTGAGGATCAGGAGGGCAGCTGCTGTAGCTCTCATCCAGCAGAGGCAGGAGCCAAAAAGGAGATCCAACAGCTATGATGTCCTGCTCTTTATACCCTAGCTGGGCAGGGAGGGGGGAGTGGAACAGACTCAGCTTTCCCGGGGGGGTGGGGGGGGAAAGCCCTTCAGGGAGTGTAAAGTACCTGCAAGCCCTCCCCCCTGCTTTCTTCTTTTGTTTTCAGAAAGAGGCATTAACCCACCACAGCACACAAGGAAGGGAAGTGGCTGTGAAAGGAGGCTGAGGGGAGACCTTTTCATTTACTATTGCTCCCTGAAAGAAAGCTGGAGCCAGAGAGGTGTTGGTCTCTTCTCCCTCATAAAAAGTGGAAGTGGCTTCCAGTTGCCCCAGGGAAAGTTCACAGTACCGCAGTATGTTAGAGGTTGGAAGGGACCTCCAGAGATCATCAAGCCCAAGCCCTCTACCAAAGCAGGATCCCCCAGGCTAGTGCAGGCACAGGAATGCATCCATTTGGAATACTCTGAATCCCAAATTGCTTTAGGCTGGATGTGAGAAGAAACTTCCTAACTGCAAGGGCTCTCACTCAAAAGCAAGAGCAGCAGAAGGGGGAGAGAGGAAATAGAGGCAGGAATTTGTGACTTGCTTCCCACCACACTGATTTAAGCTTCATGTGCCACTGGGATGTGCTGGGTGCCACGACAATGCTGACATCCTAAAGGAGCTGTACACTCTGAGGAGTTTAAAGACCCTGTTTGGTGCCAGGGATAAACAAAGCTTTGTTCAGTGGAGCTGAAATGAGAAAGATTTTATTGTTGTGGTTGTTAGTGGTCAGGAAGGGGAAGGATCAGGATGGGGCTGGTCTGCACAGAAGGCTAAAGTGACTGGTGCCCTGTCCTGGGCTCACTGAACAGCCATGCTCACAGTGTTTGGTCATTTGCTATGTTAATCTAATTTCCTGATGAAAGAAGAATCCCTGAACTTGGTTGGCTTAAGCCTCCTCACAAATCTCTGTCTGAAGCCAACCCCTGGACCCAATTTCCTGTGGCAGCAGGGCCTGCTTGTAATTGGCCAGTCCACAAGGGTGCCCCACAAAGGAGCAGCAGGAAGGAGCTCACAGCTGGCTTTGATTTCACCATTGCAAAGGTGGTGCAGAGGCAGCTGGGTAGGTCTTAAGCTCCATCCCTTCTCTGCTGAGTGAGTCACAGAATGCCTGGTTGGAAGGGGGGCCCCAGGGATCATCAGCCAGGCTGGATGTGGCTGTGAGCAACCTGATCAAGTGTGAGGTGTCCCTGCCTATGGCAGGGGGGTTGGAACTGGATGGTCCTTGAGGTCCCTTCCAACCCTGACAATTCCATGATTCCATTATCTGCTTCAACCTTTCTAGGTGATAACGTGGTTGGAATGAGCTGGCCCAGCACCCTGCCAAGCTGAGTCTTAAAACTGACCAATGTAGGGGAATCCACTGCTTCCCTTGGGAGATGATTGCAATCTCCAACAGTTCTCATGATGAAACATTGTAATCTGGATTCCAGTGGGAAGCTCCCCAGCAGTAAGAACAAAGCTACTGAGGAACATTTGTCCCCATCACTCCTTGTCTTTTCCATGGGACTCTGTGCTGGGTTACATCCATCCTGGAAGCCTAGAAGCAGGGCTCTCACAGCCCTCCCCCAGGACACAGACTCCTAGTACAAAGGGAGTCTCCATCCTCTTGCTAGCCACCCTTTACGTGCTGGTCCATGGCAATAAAGTCTCCCCTAAGCCCTCTCTGTATTCCCAAGGCTGAACAAACCCAGTTTGTTCTGAGGACACCACTGCATCTTGTCACCCTGGAGTGCTGGCAAGATGCTGCAGTGTCCTGGCACTGAAAATTGCAATGCTCAGTTGCAACCTGTCCCACAAAGGGCCATGAAAAACATGAAGCTACGCCAGAGTTTTGCATCTGAACAGTGTCAGCACTGTCTGCCACTTTGAACATGCCTGTGTGGGGAAACTCAAGTCACCTAACCCACCAGAGAAGAGTTAGCTCTGGCCATCAGCAGTTGAGATGTTAACTTCAAGAGGAAAGAAGCTTATTTTCTTGAATTAAAAATCAAATCAATTTGGCAAGGAAGAAAAGAACAAAAAAGGAAGCTACAGGCTGAATTGAATTGGCAGCATGTGCACATCTGGCAGCATTTAACAGGGACCTAATGCTGAGGGTTCCCTTGCTGCCCTGGTTTCTTGTGCTGGCAGGTGGCCAGATCCATCCTGGTGGGACTGGGAGTGTATGAGCAGAAGTCAAGAGGGGGAGCTGCAGAAGGTGCAAGAGCAAGACTCAAGGTGTGGCTGCAGAGAATGCAGGAGCAGAACTCAAGGGGTGGCTGCAGAAGGTGCAGGATCAGGACTCAAGGGGTGGCTGCAGAGAATGCAAGAGCAGGACTCAAGGAGTGGCTGCAGAAGGTGCAGGAGCAGGACTCAAGGGGTGGCTGCAGAGAATGCAGGAGCAGAAGTCAAGGGGTGGCTGCAGAGAATGCAGGAGGAGAAGTCAAGGGGTGGCTGCAGAAGATGCAGGAGCAGAAGTCAAAGGGTGGCTGCAGAAGATGCAGGAGGAGGACTCAGGGGGTGGCTGCAGAAGATGCAGAAGCAGAAGTCAAAGGGTGGCTGCAGAAGATGCAGGAGGAGGACTCAAGGGGTGGCTGCAAAAGATGCAGAAGCAGAAGTCAAAGGGTGGCTGCAGAAGGTGCAGGAGGAGGACTCAAGGGGTGGCTGCAGAAGATGCAGAAGCAGAAGTCAAAGGGTGGCTGCAGAAGATGCAGGAGGAGGACTCAAGGGGTGGCTGCAGAAGATGCAGAAGCAGAAGTCAAAGGGTGGCTGCAGAAGATGCAGGAGGAGGACTCAAGGGATGGCTGCAGAAGATGCAGAAGCAGAAGTCAAAGGGTGGCTGCAGAAGATGCAGGAGGAGGACTCAAGGGGTGGCTGCAAAGATGCAGAAGCAGAAGTCAAAGGGTGGCTGCAGAAGGTGCAGGAGGAGGACTCAAGGGTGGCTGCAGAAGATGCAGAAGCAGAAGTCAAAGGGTGGCTGCAGAAGATGCAGGAGGAGGACTCAAGGGATGGCTGCAGAAGATGCAGAAGCAGAAGTCAAAGGGTGGCTGCAGAAGATGCAGGAGGAGGACTCAAGGGGTGGCTGCAAAAGATGCAGAAGCAGAAGTCAAAGGGTGGCTGCAGAAGGTGCAGGAGGAGGACTCAAGGGGTGGCTGCAGAAGGTGCAGAAGCAGAAGTCAAAGGGTGGCTGCAGAAGATGCAGGAGGAGGACTCAAGTGGTGGCTGCAGAGGTTCTCATCCCCCTCTACTCAGCCCTGGTTACGCCGCATCTGGAGTATTGTGTCCACTTCTGGGAACCCCAGCTCAAGAGAGACAGAAAGTGCAATGGAGGCTGTGATTGTGATTGAGGGCCTGGAGCATCTCTTTCATGAGGAAAGGCTGAGAGAGCTGGGGCTGTTTAGTGTGGAGAAGGCTAAGAGGGAACTTTATCAATGCCTACAAATGTCTGCAGGGTGTCTTTCAGGAGGCTGGAGCCAGGCTCTGTTCAGTGATACTCAGTGATGGGATGAGGAGCAATGAACCTAAACTCAATCCCAGGAAATTCCATCTCAACATGAGAAAACAATTTCTTTACTATCAAGGCGCTGGAGCCCTGGAGCCTGACCACAGAATGCATGGAGTTGGAAGGGACCCTCACAGGTCATCTTGTCTAAGCCCCCAGCAGTGAGCTGGACAGGGTTGGACATCTGTGGACAATGACTTCAAACCGCCCCCAGTTCTCTTACTCAGGCACTGCTTTGGATGGCTGATCAATTCTCAGGTAGTAAAGCCCACGACGAATCAAGGCCCATTTGGCTGCACCACTGCCTACTTTTGCAGTCACCTCATTCAGGACTGACCCAGAGTGGTTGTGGAGTCTCCTTCTCTAGAGATCCTTGAAACCCACCTGATTATGATCCTGCGTCAATGCCCTGAGTGATCCTACTTTGCAGGGAGGTTGGAGTTGATAATCTGTGGAGGTCTCTTCAGCTTCAAACCATTAGAATCATGGAATTGTCAGGGTTGGAAGGGGCCTCAAGGAGCAGCCAGTTCCAAGTCCCCTGCCATGGGCAGGGACACCTCACACCACAGCAGGTTGCTCACAGCCACCTCCAGCCTGGCTGCAAACACCTCCAGGCAGGAGGCTTCCACCACCTCCCTGGGCAACCTTGGCCAGGCTCTCACCACCCTCATGGGGAATGTAATGGGTTGGGGCAAACCCCCTCCCCACCACAGGCAGAAAGAACGACTCAGACAAAGGGATTGCAAAAGTGATGGAAAGTTTGAATAGAAAAACAATTTAAAAACAAACACCAATGAAAGCTTTACAGAGAACCACAAGCACCGTGACAGAGAGATCCCAAAACATGCCCAAGAACATCCCATCCCCACCTGAGGGTACACCCAACCCCCGGGCTCTTCCCTCCCCCACAACCCAGCCTTGGGCCTGGGCAGGCCCAAGGGAGGCGGCTCAGGCCATTTTACCTAGGCTGCAGCTGGGGACGAAAGAGAAAGTGGAGAACCCGCATGGGCATTTTATAGGGGAGCAGGGCATTATGGGATTGAAATACCTGCCTGTGACCACCCCCTGGGCTGGGCCCACCCATAGGGACCTCCCAGGTGTGGTCTATGCAGTGGCATCCAGGCCAGCACCCAGCCTAAACCACCACAGGGAACAACTTCTTCCTCACAGCCAATCTCAATCTCCCCACTTCTAGTTTTGCTCCATCCCCCCCAGTCCTATCACTCCCTGACACCCTCAAAAGTCCCTCCCCAGCTTTCTTGGAGCCCCCTTCAGATCCTGGAAGGCCACAATTAGGTCTCCTGGGAGCCTTCTCCTCTCCAGACTGCACAACCCCAACTCCCTCAACCTGTCCTCATAGCAGAGGACATTCTCCCTTCTCCTCTCTCTAGACACACTTGTGAAAAGTCCCTCTGCAGCCTTCCTGTAGGATCCCTTCAGGTACTGGAGGGCAGCTCTAAGATTTCCACCCCACCCCCACCCCCTTGGATCCTTCTCTTGAAGGTTTCTCTGCTCACTTTACAATCTGAAAGTCAACCCAGGCTTCCTTTCTTACTGCCTTTTACTGCTGATTATTGGAGAGCCTTTCAGTTTAGGGCTGAATTGCAGGGCTTGAAATGGCTCTTTGCTGTTTCAGGCAGCAGCATCATGCATATTCTCTGGGACATTATCACAACAATAAGCTGCAGTTGCTCGTCCAGCTGGGATTTTTCCCTTTTTGCTTTCCTTTAGCTCAGTCTCCATTTATTTAGCACAACATTGTTTGCTCTTCTATAGATCCTCTTGCAGATGCAATTAAAATTCTCTGTTAGCTTCATTATTACTACTACCCACTAGACAAAGTAATGGACAATAAATTTGATGTATGAGTAGGTTGCCCTGAAGAAGAAATACACACACAGAGGATTTCTCCATTCATTTACATTTAGTGTGATCTTCAATACTTTATATCTTCATTTGGAGTCTTTGGGGGATGAAGAGGGGAAGGGATTGAGCAGCCCCATGCTAAAAGTTTACCTTTTTGCAGGATTGATTGTTTTTTTCCTTCTTATTGAAATCCATTTTGGTAATGAACTTAATCCTGTGTGGCATCAGAATGCTCAGGGCCTCATTACATAATGAGGCATCTGCATTATTAACTGATCTGTGGTGACAGAGCAAATGCATCCTTTGAATTCTGGTGTCTTTGTAGAATAGAAGAGAATCAGCCAGGTTGGAAGAGACCTCAGAGATTATCAAGTCCAACCTAGCACCCAACACCATCTGATCAACTCAACCATGGCACCAAGTGCCTCATCCAGGCTCTTCCTAAACACCTCCAGTGATGGGGACTCCACCACCTCCCTGGGCAGCCATTGGATCTGCAAGCTCAGGGATTCATAGAGTAGAATCATAGAATCAGTCAGGGCTGGAAGGGACCACAAGGATCATCTAGTTCCAACCCCCCTGCCATGGGCAGGGAGACCTCACACTAGATCAGCCTGACCTAGGTTGGAAGGGACCTTAAAGATCACCCAATTCCAACTGGCACAGGCAGGGACACCTCCCACCAGCCCAGGTTGCTCAAGACCTCATCCAACCTGGTCTTGAACACCTCCAGGGAGGGGGCATCCACAACCTCCCTGAGCAACCTGTTCTCACGACCCTCACTGGCAAGAATTTCTTTCTAACATCATCCAGTTTAAATGTCCCCTCTTCCAGCTTCAATCCAGCTTCATGTTTGAACTGCCAGTGAAGCAGCACTCATCTGGCCTTCAGCGTCTCAGGCTCACAGGATATTAGGGGTTGGAAGGGACCTAAGGAGATCGTGAAGTCCAATCCCACTGCCACAGCAGGATTATAGAATCCAGCATAGGTCATACAGGAATGCATCCAGATGGGGCTTGAGAGTCTCCAGAGAAGGAGACTCCACAGCCTCCCTGGGCAACCTCACCACCCTCACCATCAAGAATTTCTTCCTAGCATCCAGTTTAACTCTCCCCTCTTCCAGCTCCAAGCCAGCTTCAAGTTTTAACTCTTTCCTTGGAGCATTTGAGAAGCTGCAGCCTTTGGAAGGGCAGGAGCACCTGCCCCAGTGAAGTAGCACTCATCTGGTTCAGGCCATTAATTCAGTGTCTCAGCTTCACAGGATGTTAGGGGCTGGAAGGGACCTCTGAAGGACATTGAGTCCAACCTCTCAGCCAGAGCAGAACCATAGAATCCAGCACAGGTTGCACAGGACTACATCCAGATGGGGCTGGAAAGTCTCCAGAGGAGACTCCACAACCTACCTGGGCAGCCTGTTCCAGTGTCTCACCGCCCTCACTGCCAAGAATTTCTTCCTAGCATCCAGTTTAGATCTCCCCTCTTCCAGCTTCCAGTTTTAACTCTTTCCTTGGAGCCTTTGAGCAGGTGCAGCCTTTGGAAGGGCAGGACTCCACCTTTTCAGATTACCTTGGACAAATTGCATCCATTCCTGCACCCTGAGAGAAGTGCTGGTGGGGTTTTATTTCCCCCCCCCGCCTTTCTTTTTCTTCCCCCTTCCCTCTCCCCATTTTCAGTACTTTATCACTTAATGTTATGATCAATTTAAAACAGAGATTGTCTGTTTCTGCCTTCCTGTCCTTTGCCTGGAAGAATCTTATTTGAACCCCCAGGCACTAAAAATGAAATGAAAATTACATCCACTTTGCAGCAGCAAAGGAGTGGAGGGGAAAGACTATTTCATATAGATTTAGTTCCTCAGCCAATCTGTGGCAGGAGCAGAACAGAAATGGAGCTCTCTCTCTCTCTTTTTATCTTCTTCTTCTTTTGCACATCTTTTTTTAATGGTTGTGCTACCTGAAGAAAAGATGATCCTAGGAGAGAGTCTGTGTGCTGAGGATGCCTGGTTAAGGGCTCCTCATTGTAAAGGTGTCAGGAGAAGGGAATGAAAGGAGAGTTTTGCTGAGAGGGAAGTAGTTTCATCCCCCCACCCTCAAATGTCTCATGTTTGACATATGCAAGCTCAATGAATGTCAAACAGCACAGCTATTTTGCATGTTTATTTTTTGCTTCCACTAACTCCTACACCCTTCTTCACAACTCCATACCCCTTGTTCCAGCCAGCCTCCCTCTCTGCCTGAGCGATGCACGGCGGGGAAGGGATTTGGAGGCAGCAAGCTTAAATAGTAGCCATTCCCTACATTCCCCTCCCAAAGCCTGCAGTCACAGCAGATGTGTCCTTGCATCCCAGCCACATGCTGGGACTCTGGCAAAACACAGCAGAGATCTTCAGGCAGCCTACACAGAGGCAGAAATCTTTCCCTGTGCCTGGGAATGCTTTTTGGGTCTTTTGCTTCTTGGGCCTCGGCGGTGGCTTCTGAAACGCAGCTCAGCTGTGCAAAGAAAAAGAAGCTTCAGGCTATAAAATAAGCCTCAAAATTGGCTCCCCTCCAACACCATCTGTGCTTTCAGATCCTGAACATGTATCTATTTGGATGCATTAACATTTGCAAATGCATTGTTTTATTTAAAGGAGTGAAGGATAATGGGGGAAGAAAAAACCCTGACAAGGAGAGGAGAAACCACCCGCCGAGTGGAAACCCCTGATGGTGTTTGGCATCGAGAGGCTTGTGGGGACAAAAAAACACCCCCCCCACACCCCCACTTCTGCTCTTGGCTTTAAGAGTGGTGCTTCATGGATTCAGAGAATGGTTTTGGTTGGCAGAGATAAACCAAACAAACCAGGTTGGAAGAGACCTTCAAGATCATCGTGTCCAACCCATCAACCAATCCAACCCACCCAAACAGCTAACCCATGGCACCAAGCATCCCATCAAGTCTCCTCCTGAACACCTCCAGTGATGGTGACTCCACCACCTCCCCAGGCAGCCCATTCCAATGGGCAATCACTCTCTCTGTATAGAATTTCTTCCTAACATCCAACCTGAAACCTCTCCTGGCGCAGCCTGAGACTGTGTCCTCTTGTTCTGGTGCTGGCTGCCTGGGAGAAGAGACCAACCTCTGCCTGGCTACAACCTCCCTTCAGGTAGTTGTAGACAGCAATAAGGTCACCCCTGAGTCTCCTCTTTTACAGGCTGAGCAGCCCCAGCTCCCTCAGCCTCTCCTCACAGGGCTGTGCTCCAAACCCCTCACCAACTTTGTTGCTCTTCTCTGGACACTTTCCAGCAAGTCAACATCCTTCCTAACCTGAGGAGCCCAGAACTGGACACAGGACTCAAGGTGTGGCCTAACCAGTCCTGAGCACAGGGGCAGAATGACCTCTATGTTCCTGCTGGCCACACTGTTCCTGATGCAGGCCAGGATGCCATTGGCCCTCCTGGCTGCCTGGGCACACTGCAGGCTCATGTTCAGCCTACTATCCACCAGTACCCCCAGGTCCCTCTCTGCCTGGCTGCTCTCAGCCACTCTGACCCCAACCTGTAGCACTGCCTGGGGTTGTTGTGGCCAATGTGCAGAACCCGGCACTTGGATGTGTTCAATCTCCTGCCCTTGGCCTCTGCCCATCTGCCCAGCCTGTCGAGGTCCCTCTGCAGAGCCTCTCTACCCTCCAGCAGATCAACTCCTGCCCCCAGTTTGATCTTTAAGATCAGCAGATCTTAAAGATCACCCAGTTCCAACCCTCCTGTCATAGGCAGGGACACCTCGCGCTGGTCCGGGTTGTTTGAGACCTCATTCAGCTTGGCTTTGAACACCTCCAGAGAGGCAGCATCCCCTGGGCAACCTGTTCCAGTGTCTCACTACCCTCAGTGGAAAGAATGGCTCCCTAATCTCCAGTCTCAATCTGCCCTCTTCAAGCTTCAATCCATTTCTTATCATAGTATCACAGTATCAGTCAGGGTTGGAAGGTACCACAAGGATCATCTAGTTCCAACCCCCCTGCCATGGGCAGGGACACTCCACACTAGAGCAGCCTGGCCAGGGCCTCAATCCATTCCTTCTCATCCTATGACAACAATCCCTTGTAAAAAGTCCCTCCCCAGCTCTCCTGCAGCCCCCTTCCACTGTTAAAGTCTCCTTGGAGCCTTCTCTCCTCCAGACTGAACAGCCCTACCTCTCTCAGCCTGTCCTCATAGGAAAAGTTCTCCAGTCCTCTGATCATCTTCATGGCTTCCTCTGGACCTGCTCCAGCAGTTCATGGAATGACATTTGGGATGCTGTAGCTTGTGTTCCACCTCAACACAAGGGGGAACTTCTTTACTGTAAGGATCACAGAGCACTGGAGCAGGCTGCCCAAAGGGGTTGTGGAGTCTCCTTCTCTGGAGACTTTGAAGGCCTGTCTGGATGTGTTCCTGTGTGACCTGAGCTAGATTGTATGGTCCTGCTCTGGCAGGGGGGTTGGACTTCAGGATATCCGGGAGTGATAGGACTAGGGGGAATGGAATGGAATGGAATGGAATGGAATGGAATGGAATGGAATGGAATGGAATGGAATGGAATGGAATGGAATGAAGATGGAGGTGGGGAGATTCAGGCTGGAGGTGAGGAGGAAGTTCTTCCCCAGGAGAGTGGTGAAGCCCTGGAATGGGTTGTCCAGGGAGGTGGTTGGGGCCCTGTCCCTGGAGGTGTTTAAGGCCAGGCTGGATGAGGCTCTGTCCAGGCTGATGTAGTGTGGGGTGTCCCTGCCCATGGCAGGGGGGTTGGAACTAGATGATCCTTGTGGTCCCTTCCAACCCCAACTGATACTATGATGCTATGATACTTGATGATCTCTTTGTGTCCCTTCCAGCCCCTGACATCCTGTGAGCCTGTGTTGTGTAAGCAAGCAGGGAAGATGATCTGAATAGTCCATTTAACCTCAGAGTTTCCAAGTGTAGGGTCTGTAAATATTGCCCATTTTGGAAGCTGCTAAAGCTGTTGACTTTGCCTCATTTTCCATTCCCTCCACTGCTGGGGAGAGGTTACTGGATGCGGTTTTTCTGCACTGGAGCCTCCCTAGCTTTTAAAGGAGTAGCCTGTAATAAATCCTCCTTTAGTGCCTAGCATGTTCCTCTGCCACAAGGATTGCAGAGACACTTGTGCCAGTCACTTGTCAATCCCCTCATGTCCACATCTCTGAGAGTAACAGATTGCTGAACTGTGCACATGCCACAGGCAGCAGAGCTGCCAGAGATTTCTCTCTCCTGATTTCCAGTTGCTCTTCCCAGCTTGGGCACTCCACAAGGAGGATAACACAAATACTTCTCAATGTTTCTCCACTTCAGCCATCGTTTTTGTTCTCTTCTTGGTGATAAGATGACTTCTTCCCACTCCTCCAAGCTGCTGGATTTGTCCAGGTTGTGACTGCCAGTGGTTCATTGAGTGCACCCCCAGCAGGTTTGCTGATGACACCAAGCTGCAGCAGACACCCTGGAGGGAAGGGATCTATCCAAAGGGACCTTGACAGGCTGCAGAACTGGGCCCAAGAAAACCTCATGAGGTTCAGCAAGACCAAGTGCAGGGTCCTACATCTAGGTCAGGGCAATCCTAAGCACAAGTATAGGCTAAACAGGGACTGGCTTGAGAGTAGCCCTGAAGAAGAGGACTTGGGGGTGCTGTTGGATGAGAAGCTCAACAGAGGCCAGCAGTGAGCAGCCCAGAGAGCCAAGCAGAGCCTGGGCTGCAGCAAGAGAAGTGTGGCCAGCAGGGCCAGGAAGAGGATTCTGCCCCTCTGCTCCACTCTGCTGAGACCACAGCTGGAGCTCTGCATCCAGTTCTGAAGCCTCTGTTCTGGGAAGGATCTGGATGAGCAGAGGGCCAGAGCTGCTCTGCTATGAGGACAGACTGAGGGAGTCTGGAGAGGAGAAGGCTCTGGGAAGGCCTTATTGTGATTCTCCAGTATCTGCAGGGGCTCCAAGAAAGCTGGGGAGGGACTTCTGAGGCTGTCAGGGAGGGATAGGACTGGGGGGGATGGAGCAAAACTCAAAGTGGGGAGATTGAGATTGGCTGTGAGGAAGAAGTTGTTCCCCATGAGGGTGGTGAGAGCCTGGCCCAGGTTGCCCAGGGAGGTGGTGGAAGCCTCCTGCCTGGAGGTGTTTGCAGCCAGGCTGGATGTGGCTGTGAGCAACCTGCTGTAGTGTGAGGTGTCCCTGGCCATGGCAGGGGGGTTGGGACTGGCTGAACCTGGAGGTCCCTTCCTACCTTAACAATTCTATGACTCATGGGCAACCACCAGACCCTAGGTGGTGCTGAACCCTTTCTCTGTTGAATGCAATGGAGATGGCAGTTTTAAATCAGCTGTCTGGCAGTGCAGGCAGCATTTCTAGGCTGCTCCCCTGATGGGACTATCTTCCTTGTTGCCTCTCTGAAACAAATCTTTCTTTCTGGCTGTCCAGACTTTGCTTGGAATGGCATGGGGGTAAATGGTTTTTACCTGTTGAGAGCTGTTTCCTCTCTGGCCTCACAATTTCTACCCTGATCATCTCCAAAGCGATGAGATGTTTTGCCACTTTGAGGTGGAAGTTGGAGTGGAAAGGTTCATTAGACTGTACAAGGGAGTAGAAAGAAGTTTCTCAACAGCATCATGCTGCAGGTTGCCATCATTAATAGGATGTGAGGTAAGTGACAGAGAGCTTTCACAAGTTGTGTTCACAGAAACACAGCATCACAGAATGGTAGGGGTTGGAAGGCACCTCTGGAGATCATCTAGTCCAGCCCCCCTGCCAGTGGAGGTTCACCTAGAGAAGGCCATCCAGGTGGGTTCGGAAGGGTAAGGAAGCTGGGGAGGGGTCTGGAGCACAGCCCTGGGAGGAGAGGCTGAGGGAGCTGGGGTTGCTTAGCCTGGAGAAGAGGAGGCTCAGGGGTGACCTCATTGCTGTCTCCAACTCCCTGAAGGGAGGTTGTAGCCAGGTGGGGGTTGGTCTCTTCTCCCAGGCAACCACCAAGAGAACAAGAGGACAGAGTTTCAAGCCGTGCCAGGGGAGGTTTAGGCTGGATGTGAGGAAGAAATTCTTCCCAGCAAGAGAGATTGGCCATTGGAATGTGCTGCCCAGGGAGGTGGTGGTGTCCCCATCCCTGGAGGTGTTCAAGAAAGGTTTGGAAGTGGCACTTGGTGCCATGGTTTAGTTGATCAGATGGTGCTGGGTGATAGGTTGGACTTGATGATCTCTGAGGTCTTTTCCAACCTGGTTAATTCTATTCTATTCAATTTTTATCTTTGCAAAAGCTTCTCTGAGAGAGACAGAGAGGGAACAAGCAATTAGTATTATTTCAGCTTCATGAATTCTCCTGAACCTGTGAGGTAAAATTCTATCTATTTGCTCCTTATTGACAGCTGATGTGCCTGAAATAGTAAACTTTGATGGTGATTTAATAAGTCAGCCCATAACCCAGAATCATTGCACTGTGACCACAAAAAGCTTTCCATGCTTTAACATTTGGCTCTCTGGTTGCTGCCTATTGCATGTTCTGTTTGTTCATGAAAAAAGATTAATGAATTGGTTTGTGCTTAGTGTCCATTAGACAGGGATGACATCCTTCAGGCAGGGACAACCTGACAGCTAAGTAGGGCTAAAGACTTTTCCTGAACAAGAAGTCGGGTTTAGCAGCTAGGTGGATCCTTCAGTGCTGCTCTGCTCTTGTGAGACCCCACCTGGAGTACTGCATCTAGTTCTGGTGCCCCTAGAATAAGAGGAACATGGAACTAGAATAGAATGGAATAGAATTAACCAGGTTGGAAAAGACCTCAGAGATCATCAAGTCCAATCTCTCACCCAACACCATCTGATCAACTAAACCATGGCATCAAGTGCCTCATCCAGGCTCCTCCTAAACACCTCCAGGGATGGGGACTCCGCTTCCTCCCTGGGCAGCACATTCCAGTGGCCAATCTCTCTTGCTGGGAACAATTTCTTCCTCCCCTCCAGCCTAAACCTCCCCTGGCACAGCCTGAGACTGTGTCCTCTTGTTCTGGTGCTGGGTGCCTGGGGGAAGAGACCAACCCCCACCTGGCTACAACCTCCCTTCAGGGAGTTGGAGAGAGCAAGAAGGTCTCCCCTGAGCCTTCTCTTCTCCAGGCTAAGCAACCCCAGCTCCCTCAGCCTCTCCTCACAGGGCTGTGCTCCAGACCCCTCCCCAGCTTTCTTACCCTTCTCTGGACACCTTCCAGCATCTCAACATCTTTCCTAACCTGAACATTCCAGAACTGGACACAGGACTCAAGGTGTGGCCTAACCAGTGCTGAGCACAGGGGCAGCATGACTTCCCTGCTGCTGCTGGCCACACTCTTCCTGATGCAGGCCAGGATGCCCTTGGCCTTCTTGGCCACCTGGGCACACTGCAGGCTCATGTTCAGCCTACTCTCAACCACTACTCCCAGGTCCCTTTCTGCCTTGCTGCTTTCCAGCCACTCTGACCACAAACTGCTGGAGTGGGTCCAGAGGAGGCCACAAAGATGATCAGAGGCTGGAGAACCTCCCCTATGGGGGCAGACTGAGAGAGTTGGGGCTGTTCAGCCTGGAGAAGGTTCTAGGAGACCTTAGTGAAGCCTTCCAGTACCTGAAGGGACCACAAGAGAGCTAGGAAGGGACATTTTTAAAAGAGCTTGTGGTGATAGAAGAAGAACAAAGGGGTTGAAGAGGTCAGATTTAGACTGTAGATCAGGAAGAAATACTTTCCAGTGAGTGTGGGGAGACACCGGAGCAGGTTGCCCAGGGTGGTGATGGATGCTGCCTTCCTGAAGGTGTTCAAGTCCAGGTTGGATGAGCAACCTGGGCTGGTGGGAGTTGTTTCTGCCCATGGCTGTGGAGAGTTGGAACTAGATGATCTTTAAGGTCTAGTTGAGAGCTATCCCTGTTTATGGCAGGGAGGTTGGAGTAACCATGGCACTGTGAAGAAGGGTTTAGTGGGCATGGTGGTGTTGGGTTGTTGGTTGTGCTTGGTGATCTCTGAGCTCTTGGTGGTTGTGCTTGGTGATCTTGGAGGTCTTGGTGGTTGTGCTTGATGATCCTGGAGGTCTTGGTGGTTGTGCTTGGTGATCTTGGAGGTCTTGGTGGTTGTTCTTGGTGATCTTAGAGGTCTTGATGGTTGTGCTTAGAGATCTCTGAGCTCTTGGTGGTTGTACTTGGTGATCTTGGAAGTCTTGGTGGTTGTACTTGGTGATCCTGGAGGTCTTGGTGGTTGTGCTTGGAGATCTCTGAGCTCTTGGTGGTTGTACTTGGTGATCTTGGAGGTCTTGGTGGTTGTGCTTGGTGATCTCTGAGCTCTTGGTGGTTGTACTTGGTGATCTTGGAGGTCTTGATGGTTGTGCTTGGAGATCTCTGAGCTCTTGGTGGTTGTACTTGGTGATCTTGGAGGTCTTGGTGGTTGTGCTTGGTGATCTTGGAGGTCTTGGTGATTGTTCTTGGTGATCTTAGAGGTCTTGATGGTTGTGCTTGGAGATCTCTGAGCTCTTGGTGGTTGTGCTTGGTGATCTTGGAGAACTTGGTGGTTGTGCTTGGTGATCTTGGAGGTCTTGGTGGTTGTGCTTGGTGATCTTAGAGGTCTTTTCTAACCTTAATGATTTTATGATTCTGATATATTCCTTATTGAATTGGATGCTACCAATTCTGGTATCTTCTACAGCCTGTCAGGGAAGTGCTCCCAGTTTAAGAAGTGGAGGTTGGTGGAGATGTGTTAACCTGGGGAGGTCTGCAGCTGACCTAGACTTACAAATCCAGTTCCTTTTGCTTTCTCTGATGTGTTGGTTTTTTTTTTTTTCTTGAGGTGCATTAGGATCCTAAAATAATTTACCCATTAATAAATTAGGTTTGAGGCTTCAAGGTGATAGATAATTAGATCCTGACTTGCAGAACAGCCATAGCTGGGGAATGCTGTTGCATCACTATAGCTGCTTATATAGATTAATACAGATCATCTCTAGGACACTGAGTGAAAGGATCTGATGTACAAGTCCATGCAAAAAGCACCACAGTCACAGGCTGTGAAATGATTCCTTGGCTACTCAGAGGTGTAAAAAATGGTTGATGAAAAGCTCACCAGGAGCCAGCACTCTGCTCAGCAGGCAGCTGTGTGCTGGGCTGCAGCCAGAGGAGTGTGGGCAGCAATGCAATAGAGGGGATTCTGCCCCTTGACTCTGCTCTGCTGAGACCTCACCTCCAATCCTGCCTCCAGCTCTGGTGTCCACAGCAGAAGAAAGACACAGAGCTGTTGGATCAAGTTCAGAGAAGGCCACTAAGATGTTCCAAGCACCTCTGCTGTGTGGATAGCTGAGGGAGCTGGGGGTGTTCATCCTGCAGAAGAGAAGACTCAGGAGGGACCTTAAGCTGACTTCCATTTCCTGAAGGGATCCTACAGGAAGGCTGCAGAGGAATTTTCCTGAGGGTGTCTAGAGACAGGACAAGGGAGAATGGATTTAAGCAGAGGGAGAGTAGGTTTAGACTGGGTCTCAGGAAGAAATTCTGCAGTATGAGTGTGGTGAGACCCTGGAATAGGTTGCCCAGGGTGGCTGTAGCTGCCTCCTCCCTGGGGACGTCCAAGGCCAGGTTGGAAGAGGCCTTGAGCAGCTGAGTTTGGTTGAGAGATGTCCCTGCCCATGGCAGGGAGGTTGGATTAGATGATCCCTGAGGTCCCTTCCAACCAAAACCATTCTGTGATTATATGAAATCCACTTTGTAAGGATTGGAGGCAAATGTGCTTAATTCATAGAGTCCTGTAATGGAAGGGACCTCAGAGACCATTTACTCCAACCTCCCTGCCGCAGGCATTAACATCTTTGTAGCAATCCCTTCCAAACTGTTCGTTTCCAGCATTAAAAGCATGTCATTCAAAATACATATTAGCTGGAGATTTTTCACAGGTGTGTTTACCTTGCTGCTTTTACTTGAAAACAGCCCTCCCCCACCCCCTGCCCCAGAAGAGGAGGCACAGCTCTGAAGGTTGCCATTCAAACATGGAAACCAGGAGAACATGGGGTTATCTGGCGAGTTCTTGGAATTTTCAGCTTTTAAAGGAAAGGATTGGATGGAAACCAAGCAGTTAAAGAACAGATGTGGCTCAGTTGGTGTGCCTAAGACCCTTAATGGGAAGGTTGTGAGTTCAAGCCTGCAGTGGGCAGCAGTGTCCTCCCTACTCTAGTCATGAGGTCTGTGGTGACAGGTTGGACTCGATGATCTTTGAGGTCTCTTCCAACCTTAGTGATACTGAATACTGAATACTGAATCATGAGTTAGAATCATAGAGCTGTCAGGGTTGGAAGGGACCTCAAGGCTCAGCCAGTTCCAACCCCCCTGCCATGGGCAGGGACACCTCACACTACAGCAGGTTGCTCACAGCCACCTCCAGCCTGGCTGCAAACACCTCCAGGCAGGAGGCTTCCACCACCTCCCTGGGCAACCTGGGCCAGGCTCTCACCACCCTCATGGGGAACAACTTCTTCCTCACATCCAATCTGAATCTGCCCATTTCTAGGTTTGCTCCATTCCTCTGTAACGGGTTGGGGCAAATCCCCTCCCCACCACGCGCAGGAATAACAACTCAGACAAACAGATTGTGAAAGTGATGGAAAGTTTAAATAGAGAGCAGTGAGTGTGTGCAGAGAGCTAGAGACACAGTGACAAGAGGAACCCCAAAACAGACCCAGAGAGATCCCATCTGCACCTGAGGGTGCACCCAAAACCCCCAGGGCTCCTCCTTCCCCCCCCCCCACTGCTAGGCTAGTCTCAGCTGGCCAGATCTGAGACTGCCCATCCCCCTGTGGCCTTGGGCCTAACCAGCCCCATGGCCGGGAGATCTCTCCCCCAGTTACCAGGTGGCAGAGAGGAAGGAAAGAGGAAGTGCCAGACCCCGCCGTGAGACTTATAGTGGTGCAAGGGATCGTGGCAGGAAATAACCTAACTTCCTGTGTCCACCCACTGGGCTGGACTTCTGGACACAGAAAACACCCCTGTAGTAGAGGGCACCCAGCCCAAACGATGACACCCCCCAGTCCTGTCCCTCCCTGATGTCCTAAAAAGTCCCTCCCCAGCTTTCTTGTAGCCCCCTGCAGATACTGGAAGGCCACAATGAGGTCTGCTTGGAGCCTTCTATTCTCCAGACTGCACAACCCCAACTCTCTCAGTCTGTCCTCACAGCAGAGCAGCTCCAGCCCTCTGCTCGTCCTCGTGGCCCTTCTCTGGACATCTTCCAGCACCTCCAGATCCTTCCTGGAACAGAGGCTCCAGAACTGGACACAGTACACAGCACAGCAGAGTGGAGCAGAGGGGGAGAATCACCTCCCTGGCCCTGCTGGCTGTGCTAGTTCTCCCCAGGTCTGACAAGAAAAGCATCCCTGTCTCACACCAGCATGACATGACTCCATGAGTTGTCCAGGGAGGTGGTTGGGGAGGTGTTTAAGACCAGGCTGGATGAGGCTCTGTCCAGGCTGATGTAGTGTGGGGTGTCCCTGCCCATGGCAGGGGGGTTGGAACTAGATGATTCTTGTGGTCCCTTCCAACTCTGACTGACCCCATGATACTATACCATGACATGACATGAAGTGACATGACATTCCCCTGGGGGAAATGCACAGCTTGCAGAGGCCTTTGCCCACCTGTAGGTCAGTTCACTTTGGAAGAGCTGTGAGATAATTACAAGAGGTGTGAGAGCCTTCAGAGCTGGATCGGGGCGGGGGAATTCTACTGCCCTGCCAACTCAAACTCTCACCCAGGCTGCTGTTGACATAGGTGGGAAAACAGGATGTGGCCTGGTGGCTTTCACAGGTGAACACAAGGGCTGGATTGAGGCTGGTGTCTGTGTTCCTCACCTAGCTCTCAGCCTAATTGAATATCAGCATAATTAAACTCGTCACATACTGACAGATTGCATTTCAACACAGACTCCCAGACTCTGGGACAGGGAAAGGGAATTTTGCTCCAGGTGTTAATGCCTTTTCCCAGTGGCCTGAATGGATGGAAACAGGAGGGGGAGCTGTGGGAACAGAAGAAAGAAAATAAGAGGAAAAAAAAAGTAAAGGGAATTATTATTTTGCTCTTAATGAAAAAGGAACAACTCCAGTTTGGTTTAGCCCTGGTTAGAATTACAGAATTGGTAGGGTTGGAAGGGACCTCAAGGGCCACCCAGTTCCTACCCCCCTGCCATGAGCAGGAACACCTCACACCAGATCAGGTTTGTTCTCATCTGAAGAAAATACTTTATCTAAGCTAACAGAATGAGGGCTAAGAAGGATTAGGCTTTCCAAGGATATAGATTTTAGTTTGTTTTAATGGTTTGAGCTGAGAGGGGACCCTAAAGTTCATCTAGTTCTAGCCCCACTGACATGGGCAGGGACACCTCCCACTGGACCACCTTGTTCCATGCCTCATCCAGCCTGGTCTTAAACGCTTCCAGGGATGAGCATCCACAACATTCTGCTGGGCAGTGAATGCTGGGGTGGGAAAAGAAGGACACAGTCTCAAGCTGCACCAGGGGAGGTTTAGGCTGGATGTTAGGAGGAAATTCTTCCCAGAAAGAGAGTCTGGCCATTGGGATGTGCCGCCCAGGGAGGTGATGGAGTCACCATCACTGGAGGTGTGTAGGAAGAGCCTGGATGAGGCACTTGGTGCCAGGGTTTAGTTGATCAGCAGGTGCTGGGGGATAGGTTGGACTTGATGATCTCAAAGATCTTATCCAACCTGCTTAATTCTATTCCATTCTACTTAAAATGAGAGACATTACTGGGACCTGGACAACTGAGTGTAAATAACAGACAGGAATAAACACAAGCTGGAAATCTGCAGGTTTTAGCCTGAGTGACAAAGTTCTGCCTCTTAGTATGAGGATTTTAAGCTCTTTATGTGCTGTTAAGATAGAAAGTGGCAGGCTACTAAAAGATCTGGTGACTGAACTAGCAGGGAACTGATTTCAGAGCTCCAAAAATTTCCTCCTAGACTCCTTGTGGGTTGGGGAAAGGCAAAGTAAATCTAGCCTGGTGATTGTCCTCTGGGAGGTCTCCAGTTTCTCTAAACAAAAGCAGGTTCACAAGAGCAACTTAGAAATGCCCTAAAGTATTAATGCAGTGGAGGGAGAGAGATGACTTCAGCTTTAAATGTGTGTTCTGCATGTGGCAGAAGGTGGGGGGAAGGCAGGGAGCTGTGCCTTGCAGATGTGTTGTAATTGCTCTGTCTGCTGGCTTCTGGGAGAGGCAAAGAGCAGCACTGCTTGTAGGAAATGCCTGAAACAGCCTTGTTAAGTTGTCTGTCTGCAAAGGAGGCTGTGTGGCTGTGAATCCTCAGGGGGGTTAGGTGCTTCTTTCTGCCTCAGAGCTCACTGCTTAAGTGCGGCTAGGAGAGCAGAGCCACTTGCCCGAGCATCCTTAGCTGGTCCTTACTGCCCAGCTTCAACAGCTCCCTTGGTTTTTGCACTGAACGCAGCAGAGCCACCTTGAGAGCTTTCACTGTGATTTTTCAAAGGTCTCCATGGAAACAGCTTCAGCTACCTCAGCCAGCACACCTGTCTTGGCTGTGATCACCATCAACACCTCTCATCCTCTGGAGAAGGGGAATTACTAGCCCCAGTAGGTGCTAACACTAAAGACGGATAGAGGAGGTGGATTTCAGCGTTGAATTCATTTCCACACCATCAGACCAGCAGCAAGCTGCAGTGTTCCCAAGAAGACCTCCCTCAATAATGCAGCAGGCACAAAAATACCCCAAGCCATTCCCCACTTGCTGAGAGAGAGAAAGAAAATAGGAATCTCTACCCAAATTACCTAAGCATTGGTATCCTGCAGTGCTAACAGTGGTGTTAAACCTTCCCTCCAACAGGATAGATGGGAAGTGAGTGCAGTGCTCTTTAGATTCACTTAATGGTATGAATAAGCAGGGTTCAATAAACAGAACAGACCTATGAGTTGTGCTGGTTGTGTGAGGTGCCTCTTCCCTTGGTCACACTCTTTAGTCACAATCATTTTGCTGCTGTTTAGTGAGCACTTCCCCTTTTTCTTCCTGGGCCATATTTCTTGTTCAGCAATTTTTAGTCAAGGCTGTGGTGCAATGCTGTAGTCAGGGTAGTAAGCACTATAAAGCTGCCACATACCATTAAAATGACAGTTCTAATATTAAAAGGGGGTATAACCCCCTCCTCTCCCCCCCAACCTCATTGGGTGTTCAGTATGCCAAACATTTTCTTCCTGATGGCCAAAGAAGAGAATATTTTAATGCCCAGCTGGAATTCTTTTTGGTTCTTTCTCTTTCATTACTCAGACCTGCCTCAATATGTTGTTGCTCTTGTGGTGTGTGTAAGTGTTTTATTCCACACCCTTTAGACAAAACCAGTGGAAGATGGGATTGCACAGCCCTTGGAAAGGTTGCTTCTGCTGCTTGATGCCATGGGATCTGCTTTTGTTGAGTTCTCATCCTAGCTAAATCATTTCCTCCTCCTCCTCAAACCCCATTGCAAGGTATTCTTGCTCCAGCAGCCCTCTTGGCATGTGTCAGGAATTGTGGGGCTTGCTTAGGAGAGGTTTTAGATAGTAAAAGGCATCATTTTAATAGCTGTTTGTGGGTAAGATGAATATATTTCATGCTTAAACAGTAGCTGCAAGGCTAAGCTGGGCTTTGTCTAAATTAGAGCCACCTCCCCCCTTCCCCCAGAGTAATAACTGAAAGCTAAACCAAACCCTGCCCCCCACCACTTTCTGAACCCAGGCTGTAAGGCTGCATTATTAACTTGACAAGGGGAATCAAGCTACCTCTTTCACACAGGCTCAAGCCTGTCTGTTCTTCAGTGATCACTGATGTCAACAAAGCCCCACATATGCTGTCCTGCCCTTGTCTGTCTCCTCCTGGACTGTGATTGAATTCCAGAGCATGAAAAGGCTACAATAATACCTGCAGATGCATGGGGTAGGTGCAGTGAGATGGGAGATGTGGGTCCATGTGGAGTGCTTCACAGCAGCGGCAAGCCCTGCGCAGAATTCACACTGGAGACCTGCTCATAAATTCATAGAATCATAGAATAGTTTGGGTTGGAAGGGACCTTAAAGGTCATCCAGTTCCAACCCCCTGCCATGGGCAGAGATGCCTCCCACCAGCCCAGGTTACTCAAGGCCTCATCCAGCCTGGCCTTGAATGCCTCCAGGGAGGGGGAAATCTGTAACCTCCTTGGGCAGCCTCTTCTAGTGTCTCACCACCCTGGATGTGGCTCTGATCAGGTGACCTCATTGTGGCCTTCCAGGATCTGAAGGGGTCTACAGGAAGGCTGGGGAGGGACTGCTCAGGATCTCAGGGAGTGATAGGACTAGGGGGAATGGAATGAAGCTGGAGGTGGGGAGATTCAGGCTGGAGGGGAGGAGGAAGCTCTTCCCCATGAGAGTGGTGAAGCCCTGGAATGGGTTGTCCAGGGAGGTGGTCGAGGCCCTGTCCCTGGAGGTGTTTAAGGCCAGGCTGGATGAGGCTCTGGCTCAGCCTGATCTAGTGTGAGGTGTCCCTGCCCATGGCAGGGGGGTTGGAACTGGATGATCCTTGTGGTCCCTTCCAACCCTGACTGGTACTATGATACTATGATACTATGATACTATGATCTAGCGTGAGGTGTCCCTGCCTGTGGCAGGGGGGTTGGATGTGGATGATCTTTGAGATCCCTTCCAACCCTGACAAATCTATGCTTCTATGATCCAATATAGGGATCCTGTTTGGGCAAAACTCCTAAGAATTAGAATGTGCTGAGCTATTAAGATACTTGCAGCTATTCCTGAGGAGAAGTAGAAACATCTAAATAAGAAACAGGTAAAAAATGTCTCCCAGGAAAGAGGAAATTTATCCCAGTGTAAAGAATCACCAGTCCCCTGTGTTCCAGCCCATTCTGCTAATTAACTTGGTCTGATGAATTTGTTGTGTTTTGGGCTATACTTAATCCTGAGGCTAAGTTCTGGCTTCCAGAGATAACTAGAAAATAAAATCAGAGAGCTTGTGTTCATGATCATTTTCAAATCAGCAAGGACAGGCCCCAACTCCAGCAGACCATCAGAAGGTGAGGTGAAACCCAGGTGCAGAAAACAGGGATAATAAAAAGTCACAGAATGGTCTGGGTTGGAAGGGACCTCCAAAGGTCATCCAGTCTAACCCCTCTGCAGTCAGCAGGGACATCCTCAACTAGATCAGGCTGCCCTATTGAGCCTCATGTCTTCAAAAGTGCTTTTAGAATTAGGCTGGAAAATGTTTCCTGCATACTGACACCCCCCACCACCCCCCCAATAATGAAGCAGGTTCCATGAAAGTGATTGTTACTGTATTTCATTAAGAATTGTTCACAGAATAGAACTGAATTAACCAGGTTGGAAAAGACCTCAGAGACCATCAAGTCCAACCTCTCACCCAACACCATCTAATCAACTAAACCATGGCACCAAGTGCCTCATCCAGGCTCTTCCTAAACACCTCCAGGGATGGTGACTCCACCACCTCCCTGGGCAGCACATCCCAATGGCCAATCTCTGTCTCTGTGAAGAACTTCTTCCCAACATCCAGCCTAAACTTCTCCTGGCACAGCTTGAGACTGTGTCCTCTTGTTCTGGTGCTGGCTGCCTGGGAGAAGAGACCAACCCCCACCTGGCTATAACCTCCCTTCAGGTAGCTGGAGAGAGCAAGAAGGTCTCCCCTGAGCCTCCTCTTCTCCAGGCTAAGCAACCCCAGCTCCCTCAGCCTCTCCTCCCAGGGCTGTGCTCCAGACCCCTCCCCAGCTTTCTTGCCCTTCTCTGGACACATTGCAGCAACTCAAAAGTTTCTTATCACCTGATTTTCCTCCTGACCAACGTTCTGCAGGACATAAACTCCTAAATGAGTCCATCCAGCAAGAGTAAAAGATTACTTAAGACTCTAATGGGCCACAAATTGGATTGCTGCACAATCCTCTAATCTGTTGTCTCTGTTCTTCTTTCTGTGTAACTAAGACTAAGGAAAAGGAGGGGGGTGGGGGGGTGAAATTAAAGCTCTGAGCTGCTGTCAGCTGTAATTATGCCCAGCACAGATAAAATGTCCTGACCTGGGAGAGGTAGGTCAAATGTCAGAAAAAGCTTATGGGAAACAGTAGAAGGTTGAAGGCTTCTAAATAAGCTTTGCAAGTATTTACCTCCTTTTTTTTTTTTTGGGGTGGGGGTGGTAGGAAATAGCTGTGAATTTCCAGACCAGGAGGAAAAAAAAATAGAGATGATAGAAAATGTCACAGCAGTTCTACAGTGACCCCTTTCTATGCTAATCTCTTGTCAGGCATACTGATGAGTTAAGTGGCTTAATAATTATTTCCCCATCAGGGATGACATTTATTGATGCCTCTTCAGCAGACAGCTCTTTCTTTCTGTTATCATTATTCTGATGTCTGGGTTAGGCCAGCTTAAGTCATGATGCTTCATGCTGCCTGTGTGCACACAGCCGTGGTGAAGCTGGAACCAGTCTGTTTCAGTTCCCTGGATTTGCTGATCCATTCTGTTCTGCTCAGGAATTCCTTGCACAGGCAGCAAAAGAATAGAATAGAATAGAATAGAATAGAATAGAATAGAATAGAATAGAATAGAATAGAATAGAATAGAATAGAATAGACCAGGTTGGAAGAGACCTTCAAGATCATCGTGTCCAACCCATCAACCAACACCACCCAACCAACTAACCCATGGCACCAAGCACGCCATCAAGTCTCCTCCTGAACACCTCCAATGATGGCGACTCCACCACCTCCCCAGGCAACCCATTCCAATGGGCAATCACTCTCTCTGTGTAAAACTTCCTTCTAACCTCCTCCTGTTCCTGATGCAGTCCAGGATGCCACTGGCCTTCTTGAATGCCTGGGCACACTGCTGGCTCATGTTCAGCCTATTATCAACCAGCACCCCCAGGTCCCTTTCCACCTGGTTGCTCTCAGCCACTCTGACCCCAGCCTGTAGCACTGCCTGGGGTTGTTGTGGCCAAAGTGCAGAACCTGGCACTTGGATGTGTTCAATCTCCTGCCCTTGGCCTCTGCCCATCTGCCCAGCCTGTCGAGGTCCCTCTGCAGAGCCTCTTTACCCTCCAGCAGATCAACTCCTGCCCCCAGCTTGGTGTCATCAGAAAATTTACTGCTGATGGACTCAATGCCCTCATCCAGGTCATCAATGAAGATGTTAAAGAGCACAGGGCCCAGCACTGATCCTTGGGGGACTCCACTACTGACTGGCCACCAGCTGGATGTGGCACCATTCACCACCACTCTCTGGGCTCGGCCATCCAGCCAGTTTCTAACCCAGCACAGAGTGCTGCTGTCCAAGCCATGGGCTGACAGCTTGGCCAGGAGTTTGCTATGGTGGACGGTGTCAAAGGCCTTGCTGAGGTCCAGGTAGACTACATCCACAGGCCTCCCCACATCCACCAGGCGGGTCACCTGATCATAGAAGGAGATCAGGTTGGTCAGGCAGGACCTGCCCTTCCTAAATCCATGCTGGTTAGGCCTGATCCCTTGGCCATCCTGTAATAGAACTTTGGGGTTTGCTGGAAGTGAAAATCCATTCCAAATACCAAAATTCAGTACCTCTCAGGACTGCAGTGATGCCAAGTTTAGTTATAGTCATCTGTTAGGGGTCTCTTGTTAGCTGGAGGAGTGACTTAAACCTGGAGGAGTGACTTAAACCCAGAGGAGTGACTTAAACCTTGCTCATGAAGGCCAAAGGAGGAAGTTTTACACACAGAGAGTGATTGCCCATTGGAATGGGCTGCCTGGGGAGGTGGTGGAGTCACCATCACTGGAGGTGTTCAGGAGGAGACTTGATAGGGTGCTTGGTTTAATTGATTAGGTGGTGTTGGATGTTGGGTTAGACACGATGATCTTGAAGGTCTCTTCCAACCTGGTCTATTTCTATTCTATTCTATTCTATTCTATTCTATTCTATTCTATTCTATTCTATTCTATTCTATTCTATTCTATTCTATTCTAAGCTGCATCAAAATCAGTGTGAGCAGCAGGGTGAGGGAGGGGATTCTCTGTTCTGCTCAGACCTCACCTGGAGTACTGCATCCAGTGATGGTGTCCCCAGCATAAGAGAATCAACAAGGGCAATGTAATAGTTGATGCTTTTTAAGATATTCCTGAAGTATTACATGAGTAGCAAGAAGGGCAAGGTCCATCTGCTGCTGTGTGGAGTCACAGGCTCACAGGATGTTAGGGGTTGGAAGGGACCGCAGGAGATCATCAGCTCCAACCCCCCTGCCAGAGCAGGACCAGATAATCCAGCACAGGTCACACAGGAACACATCCAGGTGGGGCTGGAAAGGCTCCAGAGAAAGAGACTCCACAACCTCTCTGGGCAGCCTGCTCCAGGGCTCTGTGACCCTCACAGTGAAGAAGTTCCTCCTCATGCTGAGGTGGAACCTCCTGGGCTGGAGTTTGTATCCATTGCCATTTGTCCTATCCTGGGGTGCAAGTGAGCAGAGCCTGCCCCCTCCTTCCTAGCAGTATCACAGTATCACTTTGGTTGGAAAGGACCTCAGGGATCATCGAGTCCAACCTATCAACACAGACCCCATGCCTAGACTATGGCACCAAGTGCCACGTCCAATCTCCCCTTGAACGCCTCCAGGCTCAATGACTCAACCACCTCCCTGGGCAACCCGTTCCAATGCCGAATGACTCGCTCGGTGAAGAACTTCCTCCTCACCTCGAGTCTAAACCTCCCCGGTGCAGCTTGAGACTGTGTCCCCTTGTTCTGGTGCTGGTGGCCTGGGAGAAGAGGCCAACCCCCTCCTGGCTACAACCACCCTTCAGGTAGTTGTAGAGGGCAATGAGGTCACCCCTGAGCCTCCTCTTCTCCAGGCTAAACAATCCCAGCTCCCTCAGCCTCTCCTCATAGGGCTTGTGCTCAAGGCCTCTCCCCAGCCTTGTTGCCCTTCTGTGGACACGCTCAAGTGTTTCGATGTCCTTCTTAAACTGAGGGGCCCAGAATTGGACACAGTACTCAAGGTGCGGCCTAACCAATGCAGAGTCCAGGGGCACTATGACCTCCCTGCTCCTGCTGGCCACACTATTCCTAATGCAGGCCAGGATGCTATTGGCCCTCCTGGCCACCTGGGCACACTGCTGGCTCATATTCGGGTGGCTGTCAGTCAGCACCCCCAGGTCCCTCTGTGTTTGGGAGCTCTCAGCCACTCCGACCCCAGCCTGTAGCTCTGCATGGGATTGCCGTAGCCAAAGTGCAGCACTCGGCACTTGGACTTGTTGAATGCCATCCCATTGGCCTCTGCCCATCTGTCCCATCGGTCGAGGTCCCTCTGCAGAGCCTTTCTACCCTCTAACTGACTAACATCTGCCCCTAACTTGGTGTCATCTGCAAACTTGCTGATGACTGACTCTACTCCTTCATCCAGATCATCAACGAATATGTTGAAGAGGACAGGGCCCAGCACTGATCCCTGGGGGGCACCACTGGTGACTGGCCTCCAGCTGGATGTGGCACCGTTCACTACCACTCTCTGGGCCCGGCCCTCCAGCCAGTTCCTAACCCAGCACAGAGTGTAATGGTCCAATCCACGGGCTGACAGCTTAGTCAGCAGTTTGCTGTGGGGGACGGTGTCAAAGGCCTTGCTGAAGTCCAGGTAGACCACATCCACAGCCTCCCCACATCCACCAGGCGGGTCACCTGATCATAGAAAGAGATCAGGTTGGAGAGGCAGGATCTGCCCTTCCTGAATCCAGATATTCCAGCCCTCAGATATTTATCAACATTGGTGAAATCCCCTCTCAGTCTTCTCCTCTCCAGACTAACCAGCCCCAGGTCTCAGCCTCTGCTCACCAGGCAGTGCTCCAGTCCATCAATTATCCTTGTATCACAGTATCACCAAGGTTGGAAGAGACCTCAAAGATCATCGAGTCCAACCCGTCACCACAGACCTCATGACTAGACCATGGTTCCAAGTGCCACATCCAATCCCCTCTTGAACACCTCCAAGGAAGGTGACTCCACCACCTCCCTGGGCAGCACATTCCAATGACGAATGACTCGCTCAGTGAAGAACTTTCTCCTCACCTCCACCCCAAACTTCTCCTGGCAGAGCTTGAGCCCTCCCTTGGACTCTCCAGCAGATCCCTGTCCCTCTTGAACTGGGGAGCCCAAAACTGGATGCAATATTCCAGGTGAGGTCTCAGCAGGGCAGAGCAGAGGGGGAGGAGAGCCTCCCTGGATCTGTCAGCAGTGCCCTAATCTCTGCCCTTGATCAAAATTCCTGTGTGGAAGCTGTGGCTATCTCTGAGCAGTAACTCACTGGGTAGGGGATGGCTTTGCCATGCTTGGAGTGGAGGACAGATAATGTCATTTTTGCATGCTGCCAGCTGGTACACATTGACGCAGGAGTCACCAACTCCAATCTGATAAAAGGCACTGCTGCCCTTGGATGCCTCTCAATTCTCCACAGCTGACACTTCACACCTGGAGTGACCACTTGGGGGAAAGAAATTTACATAGCTTTAAATCTGCTGCTTTTGATATACCAGGGGGGGGAAAAAATGGCACTTGGATAATTGAAATCTGATGACAGAAATTATGGCTCTCCAAGAGCTGAAATTTGTTATTCCCTGTGTGTGGCTTCTGCTGTGTCTTCTGCATCTGCACCAGCAGTGAAGTGGTTGGCTCTGAATATCTGCATTAGATTGCTTTCTAATAATCAGATTCAAGTGTTTCATCATCTGTTTGCACTTGCCCTTGTAACTGGAGGCCTGGCACGGCTCTGGACGTGCAGAGTATCACAGGTTCACTCAGATCAAACCTGCTTGTGAAGGAGCTTCAACACAGACCTCAGCCTTTTGTACCTGAAGGAGGAATTGTGCTGTGTATAGCAGGCACAGCTCAGCTTCCCCTGCTCGAGCCTGTGTGCCTGAGCCCAGGATTTAGGGACTCACAGATTGCATTGGGTTCGAAATGATCTTCAAAAGTCATCTTGTCCACCCCCCCACACCGTGCAGGCAGTAGGGACACCTCCAACTCCAGCAGGCTGCCCAGGGACACATCAAGGCTGATCTTCAATCTCTCCAGGACAGGGCTTCAACCACATCCCTGGGCAGCCTGTTCCAGTATTTCATCACCATCATTGTAAAGAACTTCCTCCTGATGTACAACCCAAATCTCCTCTGCTCCAGTTTCAAACCATTGTCCCTCATCCTATCACTACAAGCCCTTCTAAACAGTCCCTCCCCAGCCTTGCTGTAGGTCCCCTTCAGATACTGGAATGTAGCTCTAAGGTCTCCCTGTAGCCTTCTCTTCTCCAGGCTGAGCAGCCACACTTCTTTCAGCCTGTCTTCACTGGAGAGGTTCTCCAGCCCTCTGATCATCTTTGTGGCCTTTGTGGCCTTCCTCTTCCCCTGCTCCAGCAGGGTCTTTTGCTTCTTGTGTTGGAGGTCCCATAGCTGTATGTAGCACTCCAGGTGAGGTCTCACCAGAGCAGAGTATAGTGGCAGAATCCCCTCTCTTCATCTGATGGCCACAATTCTATTGATGCAGCCCAGGCTGCCATTGGCCCTCTGGGCTGCAAGTGCCCATTGCTGCCTCATGTCCAGCTCCTCATACACCAGTACCCCAAGCCCTTTTCTGCAGGGCTGCTCTCAATTCCATCACTCCCCAGCCTTTTTTGATACTGAGGATTACTCTGACCTGGGTGCAGGACCTTGCACTTTGCCTTTTTGAACCTCATGAGATTCTCCTTGTTAGGGACTTAATCTCTTTTACAACTTTTCTCTTTATACAGAATAGAGAATTAACCAGGTTGGAAAAGACCCAGCAAAGCAATTTCCTTCTGGGTTCTTTGAGAGGGGGAGGTGAGGGGCTGAGGGTTTTTTTGGCCTCCTCTGTGCTTTTACTTAGCCTAGCCATCAAATAGCACAGAAGCTTAAGGGCTGGAAGGGACCTCAAAAGCTCATCCAATCCAGCCCCTCTGACAGAGAAGGGTCATCTGTACTGGATAGGATAGGATAGGATAGGATAGGATAGGATAGGATAGGATAGGATAGGATAGGATAGGATAGGATAGGATAGGATAGGATAGGATAGGATAGGATTAACCAGGTTGGGAAAGACCTCAGAGATCATCAAGTTTCATAGTTTCATAGTTTCATTCAGGGTTGGAAGGGACCACAAGGATCATCTAGTTCCAACCCCCCTGCCATGGGCAGGGAAACCAACCTCTCACCCAACACCATCTCATCAACTAAACCATGGCAGCAAGTGCCTCATCCAGGCTCTTCCTAAACACTTCCAGGGATGGTGACTCCACCACCTCCCTGGGCAGCACATCCCAATGGCGAATGACTCTCTCAGTGTAGAACTTTCTCCTCACCTTGAGCCTAAACCTCCCTTGGTTTCTTGCCCTTCTCTGGACACCTTCCAGCATCTCAACATCTTTCCTACACTGAGGAGCCCAGAACTGGACACAGGACTCAAGGTGTGGCCTGACCAGTGCTGAGCACAGGGCACAATGACTTCCCTGCTCCTACTGGCTATTCCTGATGCAGGCCAGGATGCCATTGACCTTCTTGGCCACGTGGGCACACTGCTGGCTCATGTTCATCTGCTGTCAAGCAGTACCCCCAGGTCCCTTTCTGCCTGGCTGCTCTAAGCCACTCTGACTCCAGCCTGTAGTCCTGCCTGGGGGCATCCAGCCTAAACCTCCCCTGGTGTAGCTTGAGACTGTGTCCTCTTGTCCTATCACTGCTTGCCTGGGATGCTCATTTCTCCCTCTCAGGAAAACAATTTGCATGTCCTTGAGAGTCAAGCTTATATAAAGTCATCATCAAAGCACAAAAGTTCATTAACAAAGCACAATGAAATGAATTAAATACATTAGATACTCATTAAATATTCGCAAATAAAAATACAGATGTCCTTGTTCTTGAAGTACTTAATGGAGCACACAGAGGGGGAAAAACAACACAACTTTGTCATCCTCTGAACCGTGCGCTAGCAAAACAACTCCAACAAAATCCATTGAGAAGGGGGAGGGGCAACAAAAAAAACCCCAAACCCCCCCAACCAACCGATTGAAGTGCTATTTTTAACAGAGATCTTCCTAGTATCATAGTATCATTCAGGGTTGGAAGGGACCACAAGGATCAGCTAGTTCCAACCCCCTGCCATGGGCCGGGACACCCCACACTACATCAGCCTGGCCACAGCCTCATCCAGCCTGGTCTTAAACACCTCCAGGGACAGGGCCTCAACCACCTCCCTGGACAACCCATTCCAGGGTCTCACCACTCTCATGGGGAAGAACCTCCTCCTCACATCTAGCCTGAATCTCCCCACCTCCAGCTTCAGTCCATTCCCCCTAGTCCTATCACTCCCTGAGATCCTGAGAAGTCCTTCCCCAGCCTTCCTGTAGCCCCCTGCAGATCCTGGAAGGCCACAATGAGGTCACCTGGGAGCCTTCTCTTCTGCAGACTGAACAGCCCCAACTCCTTCAGTCTGTCCTCACAGGAGAGGTGCTCCAGCCCTCTGCTCATCCTCCTGGCCCTTCTCTTGCAAAGAGATTGATGCTGGCAAATTGGGGAAGCATTGAAACGATCAGTGGAGCAACTTTTGTTTATGCAGCGCAACGGTAGGGCTCCTGCCACGCAATTTGCTGCCGGTTTGAATCCCAAATGAAGCACATTAGAGAAGCTGGAGATTAAAGCCTGAGAGGAGAAACATTTCTCTGCCCGCAATAATGTTGTAATAAAGAAGAGGAACTAAAAAAGCCCTGGCCAGGCTTTGAAATGTTAAGTAATCTTTGGGAGGCACAGTCAGAAGTGTGGCTTTTTATTAATATCACTCACTGGGGTTTTATTTTTCGCCATAAACCTTTCTATTAAATGGAACACTCAAATGGCTCTTCACCCAGGAAAACGAAATATGGGGGTGGGGCAGGAGGGAGGGGGGAGAAGGGAGAGGCAAAAAGCAAAGCCCAGAGGACAGTGCAGTGGTTTAAGTATCTACAGTGGGATTGTGGGAGCCATTTATAAGTAATAATCATAATTAGAATGAAACCTCTAAGTATTATTTCCTTGTAATTTCTCTGTCACTTTTATCCTCGACTACTGTACTTGGGTAGTGCTGATCTGGCTTTTTTTCCCCCCCTTTTTAATTTTTTTTCCCTTTTTAATTTTTTTCACGTTTTAATTTTTTCTCTTTTTATTTTTTCCTTTTTTATTTTCCCTTTCCCCCCTTCCCTCTTTTTATTTTTCCCCCTTTGTATTTTTCCCCTTATTTATTTTCCCCCTTTTTTATTTTCCCCCTGTATTATTTTTTCCCTTTTTATATTTTTCCCTTTTTATATTTTTCCCTTTTATATTTTCCCTTTTATATTTTCCCCCTTTTTATTTTTACCTTTTTTTATCTTTTCCTCTTTTTTATGTTTTTCCCCTTTTTCATCTTTTTCCCTTTTTTGTCTTTTCCTTTTTTTTTTTTTTTTTGGTTTTCCCTTTTTTATCTTTTTACCTTTTATATTTTTTCCCTATTTTATTTCCCCCTCCTTTTTATTTATCCTTTTTTTTTTTCCTTCCCCCTTTTTTATCTTTTCCTTTTCTTATCTTTTCCTTTTTTATCTTTTCCTCTTTTTTATCTTTTTCCTTTTTTATGTTTTCCCTTTTTTGTTTTCCCTTTTTTATCTTTTCCTGTTTTTATCTTTTTTCCTTTTTTATCTTTTTTTTCTTTTTTATATTTTCCCCTTTTTATCTTTTTCCTTTTTTATGTTTTCCCTCCTTTATCTTTTTCTTTTTTTATCTTTTTCTCTTTTTTATCTTTTTCCCTTTTTATCTCTTCCCTTTTTTATCTTTTCCTCTTTTTTATCTTTTCCTCTTTTTTATCTTTCCCCCTTTTTTATCTCTTCCCTTTTTTATTCTTTTCTTTTTTTATCTTTTCCCTTTTTTATCTTTTCCCCCTTTTTTATCTTTTTCTCTTTTTTGTATTTTCCCTTTATTATGTTTTCTTTTTCTTTTATCTTTTTCTTTTTATATATCTTTTCCATTTTTAACTTTTCTCTTTCTATCTTTTTCCCCTTTTTATCTTTTTTCCTTTTTTATCTTTTCCCCCTTTTTATATTTTCCCATTTTTTTGGTTTTCCCCCTTTTTATTTTCCCTTTTTTCTTTTTTCCTTTTTCTTTTTCCTTTTTTCCCTTTCCTTTTTCTTCCTTTTTTTTTTCCCCCCCTTTTTTTTCTTTCCTTTTATAATTTTTTTTTCTCTTGGTAATAAGTAAAAATTTTAATGACCTGAAAGCTCTGCAGGAACACAACACAAAAGGGCTGTTATTGATGCTAATGGCTCTCATCTAGCACTGAATTAGCCCCCGGGTCACTTCTTGCTGCAGTTTAACATTTCCTGTCTTAGTTCATCAATAGCATCCTTTCTGAATTAAAAGAAATATTCCAAGCTCTAAATGGAAGTAGGAGGATGATGAAATTGAGAGCAGCCCTGCAGGAAAGGACTTGGGGATGCTGGTGGATAAGGAGCTGGCTGTGATCCAGCAATGGGCCCTGGCAGCCCAGAAGGCCAGTGGCAGCCTGGCCTGCATCAGGAACAGTGTGGTCAGCAGGAGCAGGGAGGTCATTCTGCCCTGTGCTCAGCACTGGTCAGGCCACACCTTGAGTTCTGTGTCCAGTTCTGGGTTCCTCAGTTTAGGAAAGATGTTGAGATGCTGGAAGGTGTCCAGAGAAGGGCAACAGAGCTGGGGAGGGGTCTGGAGCACAGCCCTGTGAGGAGAGGCTGAGGGAGCTGGGGTTGCTTAGCCTGGAGAAGAGGAGGCTCAGGGGAGACCTTCTTGCTCTCTCCAACTCCCTGAAAGGAGGTTGTAGCCAGGTGGGGCTTGGTCTCTTCTCCCAGGCAAGCAGCATCAGAACAAGAGGCCACAGTCTGAGGCTGTGCCAGGGGAGGTTTAGGCTGGAGGTGAGGAGAAAGTTCTTCCTAGCAAGAGAGATTGGCCATTGGAATGTGCTGCCCAGGGAGGTGGTGGAGTCACCATAGCTCGAGGTGTTTAGGAAGAGCCTGGATGAGGCACTTGCTGCCATGGTTTAGTTGGTTAGATGGTGTTGGGTGATAGGTTGGACTTGATGGTCTCTGAGGTCTTTTCCAACCTGGTCAATCCTATCCTATCCTATCCTATCCTATCCTATCCTATCCTATCCTATCCTATCCTATCCTATCCTATCCTATCCTATCCTATCCTATCTTATCCTATCTAGTACAGATGACCCTTCTCTGTCAGAGGGGCTGGATTGGATGAGCTTTTGAGGTCCCTTCCAGCCCTTAAGCTTCTGTGCTATTTGATGGCTAGGCTAAGTAAAAGCACAGAGGAGGCCAAAAAAACCCTCAGCCCCTCACCTCCCCCTCTCAAAGAACCCAGAAGGAAATTGCTTTGCTAGGTTCCCACCCATCCTTTAAAATGCAGCCGTTTCATGCTTTGCTCACAGGGTCATTACTGGTATGACAATATCACCTCTTTGTTTTCAGGATCTGTCATCCCCTGGCTGAAGGGCTTGACTCCCAGGGTGAGTCCTGATAAGGATGTGGAAGCTGGTGGGAAATTCCAGGCAGAATGAAGGGATCTGTTTTGGGCTCGAAGCAGCTGCACAGTCTCACTTACACCTGCCTCAGCCAAGGGGATTTGCTGAAGCAGCTCCCCACAAAGGCTTCCTTGCTCTCCTGTTTTCCTGCAGCTTGACAGTTCTGATGGAAGATGCAAGTTCTCCTGTGCTCCAGACCCCAAACTAAGCAGAGGGCAGGCTGACCTCTCTTGATTATGCAGGGGCTATTTAAAGGCAGAGACATAATCCTTCTATCTGAAAAAAATACAACACAAACCCAGCACCAAAGCCTTAAAACCAACCCTGCTCTATTTCCTCTTGCTACTTTGTCCCTGGAGGTGCTCCAAAAGGGATTGGATGTGGCACTGGAAGCCATGGTTTAGTTAGTCAGGAGGTGTTGGGTTGGAGTTGATGACCTCTGAGGTCTTTTCCAGCCTTTTTGAGTCTATGATTCTTGTGTCTGATTTCCTGGCTACCTTTCAGTAATTTGTCTCTCATTAAGGGAAACAAAACCACCACAGAAAACACAAACCCAAAACTAAGCAACAACCAAAAAAACCCCACCCCAAAACAAAAGAAAAACCCTTAAAGACACAAGGACAAACCAGATCAGAACTGTGCTGACAACCCCAGGTGATGTTACTTCTGCCCTGTAATGTGGTGTGCCTGTGATCCTTGTACTTAAAATTGCCACACTGGGCTGCTTAAATCCCCTTTGCTTTTACACCTTCAGCCCTTTTCAACTACCCTTTTGGATTTATTTAATTTTTTTTGGGGGTGGTGTTGGTTTTCACCCAGAAAGATGGAATCAAAAGAGAGGGCAGGGAGGGGATGGTATCCAAGCTCCTGGCCAAGCTGTCAGCCCATGGCTCGGACAGCAGCACTCTGAGCTGGGTTAGGAACTGGCTGGAGGCTGAGAACCCTGGGGCATGGTGGTGAATGGTGCCACAGCCAGCTGGCAGCCAGGCACCAGTGGTGTGCCCCAGGGATCAGTGCTGGGCCCCATCCTCTTTAACATCTTTGTTGATGATCTGGATGAGGGCATTGAGTCCATCATCAGTAAATTTGCAGATGACAGCAAGCTGGGGGCAAGAGTTGATGTGCTGGAGGGTAGAGAGGTTTTGCAGAGAGACCTCGACAGGCTGGGCAGATGGGCAGAGGCCAAGAGCAGGAGATTGAACACATCCAAGTGCCAGGGGCTGCACATTGGCCACAACAACCCCAGGCAGTGCTACAGGCTGGGGTCAGAGTGGCTGAGAGCAGCCAGGTACAAAGAGACCTGGGAGTACTGGTTGATGGCAGGCTGAACATGAGCCTGCAGTGTGCCCAGGTGGCCAAGAAGGCCAATGGCATCCTGGCCTGCATCAGGAACAGTGCAGCCAGCAGGAGCAGGGAGGTCATTGTGCTCTGTGTTCAGCACTGGTTAGGCCACATCTTGAGTCCTGTGTCCAGTTCTGGGCCCCTCAGGTTAGGAAGGATGTTGAGTTGCTGGAAGGTGTCCAGAGAAGGGCAAGAAAGCTGGGGAGGGGTCTGGAGCACAGCCCTGTGAGGAGAGGCTGAGGGAGCTGGGGTTGCTTAGCCTGGAGAAGAGGAGGCTCAGGGGAGACCTTCTTGCTCCCTCCAACTCCCTGAAGGGAGGTTGTAGCCAGGTGGGAGTTGGTCTCTTCTCCCAGGCAGCCAGCACCAGAACAAGAGAACACAGTCTCAGGCTGTGCCAGGGGAGGTTTAGGCTGGAGGTGAAGAGAAATTTCTTCCCAGAAAGCGAGATTGGGCATTGGAATGTGCTGCCCAGGGAGGTGGTGGAGTCACCATCACTGGAGGTGTTCAAAAAGGGATTGGATCAAGAAGGGATTGGATGTGGCATTTGGTGCCATGGTTTAGTTGTCATGAGGTCCTGTGTGACAAGTTGGGCTTGGTGATCTTTAAGGTCTTTTCCAACCTTGTTGATTCTATGATTCTATTCTATTCTATGGATGTGGCACTTGCAGCCATGGTGCAATTGTTCTGTGGTGTTAGGCATTAGGCATTAGGTTGGCCTTGATGATCAGTCACCATCCCTGGAGGTGTTCAAGAGGGGATTGGAGGTGGCACTTGGTGCCATGGTTTAGTCATGGGGTCTGTGGTGACAGGTTGGACTTGATGATCTTTGAGGTCTCTTCCAACCTTGGTGATACTGTGATACTGTGATCTCTGAGGTCTTTTCCTACCTTATTGATTCTAAATGTTTCTAAGCTGACACTTGAATGGAAGAAAAGTCCACAGTATGATTCCCTTCTGATTTATTTGGCTTGAGACAAGCATGGCTGTGACTCACAAACCATGCAGCACACTTTGCTTGCATTTGATAGCAGTGCTGTGTAATTTGTGTGTGTTAATGCAATCATCTGCGTGCTCAGCTCCTTCCTCTCCCAAACCATTCCTGTGTGGCACAAAGGAGTTAACATTTCTGGTGTTTCCTTGCAAAGAAGGGCAAAGAGAACTTCTCCAGTTGACAACAGTCTTCAAGAGAGGCAGGCAACACTTAGAGTACCAGGAGCCAGGCACTCTCTTTTTTGCTTACCTTAATACTTCTCTACCATTTCAAATCTTAATGAGCAAAAACTTCACAGCTTGAGCCTAGAAGTGAAGCTAAATTACATCCTTTGCAGTGAGATGGGAAAGCTTAGCATTTAGCCAGAGTGGAAGGCCAATTCTTTGGGGTTTCAGGGAAGCACTGTGGTTGATGATGTTAATGAAGGTGGTAGCTAGAAATTCCTGAGAATGGGATGCTCCTGCATCAGCCTGGGCAGGCAGAGAGGCCACAGTGGGGCTCCCCAACGGGCAGGACTGGCAGCAGGTGAAAGAAGTTATTAGAACCCACCGGCAGGACTGACCATTCTGTGAGAAATCAAAGTGGCCACTGCTTTTCTCTACTCTTGTTCTCTTTGCAGCTTTTTAATCTATTCTCTTTCTCTTAAAAAATGGCTTTCTGTTTTTCTTTTTACCCTCTCCCTCCTCTCCCTCCTCTCCCTCCTCTCCCTCCTCTCCCTCCTCTCCCTCCTTTTCCTCCTCTCCCTCCTCTCCCTCCTTTTCCTCCTCTCCCTCCTTTTCCTCCTCTCCCTCCTCTCCCTCCTTTCCCTCCACTCCCTCTTATCCCTCCTCTCTTTTCCTCCCCTTTCCTCCCCTTTCCTCCCCTTTCCTCCTCTTTCCTCCCCTCTTCTCTTCCTTTTCCTCCCCTTTTCTCTTCCCTTTCCCCCCTTCTCTTTTAGCCAAGAGAGCCAATGGGATCCTGGAGTGCAGCAAAAAAAGTGTGGCCAGTAGGGCTAAGGAGGTTCTTCTCCCCCTCTGCTCTGCCCTGTTGAGACCTCACCTGCAATCCTGTGTCCAGTTCTGGGCTCCCCAGTTTAAGAGAGACAGAGACCTGCTGGAGAGAGCCCAAGGGAGAGCCAAGAGGAAGCTTAGGGGGCTTGAGCATCTCCCCGGTGAAGAGAGACTGAGAGCACTGGGGCTGTTTAGTCTGGAGAAGAGGAGGCTGAGAGGGGATCTGATCAATGCCTATCAATATATGAGGGGGGAGGGGGGGTCAAGTGTCCAAGCTCTTTTGGGTGATGCACAGTAATAAGCCAAGGACCAGTGGATACAAACTTGAACATAGAAGGTTTCATTTCAACATGAGGAGACACTTCTTTACTGTGGGGGTGACAGAGCCCTGGAGCAGGCTGCCCAGGGGGGTTGTGGAGTCTCCTTCTCTGGAGACTTTCAAACCCCACCTGGATGCACTGCTGTGAAGACTCCTCTGGGTGAAACTGCTCTGGCAGGGGGGTTGGACCTGACGATCTCAGGAGGTCCCTTCCAACCTCTCATGTACTCTGATGAGGACAGACTGAAGGAGTTGGGGCTGTTCAGTCTGCAGAAGAGAAGGCTCCCAGGTGACCTCATTGTGGCCTTCCAGGATCTGAAGGGGGCTACAGGAAGGCTGGGGAGGGACTGCTCAGGATCTCAGGGAGTGATAGGACTAGGGGGAATGGAATGAAGCTGGAGGTGGGGAGATTCAGGCTGGATGTGAGGAGGAGGTTCTTCCCCATGAGAGTGGTGAAGCCCTGGAATGGGTTGTCCAGGGAGGTGGTTGAGGCCCTGTCCCTGGGGGTGTTTAAGGCCAGGCTGGCTGAGGCTGTGGCCAGGCTGATGTAGTGTGGGGTGTCCCTGCCCATGGCAGGGGGGTTGGAACTAGATGATCCTTGTGGTCCCTTCCAACCCTGACTGATACTATGATACTCTGATCCTGTGATACTTCCCAATGCTTCCACAGTTCATGCATGCTCAGGAGCTCCACACGCTCTGGAATGTTACTTCCAGGGTGACTTCCCCACATTCCAAGCAGGCAGTCTTGATGAAACAAAGTGCTGCACAAATCTGCCTCTCTTCATTGCTCATTCCTTACCACTCCCTCTCAAAGCTCTTATTTCCTAATCAGGAATTAGCTAATTATGTCAGTCTCTGCTATTTACTCTGACAAATATCTCCAGGCATGTGTTTAAACCTGTCTTTGAGTTTGTTTTCGGTGATAGACTGCTCTTCAGAACAAAACTGGCTATTAGCTTCTCTCAATTCTTTGATGTTATCAAACCACAACGAGCATCCCAGGATTAATTTTTAATTAATGCAGGGAGGCAGCCATAGGTGAACCCTGCCTGCTGCAGAGGCCTTCAGCTGCTTGTAGAAACAGATCAACATCCCTAAAGCAAACCTCTCTGGAGCGTGGAGTTTTCCCCCTTGCAAGTTTGTTTGAGAGCCATTTCAGTGTGATTGATTAGCTTGGGGAGGGATTGGCATTAATGAATCTCAAGCTGTTATGGCACTGCAAGGTTTAATCAATGATAAATATTAGGTGTAATTTGAGGGGGAAGGGAGGTTGCATCATCTGTTTTGTCTCTGGTTTGGGAGCTTGCTTTCTTTGCTTTTTTAATATCATCATGAGTTTACTTTAAAAACCATCAGAAACAGAGCCAGCAGTTTGAGGGAAGGGATTCTCCCCCTCTGCTCCACTCTGCTGAGACCCCACCTGGAACTCTGTGTCCAGTTCTGGAGCCTCTGTGCCAGGAAGGATCTGGAGGTGCTGGAAGGTGTCCAGAGAAGGGCCACGAGGATGAGCAGAGGGCTGGAGCTGCTCTGCTCTGAGGACTGACTGAGGGAGTTGGGGTTGTGCAGGCTGGAGAAGAGAAGATTTCAAGGAGACCTAACAAAAAGAAATCTCATTTCCTCCTTGTGTGTTTTACCTCTGCCAGGAGGTTCCAGTGTCAGCTTGCTTGGCTCTTCTGTGTTTTGTTACCTTGCTGGCTCCTCAGGAGTTGTGGCTTTTACACCATTTCTCTAACAGGGAGATTGCAGCTTTCAGCTCTTCAGTTAGAATTGTCCTAGAGTCACAGAATTGTCAGGGTTGGAAGGGACCTCAAGGATCAGCCAGTTCCAACCCCCCTGCCATGGGCAGGGACACCTCACACTACAGCAGGTTGTGGGCTGGAGATCCTCTGCTATGAGGACAGACTGAAGGAGTTGGGGCTGTTCAGTCTGGAGAAGAGAAGGCTCTCAGGAGACCTAATTGTGGCCTTCCAGGATCTGCAGGGGGCTCCAAGAAAGCTGGGGAGGGACTTTTGAGGGTGTCAGGGAGTGATAGGACTGGGGGGGATGGAGCAAAACTAGAAATGGGTAGGTTCAGATTTGATGCTAGGAAGAAGTTCTTCCCCATGAGGGTGGTGAGAGAGTGGCACAGGTTGCCCAGGGAGGTGGTGGAAGCCTCCTGCCTGGAGGTGTTTGCAGCCAGGCTGGATGTGGCTGTGAGCAACCTGCTGTGGTGTGAGGTTTCCCTGGCCATGGCAGGGGGCTTGAAACTGGCTGAGCCTTGAGGTCCCTTTCAACCCTGACAATTCTGTGATTCTATAATGCAGCTTTAGCAGAGTAGGAACAGGGCAAGGGTGTGTGTGTGTGTGTGTGGTTTTGTTTTTTACGCCATCTTTTTGTTTGGGATTCTGTTTGGTTCAATTAATTTTTCAAATCCTATATTTCTTTGCATTTTTAGGCTTTTGTTTGGGGTTTTCTGCTTCACATAATCTTTTTGTTTGGGTTTAGTAGTATCATAGTATCACTCAGGGTTGGAAGGGACCTCAGGGATCAGCTACTTCCAACCCCCCTGCCATGGGCAGGGACACCCCACACTAGATCAGCCTGGCCACAGCCTCAGCCAGCCTGGTGTTAAAACACCTCCAGGGACAGGGCCCCAACCACCTCCCTGCACAACCCATTCCAGGGCTTCACCACTCTCCTGGGGAAGAACTTCCTCCTCCCCTCCAGCCTGAATCTCCCCACCTCCAGCTTCATTCCATTCCCCCTAGTCCTATCACTGCCTGAGATCCTGAGCAGTCCTTGAGTCCTGTGTCCAGTTCTGGGCTCCTCAATTCAAGAAAGATGTTGAGATGCTGGAAGGTGTCCAGAGAAGGGCAACAAAGCTGGGGAGGGGTCTGGAGCACAGCCCTGTGAGGAGAGACTGAGGGAGCTGGGGTTGCTTAACCTGGAGAAGAGGAGGCTCAGGGGAGACCTCATTGCTCTCTCCAACTCCCTGAAGGGAGATTGTAGCCAGGTGGGGGCTGGTCTCTTCTCCCAGGCAGCCAGCACCAGAACAAGAGGACACAGTCTCAGGCTGTGCCAGGGGAGGTTTAGGCTGGAGGTGAGGAAAAAGTTCTTCCCATAAAGAGTTGCTGACCATTGGGATGTGCTGCCTGGGGAGGTGGTGGAGTCACCATCATTGAAGGTGTTCAGAAGGAGACTTGATGGGGTGCTTGGTGTCATGGGTTAGATGATCAGATGGTGCTGGGTGATAGGTTGGACATGATGATCTTGAAGGTCTCTTCCAACCTGGTCTGGTCTATTCTATTCTATTCTATTCTACTCTACTCTACTCTACTCTACTCTACTCTACTCTACTCTACTCTACTCTACTCTACTCTACCCTATCCTATCCTATCCTATCCTATCCTATCCTATCCTATCCTATCCTAATAATGCACCAGAGCTCAGGCCCAAACCTTGGGATACAGGATGTATTGGATGCAAGTCCCAGCAGTCCCAGCCAAACTAGCTGTTTCTGCCTGTTCAATGCAAAGGGGCTTTAGGAAAAGCTCAGATGAAATCTTTTGACAGTGCCCTGGTAGAAATGAAGCTGATGACAAATGGAGTAAATTACATGTGAAGGAAATTTCATATTGGCCCCATGGACAACTCCTACTTTTCTTTCAAATGAAGGCGTTCCTTGCTGGGAGATAAAAGGGTTATTGTGAGCAGGTCACACAGGTCTGCCTCAGGCTCTTGAGAGGCTGTGACTTCAGAAAGAAATGTTCATACCTCATCCCTTCCTGCTTCCAGAAAGGATATTGAATGCTGTTTGCCTAAGAAAGGTTTGAAACCTAACATCTCCCCTGCAAACACAGAGTGGGACTCCTGGGAACAGCCAGTGCTGGTGTCTCACAGGTGATGTGATAGGAAGATCTGTATCTTTTAAGTACCCAAGCCTGGGGGGACAAGAGTTTCAGGTTCCCTGTGGAAGCCTCTTGCTTTCTTTTCACAAAGAAGCAGGAAGAACCTGGCAGCTCTCTCTATCTGTCCCTCTCTCTTCTCCTAGAGAAAGCCCTAAGTATCCTGTGCCTCCTGATCCTACAAGCCTGACCTGCTGTTTCCTTCCTGGCTTCTGTCCTGATCCCTAGTCCCAGGACAGGGGTCAGAGGAGGGCCACGAAGATCATAATATGATAGTATCACAGTATCAGTCAGGGTTGGAAGGGACCACAAGAATCAGCCAGTTCCAACCTCCCTGCCATGGGCAGGGACACCCCACACTACATCAGCCTGGCCACAGCCTCAGCCAGCCTGGCCTTAAACACCTCCAGGGACGAAGCCTCAACCACCTCCCTGGACAACCCATTCCAGGGCTTCACCACTCTCATGGTGATGATCAGAGGGCTGCAGAACCTCTTCTGTGGGGACAGGCTGAGAGAGTAGGGGCTGCTTAGACTGGAGAAGACAAAGCTCCAGGGAGGGAGACCTTAGAGCAGCCTTCCAATAACTGAAGGGGGCTACAAAAAAGCCAGGAAGGGACTTTTTACAAGGGCTCGTGGTGATAGGATGAGAGGAAATGGATTGAAGCTTGAGGAGGGCAGATTTAGGCTGAAGATGAGGAAGATATGCTTGACAGGGAGGGTGGAGAGACACTGGCACAGGTTGCACAGACATTCAAGATCAGCCTTGATGTGTCCCTGGGCAGCCTGTGGTAGCTGGAGGTGTCCCTGCTTGCTGCAAGGGGGACAGAGAAGATGACCTTTGAGGGTCCCTTCCAAGCCATTGCAATGTGTGAGTTGTTTGTGGTGGCAATGATGCATGTGGTTGCTTTCACTCCACTTGGATTCTGCTGCTCTCAAAGAGCCATGGTGAGCTGCATGCAGATAGATCATCACTGGCTTTAATGAAGCCTCATCAAACACTGCAACCTTCCTGCTAAGATCTCCTTGTGAATGAGGAGCTCATTTTTGTATGACCTGAAGGGAAGGGACTGTCTGTCTGTGAGTACATGCATCAAAGAATACAATGGGCTCCCATCTGCCTGTAGCCTTTAAGTGTTATTAGACCATAAATTAAACATTGGCTGTGGTCATAATAACAAGGGGCACATATTAGCTCAAGCCATCCCCAGCAGCCAGCTTCTGCTGGGTGTTGACTTCATGGCTAAGGAAACAGGGGTGTCACAGCCTGGAGTGCAGGGGGCAGGATTGGCTTTCCTGAGAAGTGATGTACAGCTTTAGGGTCTCACCCAGCTGATTGCTTTCTGGGCAGTGTGGGTTGGCTGTGGACTGCCTGAAAGAAGCAATGCTACTTATTTATTCCTAACATTCAGCCTAAACCTCTCCTGGTACAGCTTGAGACTGTGTCCTCTTGTTCTGTTGCCTGGGAGAAGAGACCAACCTCCACCTGGCTACAACCTCCCTTCAGGGAGTTGGAGGGAGCAAGAAGGTCTCCCCTGAGCCTCCTCTTCTCCAGGCTAAGCAACCCCAGCTCCCTCAGCCTCTCCTCACAGGGCTGTGCTCCAGACCCCTCCCCAGCTTTGTTGCCCTTCTCTGGACACCTTCCAGCATCTCAACATCTTTCTTGAATTGAGGAGCCCAGAACTGGACACAGGACTCAAGGTGTGTCCTAACCAGTGCTGAGCACAGGGCAGAATGACCTCCCTGCTCCTGCTGGCCACACTCTTCCTGATGCAGGCCAGGATGCCCTTGGCCTTCTTGGCCACCTGGGCACACTGCTGGCTCATGATGAGCAAAAGGAGGCTAGGAGACACCACCTTGATCTTCATAGGTCCTTAAAAAGAAGTTGCAGTCAGGTGGGAGTCAGTTTCTTCTCCCCAGCATTAAGTGAGAGCATGAGAGGAAATGACCTCTGGTTGCAGCAGAGGAGGTTTAAGTTGGACACTGGAAGAACCTTCTTGACTGAAAAGGTTCTCAAAAACTGGAACAATTTGCCCAGGGAGGTGGTTGAATGCCCATCCCTGGAGGTATTTCAAAGCTGCAGAGATGTGGTGCTGAAGGCCATGGTTTAGCTCCAGCCTTGGCAGAATTAGAGGATGGTTGGATTGCATGAGCTTAAAGATCTTTTCCAACCAAAGTGATTCTGTGATTCTTTCCCAGGACTGCTGTCAAGCTGTTCAGATGCTAGCTACCAAGGGGGATACACGCCTCCAGAGATCACACAGAACCTTCTGGAAGATTTCATACTCCATGATTACCTTTTGCCACATTTCAGGAACAAGAGGTAAGAAGAGTTTGGAGCCTTGGCTAGAAATAAAAGATGCTCAGCAGTGGAAGTTGCTCAATGTAAGCTTCAAACACCTTCACAGCAGTGCAAAGGACATTTTGACTTTGGTTTGGTTGCTTCTAAAGTTCTCAACTCTGAGAACTAGAACTTCATCATCTGTATATTTCCATTGGGTTCTACAAGTTTTTTGGCTGCTGAGTGGTAAAAAGTAGGTTGAGTGGGCCCCATGCTCTTTAACATCTTCATTGATGATCTGGATGAGGACATTGAGTCCATCAGCAGTAAATTTGCTGATGACACCAAGCTGGGGACAGGAGTTGATCTGCTGGAGGGTAGAGAGGCTCTGCAGAGGGACCTGGCCAGGCTGGACAGATGGGCAGAGGCCAAGGGCAGGAGATTGAACACATCCAAGTGCCAGGTTCTGCACATTGGCCACAACAACCCCATGCAGTGCTACAGGCTGGGGTCAGAGTGGCTGAGAGCAGCCAGGCAGAGAGGGACCTGGGGGTGCTGGTTGATGGTAGGCTGAACATGAGCCTGCAGTGTGCCCAGGCAGCCAAGAAGGCCAATGGCATCCTGGCCTGCATCAGGAACAGTGTGGCCAGCAGGAGCAGGGAGGTCATTCTGCCCCTGTACACTGCACTGGTTAGGCCACACCTTGAGTCCTGTGTCCAGTTCTGGGCCCCTCAGATTAGGAAGGAGGTTGAGTCTAGAGAAGGGCAACAAAGCTGGGGAGGGGTCTGGAGCACAGCCCTGTGAGGAGAGGCTGAGGGAGCTGGGGTTGCTTAGCCTGGAGAGCAGGAGACTCAGGGGTGACCTTATTGCTCTCTACAACTCCCTGAAGGGAGGTTGTAGCCAGGCAGAGGTTGGTCTCTTCTCCCAGGCAGCCAGCACCAGAACAAGAGGACACAGTCTCAGGTTGCACCAGGGGAGGTTTAGGTTGGATGTCAGGAAGAAGTTCTATACAGAGAGAATGATTGCCCATTGGGATGTGCTGCCTGGGGAGGTGGTGGAGTCACCATCCCTGGAGGTGTTCAGGAGGAGACTTGATGGGGTGCTTGGTGCCATGGGTTAGTTGATTAGGTGATGTTGGATTGGTTGATGGGTTGGACATGATGATCTTGAAGGTCTCTTCCAACCTGCTCTATTCTATTCTATTCTATTCTATTCTATTCTATTCTATTCTATTCTATTCTATTCTATTCTATTCTATTCTATTCTATTCTATTCTATTCTATTCTATTCTATTCTAACATTTCATGAAGAACTCCAGCAACATCTTTGCAGTTCTATTTCTACAACCCAAGCCCATGCTGGCAACTCTCTTTTTAATGTTCTTTTCCTAATCTATCATCTTAGATAATTAATCTCTCTGGTTTGATAGGGCAAAGAAATATGCCTGCTATGTGAGTGATCAATCACACCTAAAAGGATCTTATTATAGATAATTAGAGCTATGGCTTTGACCACTTCAAGTTCACACACAGAGGTTCACACAGGTTGCATTGGGTTGGAAGGGAAAATTGTTGTTTCCTTTGTTTGGCTTCTGCTGTGTCTTCTGCATCTGCACCAGCAGTGTAGGGGTTGGCTCTGAATATCTGCATTAGATTGCTTTATAATAATCAGATTCCAGTGTTTCATCATCTGTTTGCACTTGCCCTTGTAACTGGAGGCCTGGCACGGCTCTGGACGTGCAGAGTATCACAGGTTCACTCAGATCAAACCTGTTTGTGAAGGAGCTTCAACACAGACCTCAGCCTTTTGTACCTGAAGGAGGAATTGTGCTGTGTATAGCAGGCACAGCTCAGCTTCCCCTGCTCGAGCCTGTGTGCCTGAGCCCAGGATTTAGGGATTCACAGATTGCATTGGGTTGGAAATGGTGGGGGTTGGTCTCTTTTCTCAGGCAACCAGCACCAGAACAAGAGGACACAGTCTCAAGCTGTGCCAGGGGAGGTTTAGGCTGGAGGTGAGGAGAAAGTTCTTCACAGAAAGAATAATTGGCCATTGGAATGTGCTGCCCAGGGAGGTGGTGGAGTCTAGGATGGATGGATCTGAGACAAGGATTGGATGTGGTACTTGGAGCCATGGTTTACTTGTCAGGGGGTGTTAGGTATTAGGTAATAGATTAGACTTGATGACCTCTGAGTTATTTTCCAACCTTATTGATTCTATGATCTTCAAAAGTCATCTTGTCCAGCCCCCCTGCAGTCAGCAGGAACACCTCCAGCTGCCCAGGGACACATCAAGGCTGATCTTCAGTCTCTCCAGGGACAGGGCTTCAACCACATCCCTGGGCAGCCTGTTCCAATGTTTCACCACTCTCATTGTGCAGAACTTCCTCCTTATCTCCAACCTAAATCTCCCCTGCTCCAGTCTCAATTCATTGACCATCATCCTATCACCCCAAGCCCTTCTAAACAGTCCTTCCCCTGTAGGTCCCCTTCAGATATTGGAATGTAGCTCTAAGGTCTCCCTGGAGCCCTCTCTTCTCCAGGCTGAACAGCCCCAATTCTTTCAGCCTGTCTTTATAGGAGAGGTTCTCCAGCCCTCTGATCACCTTTGTAGCCCTCCTCTGGTTGCCTGCAGCAGGTCCATGTCTCTCTTGTGTCCCCAGACCCATGTAATGAAAGGCAGTGTGTGAAGTGTGGCTGAATTAACTTTCCTTTGCTAGCTTATTTCTGAGCCACCTGAAGCTCTGATTTGGGAGCACTGAATGCAGAGCAGGAGAGAAACCACACACAACCTCTTTGGCTCCCTTTGCAGTAATGAATTTGTTTCCCTAGCACAGCAACAAGGAGAAAACACCAATTAGTAGTCTCTTGGACAGCTCAAGCAGAGGCTTCCCACTAATGGTGTAAACATCCCAGGCATGGAGGTTCCTTTCTTCACAGCCATGGGATGGTTGTTGAAGCAGCTAAAGAATGATTGCTGTGTGATGCTCTCTGATCCTCTCTTTCATGAATTATTGTAAATAACCTCTCTTTTAGTTGTTTATTTATTCATTTAAAAAGGAGGAAACTTCACAGGGATTTACAAAAATATGATGTCAACCCCCAAAGCTGATCGTTAGAGATCACCCCCCAGTGGATGATCACTCAGTCCAGCTGAGTGATGCTTCCACAGGCTCACAGGATGTCAGGGGTTGGAAAGGACCCAAAGAGATCATCAAGTCCAACCCCCCTGCAAGAGCAGGACCATACAATCTAGCTCAGATCACACAGGAACACATCCAGATGGGCCTTGAAAGACTCCAGAGAAGGAGACTCCACAACCTCTCTGGGCAGCCTGCTCCAGGGCTCTGTGAGCATTACAGGAAAGAAATTCCTCCTCATGCTGAAGTGGAACCTTCTGTGCTGCAGCTTACATCCATTGCTCCTTGTCCTATCCCAGGGAGCAACTGAGCAGAGCCTGTCCCCTCCTCCTGATCCCCAGCCCTCAGCAATTGATAGACATTGATTAAATCCCCTCTCAGTCTTCACTTCTCCAGACTGAACACAGTATCACAATATCACAGTATAATTAAGGTTGGAAGAGACCTCGAGGATCATCGAGTCCAACCTATCAACACAGACCTCATGACTAGACCATGGCACCAAATGCCACGTCCAATCTCCCCTTGAACACCTCCAGGGACGGTGACTCCACCACCTCCCTGGGCAGCACATTCCAATGACAAACAACTTGCTCAGTGAAGAACCTTCTCCTCACCTCAAGTCTAAACCTCCCCTGGCACAGCTTGAGACTGTGTCCTCTTGTTCTGGTGTTGCTTGCCTGGGAGAAGAAATCAACCCCTTCCTGGCTACAACCACCTTTCAGGTAGTTGCAGAGGGCAATGAGGTCTCCCCTGAGCCTCCTCTTCTCCAGGCTAAACAACCCCAGCTCCCTCAGCCTCTCCTCACAGGGCTGTGCTCAAGGCCTCTCCCCAGCCTTGTTGCCCTTCTCTGGACACCTTCAAGTGTCTCAATGTCCTTCCTAAACTGAGGGGCCCAGAACTGGACACAGGACTCAAGTTGTGGCCTAACCAAAGCAGAGTACAGGGGCACTATGACCTCCCTGCTCCTGCTGGCCACACTATTCCTAATGCAGGCCAGGATGCCCTTGGCTTTCTTGGCCACCTGGGCACACTGCTGGCTCATGTTCAGGTGGATGTCAGTCAGCACCCCCAGGTCCCTCTCTGTTTGGGAGCTCTCAGCTACTCTGACCCCAGCCTGTAGCTCTGCATGGGATTGCCGTAGCCAAAGTGCAGCACTCGGCACTTGGACTTGTTGAATGACATCCCATTGGACTCTGCCCATCTGTCCAGTCAGTCGAGGTCCCTCTGCAGAGCCTTTCTACCCTCTAACTGACTAACATCTGCTCCCAGCTTGGTGTCATCTGCAAACTTGCTGATGACTGATTCGACCTCCTCATCCAGATCATCAATGAAGATGTTGAAGAGCACAGGGCCCAGCACTGATCCCTGGGGGACACCACTGGTGACTGGCTGCCAGCTGGCTGTGACAACATTCACCACCATGCCCCAGGGTTCTCAGCCTCTCCTCACCAGGTAGTGCTCCAGACCCCTAAGCATCCTCATATCCCTCCCTTGGACCCTCTCCAGCAGATCCCTGTCCCTCCTGAACTGGGGAGCCCAGAGCTGGATGCAATATTCCAGGTGAGGTCTCAGCAGGATCTGTTGGTCACACTCCTCTTAATGCAGCCCAGGACCCCATTGGCCTTCTTGGCTCCCAGGGCACATTGGTGTCCCATGCAGAACTTGTTCTCCACCAGCACTCCCAGGTCCCTCTCCCCAGGGCTGCCCTCCAGCAGATCACCTCCCAGCCTGTGCTGCTGCAGTTTATTCTTCCTCCCCAGATGCAGGACTCTGCTTTGTCTTTGCATTGCCAGCTCTTAGCTTCTTTATGTCTTTCCTTTGGCTCACATCACCTTTCTTATTTGATTTTTATTATTCTAATCCTATTTTTTTCCACTTTCCATGCAAGCAAGCAGCCTGCAAATCTTTCCTTGCAGACAACTCAATCCATTTTTATCCTTTCTGCTGTTTTGCTTTTCAGTGAGGTTCACTGTGGAGAGGTTGGGCATGAAGCCAGATGTCCTGGAGGCAATTCCTAGAGCTGTGGCAAGCTGTGCACTTGCTAACAACTGCTCTGAACAAATAGTTCCAAATGGCAGGCTCAGTGATGCTTGTCTGGTGAGCTGGGTTCAGGAGAGAGAGAGAGAGGGAGAGATGTTTGATGATCTCTTGTTGTCTTGCACTGATGCTCTGTATTCTGATCCAGCAATGGAAGGCAGGCTTGGAGGAAGATAATCTGAGTGCATTTGCCATCAGTGAGCACTTGCAGCTCAGAAAGCCAATCAGAGGAGCATCCAGAGAAACACAGCCAGCAGGTGGAGGGAAGGTGATTCTCACCATCTGCTCCTTAGAGGCTTAGGTTGGAAGGGACCTTAAGGATCATCTACTCTAAACTCCCTGCCATGGGCAGTAATGCCTCTCAACTAGCATTGGTTGCTGAACTGGCTTTGAACACCTCCAGGAAGGAGGCATCCACAGCTTCCTTGGGCAACCTGTTCCAGTGCCTCACCACCCTCACTGCAAAGAATTTCTTCCTCATCTCCAGTCTCAATCTGCGCTCCTCACCCTTAACTCCATTCCCTCTCATCCTATCACTACAAGCCCTTGTCAAAAGTCCTTCCCCAGCTTCCTTGCAGGCTCCCTGCAGGTACTGGAAGTCTGCTCTAAGGTCTCCCTGGAGCCTTCTCTAGGCTGATCAGCCCCAACTCTCTCTGCCTGTCCATATAGGAGAGATTCCCCAGCCCTGAGATCACCTTTCTGGCCTCCTGTGGACCCACTCCAGCAGTTCAATGTCCCTCTTATGCTGAGGGCACCAGAACTGGGCACTGCATTCAAGGTGGGATCTCAGGAGAGCAGAGCAAAGGGGCAGAATCCCCTCCCTCAGCCTGCTGGCCACATTTCATTTGATGCAGCCCAGCACACAGTTGCCTTGCAGGCTGCAGGCACAGGTTGTTTAGTGGAGTGAAATGCAGAAGGCTGTAGCAGATACTATTTATTTCCTTCCCTGTCCACTCACATCTGTAATAGCTTTCAAATGAACATCCTCCCAGGCTCCAAACACATTTCCAGGGCTGTGACTGGAGGAATTTGTCTTTCCTCACTCAGGTTTCACCTCACACCTTCCTCCCCATCTCTTCTGCAAAGTTCTATTTCACTCCATCTTGACATTTTAATGTTAATTGCCAAAGCCTTCCAACGACAGCAATTTCACTTGTTTGGCTTTCCCTGTGTGTGTTTTCCTTTTGGTGATATTATCTTCCATCATTTGCTGAGATAAAGCCTCATCCATCTGTGACAGCTCAATTGAAGGCAATTTCCTTGCAAAAATGTCAGTGATGTTCCTGCAGGTTGATGGTGATCAGTGGATTTTGAAACAGGAGTGAATGCCTGGGAATGTTGTAGCTGTTCTGTAACAGGTCCATGGATTTGTGAGGCTCCACCTCCAACATTGTGCCCAGTTCTGCTGTCCCCAGCTTGAGAAGGGCACAGAGCTGCTGGAGTGAGGCCAGGGGAGGGCCAGGAAGGTGATCCAAGGGCTGGAGCAGCTCTGCTATGAGGATAGGCTTCATATCAGACCTCAGGGCAGCAAAAATGATCAGGGGGGTTGGAGCACCTCTGCTACAAAGACAGGTTGAGGGAGCTTCAACCTGGAGAAGAGGAGGCTCCAGGGAGACCTAACAGCAGCCTGCCAGTACCTGAAGAGGGCTACAGGAAGGCTGCAGAGGGACTGTTTGCAAAGGCTTGCAGGGACAGGACCAGGGGCAATGGCTTCAAACCAGAGCAGAGAAGATTCAGATTGGATATTAGGAACAAGTTCTTTACCATGAGGCTGGTGGAACACTGGAACAGGTTGCCCAGGGAGGTGGTTGGGGTCCCATCCCCGAAGATACTCAAGGTGAGACTTGACAGAGCTCTGGGCAACCTGATCTAGTTGAGGATGTCCCTGCTGACTGCAGAGGACATTGGACTGGATGAGCTTTGGAAGTCCCTTCCAACCCAAGCCATTCTATGAGAGGCTGAGGGAGCTAGAATTGTTCAGCCTGGAGAAGAGAAGGTTACCCTGGAGTCTTATTGCTGCCCTCCAATGCCTGCAGGAAGGCTGGAGATGAACTTCTCATCAGGGTGTCTGGCAACAGAACAGGAGGAATGGTTTGAAGCTGAGGGAGAGTAGGTTTAGACTGGATCTTAGGAAGATGGGATGAAGCTGGAGGTGGGGAGATTCAGGCTGGAGGTGAGGAGGAAGTTCTTCCCCATGAGAGTGGTGAAGCCCTGGAATGGGTTGTCCAGGGAGGTGGTTGGGGCCCTGTCCCTGGAGGTGTTTAAGGCCAGACTGGATGAGGCTGTGGCCAGGCTGATGTAGTGTGGGGTGTCCCTGCCCATGGCAGGGGGGTTGGAACTAGCTGATCCTTGTGGTCCCTTCCAACCCTGACTGATTCTATGCTGCTAAGATGTTCCTCAGTATGAGGGCAGTGAGACTCTGGAACAGGTTGCCCAGCAGAGTTGTGGATGCCTCCTCCCTGCTCAAGGCCAGGTTGGATGAAGCCTTGAGCAATGAAGTCTAGTTGAGAGGCAACCCTGCCCATGACCAGGGGGTTTAGATCAGAATAGAATAGAATAGGATTAACCAGGTTGGAAGAGACCTTGGAGATCATGGTGTCCAACCTCTCATCCAACATCACCTAATCAACTAACCCATGGCACCAAGCACCCTGTCAAGTCTCCTACTGAACACCTCCAGTGATGGTGACTCCACCTCCCCAGGCAGCCCATTCCAATGGGCAATCACTCTCTCTGTGTAAAACTTCCTTCTGACCTCCAGCCTGAACTTCCCCTGGTGCAGCCTGAGACTGTGTCCTCTTGTTCTGGTGCTGGGAGAAGAGACCAACCTCTGCCTGTCTACAACCTCCCTTCAGGTAGTTGTAGAGAGCAATAAGGCCACCCCTCAGCCTCCTGCTCTCCAGGCTAAGCAACCCCAGCTCCCTCAGCCTCTCCTCCCAGAGCTGTGTTCCAAACCCCTCACCAACTTTGTTACCCTTCTCTGGACTCGTTCCAGCAAGTCAACCTCCTTCCTAATCTGAGGAGCCCAGAACTGGACACAGGACTCGAGGTGTGGCCTAACCAGTGCAGTGTACAGGGGCAGAATGACCTCCCTGCTCCTGCTGGCCACACTGTTGCTGATGCAGGTCAGGATGCCATTGATAGATCATAGATTAGAAGATCTCCCCTAAGCCATTATGGGATGGTTTGCAGCAACCCCTTGCATTTCACTCGCAGCACACTAGATGGCCTTCCAAATACTCCGCTGGTTCTTTCCCTCCTGCTGTTCCACACCATGATCTATAGTCTGGCGTGGTGCACACAACGTTCAGACCTCAGGCATGACCTAGTGCCTCGCATTCTGCCCCTCACTACTTCTGCTTGGACACACAACCCACCTAAACTAATTGTTAGTATCCCATCGAGCTGGGTTGCATGATTACTGGTGCAGTCATTTAGTGGGGGGAGGTGGCACAGCTTTGGGTTTTGCTTTTTCCACCCTCCCCTCTTTTAACCTGAAAACACTGCACAAATATTAGTGATTCATCTGCTGTGGCTGGAGATGGATGACTTAATTTGTCTCCAAAAAAACCAAACCCCAACCCAAGCAGACAGTTCTGATATTGAGAATTCGAGTGACCAAAAATGTACAGAAAAGGGGAAAAATAAACAGGGGTTTTGTCAGCATTTATTTCTTTTTCTCCCTGAGCACAATTATTTCCTGCCAGAGGAACGTTTGGGATCTAAAGGCACAGGAAAATCAATCTTCCCCTTCCAGCCCGGGTCGTTGTTACTGCTCATTGTTTCAGCGCTGAAAAGCCCTGATTGTTCCAACTGTGCTCCAGCCGAAGTGCAACCCCCCTCAGCCCCCTCCAAGCTGGAGCCAAGCTCAGTTGCAGCCTCTCTCTGTGAATAAACATGCCACTGACATCACCTGGTCGATAAGGTGAAGCTACTGCTCCAGTGGAACAGGCAAGCTTCACCTGAGCTGCAGGATTACAGGAAGGCTGGGGAAGGACTTCTCAGGATCTCAGGTAGTGATAGAACTAGGGGGAATGGAATGAAGCTGGAGGTGGGGAGATTCAGGCTGGAGGGGAGGAGGAGGTTCTTCCCCATGAGAGTGGTGAAGCCCTGGAATGGGTTGTCCAGGGAGGTGGTCGAGGCCCTGTCCCTGGGGGTGTTTAAGCCCAGGCTGCATGAGGCTCTGTCCAGCCTGATGTAGTGTGGGGTGTCCCTGCCCATGGCAGGGGGGTTGGAACTAGATGATCCTTGTGGTCCCTTCCAACCCTGAATGAATGAAACTATGATTACATTTGCCAGCAGAGCCATTAATTGTGTTTGGGGGTTGGGGTTCCTTTTCCCTTTTTTTGGTGCAACAAGTCATCTGGTTTGACTTTGTGCATTTGAATGCCAGCACCTCCAAATGGCCAAACCTGGCGTGGAGTTCATCAAATTGCTCCTTTCTCCTGGTGGTTACCTTGTCAGCAAGCTTGCAGGACTCCTTATGCTCTTTAGTTTCCCCTGATGGACTCTAATCCTTTAATATTCCTCTTCTGCTGCTTAGTGCAGGAGGCTTTGGACTGAGGCTGCAGGGCCAACTGCCACTGGAGAGAGGGGGAAAGATTCCCACTGGCTGGAGCTGAAATTGGATCAAGCCCATGGGAAGCTAATCAGCATGGGAAATATGCAGAGTGCTTCTCCTCTTACTGTTTATTTGTGTCCCAGTAAACCAAGCCCTCACCAAACTTGCAAATGAAGCTGCCTCCAGAGAAGTTGCTCCTGCTGCTCCTATCTTGCCAGGATGGATTGACAGCACCTACAAGTAAATCAGTGGTGACATTAGACATGTGCAGCCAGTGCATGAAGCTCCACACTTAATTTGGCCCCATGCTGTTTGCCTTTTCATGTGAACTAACATGACTGATGGCCCCATGGGTAGCAATTTGTGCCAGGCTACCATGTCTGGGTTCTGTCTGAAATGAGGAGTTGGGAACGTTGAAGTTTGACAAGGAGAGCAGGAGGATGACTCAGGCAGGGAAGCAGCTGCAGCTATTCAGTTGCTCTTCCTGGGGTTGCTCTTCCTTTGCTTTCCTTTTTTTGTTATTTTTTTCTCTTTCCTGTAAGTAAATCTATCCTAGGATCACAGGATCACAGGCTCATAGGATGTCAGTGGTTGGAAGGAACCCAAAGAGATCATCAAGTCCAACCCCCCCTGCCAGAGCAGGACCATACAATCCAGCTCAGGTCACATCCAGACAGGCCTTGAAAGGCTCCAGAGAAGGAGACTCCACAACGTCTCTGGGCAGCCTGCTCCAGGGCTCTGTGAGCCTCACAGGAAAGAAGTTCCCCTTTGTGCTGAGGTGGAACCTCCTGTGCTGCAGCTTACATCCATTGCTCCTTGTCCTATCCCAGGGTGCAATTGAGCAGAACTTGTCCCCTCCCTCCTCCCAGCCCTCAGATATTGATAGACATTGATTAAATCCCCTCTCAGTCTTCTCTTCTCCAAACTGAACAGCCCCAGGTCCCTCAGCCTCTCCTCACCAGGCAGTGCTCCAGTCCCCTAAGCATCCTCATAACCCCACTCTGGACCCTCTCCAGCAGATCCCTATCCCTCTTGAACTGGGAACAGGGATCTGCTGAACACAATACTGAAACTGAACACAATACTCAAGATGAGGTGAGGTCTCTCCAGGGCAAAGTAGAGGGGAAGGAGAACCTGTCTGTAAAACATCAAGTGATAGGGGATTGAATCCCAGTCTTGGATGGTGTGAAGACTTGTGTGGAAGGTGATGAGTTGAATCATAGAATGGTCTGGGTTGGAAGGGACCTGCAAATGTCATCCAGTCCCAACCCTCTCTGCAGTCAGCAGGGACATCCTCCACTAGATCAGATTGCTCAGAGCCTTGTTGAGCCTCACCTTGAATATCTCCAGGGATGTGGCCTCAACTACTTCCCTGGGCAACCTGTTGCAGTGTTCCCCGACACTCATGGTGCAGAACTTGTTCCTAGCATCCAATCTAAATCTCCTCTAGTTTGAAACCATCACCCTTAATCCTATCACTACAGACCCTTGCAATACTTTTCCTGGAAGCTTTGGGTGGCAGCTGCCAAATGCAGTGGTGCCCAGTGACAGGACAAGAGGTATCAGGCACAAATTCAAACACAGCAAGATCCATCTGAGCAGGAGCAGGAGCTTCTTTACTTTGAGGGTAGTGGAGCACTGGACCAAGCTGCCCAGGGAGGTGGTGGAGTCTCCATCTCTGATCTCTAGAGTCATTCAAAACTCATCTGGGTGTGTTTCTGTGCAAGCTTCTCTAGGTGAACCCATTCTGGCAGGAAAGTTAGACTAGATGGGCAGAGTCCAATGGGATGGCATTCAACAAGTCCAAGTGCTGGGTGCTGCACTTTGGCCACAACAACCCCATGCAGAGCTACAGGCTGGGGTCAGAGTGGCTGAGAGCAGCCAAGCAGAAAAGGACCTGGGGGTGCTGAACATGAAGCAGCAGTGTGCCCAGGTGGCCAAGAAGGCCAAGGGCATCCTGGCCTGCATCAGGAAGAGTGTGGCCAGCAGGAGCAGGGAGGTCATTCTGCCCTGTGCTCAGAACTGGTTAGGCCACACCTTGAGTCCTGTGTCCAGTTCTGGGCCCCTCAGATTAGGAAAGATGTTGACTTGCTGGAAGGTGTCCAGAGAAGGGTAAGAAAGCTGGGGAGGGGTCTGGAGCACAGCCCTGTGAGGAGAGGCTGAGGGAGCTGGGGTTGCTTAGCCTGGAGAAGAGGAGGCTCAGGGGAGACCTTCTTGCTCTCTCCAACTCCCTGAAGGGAGGTTGTAGCCAGGTGGGGGTTGGTCTCTTCCCCCAGGCAACCAGCACCAGAACAAGAGGACACAGTCTCAAGCTGTGCCAGGGGAGGTTTAGGCTGGAGGTTAGGAAGAAGTTCTTCCCAGCAAGAGAGATTGGCCTTTGGGATGTGCTGCCTGGGGAGGTGGTGGAGTCCCCATCCCTGGAGGTATTTAGGAAGAGCCTGGATGAGGCACTTGGTGCCATGGTTTAGTTGATCAGATAGTGCTGGGTGATAGGTTGGACTTCATTATCTCAAAGGTCTTTTCCAACCTGGTTAATTCTGTATTCTGTATTTCTTAGCAGACTGCTTTAGGGGCTCAGAAAATGTCCAGATTCTCTTATTTAGTGAACACGTAGCTTGAATTCCTCTGTGATGCTTTCACAGCCTGTAATTTGAGTTGGCTGTTTCTGGCAATGCACTTCCAAGGACCTGCAGATGACAAATAAGTAAAAGCTATCTAAGGACAGCTGCTTGTTGTCTCCTGGTCTTGAAGAAAAATTGCAGCTGCATGGCTGCAGATTGCCTAAATCAGGGTGATCCTGGAAGCACTTTTCCTCTCCTAACTGAGCAGTGAGATATTGCAAAGGGCCTATGTCAAGATGTTGTGTTCCTCCACTGAAATGAATAGGTTTATTAAAATAATAGTATAATGAGGGCTAAAGTGTTGTCTGATGCTGCAGAAACATAATGGAAGTGGCAGCTGTCTCCCAAGAATGACTCCTGGGCAGAGCTTAAGTCTCATCAAGTTAATTTCTAACTCCCTCTTCCTTTCCCAGCCTGAGCTGATAGAGAATTTTTGGCAGCACTGGCTGCAAGTGATTACCTCTAAACCTTTCTACACCATGGGCCAACCCCAGGAGGAAATGATTAAGGTCCTCTTGATTACACAGACCAAGCTCCTGGCCCAAAACTCAGGAGTCTCTTGAAACAACACTTCTTTTTCTGAAGGAAGAGGGCTCTGCCCCATGAGGGTGGTGAGAGACGGGCACAGGTTGCCCAGGGAGGTGGTGGAAATCTCATCCCTGCAAGCTTTTAAGGCCAGGCTGGATGTAGCTGTGAGCAACCTGCTCCAGTGGGAGGTGTCCCTGCCTATGGCAGGGGGGTTGGAATGATGATGATCTTTGAGATCCCTTCTAACTCAAACTTTTCTATGATTCTGTGACTGTAAGTGATGCTCCAAACAGCACCCAGACAAATACAGCACCTCAGTGTCCTTCTTCTAGTGAGTGACCCAAAACTGAACAGAGTATTTGAGTTGTGTCCCCACCAGTGCCAAACAGAAGGGGACAGTCCCACCCCTGGACCTTCTGGTCACACAATTCCTGATGCACACCAGGATGCCACTGGCCTTCTCTCACCACAAAATCACAGGGGCTGGAAGGGACCTCAAAAGCTCATCCAGTCCAACCCCCCTGCCAGAGCAGGGTCACCTAGCACAGATTACACAGGAATACATCCAGACAGGTCTTGGATATCTCCAGAGAGGGAGACTCCACAACCCCCCTGGGCAGCCTGCTCCAGGGCTCTGTCACCCTCACAGGGAAATAATTCCTCCTTCTATTTCCATGGCACTTCCTCTGCCTCAATTCCACCACTGCCCCTTGTGCTGGCATTGGGCATCACCCAGCAGAGCCTGGCTCCAGCCTCTGGGCACTCACCCTGCACAACTTCATCAACATGAATGAGGTCACCTCTCAGTCTCCTCTGCTCCAAGCGACAGAGCCCTCAGCTCCCTCAGGCTCTCCTCATGAGGAAGATGTTCCACTCCCTCAGTCTTTTTTTGTGGCTCTCTCTAGTAGATCCCTGTCCCTCTTGAACTGAGGGGCCCGGAACTGGGCACAATATTCCAGATGGGGCCTCAGCAGGGCAGAGCAGAGGGGGGAGAAGAACCTCTCTTGACCTGCTAACCACAGCCCTTCCTGACACGCTGCTCACTCATGCTCAGCTGGCCATTAATCATCACCCCCAGGGCCTTCTCCACCAAGCAGCTCTGCAGCCACTCATCCCCAAACCTGTAGCTTTGCATGGGGTGGCAGTGGACCAAGTGCAGCACTCAACAGTTGTTGAATCTCCTTGGTAGCAGCAGCCCAGCCTGCCCAAGCAGTCCCTACCCAGTGAGGGGCTCACAACTAAACTGAGCAGCAATGTCACAGCTGTAAACTAAACTGTCACTAAACTGTCACAGCAATGTAGCCACGTGGGGATTGGTCTCTTCTCCCTGCACCAGAACAAGAGGACACAGTGTCAAGTTGTGCCAGAGGAGATTCTGGCTGGATGGGAGGAAGAAGTTCTTCACAGAGAGAGAGATTGGCCACTGGAATGTGCTGCCCAGGGAGGTGGTGGAGTCACCATCACTGGAGGTGTTTAGGAAGAGCCTGGAGGAGGCACTTGCTGCCATGGTTTAGTTGATTAGATGGTGTTAGGTGATAGGTTGGACTCCATGATCTCTGAGGTCTTTTCCATCCTGATTAATTCTGCATTCTGCTGTTTCCAGGGGTGAAAAATGGAGGAAGCTGCTGTGTTCTGCTGGCTGTGTGATCAAACTGGGGTTTTACCACCTCCAAGCAGAGCCTTAGCAACAGTGTGCAGCCTTCTCCATCTCAAGCACTAAACTGCATTGCTGGATAGCATCAAGACACAGAAAAAAACCTGCAGGGGCTTCTAGGATAACCAAGAATGGGTGAAGAATTCAGGGAATTGCTAAAGTGGAGCTTTAATGGAGGGGATCCTTCTGTCTGTGATACCAGGGAGTAAACATCTGAATGTGTTTCAAAAGCATCTGACTCCCAGCTTCAGGGTGGCTTTGAAATCACTAAAAGAGCAATCAGATAGGGGAAGCAAACCAACAGATGGAAGATAAAGCACAACATCAAACTGCTCAGTGAGTTTGGTGAGTGCATCCCTTGGAGCCTTCAAGATGGTGATTCAGATATTAAGCACATCAGGTGTTTACATCCCTGAGCATAAGTAAAGTGCAATTAGTGGCTTGAAAATCTTTTCCTGCTGTGGCATTTCACAGGAGTGCACACACCTCCTACACACGTTGGGGCTCCAGTCCTCCTCAGCATTTCTTGCAGGAGCACAGAAAATTCTCTTCCATCAGCTTAGCTCACAACCAAATTCTTGTGGAGTCTGTCTGCTGAGCTCTCTGTCAGCTCGTGTCTGGAGGTTTATTTTGCTGCTTGCTTCAGGGAGCAGCTGTTCCCCTGCACTTCAGCTGTTACTCTGGAACTGGACTGGCTCAATCCTTTTTGTTGTCTGGTGAGAGCCTGGCACAGGTTGCCCAGAGAGGTGGTGGAAGCCTCCTGCCTGGAGGTGTTTGCAGCCAGGCTGGAGGTGGCTGTGAGCAACCTGCTGTAGAGTGAGGTATCCCTGTGCATGGCAGGGGGGTTGGAACTGGATGGTCCTTGAGGTCCCTTCCAGGCCTAACAATTCTGTGATTCTAGGTGTGCAATCACAATAAAGAGGGGGATGGTAGTTTTACCATGTGGTTAAAGTTCATGGAATCATGGACCAGAGAGCATCAGGTCCAACGCCCCTGCCAAAAGCAGGATCACCCAGGGGAGTCTGCACAAGAATGCATCCAGGTGGGGTTGGGAAGTCTCCAGAGAAGGTAGCTCCACAACCTCTCTGGACAGCCTGCTCCAGGGTTCTGTCACCCTCATTGGAAAGAAGTTTCTCCTTATGTTGAAATGAAACCTTCTATGTTCAAGTTTGCATCCATTGGTCCTTGGCTTATTAGTGAGCACCACCAAAACCAGCTTGGCCCCCTCCACTTACCCCACCACCCCTCACACATTGATAGACATTGATCAGATCCCCTCTCAGCCTTCTCTTCTCCACACTAACCAGCCCCAGGGCTCTCAGTCTCTTTTCACAGGGAAGATGCTCAAGTCCCCTAAACATCCTCATGGCTCTCCCTTGGACTCTCTCCAGCAGGTCTCTGTCTCTCGTGAAGTGGGAAGCCCAAAACTGGACACAGGATTGCAGGGGTTGTCTCACCTGGAGGCTGAAGAGGAGGCTGAGGTGTGGAAGTCAATCAAAACGAGGGAAAGTCCACTATGGTTTCACCAAGCACAGAACATGTGAGGCTAGGATGACACTTTTCTAAGAGGAGCTGTCTGATTTTCCAGACAAGTGAGCTGCAGCAGATCTCGTTTGTCTAGACTACAATGCACCCTTTGAATATAGAGTCTCATGAGAGGTTATTAGTTCAACAGCAGGAGCTGAGGATGGACACGAATACTATTATGTGCCTAAGGACCTGGATGAAAAAAGGCTGTGTTGGGTGAAGCTGAAAGGGGAACTGTTGGGCTGGGAGGAAATCAACCCAGAGAAATGTCTCCAAGATCCATCTTTGGGAAAGGGTTTGCTGAGTATTGTCATAAACAAAATGGGCAGAAGCAGACAGATGCTAGGGAAAATGCCTGAGGTCACAAAAGAGCTTGACCAGAAAGGAGAATCAGAATGGAATTCGGTAGGAAAACTGAATGGTCAGGAGAACTGAAAGCTTGAGCAGCCAGCTCTGGTTGAGAGGTGTCCCTGCCCATGGTGGGGAGGTTGGGCAGAGCTTAAGTCTCATCAAGTTAATTTCTAACTCCCTCTTCCTTTCCCAGCCTGAGCTGATAGAGAATTTTTGGCAGCACTGGCTGCAAGTGATTACCTCTAAACCTTTCTACACCATGGGCCAACCCCAGGAGGAAATGATTAAGGTCCTCTTGATTACACAGACCAAGCTCCTGGCCCAAAACTCAGGAGTCTCTTGAAACAACACTTCTTTTTCTGAAGGAAGAGGGCTCTGCCCCATGAGGGTGGTGAGAGACGGGCACAGGTTGCCCAGGGAGGTGGTGGAAGCCTCATCCCTGCAAGCTTTTAAGGCCAGGCTGGATGTGTCTGTGAGCAACCTGCTCCAGTATGAGGTGTCCCTGGCTTCATCACTGCTGTTGGAGTAGATGATCTCTGAGGTCTTTTCCAACCTGAGTCATTCTATGATTAAGAAAGAGCATTAACAGCACAGGGAACATGGTCAGGGATTAGGGACTGGAAGTTGCTAAGGCAATGGCTCTTTATCTACATGAGTGTGTCAGCAGGAGGAGTGCAGATGGCACCAAGTCAGGTGGCAGTGTTGATCTTCTTGAGAGGAGGGAGGCTCTACAGAGGAACTTGGATAGATTGGATCCATGGCAAAGGTTACCAGGATGAGCTTTAACAAGGCCAAGTGCCAGGTCCTGCACTTGGGTCACAACAACCCCAAGCAAGGCTCCAGGCTTGGGGCAGTGTGGCTGGAAAGCTGCTGACAGAAAGGGAGATGGGGGTGCTGATGGCCAAGCAGCTGAACAGCAGCCAGCAGTGTGCCCAGGTGGCCAAGAAAGCCAAAGGCCTCCTGGCTGGGATCAGCAATGCTGTGTCCAGCAGGAGCAGGGAGGAGATTGTCCCCTGGCACTCAGCTGTGGGGAGGTCACACTTCCAGGTTTGTGTCCAGTTTTGGGCACCTCCATACAAGAGAGATGTGGAGGTGCTGGAGCCAGGGCAGAGGAGGGCAAGGCAGCTGTGAAGGGCCTGGGGAATAAACTTGAAAAGCAATTGAAGGAGCTGGGGATGGTTAGTTTGGAAAAGAAGAGGCTGAGAGGAGACCTCATTGCTGTCCACAGCTCCCTGAAAGGACATTGTGGAGAGGCTGCTGCTGGTCTCTTCTCACAGGTCATTAGTGACAGAACAAGAGGGAATGGCCTCAAACTGCCACTGGGCAGGTTTAGACTGGACATTAGGAAACATTTTTTCATGGCAAGAGTGGTCAGGGACTGGAATGTGCTGCCCAGGGAGGTGGTGGAGTCCCCAAGCCTGGCTGTGTTTCAAGGTGGTTTGGATGTGGTGTTTGAGGATATGGTTTAGAGATGATCCTTGCAGAGTAGGGATCTATGCTGGACTTGGTGATCCTGAGGCTCTTTTCAAACCTGAATGTTTCTGTGATTCTTTGATGATAAAGAGGATAAAACCTGTACACATCTGTGGTCATGACAAGAGCTACCTGAGCACGCCTTAAGCAAAGTATTTGTAGTGGAGACAGGGAGATATTTGTCTCATGAAGGCTCTGAGCTTTGGTGTTCAGGACTGAGAAAGATGTACGTCAAAAACTGGAGCAGGTGGAAAGAAAGAGTCTCAAAGGTCTGGAGGCTCTCTGAGGAGAAAATTTATTTATTTAGAATTTATTTAGAATAGACCAGGTTGGAAGAGACCTTCAAGATCATCGTGTCCAACCCATTAACCAATCCAACCCACCCAAACAGCTAACCCATGGCACCAAGCACCCCATCAAGTCTCCTCCTGAACACCTCCAGTGACGGCGACTCCACCACCAACCTGGGCAGCACATTCCAATGGGCAATCACTCTCTCTGTATAGAACTTCTTCCTAACATCCAACCTAAACCTCCCCTGGTGCAGCCTGGGACTGTGTTCTCTTGTTCTGGTGCTGGCTGCCTGGGAGAAGAGACCAACCCCCACCTGGCTACAACCTCCCTTCAGGGAGTTGTAGAGAGCAATAAGGTCACCCCTGAGTCTCCTCCTCTCCAGGCTAAGCAACCCCAGCTCCCTCAGCCTCTCCTCACAGGGCTGTGTTCCAAACCCCTCCCCAACTTTGTTGCTCTTCTCTGGACTCGTTCCAGCAAGTCAACCTCCTTCCTAAACTGAGGAGCCCAGAACTGGACACAGGACTCGAGGTGTGGCCTAACCAGTGCAGTGTACAGGGGCAGAATGACCTCCCTGCTCCTGCTGGCCACACTCTTCCTGATGCAGGCCAGGATGCCATTGGCCCTCCTGGCTGCCTGGGCACACTGCAGGCTCATGTTCAGCCTACTATCAACCAGCACCCCCAGGTCCCTCTCTGCCTGGCTGCTCTCAGCCACTCTGACCCCAGCCTGTAGCTCTGCATGGGGTTGTTGAGAGGCTGGAAAGGAGGCTTGCTTACTTAGTCTTGCAAAAGGGAGACTGCAAAAGGTGTGATTAATCACCAGTGGAGGGAAGGGGGAAGATGTATTTGAGTTAAATTAGTGTTGGCACAAGGATATAAATGAATTTAAATGGGAAATTAGAAGAAACCTGGGGGTTTGATGAGCCCTGAATGCTGTGAGCCTTTAGAACAGCCTTCTAGGAGAGAGAAGAAGAAAAGAAATCTGGATTAGTTTCAGAGGAGCTGCAGTAGTTTGTACAACAAGCTCATGCTGTCGGTTGTCTTAGAATCACAGGCTCGCTTGAGTTGGAAGAGATCTTAAAGATCATCTAATTCCAACCCCTCTGCCCTGGGCAGGGACACCTTCCACCAGCCCGGGTTGCTCAAGGCATCATCCAACCTGGTCTTGTACAGCTCCAGGGAGGAGGCAGCCACAGCTTCCCTGGGCAACCTGTTCCAGTGTCTCCCCACCCTCACTGGGAAGAATTTCTTCCTCATCTCCACTTTAAATCTGCCCTCCTCAAGCTTCAATCCATTCCCTCTCATCCTATCACTCTCAGCGCTTGTCAAAGTTCCCTTCCCAACTTCCTTGTGGGCAACCCTCTGGTGCTGGAATGCTGCTCTAAGATCTCTCTGGAGCCTTCACCTCTCCAAGATGAGCAGGTCCAGCTCTCCCAGCCTGTCCCCATGTGTATGCTAAACACCTGAATCTTTTTGCCATGTTAGCATTTGTCTAGCCTCCCTCAGAGAAGGGCCTTGGAGGGAGCAGTCCTTTCAGGCTGTGCTCTAGGGCTGGCAGCATGCCTTAAGCTTAAGACTTTCTGAAACATCTAAATCTGTGCCCATGGTGCAATTCTTTCTGTTAGAATAATGCTGCTTCAAATCCCAACCTGGAGCACAGTGACAAGCAAACATATGCTCTTGGTAGGTTTTTCCTCCAAATGCCTAGATGCAAACTGTGCAGATTTAGGACTTGTTTACAAAGCCTTGCTGAATGCACAGTTGATTGACACCCAACACTTCCAGCTCTGGCTGCTCAAAACATGCCAGGCTCGGACTGCATTGACAGAACTTTCTTCCTGGGCCAAAAGAGAGCTGTGACGAATCAAATACTTGAGTAAATCACATAACTGGAGTTGGCATAATGAGAACATTCTGGTAATCTCATGGTCATGGTGCTAGCAAGCTGACAGGCTTCTTCTCTTTCAATATTTGTCTTTCATTTGCCTCAAACTGCCCAATTGTGGCTTTCACAGGGATTTAGCTGTTTCTGTCTAGTAGGCATAGAAGGGTTTGGGTTGGAACTGACCTTAAAGATCAGCTAGTTCCAATGCCTCAGCCATGGGCAGAGACACCTTCTACCAGAGCAGGTTGCTCAAAGCCTGAGGGGACACAGTCTCAAGCTGCACCAGGGGATGTTTAGGCTCGAGGTGAGGAGAAAGTTCTTCACTGAGAGAGTTGTTAGCCAATGGAATGTGCTGCCCAGGGAGGTGGTGGAGTCACCATCCCTGCAGGTGTTTAGGAAGAGCCAGCATGAGGCACTTGGTGCCATGGTCTAGTCATGAGGTCTGTGGTGACAGGTTGGACTTAATTATCTTTGAGGTATCTTCCAACCTTGTGATATGATACGATGATTATTGAGCCATAGATCAACAGGAGAGCCAGCAGTGAGCACTTGCAGCCCAGAGAGCCAACCAGAGCTGGGGCTTCAGCAAGAGAAGCATAGCCAGCAGGGCCAGGGAGGGGATTCTCCCCCTCTGCTCCGCTCTGGTGAAACAACACCTGGGGTACTGTGTCTAGCTCTGGACTCCCTATTACCAGAAAGATCTCAATGTTCTGGAAGGTGTCCAGAGAAGGGCCGCAAGGATGAGCAGAGGGCTGGAGCTGCTCTGCTGTGAGGACAGACTGAGGGAGTTGGGATTGTTCAGTCTGAAGAGGAGAAGACTCCAAGGAGGCCTAATTGTGGCCTTCCAGTATCTGAAAGGGGCTCCAAGAAAGCTGGGGAGGGACTTTGTAGGGTGTCAGGGAGTGGTAGGACTGGGGGGGGGATGGAGTAAAACTAGAAGTGGGGAGATTGAGATTGGATGTGAGGAAGAAGTTGTTCCCCATGAGGGTGGTGAAGAGCCTGGCAGAGGTTGCCCAGGGAGGTGGTGGAAGCCTCCTGCCTGGAGATGTTTGCAGCCAGGGTGGATGTGGCTGTGAGCAACCTGCTGTAGTGTGAGGTGTCCCTGGCCATGGCAGGGGGCTTGGAACTGGATGATCCTTGAGGTCCCTTCCAACCCTGACAGTTCTATGATTCTATGATGATTATAAATGAAGAGCTGAACACTGCCATTATGGTTGTGTAGGTTGTGGAGTCTCCTTCTCTGCAGCCATTCAAAAAGCCAATGGAATGGAATGGAATGGAATGGAATGGAATGGAATGGAATGGAATGGAATGGAATGGAATGGAATGGAATGGAATGGAATGGAATGGAATGGAATTGAGTGGAATGGAGTGGAATGGAGTGGAATGGAATAGAATGGAGTGGAGTGGAGTGGAGTGGAGTGGAGTGGAGTGGAGTGGAGTAGAATAGAATAGAATAGAATAGAATAGAATAGAATAGAATAGAATAGAATAGAATAGAATAGAAGAATAGACCAAACCAGGCTGCATTCCTGTGTGACCTACTGTAGGTGGTCCTGCCCTGGCAGGGAGGTTGCACTTGGTGGTCTGATGAGGTCCCTTCCAACTTCCAAGACCATGATTCTGTGATTCAGTGCTAAAGCACACAAAGGTACTTGGATATAATTAATACCTGCACATGCACACTTGAGCAGGACAATTGTATTTGGCACATTCTTTGTCCTGTTTGGATTTCATTCAGGAGCTCCAAACTTCCACAGGGAGGGGGAAAAAAACAACCCAATAAATCCAATCTATTAGCCACCCAAAGACATAATTTTTAATCTTAGGTCATTTTCTTCCTGAGTGTGGTGTTTGGATATCAGGACAGCTGCAAATCTCTGCAGCTTTGTGTTCAGGAGATACAAGAGAGGAGGAAAAACAGAAATACAGCTGTAGTCTGATGCCATCCAGGAACTGTTTGAGGAATCAATAGCAAAAGCCAAAGGTTGCTTTATCTGCCTTTAAAGTCAATGGAGGAATGAAACTACTCTGAAAGTATCCAGAGTTGAGAAGTCAAATATTTATTAACACTGAAGGAAAGGCTGAGCTGATTATAGGGCTTCCAATAGGATTTCAGCTTCCTCTTTCAAATCAAAGGCAATCAATAGAAGCCATCAGAAGAGTCCTCAGTTTATTAGATTCTCCTGCTTAGGAGGTTTTTGTGGAGTTCAATTTGTCTTATTGTTTTGTGTTGAAGCACCAAGGGCAGAGTCTTCTAGAGCTGTATATGAAGAGTGATTACTCTTCTCCTTCCACCTCAGAAGAGGGATCTGCAGGAAAAGGAATAGGTAGTATTAAGTTATTTCTGTCTCCAGTTCCCACAGTTTGGAGCTGGACTTGTAAAAATGGCACCAGTCTTGGACAGTCCCTAGCAATTAATTCTCTGGAATTAATGTTTAAACTTAGTGATAGAACAAAAAGAGGGGAAAGCTAAGGTAGGAAAAATCCTGTTCAATACCTTTATTGATGATCTGGATGAGGGGATTGAGTCAATCATCAATAAGTTTGCAGATGACACCAAGCTGGGGGCAGGAGTTGATCTGCTGGAGGATAGAGAGGCTCTGCAGAGGGACCTGGACAGGCTGGACAGATGGGCAGAGGCCAAGGGCAGGAGATTGAACACATCCAAGTGCCAGGTGCTGCACATTGGCCACAACAACCCCATGCAGTGCTACAGGCTGGGGGCAGAGTGGCTGAGAGCAGAAAGGGACCTGGAGGTAGTGGTTGAGAGTAGGCTGAACATGAGCCTGCAGTGTGCCCAGGCAGCTGGGAGGGCCAATGGCATCCTGGCCTGCATCAGGAACAGTATAGCCAGCAGGAGCAGGGAAGACATTCTGCCCTGTGCTCAGCACTGGTTAGGCCACACCTTGAGTCCTGTGTCCAGTTCTGAGCCCCTCAGTTTAAGAAGGCATTGAAACACTTGAAGGTGTCCAGAGAAGGGCAACAAGGCTGGGGAGAGGCCTTGAGCACAGCCCTGTGAGGAGAGGCTGAGGGAGATGGTCTTGTTGAGCCTGGAGAAGGCTCAGGGGAGACCTCATTGCCCTCTACAACTACCTGAAAGGTGGTTGTAGCCAGGAAGGGGTTGGTCTCTTCTCCCAGGCAAGCAACACCAGAACAAGAGGACACAGTCTCAAGCTGTACCAGGGAAAGTTTAGGCTGGAGGTGAGGAGAAAGTTCTTCCCGGCAAGAGAGATCGGCCATTGGGATGTGCTGCCCAGGGAGGTGGTGAAGTCACCATCCCTGGAGGTGTTTAGAAAGAGCCTGGATGAGGAGCTTGGAGCCATGGTTTAGTTGATGAGACAGTGTTGGGTGATAGGTTGGACTTCATGATCTCAAAGATCTTTTCCACCCTGGTTAATTCTATTCTATTCTATTCTATTCTATTCTATTCTATTCTATTCTATTCTATTCTATTCTATTCTATTCTGTTCTGTTCTGTTCTGTTCTGTTCTGTTCTGTTCTAGTTTGGGTTTTATCTGTCTTCGTCCCCCAGTTTCATGGGGACTTGTAGGATGCCATTAATTCCATTAACACTGGAGCTCCACTTGCTAATAAAGTAGTGCAATTATGTAAATCCATGTGCTGTAATTGTGCAATTAGGCCCACCCTAATTATGTATCTGCACAGCCAATTAGGAGTTAAAATTGCATTATAAAACAACATCCCTCCCTGCAAAGAACAAAAGGAAAATTAGAGAGGTGGAAATGGGGAAAGTGGAAATGGGTGGCACAGGCTATTGCAAACCATTCCCTCCCAGAAACTAACATTACTGCACCCTATTGCAGAACCTCAGATTGGTGGGGGGTGGAAGGGACCTCTGAAGGTCATGGGGCCCAACCCCACACCCCCAGCTAGAGCAGGATCACCTACAGTAAATCAGACAGCAACACATCCAGGAGGGTTTTGAAAAGCATCCAGAGAAGGAGAGTCCAAAACCTGTTTGGGCAGCCTGCTCCAGGGCTCTGCCACCCTCAGTTCCACATGGAACCTCCTGTGCTCCAGTTTCCATCCATTGCCCCTTCTGCTGTCCCTGGACACCACTGAAAACACTCTGGCTCCATCCTCCTGACACTCACCCTTTAGTTATTGATCAGCATTCATGTGATTCCGCCTCAGCCTTCTCTTCTGGAGGGAATGGGCTGCCTGAGGAGATGGTGGAGTCACCATCACTGGAGGTGTTCAGGAGGAGACTTGATGGGGTGCTTGGTACCATGGGTTAGTTGGTTGGGTGGTGTCAGATGATAGGTTGGACACAATGATCTTGAAGGTCTCTTCCAACCTGGTCTATTCTATTCTATTCTATTCTATTCTATTCTATTCTATTCTATTCTATTCTATTCTATACAGCCCCAAGTGTCTCAGCCTTTCCTCATAAGGTAGATGATCCAGGCCCTCATCCTCTCTGTTGTGTTTCCCAATTGCCCCTGGGACTATTTTTGTTGTACTCAGTTTTTACCTCTTCAAAGATGTTGTCAGAGCAGTGGACATAGACTGGAACATAGAAGTTTCTTCTCCCCCTCTGCTCTGCCCTGCTGAGACAACCCCTGCAATCCTGTGTCCAGTTTTGGGCTCCCCACTTCAAGAGAGACAGAGACCTGCTGGGGAGAGTCCAAGGGAGAGGCATGAGGATGCTTAGGGGACTTGAGCATCTTCCCTGTGAAGAGAGACTGAGAGCCCTGGGGCTGTTTAGTCTGGAAAAGAGGAGGCTGAGAGGGATCTGATCAATGTCTATCAGTGTATGAGGGGTGGGGGGCAAGTGGAGTGGGCCAAACTCTTTTGGGTGGTGCTCACTAATAAGCCAAGGACCAATGGATACAAACTTAAACATAGAAGGTTTCACCTCAGCAGGAGAAGAAACTTCTTTCCAGTGATGGTGACAGAGCCCTGGAGCAGGCTGCCCAGAGAGGTTGTGGAGTCTCCTTCTCTGGAGACTTCCAAAACCCCACCTGGATGCATTCCTGTGCAGACTCCCCTGGGTGATGCTGCTTCTGGCAGGGGGATTGGACCTGATGATCTCTGGGGGGTCCCTTCCAACCTCTCCTATTCCCTGATCCTGTGATTTTCCAAAGAGAATGCTCAGCAGTTCCCCTTTTATGCCTTCCCCAAGACGTGCTTGTTTTAAGCACATGAACTCATGAACCCTGCTCATAAAGGACTCCATCTGCCCTGCCAGCTTGTCTCCTGAAAGCAGGAGGGAGGAGTCTTGATTTATACAGAGCCTCACTTTATTTAACAAAATGAGATAGCATTATTTATTTTTTGATCTATAACCACACACAAAAATCTTTGAAGCCATAGATCTTGCTTTTCAAGGAGCCATGGCATGTAGACAGAGGTAGCTTAAGCAGTTCATTCAGCTGTAGAACCTGCAATTCATCAAGGGCAATGGACATGGAGGAATTAAGTTGATGCAGCTAATACAAGGAATTGAATGTTAGCCTCTGCCAGTCAGGCTGCTTTTAACTAAGGGCATTCACAGCAGTAACTCACAGCCACAGGTTTGCAAGATTTTAGGCACATCAGCAATTTGTGCATCTGTGGTTTGTCTTTTTTTCACTCACAAATAATAGGCTATGGAAAAGTTAGACCTAAGCTTTTAATCACAGTATCACAGTATCACCAAGGCTGGAAGAGACCTCATTCTCTTTAGCACTGGGCTGGTCAGATGATTTAAACAGCAAAAAGAAATCTCATTTCCTCCTTGTGTGTTTTACCTCTGCCAGGAGGTTCCATTGTCAGCTTGCTTGGCTCTTCTGTGTTTTGTTACCTTGCTGGCTCCTCAGGAGTTGTGGCTTTTACACCATTTCTCTAACAGGGAGATTGCAGCTTTCAGCTCTTCAGTTAGAATTGTCCTAGAGTCACAGAATTGTCAGGGTTGGAAGGGACCTCAAGGATCAGCCAGTTCCAACCCCCCTGCCATGGGCAGGGACACCTCACACTACAGCAGGTTGAGGGCTGGAGATCCTCTGCTATGGAGTCAGCATGGAGAAGGTGGGGCTGTTCAGTCTGGAGAAGAGAAGGCTCCAAGGAGACTTAATTGTGGCCTTCCAGTATCTGAAGAGGGCTCCAAGAAAGCTGGGGAGGGACTTTTGAGGTTGTCAGGGAGTGATAGGACTGGGGGGGATGGAGCAAAACTAGAAACGGACAGATTGAGATTGGATATTAGGAAGAAGTTGTTGCCCATGAGGGTGGTGAGAGCCTGGCCCAGGTTGCCCAGGGAGGTGGTGGAAGCCTCCTGCCTGGAGGTGTTTTCAGCCAGGCTGGAGGTGGCTGTGAGCAACCTGCTGTAGTGTGAGGTGTCCCTGGTCATGGCAGGGGGGTTGGCACTGGCTGATCCCTTCCAACCCTGACAATTCTATGATTCATTTTAAGGATATTGTAAAGTAAAAGATACTTCTTTTTCCCCAGCATATTTGTATACCTTTGGACTTGTCAGAGCTGTGTTTCTCACAGTGGTGAAGGGGGCTGTTTATGTATGTCCAGGTGCATTTTATCAGTCCACACCAGGCAGGCTTTTGGTCTCTGCAGTCCCCAGCTTCTGTGAGAAGCAAAGCATCACCTCATCTGTGTGGTGCTGGAGGGCTCAGAAACAGAAGGCTACATTTCATGTGTCTGTTAATGAGGCTGCTTACCAGCTGCTGTTATTGTTTGATCAGTTACCTATATCCATCATTAGCAAGCTGTGACTTAAATTTGGAGGTCGGTGGCCCCTTGCATCATGATTCACAGGACCTGACATCCCCTCATTGCTTGTGGAAATTTCTCTCCCTCTGTTCTGTTGCTGACCCAATCCATGCTGCCATTCTTTTTGCTTGCAGTTCTGCCTCTGCCCTATTGTTTTGTTGCTGATCGATCTCCATCTCTCCTTGGTGTGTCCCTGAAATATTTCAGCTTGCTCTCCTTGATGTTCTGGGAGCAGTAAATGGTTCTTTCTGCACTGCTGCAATATCCTCTCATTTGTCTTCTTCCCTGCTCTGATGTCTTCAATGTATATCAGCCACACAGAATCTCAAAGGACTCTGATGACTTCACATTTGCTGCCTTGAGGACCCAGCTTTCACAGCTCTACCTAGCAATAGATCAAATTGGCAGTGATTACACCAGCTTGACCTTTATGAGCAGGTCTCCAACCTGCCCTTTTCTCTCAGAGCACCTTTTAATTTAACATCTGCTGAACAGGGGATAGCCAACCTTATCCAGATGTCACCTTGCTCAGATATTGCTGTCTTTATGCATAATGAAGAGGAGGTGACTCCTCTATTTCCCCCTTTCTCTCATGCTTTTTGAGCTAAATAAAACCACAGAATCACTGAATGTTAGGGGCTGGAAGGGACCTCCAAAGCTCATCCAATCCAACCCCCCTGCCAGAGCAGGATCAACTAGTGCAGATCACACAGGAACACATCCAGGTAGGTTTTGAATATCTCCAGAGAAGGAGACTCCACAACCCTCTGGGCAGCCTGCTCCAGGGCTCTGTCACCCTCACAGGGAAATAATTCCTCCTTCTATTTCCATGGCACTTCCTCTGCCTCAATTCCACCACTGCCCCTTGTGCTGGCAATGGGCATCACCCAGCAGAGCCTGGCTCCAGTCTCTGGACATTCACCCTGCACATCTCGATCACCAGCAATGAGGTCACCTCTCAGGCTCCTCCTCTCCAAGCTAAGAGGCCTCAGCTCCCTCAGGCTCTCCTCATAAGGAAGATGTTCCAATCCCAATCCAATGCTTTGTTGCCCTTCTCTGGACACCTTCCAGCATCTCAACATCTTTCCTAAACTGAGGGGTCCAGAACTGGACACAGGACTCAAGGTGTGGCCTAACCAGTGCTGAGCACAGGGCAGAATGACCTCCCTACTCCTGCTGGCCACACTCTTCCTGATGCAGGCCAGGATGCCATTGGCCCTCTTGGCCACCTGGGCACACTGCTGGCTCATAGTTTCATAGTTTCATAGTTTCATAGTTTCATAGTTTCATAGTTTCATAGTTTCATAGTTTCATTCAGGGTTGGAAGGGACCACAAGGATCATCTAGTTCCAACCCCCCTGCCATGGGCAGGGACACCCCACACTACATCAGCCTGGCCACAGCCTCATCCAGCCTGCTCTTAAACACCCCCAGGGACGGGGCCTCGACCACCTCCCTGGACAACACATTCCAGGGTCTCACCACTCTCATGGTGAAGAACCTCCTCCTCACCTCCAGCCTGAATCTCCCCACCTCCAGCTTCATTCCATTCCCCCTAGTCCTATCACTCCCTGAGATCCTGAGCAGTCCCTCCCCAGCCTTCCTGTAGCCCCCTTCAGATACTGGAAGGCCACAATGAGGTCACCTGGGAGCCTTCTCTTCTGCAGACTGAACAGCCCCAACTCCTTCAGTCTGTCCTCACAGGAGAGGTGCTCCAGCCCTCTGATCATCCTCCTGGCCCTTCTCTGGACACGTTCCAGCACCTCCACATCCCTCTTGCAATAGGGGCTCCAGAACTGGACACAGTACTCCAGGTGAGGTCTCACCAGGGCTGAGTAGAGGGGGAGGATCACCTCCCTCGACCTGCTGGCCACACTTCTCCTGATGCAGCCCAGGATGTGATTGGCCTTGCGGGCTGCAAGTGCACATTGAGAGCTCCTGGTGAGCTTTTTGTCCACCAGCACCCCCAAGTCTCTCTCCTCAGGGCTACTTTCCAGCCAGTCCCTGCCCAGCCTGGATTTGTGCCTGGGATTGCCTCGACCCAGATGCAGGACCCTGCACTTGCTCTTATTGAACTTCATGAGGTTGGCTTGTGCCCACCTCTCCAGCCTGTCCAGGTCCCTCTGGATGGCCTCCCTTCCTCCAGCGTGTCTGCTGCACCACACAGCTTGGTGTCATCAGCAAACTTGCTGAGGGTGCACTCAATGCCACTGTCCATGGCACCCACAAAGATGTTGAACAAGACAGATCCCAGGACTGATCCCTGAGGGACTCCGCTTGTCCCTGGCCTCCACTGGGACATGGAGCCATTGACAGCCACTCTTTGGGTGCAGCCATCAAGCCAGTTCCTTATCCATCTAGTGGTCCACCCATCAAACCCATGTGTCACCAGTTTGGAGACCAGGATGTGGTGCGGGACAGTGTCGAAGGCTTTGCTCAGGTCCAGGTAAATGACATCAGTTGCTCGCCCCTCATCTATTAATGTTGTCACCTGCTCATAGAAGGCCACCAGGTTGGTCAGGCAGGATTTGCCCTTGGCAAAGCCATGCTGACTGTTCCCAATCACCTCTTCACTATTCTTTTGAGCGAGTAGTGACTCCAGGAGGATCTGCTCCATGATCTTTCCAGGCACAGAGGTGAGACTGACTGGCCTGGAGTTCCCTGGCTCCTCCTTCTTACCCTTTTTGAAGATGGGGGCAATGTTTCCCCTTTTCCAGTCTGTTTAGTCTACAGTTAAGCAGTACCCCCAGGTTGGTCATTAGAAGACAATTCTTGATAGAAAAGTTTCTCAAAGGCTCAGAGTGGCTGCCCAGGGAGGTGGCTGAATCCACAGCCCTGGAGGGGTTTCAAAGAGGCATTTCTGGGTGTGGTGCTGAGGGACATGGTTTAGGATCAGCCTTGGCAGAGCTTGAGTATGGTTGCACTTGATGCTCTTCTTCAGCTGAAATGATTCTCTGAGACTCTGGGCCAGCAGAGAGAACTGACAGCAGGGAATTCAACACTGTCCTGGGCTGTGTTAGCAGGAGCACAGCCAGGAGAGCAGGAGCAAAGAGATCTCTCAGTGCTTTTTAAATCATATCTAGAAAACTGCACCCACTTTTGAGCTCCCAGTTCAAAAAAGTCCTAGAGAAGCTGAAGGGCCACCAGGATTGTGAGGGATTATTGCCTTATGAGAAGGAGCTGGAGTAGAGATGACTTTAGGGGAGCCTGGAAGCCACCTCCATGGCTCTGGGGAGGTGGCTGAGCAAACAGGAGCAGGCTGTTCACACAGCAGTGCACGGCAGGAGACAGGAATCACCAGGCATAAGCTGAAACAAGGGAAGTTCAGACTGGAGATAAGAAGAAACTTTTTACCAGGAGAAGAGCCAAGCAGTGGGCAAGCTGCCCAGAGAGGTTGTGTAGTTTCCAGCCTTGGAGACTTTCCAAAGTGAACTCAGCTAAAGCCCTGAGCAACCAAATCTGATTGCAGAGCTAACTTTGCTTGGAGCATGAGACTGGACTAGAGACCTTCTTAGATCCCTTCCAAACAGAATTACTCTGCAGCTCAGTGATTTGTCTATTATGAAGCAACTGTCTCAGATTCAGTTCCCAATATTGAGGCAGAGCATTGAAATGAAAGAGTGGAGAAGGCTTTTTCTAAACCCTGTGGAGAGAGCTGTGGTGTTCCTGTAAGCTGCCTGGAGATGTTCACCCTGTGTCTCAGTGCATCCAGCTGCAATTTGTAGATCAGTGTGTAAGGTATGTAAGGGATCACTCCCTGCAGTCTGTCTCTTTTCACTCTTGGCACCTGTCCCCTGAGGGATCCTGTAGCTCTCAGCCTGTTTTTTTTCTCTTAACAAATGCTTTTGATAACCCTTTACCTGGAGTGCAAGCTGTGGAGATACCACTGGCACATCCACACAGCACAGTCAGGAATTATTTGACAAGGATCAGCTTGGAGGGTTTGGGGTTTGGGGTTTTGTGGGTTGAGGGGAGGGCTGCTTTTGTGTTTTCTAGAACATCTTTTCACCTACTTATTAATTACTGTATAAGTTAAAGCTTTAAAAGCATAACATGATTTTTTTTCCGCTGTTGCCTGTGCAAGTTTCTGTTGCTTGCTTGGTTGAGCTCACTGCCTCCTGCACTGCCTCCTGTTTAAGCCCAGGCTGGATGAGGCTGTGGCCAGCCTGATGTAGTGTGGGGTTTCCCTGCCCATGGCAGGGGGGTTGGAACTAGATGATCCTTGTGGTCCCTTCCAACCCTGACTGATATTATGATACTATGATACTATGATAATATTTTCTTCCACTCTTTTCCTGTGTTAACCTGCATTGCACATCCTGACTTGAAGAAGGAGGCAATCATGACCCCTCTTTCTGCCTAGGTTCAGGAAGCCAACCTCTTTTAGTACTCCTTGCACCACAGGCATTCCATCCTGTGTTTTTAAGTCACTCTCATCTCACACAATCATAGAATGATTTGGGCTGGAAGGGACCTTAAAGCTCATCATCCTAGTTCTGACCCCACTGCCATGGGCAGGGACACCTCCCACTAGCCCAAGCTGCTCATGGCCTCATCCAACCTGGCTGAGGACACCTCCAGGGAGGAGGCATCCATGACCTCCCTGGACAACCTGTTCCAGGGTCTCACCACCCTCATTGGAAAGAATTTCTTCCTGATCTCCAGTTTAAATCTACTCTCTTCCATTTCAAAGCCATTCTCCCTCATCCTGTCACCACAAGCCCTCGTAAAAAGTCCCTCCCCAGCTTTGCTGTAGACTGGAAGGCTGCTATAAGGCCTCCTGGAGCCTTCTCTTCTCTAGGTTGAACAGCCCCAACTCCCTCAGCCTGCCCCTAGAGGAGAGGTGCTGCAGCCCTCTGATCGTCTTTGTGCTGCAAATGCTTCCTCTGCAGAAATGCTTCAACATTTGTTATCAAGCATGCACAGCACCTGCTTGGGGGTTTCATCCACCCCCTGTCAAATGACACTGTAACAGTTTTGATATGACTAGAAATGCTTCACCTGTTTGTCTGTCTGTCTGTCTATCTATCTATCTATCTATCTATCTATCTACCTACTTATCTATCTTCCTACCTACCTACCTCTATCTATCTATGTATCTATCTACCCTCCCTCCCTCCCTCCCTCCCTTCCTCCTTCCCTCCCTCCCTCCCTCCCTTCCTCCTTCCCTCCCTCCCTCCCTCCATCCCTCCTTCCCTCCTTCCCTCCCTCCCTCTATCTATCTATGTTTCTATGTCTATCTATCTATCTATCTATCTATCTATCTATCTATCTATCTATCTATCTATCTATCTAATTCTATCTATCGAGGGGCTTGGAACACATGCTCTGTGAGGAGAGGCTGAGGGAGCTGGGGTTGTTTAGCCTGGAGAAGAGGAGACTCAGGGGTGACCTCATTGCCCTCTACAACTACCTGAAAGGTGATTGTAGCCAGGAAGGGATTGGTCTCTTCTCCCAGGCAACCAGCACCAGAACAAGAGGACACAGTCTCAGGCTGCACCAGGGGAGGTTTAGGCTGGAGGTCAGGAGGAAGTTTTACACGGAGAGAGTGATTGCCCATTGGAATGGGCTGCCCGGGGAGGTGGTGGAGTCACCATCACTGGAGGTGTTCAGGAGGAGACTTGACAGGGTGCTTGGTGCCATGGGTTAGTTGGTTGGGTGGTGCTGGATGATAGGTTGGACACGATCATCTTGAAGGTCTCTTCCAACCTGGTTTTATTCTATGTCTGTCTGTCTGTCTGTCTGTCTATCTATCTATCTATCTACCTAAGGTTCTATGTCTATCTATCTATCTGTGTATCTATCTATCTATCTATCTATCTATCTATCTATCTATCTATCTATATCTCCCTACCTCCCTCCCTCTATGATTCTATGTCTGTCTGTCTGTCTGTCTGTCTATCTATCTATCTATCTATCTATCTATCTATCTATCAATCTCCCTACCTCCCTCCCTCTATGATTCTATGTCTGTCTGTCTGTCTGTCTGTCTGTCTATCTATCTATCTATCTATCTATATCTCCCTCCCTCCCTCCCTCTATGATTCTATGTCTGTCTGTCTGTCTGTCTATCTATCTATCTATCTATCTATCTACCTATCTATCTGTATCTCCCTCCCTCCCTCCCTCTATGATTCTATGTCTGTCTGTCTGTCTGTCTATCTATCTATCTATCTATCTATCTATCTATCTATCTATCTATCAATCTATCAATCTCCCTACCTCCCTCCCTCTATGATTCTATGTCTGTCTGTCTGTCTGTCTGTCTATCTATCTATATCTCCCTACCTACCTACCTCTATGATTCTATATCTGTCTGTCTGTCTGTCTGTCTATCTATCTATCTATCTAATTTTTCATGGGTGCTTTCAGTGATTGATTCATGCACTCAGGTCTGCTTTCCCCTTCTGCTTTTGTACCTGACTGAATTCCCTCCTTAACACAGACATTTCATCTCTGGTCCCTAATGCACACCAGGGCATCTCTCATATTTTTTCTTCTATTAGTGCTCAACATCAGGCTTCTCTCTGGATGATACTGAGCTGTCTTCTCTAATTACATTCTAGGTTATCAATGTATTCCATAAGTACATTTCCCTACATCTGCAAAGATAAATACTGATAAAATGAAGTCTGCTCAGGCCTAAAAATAATCCTCTAAGACTTTAAGTGATAACTGTTCCATCTCAGTTCTTACAGTGTCCTTGCATCCTACTTCACTCTGCATTTCTCTCACAGAAGGCCATTTAATCTTAAAGATCATCCAGTTCCCACTCCCCTGCCATGGACAGGGACATCTCCATTCTATGATCTTCCACTAGCCCAGGTTGCTCAAGCCCTCATCCAACCTGGCCATCAGCACCTTTAGGGAGGAGGCATCCACAACCTCCCTGGGCAGCCTGTTCCAGTGTCTCACCACCCTCACTGCAAAGAATTTCTTCCTCATCTCCAGTCTCAATCTGCCCTCCTCAAGCTTCAAACCATTCTCTTCCATCCTATCACCACAAGCCCTTGCCAAAAGTTCCTTCTCAGCTTTCTTCTTGTCCCCCTTCAGGTACTGGAAGGCTGCTCTGAGGTCTCCCTGGATTCTTTTCTCCAGGTTGAACAGCCCCAACTCTCTCAGCCGGTCCCTATAGGGGAGGTTCTCCAGCCCTCTGATCATCTTTATTGCCCTTCTCTGGGCCAGCTGTAGCAGTTCCCTGTCTTTCTTATGCTGGGGGCACTGAGAGCAGAGATCAGGGGGGGCAGAATCCCCTCCCTCATAGCCTTCTCTTCTGGTATTCCTTGCTGTCATTATGCGTAACTAATACTCTTCATGTCTCATATTATGTATTCTATGGAAACCCAACTAGGTGAGAACCATTTTTTTTCTGGCACCTAAAAGGCAATCATATTGTCAACAAAGGATTCTCAGTACCTGCTGAAAGAGAAGCTATCATTTTGCTGCTCCACCTCCTTTAGAATGGTTAACATTGGCTTTTGGAGTGAGCAGGTTAACATCTCTTTTACCTTGCCTGTAGCAGAGTCTTGGAAACCATGAGTTAGCAAATACCAGCTTGAGCTTTTTCTTAGCTCAACTTTCTGACCTTGAATCATAGAATTGTTAAGGTTGGAAGGGACCTCAATGACCATCCAGTTCCAATCCCCCTACCATGGGCAGGGACACCTCACACTAGATCAATCTATAAGTCCTAATCCAAATCTCCAAGCCCTAGATTCCTCTTGGCCCTTTGGTGGTGAGCACATTGGGACAAAGTTAAACCCAATCCAGTGTCAGGAACCTGTCTTGTTCAACATCTTTGTGGGTGCCATGGACAGTGGCATTGAGTGCACCCTCAGCAAGTTTGCTGATGACACCAAGCTGTGTGGTGCAGCAGACACGCTGGAGGGAAGGGAGGCCATCCAGAGGGACCTTGACAGGCTGGAGAGGTGGGCACAAGCCAACCTCATGAGGTTCAACAAGACCAAGTGCAGGGTCCAACATCTGGGTGGAGGCAATCCCAGGCACAAATCCAAGCTGGGCAGGGACTGGCTGGAAAGCAGCCCTGAGAAGAGAGACTTGGGGGTGCTGGGGGAGGAGAAGCTCAACAGGAGCTCTCAGTGTGCACTTGCAGTCCAGAAAGCCAACCAGAGCCTGGGCTGCATCAGAAGTGTGGCCAGCAGGGCCAGGGAGGTGATCCTCTCCCTCTGCTCAGCTCTGCTGAGACCCCACCTGGAGTATCATAGTATCACAGTATCATTCAGGGTTGGAAGGGACCACAAGGATCATCTAGTTCCAACCCCCCTGCCATGGGCAGGGACACCCCACACTACATCAGCCTGGCCACAGCCTCAGCCAGCCTGGCCTTAAACACCTCCAGGGACAGGGCCTCAACCACCTCCCTGCACAACCCATTCCAGGGCTTCACCACTCTCATGGGGAAGAACCTCCTCCTCCCCTCCAGCCTGAATCTCCCCACCTCCAGCTTCATTCCATTCCCCCTAGTCCTATCACTCCCTGACATCCTGAGCAGTCCTTCCCCAGCCTTCCTGTAGCCCCCTTCAGATCCTGGAAGGCCACCATGAGGTCACCTGGGAGCCTTCTCTTCTGCAGACTGAACAGCCCCAACTCCTTCAGTCTGTCCTCACAGGAGAGGTGCTCCAGCCCTCTGCTCATCTGAAAGGACGTTGTGTAGAGGCTGCTGGTCTCTGCTCACAGGCAATTAGTGGTAGAAGAAGAGGGAATGGCCTCAAGCTGTGACTGGGTAGGTTTAAACTGGACATTAGGAGACATTTTTTGATGGCAAGAGTGGTCAGGGATTGGAATGTGCTGCCCAGGGAGGTGGTGGAGTGACAGACCCTGCATGTGTTTCAAGGTGGTTGGATGTGGTGCTTGGGGGATATGGTTTAGAGGTGACCCTTGCAGAGCAGGGTTCTGGGTCGGACCTGGTGATCCTGAGAGCCTTTTCCAGCCTGAATGTTTCTGTGGCTCTGTGAAAAAAAGGTCTGCAGGATAAAAGAAGAATTAAAGGGTCTGCAGGAAAACAACTCTGCCAGGCAGGAAATGAAGGAGTTAACAGCTGCCACATTCCTTCTGAGAGCAACTGTGTGCTACTCACTGTTTGCACTCAGTGTCTGCTTAACACTTAACTCATCATTCATCTCCCTGACTCACTTTATTCTGGGTTGTTTCTTTTTTTTTCAGCTCTTTACTTTGATACAGCAATAATGGAGGCCTTTGTGGTGGTGCTGTGTGCTCACCCATACACACCAAATTAACAGAGGGCTTTCTCCTGCTGGTTTTTCTTTGCAGAGTTAGGTTCAATTAGCCCACTTAAAGCCCTGGAATGAGTGTCCCTCCTGACCTTCAGGCCAGGTTGTTTCTGGAGAATGATTTAACTAGATGGAACTGCAGGGAGAAGTAGAGAGAGATGGCAGTGTCTTGTTTACTGTCCAGCTGAATCAACTGTGCTAATTAAACCAAGCAAAACCCAGCGCTAATGGGTGATGCAGAGCCCCTTGTACCACCTATTATATGCTACATGCTGAAGCCTCTTTTGCTTGCTTGCTTCTTTGTTTGTTTGTTTCAAGAGCATTTTAAACCAAATTTTCTCTACCGCTATCAAAATAGTTCACAGATTCATAGAACACCAGGCTGGAGGGGACCTCGAGGATCATCTGGTCCAACCTGTCACAGGATGTCAGGGGTTGGAAGGGACCTAAGGAGATCATCAAGTCCAACCCCCCCTGCCAGAGCAGGACCCTAATAGAATCCAGCCCAGGTCACACAGGAACACATTCAGATGGGCCTTGAATGTCTTCAGAGAAGGAGACTCCACAACCCCTCTGGGCAGCCTGCTCCAGTGGTCTGTGGGCCTCACAGTGAAGAAGTTCCTCCTTATGTAGGGGTGAAACCTCCTGTGCTGGAGTTTCTATCCATTGCCCCTTGTCCCTGTCCAGGGAGCAAGAGAGCAGAGCCTGTCCCCTCCCTCCTGATCCCCAGCCCTCAGATATTGATAGACATTGATTAAATCCCATCTCACTCTTCTCTCCAGATTATTCAGCCCCAGTCTCTCAGCCTCTTCTCACCAGGCAGTGCTGCACTCCCTTTAATCAATGGAGGGCTGAGCCCAGAGAGTGGTGGTGAATGGTGCCACATCCAGCTGGCAGCCAGGCACTAGTGGTGTGCCCCAGGAAGCAGTGCTGGGCCCTGTGCTCTTTAACATCTTTATTGATGATCTGGATGAGGGCATTGAGTCCATCAGCAGTAAATTTGCTGATGACACCAAGCTGGGGGCAGGAGTTGATCTGCTGGAGGGTAGAGAGGCTCTGCAGAGGGACCTCGACAGGCAGGACAGATGGGCAGAGGCCAAGGGCAGGAGATTGAACACATCCAAGTGCCAGGTTCTGCACATTGGCCACAACAACCCCAGGCAGAGCTACAGGCTGGGGTCAGAGTGGCTGAGAGCAACCAGGCAGAGAGGGACCTGGAGGTGCTGGTTGATGGCAGGCTGAACATGAGCCTGCAGTGTGCCCAGGCAGCTGGGAGGGCCAATGGCATCCTGGCCTGCATCAGGAAGAGTGTGGCCAGCAGGAGTAGGGAGGTCATTCTGCCCCTGTACACTGCACTGGTTAGGCCACACCTTGAGTCCTGTGTCCAGTTCTGGGCCCCTCAGTTTAGGAAGGAGGTTGACTTGCTGGAACGAGTCCAGAGAAGGGCAACGAAGTTGGTGAGGGGCTTGGAACACAGCCCTATGAGGAGAGGCTGAGGGAGCTGGGGTTGCTTAGCCTGGAGAAGAGGAGACTCAGGGGTGACCTTATTGCTCTGTACGACTTCCTGAACAGGGGTTGTAGGTAGGCAAGGTTTGGTCTCTTCTCCCAGGCAGCCAGCGCCAGAACAAGAGGACACAGTCTCAAGCTGTGCCAGGGAAAGTTTAGGCTGGAGGTGAGGAGAAAGTTCTTCATAGAAAGAGTTATAGGCCATTGGAATGTGCTGCCCAGGGAGGTGGTGGAGTCACCATCCCTGAAGGTGTTCATAAAGTATTGGATGTGGCACTTGGAGCCGTGTCAGGAGGAGTTAGGTATTAGTTGATAGGTTGTACATGATGATATCGAAGGTCTTTTCCAGCATGGTCGAATCTATGATTTTACAGAGAAAATCCAACTGGTTTTGATTCTTCATCATATTTATTAACTTTTCAGGATAAAGGAAGAGGAAAAAAAAATAGCAAGGAAGGAAAGGAAATTAATAGAGGTCCCCTGAGTGTTTAAGTGAATATGAGCAAACCACATCTCCTGTCCTTTTTGATTCCAAACTGCTTCATCCAAAGGTGCTTTGATGGCTGTTTAAATGACTGTTTATGAAAGTTATCAACCACATTGAATGTGTGACTTTAATTCATTTATCTGCAGCCTCGAAAAGGCAGCTTGGAAGTAAAACTGATAGGAGATTGCTTTGAAGAACCACAGATACTCTGCACAGGATCACTTAATGAACCAGGGTCTGGGGTTACGTTTCCACACCTGCAACTGAGAGGGTGTTTTGAAAGTGAAGCAAGGAAAAGGAATTATTTTCTTTCAGAGGGATTAATTACAAGCCTTTCAGTGATTTGAAAAGGAATTCAGCAAAGGAAAAGAGCTTGCTAGGGGTTTGCCTTATTTATTTGGGGTCTAAATCATGCAGTGGGGTTTGTCAGCGCACAACAACATCAGCACAGAACAACATCACCCCCAACGTTGCTATCAGTGTCTGTACAGATCATTTTATGACTCAACACCTATTCACACCACAGTGTTTGGCACCCAGTTCATAGCACAGTAATTATAGGAGAGGGCTGGGTTGACAAACAGAAGCAAGACAAGATAATGCACATATCAGTGTGGCTCTGATTCCACCCGCAGCTGTCAGTCATTTCCCCACGTGCTGGTGTTCAGTACCAAAGCAACAGTGCCTGAGCTCTTCTGGTCTGGCAGAGTGCATCAGAGGAGGATTCCACCAAACCCATTGGCAGTTTGCTTTATTTGTTGCTGTGCATCTCCTCTTTGAACTTGGACTGAGGTATGGGCTGCAGCAAGAGAAGCAGAGCCAGTAGGGCCAGGGAGGTGATTCTCCACCTCTGCTCTGCTCTGGTGAGACCACACCTGGAGCACTGCGTCCAGTTCTGGAGTCTCTGTTCCAGGAAGGATCTGGAGGTGCTGGAAGGTGTCCAGAGAAGGGCCACGAGGATGAGCAGAGGGCTGGAGCTGCTCTGCTATGAGGACAGACAGAGAGAGTTGGAGCTGTTCAGTCTGCAGAAGAGAAAGCTCCCAGGAGACCTAATTGTGGCCTTCCAGTGTCTGCAGGGGGCTCCAAGAAAGGTGGGGAGGGCCTTTTGAGGGTGTCAGGGAAGGATAGGACTGGGGGGGATGGAGCAAAACTAGAAGTGGGGAGATTGAGATTGGCTGTGAGGAAGAAGTTTTTTCTCATGAGGGTAGTGAGAGCCTGGCACAGGTTGCCCAGGGAGGTGGTGGAAGCCTCCTGCCTGGAGGTGTTTTCAGCCAGGCTGGATGTGGCTGTGAGCAACCTGCTGTAGTGTGAGGTGTCCCTGGCCATTGCCAGGGGGGTTGGAACTGGCTGAGCCTTGAGGTCCCTTTCCAACCCTGACAATTCTGTGACTCTGTGATTCTTGTCCAGCAGAGTGCATCAGAGAGGAGGTTTCCACCAAACCCATTGGCAGTTTGTTCTATTTGTTATTGTGCATCTCATGTAGGTTGGACTTGATGATCTCAAAGGTCTCTTCCAACCTGGTTTATTCCATTCCATTCCATTCCATTCCATTCCATTCCATTCCATTCCATTCCATTCCATTCCATTCCATTCCGTCCTGTCCTGCCCTAGCCTAGCCTAGCCTAGCCTATTCATTTCCCCTAGTCCTGTGTCTGGCCCCCAGTCAGAAGAGGCTGGCCCCTCCTCTAGAACGGTATATGGTGCTGTTGCTGAGCTTCAGAGACAAGTGTGGGGAGGGAGGAGCCTCATCAGTTTCTTCTCATTGCTCAGAGAGCTTCTCCCTAGTGAACACAGTCAGTGGCAGGGCTGGGTGATGCAGTGCCATCTGCATTCATGCCTGCTTGGACACACGCAGGGAGAGAAGGCTGATTCCTGCCACATGCTGTGTGGCTCCCCAGAGAAGAATCAGATCTTGCTGTAGGCAGTGTTTAACAGCACCACCAAAGCCATCATTTCAAGTTTTATTGAGCTAGGCCATTCTGCTTTACAGAACAGCTTCAGCTTTGCCCCAAGGAAAGATCAGCTCTGTATAAACCACTCTCTACTGTTACTAATTGAGACGACAAACACAGGCAATATGCTCAAGAGCTTCACCATCCTCACTTGCAGATTTACTCTTACAGCAGGGCTCTTCCAGAGAAGGTTGGGGCTGTTCAGTCTGGGGAAGAGAAGGCTCTGAGGAGACCTTCTTGTGGCCTTCCATTACCTGAAGGGGGCTCCAAGAAAGCTGGGATCAATTGCGCACTTGCAGCCCAGAAAGCAAATCACATCCTGGGCTGTATCAAGAGAAGCACAGCCAGCAGGGCCAGAGAGGTGATTCTCCCCCTCTGCTCTGCTCTGGTGGGACCCCAGCTGGAGCTCCGTGTCCAGTTCTGGAGCCTCTGTTACAGGAAGGGTCTGGATTGTTTCCTTGCTGGATGTCAGGAACAATTTCTTTCCTGCAAGAGTGGTGAGGCATTGGAATGTGCTGCCCCAGGAGGTGGTGGAGTCACCATCCCTGGAGGCATTCAAGAAGTGTGTGCACATAGCACTTTGGGACGTGGTTTAGTGGGCAGGATGGTGTTGGGTTGGTGATTGAACTTGACGATCTTAGAGGTCTTTTCAAGCCAAAATCATTCCATGATTCTGCCATCCTGGGCAACTTCCAGCACAGTTTGTGTGACATGAACTTCGCTGCTAGCTAACGAGGAAGAGCTGTGGTGGGAAATGACAGCTGAATCTACAGTGTGTGTCTAGGGTTGTCTCTCTTCCTGAATCAGAGCTTGCTCTTTAGCCTTATCCAGTTCTTATGTATTTTGGTAGGCAAGGGGAAAATCAACAGAACTAACCTGCTGCCCTGCTGGCAAAAATCTACTGTCTGAGAGTTAAGGCTGCTTCAAAAGCTGGTATCAGCAGCTGATGCACCATGCTGGGGCTACGCTGACCGTGTTCTTCTCCGTGTCTCTCTGGCCAAATCCTGGAGGCTCATAGCACTGACATCTGCCTAACCAGAAATATCCATTTGGTGTCCCAGCTTGCTTCTACTTGATGCCTCATGATGCCTTTGCAAGAGCTGAGAGAGTCATGAAGAGCAAGTAGAGGCTGTGCAGAAGGTTAAAACCAAGGCTAGCCAAGGCTGGCCAAAACCCAGGCTGACAGCAAAGACTTCCTTTATCAGACATAGCAAGTGGCTTCCCCTCAGCTAATGTTGTATGCCCCCTGAAATACACAGGCATAAGGCTCACTTTGAAATGGGAGTACCTTTATCAGGGAGAAAGTTTCAGAATAATACCTTTGAAAGTCTTTCATGGCTATGAGGGAGCCGAGAATGTGTTTAGAGCAGCCGAGGAGGAGCAATTCAGCAATTAAAATGCAGCCTGAACAAATGGAATGACACAAAGCTAACAAGATTAGCAAGCCTGAGCCATTCCTCCTATGCAGAAACATGTGGAAAATAATTTCTAATCCACAAAATGCTTGAAGGCTGTATTTATAGAGGGGGAGAAAAAGGAAGAGGAATGGTGTGGGTGCTTTTGCAAATAGATATCTAATCTCTTACAGTCCAGATCCTGCTGGCGTGCTTAGCAGCCTTTTGATCCTGGCTCTGAAGAGATTTTCTTCACAGCCATCATTGGGAAGATATCTGCATCCCTATAAATGTCTCTCTCCATACATAACAGCTAGAAAGCAACTCATCTGCATCCCATTTTCGAGGCCATGGTCAACTTCCATTTGATTTCTGTGGGTTTGGGGTTTAATTCTCTGTGGTTGAAAGGCCTTCTTCGCTTGCAAGCCAGCAATCAGCACAGAACTGCTGCTTGGCTCCAGCCTCGCCTCAAGGGGCTGGAATTTAAACTGTCAAGAGAGGTTCTACTGAATTCTCCTGAGAGAATGATGCCAGAATTGGGTGTTACAGAATACAGAATTAACCAGGCTGGAAAAAACCTCAGAGATCATGCAGTCCAACCTCTCACCCAACACCATCTCATCAACTAAACCTTGGCACCAAATGCCTCATCCAGGCTCTTCCTAAACACTTCCAGTGTTGTGTTCCAGTGTTCCAGTCACCATTACTCCACCACCTCCCTGGGCAGCACATTCCAATGGCCAATCTCTCTATCTGGGAAGAATGTCTTACAAACATCCAGCCTTAACCTCCCTTGGCACAGCTTGAGACTGTGTCCTCTTGTTCTGGTGCTGGCTGTCTGGGAGAAGAGACCAACCCCCACCTGGCTACAACCTCCCTTCAGGTAGCTGAAAGGTTATAACTGTGTCCAGTTCTGGGCCTCTCAGTTTAGGAAAGACTCACTCATGAAATGGTTAAAGGAAAGATGTTGAGTTGCTGGAATGTGTCCACAGGACAACAAGGCTGGAGAGGGTTGTGGAGCACAGCCCTGTGAGGAGAGGATAAGGGAGCTGGGGTTGCTTAGCCTGGAGAAGAGGAGGCTCAGGAGAGACCTTCTTGCTGTCTCCAGCTCCCTAAAGGGAAGTTGTAGCCAGGTGAGGGTTGGTCTCTTCACCCAGGCAAGCAGCACCAGAACAAGAGGACACAGTCTACCTGCCATGGGCAGAGACACCTCCTACTAGATCAGGTTGCTCACAGCTACATCCAACCTGGCTGCAAACACCTCCAGCCAGGAGGCTTCCATCTCCCTGGGCAACCTGTGCCAGGCTCTCACCACCCTCATGATGATGAACAGGCAATCTGAATCTCCCCGTTTCTAGTTTTGTTCCATTCCCCCCAGTCCTATCCCTCCCTTACACCCTCTAAAGTCCCTCCCCAGCTTTCTTGGAGCCCCCTGCAGATCCTGAAAGGCCACAATTAAATCTCCTCAAAGCCTTCTCTTCTGCAGACTGAACAGCCCCAACTCCCTCAGTCTGTCCTCAGAGCAGAGCAGCTCCAGCCCTCTGCTCATCCTCGTGGCCCTTCTCTGGACACCTTCCAGCACCTCCAGACCCTTCCTGTAATAGAGGCTCCAGAACTGGACACAGTACTCCAGGTGGGGTCTCAGCAGAGTGGAGCAGAGGGGCAGAATCCCCTCCCTGGCCCTGCTGGCCACACTTCTCTTGCTGCAGCCCAGGCTCTGCTTGGCTCTCTGGGCTGCAAGTGCTCACTGCTGGCTCCTGTTGAGCTTCTCCTCCCCTAGCACCCCCAGGTCCTTTTCTTCAGGGCTGCTCTCAAGGTGGTCCCTGCACAGCCTATATCAGTGCTTGGGATTGCCCTGAGACCTGGGTGCAGGACCTTGCTCTTGGTCTTGTTAGACCTCATGAGGTTGTCATGGACTCACCTCTGCAGCCTGTCAAGGTCCCTCTGGATGTATTTCTTGTGTGTGAATCGTTGTGAAGAGTCCTTTCCTGGGCTCTGCTTTAATTATGGCAGAACATTAAAGGTTGTGCTTGCTGATTGCAAGTTTCTCTTGGCATAAAAAATATCCCACTGCTGCCTTGAGATGCATTTGAATGCAGGATATTTTCTGAACTTCATAATTCAGCTAGGAGTCAATGTAAAGGTCAATGCATTTATATGTAGCATTTTTAACTGAAATGGATAATTCAGCTAGGAGCCAATGTAAAGGTCCTTAATTAGAAATTATGGTAGCTGATCACAGCTGCTGATTGCTGTCTTCACATGCTGCTGCTAGCAAGGGGAAAGGAAACCTGCACAAGTAGCTGAAATCAGAACTGAGCAGTAAAGCACAAAGGATTGTCATAGAGATAGGGGCAGGTAACTTGCAGGAGGTTTATTTCTGACCTTCCTCATTGTAAGAATCAGTACAAGAACTCCTGGTTTACTACTCTGGCTTTCTAGATGGCCACAGCTGCTTCTGCACCAGGGGAGGTTTAGGCTGGATGTTAGGAAGAAATTCTACACACAGAGAGTGATTGCCCATTGGAATGGGCTGCCTGGGGAGGTGGTGGAGTCACCATCCCTGGAGGTGTTCAGGAGGAGGAGACTTCATGGGGTGCTTGGTGCCATGGGTTAGTTGATTAGGTGGTGTTGGATGATAGGTTGGACATGATGGTGTCTTGAAGGTCTCTTCCAGCCTGGTCTGGTCTGGTCTGGTCTGGTCTCTTCTGTTCTGTTCTGTTCTGTTCTGTTCTGTTCTACCCCTTCTGAAGTTCTGGCTGGTGTGTGTTGGGTTTTTTGGTTTGTCTTCCCATCACAGTTCATAGATTCATACATTCAGAGAATGTTTTATGTTGGAAAGGACCTTAAAGGTCATCTAATTCAGACCCCCCTGCCATGGGCAGAGACATCTTCCACTACACCAGCTTGCTTAAGGATTCATCCAGCCTGGTCTTGAACATCTCCAGGGAGGAGGCATCCACAGCCTCCCTGGGCAACCTGTTCCAGTGTCTCAGCACCCTCCCTGGGAAGAATTTCTTCTTAATTTCCAGTATAAATCTCTACTTGTCCAGCTTCAATCCATTCCCTCTCATTCCCTCACTACAAACCATGTAAAAGTTCCCTTCCCAGCTTTCTTGCAGGCCCCCTTCAGGTACTGGAAGGCTTCTATAACATCTGCCAGGAACCTTCTTTCCTTCAGCCTGAACAGCCCCAACTCTCTCAACTCATCCCCACAGGGGAGGTTTTCCAGCCCTCTGATCATCTTTTGGCCAGCAGAAGCAGGGAAACAGCTCTGGTTAGGCCACAATTTGAGTTCTGTGTCCAGTTTCATAGTTTCATAGTTTCATTCAGGGTTGGAAGGGACCACAAGGATCAGCTAGTTCCAACCCCCCTGCCATGGGCAGGGAAACCCCACACTACATCAGGCTGGACAGAGCCTCATCCAGCCTGCTCTTAAACACCCCCAGGGACGGGGCCTCGACCACCTCCCTGGACAACCCATTCCAGGGCTTCACCACTCTCATGGTGAAGAACCTCCTCCTCACCTCCAGCCTGAATCTCCCTACCTCCAGCTTCATTTCATTGAGTCATAGAATTCTAGAAGCCAGTTCCTTATCCATCTAGTGGTCCACCCATCACACCCATGTGTCACCAGCCTGGAGACCAGGATGTGGTGTGGGACAGTGTCGAAGGCTTTGCTCAGCTCCAGGTAAATGACATCAGTTGCTTGCCCCTCATCTGTTAATTTTGTCACCTGCTCATAGAAGGCCACCAGGTTGGTCAGGCAGGATTTGCCCTTGGCAAAGCCATGCTGACTGTTCCCAATCACCTCTTCACTATTCTTTTGAGCGAGTAGTGACTCCAGGAGGATCTGCTCCATGATCTTTCCAGGCACAGAGGTGAGACTGACTGGCCTGTAGTTCCCTGGCTCCTCCTTCTTACCCTTTTTGAAGATGGGGGCAATGTTTCCCCTTTTCCAGTCTGTGGGGACTGCACCAGATTGCCATGACTTGTGAAATATAATAGAGAGGGGTTTAGCAACCTCCTCTGCCAGTTCTCTCAGTACCCATGGGTGTATCCCGTCGGGTCCCATGGACTTGAACACTTTCAGGTTCTTCAGATGATCACGAACCTGATCTGCACTTACAATGGGCAGTTCTTCCTCCCCGTCCCTGGCATTGACTTCCATAACATCAGGAGTGTGGCTAGAGGCCCTTGCAGTGAAGACTGAGGTAAAGAAGTTATTAAGTACCTCAGCCTTTTCCTCATCACTTGTGACCATGTCACCAGTTTCCTTTCTGAGGGGGCCCACACCTTCCCTAGTCTTCTTCTTCCCATTAATATACCTGTAGAAGTTCTTAGTGTTCCCTCTAATCTCCCTGGCTAGATTCAATTCAAACTCTGCTTTGGCTTTCCTAACCAGGACTCTCGCTGCTCGGGCAGCTTCCTTATATTCCCCCTGTTCTACCTGTCCTTCTCTCCACTTCCTGTAGAGTTTCCTTTTAAGTTCCGGGCTCCTCAATTCAAGAAAGATGTTGAGATGCTGGAAGGTGTCCAGAGAAGGGCAACAAAGCTGGGAGGGGTCTGGAGTACAGCCCTGTGAGGAGAGGCTGAGGGAGCTGGGGTTGCTTAGCCTGGAGAAGAGGAGGCTCAGGGGAGACCTTCTTGCTCTCTGCAACTCCCTGAAGGGAGGTTGGAGCCAGGAAGGGGTTGGTCTCTTCTCCCAGGCACCCAGCACCAGAACAAGAGGCCACTGTCCCAAGCTGTGCCAGGGGAGATTTAGGCTGGAGGTGAGGAAGAAATTCTTCCCAGCAAGAGAGATTGGCCATGGGAATGTGCTGCCCAGGGAGGTGGTGGAGTCACCATCCCTGGAGGTATTTAGGAGGAGACTGGATGAGGCACTTACTGCCATGGTTTAGCTGATTAGATGATGTTGGGTGAGAGGTTGGACTTGATGATCTCTGAGGTCTTTTCCAACCTGGTTAATTCTGTATTCTGTATTTAGAGAGTTTTAATAGTGAACTGGAGTGCCTTCAGTGAGTTAGAAAATTAAAAGGAGCTTATGCTCCAAAAGCCACCAGCAGCACATTATGGCTCTAATCCAACAAATATTTGTACATGCATGTAACTTTTCTCCCATGAATAAGATTAATAAGATACCTAATTAGGATTTGGAACCCAGGAATCTCTGGGAAGGAGCTCTGAAGAGGCAAGACAGACATAGCTGACAGCAATGTTTTCTAGGAGAGCATGGCCTTTGTGTTTGCTGTATTAGTGCTCACCTAACCAGAAATGCTGTGGAGATTATATTTTGCTTATGAGTGTGCAGGAAGAGAGCTTTGCCTCAATTATCCCTCTCTCTTCTTCCTTTATATTCTGTTTCAGGTCTGATTTTGTTTTACTTTCTTCTGTTTTGCCACAGAGAACATTAATTCTGTGCAAAACACTTGCATGATTTAATTAGATCTGCATTTTCCACTACATTTGCTAACTCCAAGGAACACAAAGTGATTTTATGTGAAGTACAGCAGAAGGGAATGTTTTAGGTATTATGATGTCACAGTTCACATCTCCTACAAGGACAGACTGAGGGAGTTGGGGTTGTTCAGTCTGGAGAGGAGAAGGCTCCAAGGAGACCTAACTGTGGCCTTCCAGTATCTGAAGGGGGCTCCAAGAAAGCTGGGGAGGGACTTTTGAGGGTGTCAGGGAGGGATAGGGCTGGAGGGAATGGAGCAAAACTAGAAGTGGGGAGATTCAGATTGGATGTTAGGAAGAAGTTCCTCTCCATGAGGGTGGTGAGAGCCTGGCCCCAGGGAGGTGGTGGAAGCCTCCTGCCTGGAGGTGTCTAAGCCCAAGCTGGATGTGGCTGTGAGCAACCTGCTGTAGTGTGAGGTGTCCCTGGCCATGGCAGGGGGGTTGGAACTGGCTGATCCTTGAGGTCCCTTTCAACCCTAACAATTCCATGATTCTAGGAATGCCTAAAAAGAGGAAGACAGCCTCTAATTCTCATATGTTGCACTGATTGGGCTTCTTAAAAGTTTTATTTTTAATAATAATAATAATAATAATAATAATAATAATAATAATAATAATAATAATAATAATTAATAAATAATATAATATAATATTATAACAATAAACTGCCTTTGGAACATATCTTGAAAATCTTAATTTTAAGGTGTGCATAGTGACCTTTAGGATCTTGATAGTCAGTTTCAAGGTCTTGATAGTTAATTTTAAGACCTTGATAGTCACTTTTAAGACCTTGATAGTCAATTTTAGGACCTTGATAATCAGTTTTAAGATCTTTATAGTCACGTCTAAGGCCTTGATAGTCACTTTTAAGATCTTGATAGTCACTTTTAGGATCTTGTTAGTCGCTTTTAAGGCCTTGATAGTCACTTTTAAGACCTTGATAATCAGTTTTAAGATCTTGATATCCAGTTTTAAGACCTTGATAGTCACTTTTAAGGCCTTGATAGTCACTTTTAGGACCTTGATAGTCACTTTTAGGACCTTGATAGTCACTTTTAAGACCTTGATAATCAGTTTTAAGATCTTGATATCCAGTTTTAAGACCTTGATAGTCACTTTTAAGACCTTGATAATCGGTTTTAAGATCTTGATATCCAGTTTTAAGATCTTGATAGTCAGTTTTAAGATCTTCTTAGTCAGTTTTAAGACCTTGATAGTCACTTTTAGGACCTTGATAGTCACTTTTAGGACCTTGATAATCAGTTCTAAGACCTTGATAGTCAATTTTAAGATGTTGATAGTCACTTTTAAGAGCTTGATATTCAACTGTAAGATCTTGATGGCCTGTGTCCACAGACACTCACCTACACAAGACCAGAACAAATAAAAGGAATATAATCTTGCATAATCATCTTGGGTTTACTTACTTGCAGTGCTTCATCATAGTTATTGTCAGAGGAGCTGACAGGAGATTGAGGCTGCTGCATATCTAATTTCACAACATGCCTGGTATGAAATTGCCTGCTGTGCTCCTGCAGGTTCAGTTCTGCTGGCTGGCTGAGGTGTAGCTGGAGGGCTTTGCCAGTGACAGTTTAATTCCTGGATCAGTGTACTTTTATTTTTTAAGCCAGCCCAATGCAGTTGTTCTGTGTTTAATGGCATCATTACTATGTGTCCCAGCAGATATCATTTGAAATTATGTGCAGTCAGAGGCAGGCAAAACCACGACACATCCTGCTCCTTTCCTGCCCACAGCAGAATTTCACTGGGAATATTCAGCCTGATGGTCAGGTATTCCATCATAGCAAGTGACAGCATTGGTTAATAGGTGTTTGATATCAATAACAAATCATTTGCATCTTCATAGTTTGCATGATGATACCATTCTGTAATATAAGTCATCTGATTTGGCCTTCCATTAAGATGTGACATGATTTACAGAGGCATAATAATGAGTCTGGAGAAGAGAAGACTGAGAGAGGATTTCATCAATGTTGATAAATGTCTGAGGGCTGGCAAAGAGGCTGGGGAGAGGCCTCAAGCACAAGCCCTATGAGGAGAGGCTGAGGGAGCTGGGCTTGCTTGGCCTGGAGAAGATGAGGCTCAGGGCAGAGCTTATTGCTCTCTCCAACTCCCTGAAGGGAGGTTGTAGCCAGGTGGGGCTTGGTCTCTTCTCCCAGGCAAACAGCACCAGAACAAGAGGACACAGTCTCAAGCTGTGCCAGGGTAAGTTCAGGCTGGAGGTGAGGAGAAAGTTCTTCCCAGCAAGAGAGATTGGCAATTGCAATGTGCTGCCCAGGGAGGTGGTGGAGTTCCCATCACTGGAGGTGTTCAAGAGGGGATTGGACGTGGCACTTGGTGCCATGGTTTAGTAGTCATGAGGTCTGTGTTGACTTGTTGGACTTGATGATCTTTGAGGTCTCTTCCAACCTTGGTGATTCTGTGATTCTGTGACAGGGGACAGGCTCTACTCACTTGCACCCTGGGATAGGACAAGGAGCAATGGATGTAAGCTGCAGCACAGGAGGTTCCACCTCAACATGAGGAGGAACTTCTTCCCTGTGAGGGTCACAGAGCACTGGAACAGGCTGCCCAGAGAGGTTGTGGAGTCTCCTTCTCTGGAGACTTTCCAGCCCCATCTGGATGTGTTCCTGTGTGTCCTGTGCTGGATTCTGTGGTCCTGCTCTGGCAGGGGGCTCGGACTTGATGATCTCTTTGGGTCCCTTCCAGCCCCTGACATCCTGTGAGCCTGTGATAAAGAAATGTCCTAGGCTCCTCCTGTTACCCATTTATCACCTACAGCACAGCATCTCTGCTCCTTTTATTTTATTTATTTATTTATTTTCCTTTTAATCTTAAATAATGAGATGTCAGCAGTGAATTCCAATAGGTGATGCTTTATGACATGCTGGATAATTGATAGGAAACTCTGCTGTGTCCCAAAGGGCTTTGAATTTGCCTTGGAGAAGATGCTTACAAAAAAAAAAGAAAGCATTGAGAGAGAAGATGCTGGGATGTGGGTTTTCTGCCAGGACTTCATTATTCTTCTTGCATGTTTGCACTAGGATATCACTTTTAATTATGCAATGGTCAGGAATTCTGTAAGAATTCTGCTTGACTCAATTCTCATGAGGAAACAAATGAGCAAATTAAGTAGTGAATCTGTTTGTAGTCTATACCTTATTATCTGCTAATCATCCTCCTCTGATAAAACACTGAAGCATTATTTTTTTTTCCCCTGCAATGTACATAGAATCATAGAAACATTATCACATTATCACCTAGAAAGGTTGGAGCAGATCATAGAATCATAGAATTGTCAGGGTTGGAAGGGACTTCAAGGAGCAGCCAGTTCCAACCCCCCTGCCATGGCCAGGGACACCTCACACCACAGCAGGTTGCTCACAGCCACCTCCAGCCTGGCTGCAAACACCTCCAGCCAGGAGGCTTCCACCATCTCCCTGGGCAACCTGGGCCAGGCTCTCACCACCCTCCTGGGGAACAACTTCTTCCTCACAGCCAATCTCAATCTCCCCATTTCTAGATTTGTTCCATCCTCCCCAGTCCTATCCCTCCCTGACACACTCAAAAGTCCCTCCCCAGCTTTCTTGCAGCCCCCTTCAGATCCTGGAAGGCCACAATTAAGTCTCCTTGGAGCACTCTCCTCTTCAGACTGACCAGCCCCAACTCCCTCAGTCTGTCCTCAGAGCAGAGCAGCTCCAACCCTCTGTTCATCCTCCTGGCCCTTCTCTGGACACCTTCAGCCTCTCCAGATCTTCCCTGGAACAGAGGCTCCAGAACTGGACCCAGAGCTCCAGCTGTGGTCTCAGCAGAGTGGAGCAGATGGGCAGAATCCCCTCCCTGGCCCTGCTGGCTATGCTTCTCTCTCTCACTGCAGCCCGGGCTCTGTTTGGCTCTCTGGGCTGCAAGTGATCACTGCTGGCTCCTGTTTTGCTCCTCGGATTTCCCTTGCAGAAGGAGGTAGCAAGGGAGAGAATTAGTGCATTCTGGTGGTGAAGAAAAGAGCAGTTGCAGAGAAATGTCATATTGAGATCAATGTGACCATTACAATATTTGCATTTTTGTCTCCTTAGTGCACTATAAATAATTGCACCGAGTTATCTTTGCTTCTCTTTGTACCTCAGTGCAGCAGCAGTGCCATCTAATGTTCTAATTAATCTGCAGTGTCTTCCAAGCCAGCCCTTTCAACAGCCACAGAAGAGGGGAAGGAAGGGAAAAAAAAAAGACAGGGAAAGGAAATGCTTCCAGGAATGATGAACTTGGCTGAAGTCCAACTGATTCTGTGGCTGCTGCTTAAATAATCTCTGGGCTTTTTATGGCACCATAATCGAGTGAAGAAAATCTGGACAAGATATTTGGAGTCAATCAAGGGCTCCATTTCGCTTTTCAAATGCTGAACAGGTGCAAGTGGGACACATTCAGACAGGGTCATTAGGCAAAACTGGCTTTGTGGAAGGTGGGGCCAACATCTGTGCTTGTTTTCCCAGCTACAAAAGAGCAGACCTCCCAAGGAAATGTGAGCAGGCTCCAAAATGGGTGAAGGGAGCAGCAGGGCTGAATCAAGCATTCAGGTTTAAGGCTTCCCCTGCTTACAGCAATTAGCATTTGAAAAAAGGCAAAAGCAAAAATAAAAGCATGATCAATCTTTTTTTTTTTTTTTTTTTTCCCTTTATTTCCCCCCCCTGCCCCTTTTCTCTTGAGGTAGAGAAGGAGGAGTCTGATTTAATTAAGAAGAACATTAAACTCCAAGCCCCTACCTCATCAAATGTTAAGTATATTCGGAACAAGCAAATGCTAATCGGTTCGTAGTGATTCAAAGGTTTCCCTCTTCGAGCCAACAGGGCCAGGGAGGGGATTCTCCCCCTCTGCTCCACCCTGGTAGAGACCACACCTGGAGAACTGCCTCCAGTTCTGGAGCCTCTATCACAGGAGGGATGTGAAGGTGCTGGAAGGTGTCCAGAGAAAGGGCCACAAGGATGAGCAGAGCGCTGGAGCTGCTCTACTGTGAGGACAGACTGAGGGAGTTGGGGTTGTGCAGTCTGGAGAAGAGAAGGCTCTGAGGAGAGATAATTGTGGCCTTCCAGTATCTGCAGGGGGCTCCAAGAAAGCTGGGGAGGGACTTTTGAGGGTGTCAGGGAGGGATAGGGCTGGGGGGGATTGACTAGAAATGGGGAGATTGAGATTGGCTGTGAGGAAGAAGTTGTTCCCCATGAGGGTGGTGAGAGCCTGGCCCAGGTTGCCCAGGGAGGTGGTGGAAGCCTCCTGCCTGGAGGTGTTTGCAGCCAGGCTGGAGGTGGCTGTGAGCAACCTGCTGTGGTGTGAGGTGTCCCTGGCCATGGCAGGGGGGCTGGAACTGGCTGAGCCTTGAGGTCCCTTCTAATCCTAACAATTCTATGATTCTATGATTCAAGCTGCTTGGATTTGCTCACAGTGCCTTTGTGTGTGTGTGTGTGGTTTGGTTTGTTTTTGTTGTGTTGCTTTTGGTTTTTCCCCTAACCCCCACCCTGTTCTTAGTTTATCCTTGAGATGTTCTGTCTTGTCACCACTGGCTGCTAGGACTCTCCTGCAGCAGCTCTTTATGACACCATTTTATGTTTGATACTTTATACCCTAGCAAATGAACGAGGATTCTGTGTAACTGGAGTAGAACCAGGGGACAGCTTCTGCTCTCAGTGAGACATCTGCAGGTATCAGAAGTCTGGGGGGTTTTGGCTCTTTTGTTGGCTCAGACCAAGAGATTTCATTTGATGTGCTGCAGCTGTGACCTTCCAGTCTGAATGGGATACTTCTACTGAGCTGCTGTCAAGTTTCCTTCTGCACATCTTTGTGTGATGAGCTGTTGATTTAGATGTATTCCTAACTGGAGGCAGAGTGGCTGGAAAGCTGCCCAGCAGAGAAAGAACTGAGGGTGCTGGTAAACAGTGAGTTGAACATGAGCCATGGTGTGCTCAGGTGGCCAAGATGGTCAACAGCATCCTGGCCTGGATCAGCAATAATGTGACCAGAAGGATGAGGGAAGTGATTGTCCCTCTGCACTTAGCACTGGTGAGTCCACACCTTGAGTCCTCTGCTCTGTTTTAGGGCCCCCACAACAAGAAGGACATTGAGGTGCTGAAGGGTGACAAAGTTGGTGAAGGGTCTGGAGAACAGGGCTGGGGAGGAGCAGCTGAAGCAACTTGTTTAGTCTGGAGAAGAGGAGGCTGAGGGAGGCCTTCTGGCTCTCCACAACTCCCTGGAAGGTTGCTGGAGTGAGGTGGGGTTGGTCTCTTCCTCAGTAAGGAGTGACAGGATGAGAGGAAATGGCCTCAGGCTGCACCAGGGGAGTTTTAGGCTGGATAAGTAGGAAAACAATCTCTACTGAAAGAGTGATGGAGCATTGGACCAGGCTGCCCTGAGAGGTGGTTATGTCCCTGAAGGTGTTTAAAAACACCATGTAGACATGGTGATTTTGTCCATGGTCTAGTGCTCATGGTGCTGTTGGGTTGGTAGTTGGGCTTGATGATATTGGAGAGCTTTTCCCACCTTAATGATTCTATGATTTGCCCTTCTAGACTCTGCTTGGCCTTGGCACTGCAATGAATTCTGAAGCCAGTGCAGATAGGTGAGATCACAGAAGAGAGGCAAACATAGATCAGGATTGTGTCTAGGTCTGCTTTCTCAGAATCACAGAGTGTCAGGGATTGGAAGGAACCTTGAAAGATTGACCCAACCCTCCTGCCAGAGCAGGATTTCCCAGGGCTGGTCACACAGAAACATATCCGGGCATCTGTTGAATACCTCCAGAGAAGGAGACTCCACCACCTCTCCGGGCAGCCTGCTCCAGGGCTCTGGCACCCTCACAGTGAAAAAGTTTTTGCTTCTGTTCCTGTGGAACCTCCTCTGCTCCAGCTTGCATCCTTTGCCCCTTGTCCTGTCATTGAACATCCCTGATCAGAGCCTGGCTCTGTCCTCCTGACACTGCCCTGAACATCTTTATCAACATGACTGAGGGCACCCCTCAGGCTCCTCTGCCCCAGGCTAAAGACCCCATCTCCCTCAGCCTGGCCTCAGCAGGGAGATGCTCCACTCCCTTTTCTTCCTGTGTTTCCGTGGAACACACAAGCACAGGCTGCTATTTTTAGCTGACTCTCTAGTGTTATATGTTACAACCAAAGGCTCTTTCCTCTCCCTGGTGGGCCAGGAGAGCACATTGGTTTGTTTGGAACTTGGCTATCATCACATCCATCCTTTTGGCACTCAGGAGGCTGCGTGGCTTTGTGCAACTGGCAGCGCTCAAACACGTTTCACATCCCCGTCTGGAAAGTGGTGGCTCACTTATCAAATTGTTCAATCACACTGCCAAGATTATGCTTGAACCCTCCTTCTTGCCAGCAAGCTTTACACTACATTTAACACAGTGTTCTATTTTTTGATTGCTTTTATCACTTTTTTTTCCTCTTTCTCCCCCTTCCCTTCCCTTTGGCTATTTAAAATTGAAGTAGATAAACCCCCCCTCTATTTCCACAGGTCTTCATCTTACAATCATAGAATCGTTTTGCCTGGAAAAGATCTTTCCAAGATCTTTAGGTCACCTTTGAAAGATCTTTCAGGTCATCAAGTCCAAAAATTATCTAACAACCAAATACAGAATATAGAATAGAAAATTAACCAGGTTGGAAATGACCTTTGAGAACATCAAGTCCAACCTATCACCCAACACCATCTCATCAACTAAACCATGGCACCAAGTGCCCCAACCAGGCTCTTCGTAAACACCTCCAGGGATGGTGACTCCACCACCTCCCTGGGCAGCACATCCCAATGGCCAAGCTGTCTTTCTGGGAAGAACTTTCTCCTCACCTCCAGCCTAAACCTCCCTGGCACAGCTTGAGACTGTGGCCTCTTGTTCTGGTGCTGCTTGCCTGGGAGAAGAGACCAACCCCCACCTGGCTACAACCTCCCTTCAGGGAGTTGGAGAGAGCAAGAAGGTCTCCCCTGAGCCTTCTCTTCTCCAGGCTAAGCAACCCCAGCTCCCTCAGCCTCTCCTCACAGGGCTGTGCTCCAGACCCCTCCCCAGCTTTCTTGCCCTTCTCTGGACACCTTCCAGCATCCCAACATCTTTCCTAAACTGAGAGGCCCAGAACTGGACACAGGACTCAAGGTGTGGCCTGACCAATGCAGAGTACAGGGGCAACAGTACCAGTGCTGAGTACAGGGCAGAATGACCTATTCACTCTTGGTTTGGGTGTTTGGGTTTTTTTTAAACTCTAGAGATCCCAGATGAAATACTTTCCTTTGTGGTAGCCAAATGAATTGAAAGGCCCTCACATTCAGATAAACAAAGGATAGAAGATGAAGAAGCACTCACATTTATTCACCTCACATTTTCAGAGGGGAACCTGAGGAAGAGATGAGCAGGGTGAGCTTTGTGTCACCTTATACTTCCTCACTCTTTGAAGCTATATTGACTCACATGTCAAGAGCAATAATTTCCTATCCATGATGCAGGTGACCCTTTGTGCATCTCTGCAGGCAGAACACAGAGACACAAGAATAAAAACACATGCTCCAGTTTTCCTGTTGCTCTTGCAGCATAAAACCAGTTTGCTGACAAACAGTACAGCTGGGGAATCAGCTGGTGGAGTTAAAGCAGCATCTTCTCTCTGGTTTCATTTTTTATTCCTTCAGGGGTTCCAGACTTACAGTGGAACCAAATGGTAACAATCCCTCCATACTGTAGTTGAAACTCTTCCCAAGTGTTGAACTGGAGCTGTAGGTGTTTAACCACTGTGAAAATCATGCACAGAATCACAGCATCATTAAGGTTGGCAAAGACTTTTAAGATCGTTGAGTCCAGTCCTTCCAGCAGGAGCAGGGAGGGGATTGTCCCCTGGGACTCAGCTCTGGGAAGGCCACACCTCAAAGGGCTGTGTCCAGTTTGGGGCACCTCAATCCAAGAGAGATGTGGAGGTGCTGGAGCCAGGACAGAGGAGGGCCAGGAAGCTGTGAAGGGCCTGAAGAAGAAATCTGGTGAAGAGCAACAGAAGGAGCTGGGGATGGTTAGTGTGTAACAGAGGCTGAGGGGAGACCTCACTGCTCTCTACAAATACCTGGAAGGATGCAGTGAGGAGGCTGCTGCTGGGCTCTTCTCACAGGTAATTAGTGACAGAACAAGAGGGGATGGCCTCAAGATGACTCTAGGTAGGTTTAGACTGGTCAGGGATAGGAATGTGCTGCCCAGGGAGGTGGTGAAGTCCCCAAGCCTGGATGTGTTTCAAGGTGGTTTGGATGTGGTGCTCGGGGATGTGGTTTAGAGATGAACCTTCTGGAGTAGGGCTCTGGGTTGAACTTGGTGATCCTGAGAGCCTGAATGTTTCTGTGATCTGTGATTCTGTAACCCAACTCACATGACTGCTAAAATGTATCCTGAAGCACCACATCTACAATGCTGTTTGAACGCCTCCAGGGATGGTGACTCCACCACCTCCCTCGGCAGCCTGTTCCAATGCCTGACCATTCTTGCAGGAAAGAAGTCTTTCCTAATATCTGAACCTCCCCTAGCACAACTTAAGCCCATTTCCTCTTCTCCTATCACTGGTTGCTTGCAACAACACCAACCTCATTCCCACCTCCTGTCTGGTAACTACAGAGATCAATGAGGTCTGTCCTTAGTCTTCTCTTCTCCCCACTGAATCACCTCAGTTCCTTTAACTGCTCCTTGTACAGCACCCTCCAAAACCCTCACCAGCCTCCTTGCTCTTCACTGGACACCCTCCAGGACCTCAATGTCTTTCTTATACTGTAGTGCCCAGAACTGAACAAAATACTCAAGCTGTGGCCTCACCAGGGCTGAGTACAGGGGCATGATCCCTGCCCTGTTCCTGCTGGACACACTCTTCTTGAGGCAGGCCAGGGTACTTTTGGTCTTTTTACCCACCTGGGCCACACATCAACACCAACTAGAATAACTATCCTTTCCTTTTTAGTTCTTTGGTCACAGAAGAAGCACGAGATTGAGCACAAACCCTGTGAGGAGAGGCTGAGGGATCTGGGGGTGTTTAGCCTGGAGAAGAGGAGGCTCAGGGGAGACCTTCTTGCTGTCTACAACTACCTGAAGGGAGGTTGCAGCCAGGTGGGGTTGGTCTCTCCTCCCAGGCAGCCAGCACCAGAACAAGAGGACACAGTCTCAAGCTGTGCCAGGGGAAGTTTAGTCTGGAGGTGAGGAGAAAGTTCTTCCCAGTAAGAGAGATTGGCCATTGGAATGTGCTGCCCAGGGAGGTGGTGGAGTCACCATCCCTGGAGAAGTTCAAAAAAGGCTTGGATGTGGGACTTGGAGCCATGGTTTGTTTGTCCTGAGGTGTTAGGTATTAGGTGACAGGTTGGACTTGATGATCTTTAAGGTCTTTTCCAACCTTATTGATTCTATGATTCTGTTCCATGATTCTAAGAACTCATGGGTTTGGAATGATGGGTTGAGATTCGGGTTGTTTGTGTTTTACTGATTAAAAAGATCCCAATACCAGACCCTTCACTCGAATATCAATCTGCCTTCTGACTTCTCTATCTTCTTCCCAATTCATCTTCTAAATCCTTTCCTTACTGAGCAATCATCTTCACAGTATCACAGCATCACAGCATCGCTAAGGTTGGAAGAGACCTCGAGGATCATCGAGTCCAACCTGTCACCAGTGCCAGGTCCAATCTCCTCTTGAACACCTCCAGGGATGGTCACTCCACCACCTCTCTGGGCAGCACATTCCAATGCCGAATGACTCGCTCGGTGAAGAACTTTCTCCTCACTTCCAGCCTAAACTTCTCCTGGCAGAGCTTGAGACTGTGTCCTCTTGTTCTGGTGCTGGTAGCCTGGGAGAAGAGACCAACCCCTTCCTGGCTACAATCACCTTTCAGGTAGTTGTAGAGGGCAATGAGGTCACCCCTGAGCCTCCTCTTCTCCAGGCTAAACAACCCCAGCTCCCTCAGCCTCTCCTCATAGGGCTGTGCTCAAGGCCTCTCCCCAGCCTTGTTGCCCTTCTCTGGACACGTTCAAATGTTTTGATGTCCTTCTTAAACTGAGGGGCCCAGAACTGGACACAGGACTCTAGGTGCGGCCTAACCAAAGCAGAGTCCAGGGGCACAATGACCTCCCTGCTCCTGCTGGCCACACTATTCCTAATGCAGGCCCTCTTGGCCACCTGGGCACACTGCTGGCTCATGTTTAGGCAGCTGTCAATTAGCACCCCCAGGAACCTCTCTGTGAGCTCTCCAGCCACTCTGACCCCAGCCTGTAGCTCTGCCTGGGGCTGTTGTGGCCAAAGTAGAGCACCTGGCACTTGGACTTGTTGAATGCTATCCCATTGGGCTCTGCCCATCTGTCCAGTCGGTCGAGGTCCCTCTGCAGAGCCTTTCTACCCTCTAACTGACTAACATCTGCTCCTAACTTGGTGTCATCTGTCATCTTCTCCTCACCTCTTGTCAGATGGAAGGCTTGGCCCGTCTCACTCACCATACATTGTTGGAGATGTAGGGCGACAGGAATTGAGTACAAGTTCTACCTTTAATCAATCAGACTTTAAAGCTTCAAGACCTGTTTTTAAACATCACTTCCAATGTTTTGCTTGTATGAAGCCCAAGTGGAAGGCTGTGTGCAAGCCACAGACAAAGATATTGCCATCAATTAATAAATGTAATTAGTATTGCTGTCACCCAAGTGCTGATATCCTCTCCAAACAGAACCATGCAATGAGTATTTCCTGGTTTATTTAGTAACTTTTCATCAATTTAGATCTTGTTGTCAGAACAGAAATATTCCTTGGCTGTACACAGGATTTTTCCCTGAGGAAAAGGACCAGTACAAAGTGAAGGGAGATTAGCACATTCCTGGTCCCTTGAGTGTGTGCTGATGTGCTGTGCTCTCCACTGGAGGTTTAAGATGAAACTGGTCTGCACACTACTCAGTCAAATGGGATCACGCCTCTTCAAAGCTGGTTTCACCCTCTCACTCATACAGGTATTTGTTTTCTCTGCTCATGAAGCAAACTCTCTCCCCCCGAAGGTGATTGATTGCCCAGAAGAATGAACCTCTTTATCCACAGGCCACCTATGCTGCTGGTCTCTTTTGACTTCTGTGCCTCCCTATCTAAACTCTGACCTGGCCAGATAGCAACCAGCTGAAATCATCTTTTTCAACTTGCACAGAGGCTGCCAGAGCTGGAGCTGCTCAGCCTGGAGAAGAAAAGGCTCTGGGGAAACCTTAGAGTGGCCTTCCAGTACCTGAAGTGGGTATAGTATCATAGTATCATAATATCATAGTATCAGTCAGGGTTGGAAGGGACCACAAGGATCATCTAGTTCCAACCCCCCTGCCATGGGCAGGGACACCCCACACTAGAGCAGCCTGGCCACAGCCTCAGCCAGCCTGGGCTTCAACACCTCCAGGGACAGGGCCCCAACCACCTCCCTGGACAACCCATTCCAGGGCTTCACCACTCTCATAGGGAAGAACTTCCTCCTCCCCTCCAGCCTGAATCTCCCCACCTCCAGCTTCATTCCATTCCCCCTAGTCCTAGCACTGCCTGAGATCCTGAGCAGTCCTTCCCCAGCCTTCCTCTAGCCCCCTTCAGATCCTGGAAGGCCACAATGAGGTCACCTGGGAGCCTTCTCTTCTGCAAACTGAACAGCCCCAACTCCTTCAGTCTGTCCTCATAGCAGAGCAGCTCCAGCCCTCTGATCATCCTCCTGGTCCTTCTCTGGACACCTTCCAGCACCTCCAGATCCCTCTTGTCATAGGGGCTCCAGAACTGGAGGCAGTACTCCAGGTGGGGTCTCAGCAGAGCTGAGCAGAGGGGGAGGATCACCTCCCTTGCCCTGCTGGCCACACTTCTCCTGATGCAGCCCAGGCTCTGGTTGGCTTTCTGGGCTGCAAGTGCACACTGAGAGCTCCTGTTGAGCTTCTCCTCCCCCAGCACCCCCAAGTCTCTCTCCTCAGGGCTGCTTTCCAGCCAGTCACAGCCCAGCCTGGATTTGTGTCTGGGGTATAGAAGAAAGCTAGGGAAGCACTGTTTACAAAGGCCCACAGCAAAAGGGTAAGGGCAATGGTTTGAATCTAGAGGAGGGTAATGGATGAGAGGGAATGGATTGAAGCTTGAGGAAGGCAGGTTTAGACTGGAGATTAGGAAGAAATTCTTTGCAGTGAGCGTGGTGAGACACTGGAATAGGTTGCCCAGGGAAGTTGTGGAGGTGTTCAAGGCCAGGCTGGATGAAGCCTTGAACAACCTGTTCCAGTGGAAAGTGTCCCTGCCCATGGTGGGGGAGCTGGAACTGGATGATCTTTAGTGTTCCTTGCAACCCAAAGCATTCTATGAGCCTACGATTGCAGAACTGTGCCAGTTTGTGTTCAAGCTTGGGAAGGACACTGTATGTCTCTTCCAACCTTAGTGATACTGTGATACTGTCTTGGATGCCATAGTGAGAATGCTGCTTCATACAAATATGCTCTTGCAGTCAATTTTTGTCTGCACTTTAGAGATAGCAGAAGAAGTAACATCACTGTCAGCCTGCTCCTTCGAAACCTGGATGTTGTAACTTGTCAGTAAGAGTGGGCAGGGTCAGGTTCTTGATCTTTTCCTTTGCTCCCTCATGAGCTTCTGGACCATCTGTGCTTGTACCAAAAGTCACTGAATGTCTTGTGGCTTCATTTTGCACACCAGCAGAGATTTAGGCTGGGCATGAGGAAAAATGTCTTTCCTGGAAGTGGTCAGGCATTAGAACAGGCTGCCCAGGGAGGTGGTGGAGTTACCACCCCTGGAGGCGTTCAGAAAGCATGTAGACGTGTCACAGAATCACACAGAATCACAGAAAGGGCTGGGTTGGAAGCTCCAAAGCTCATCCAGGCCAAATACCCTGCAGTCAGCAGGGACATCCTCAACTAGATCAGGTTGCCCAGAGCCCTGTGGAGCCTCACCTTGCATATCTCCAGGGATGGGGCCTCAACCTCCTCCCTGGGCTACCTGTTCCAGTGTTCTACCACTCTCCTGGTGCAGAACCTGTTCCTAACACCCAATCTAAATCAGCTCTTCTCTAGTTTGAAACCATTGCTCCTCATCCCATCACTGTAGGCCTTTGGAAACAGTCTCTCTCTCCATCTTTCTTGTAGGCCTCCTTTATGTACTGGAAGGTTGCTATTAGGTCTCCACTTTGGGACTTTGGGCGGGGACTGGCTTGAGAGCAGCCCTGAAGTAAAGGACCTAGGGGTGCTGGTGGATGAGAAGCTCAATATGAGCTGGCAGTGAACACTTGCAGCCCAGAGAGCCAAGCAGAGCCTGGGTTTCATCAAGAGAGGCATAGCCAGCAGGGCCAGGGAGGTGATTCTACCACTCTACTCCACTCTGCTGAGACCACACTCGGAGTACTGTGTCCAGTTCTGGAGCCTCTATTACAAGAGAGATGTGGAGGTGCTGGAAGGTGTCCAGAGAAGGGCCATGAGAATGAGCAGAGGGCTGGAGCTGCTCTGCTGTGAGGACAGACTGAGGGAGTTGGGGTTGTGCAGTCTGGAGAGGAGAAGGCTCTGAGGAGACCTAATTGTGTCCTTCCAGGAACTGAAGGGAGCTCCAAGAAAGCTGGGGAGGGACTTTGGAGGGTGTCAAGGAGTGATAGGACTGGGGAGGATGGAGCAAAACTAGAAGTGGGGAGATTGAGATTGGCTGTGAAGAAAAAGTTGTTCCCCATGAGGGTGGTGAGAGCCTGGCACAGGTTGCCCAGGGAGGTGGTGGAAGCCTCCTGCCTGGAGGTGTTTTCAGCCAGGCTGGAGGTGGCTGTGAGCAACCTGCTGTAGTGTGAGGTGTCCCTGCCCATGGCAGGGGGGTTGATGATGAAATGGCTGCTCCTTGATATCCCTTCCAACCCTGACAATTCCATGATTCTATGATTGCAGCCCCTAGCATTCTGTGATTGTGGTATTTAGCATCACAGTATCAGTCAGGGTTGGAAGGGATCACAAAGATCAGCTGGTTCCAACCCAATTTGCCCAGGAAGACTTCTAAGAAGTGTTTCAGTTATTGTTTCACATACCAAATGCTTTGTGCTTATTTCTTTTGTAGGGGCACAGCTGAGGCATTTACCCAACACAAAGCTTTATCTGTGTTTAGACCTAGTAGGTCTGCAGTTTAGATGGCTTTGCTTTTAGACTGGGTTTAGCCAAGTTTAATCCCCTGTACCACAGGTGACTAAAGGAATCCTAGCAGTATAATTAAAGTGTGGCAGCAACGATGCTGCTATCAGATTCTGATGGCTATCAAGAGGGAGAGGAAAACACAAAGAGTGGAAATTAATTCACACACTAATGAATTTTTTAATTAGTATTTAAAAACCCAAACTTCAGCAGTGTATTTCCCTGTAGGGAACAGTAGAGAATCATCCAGGTAATTAGACCCAGTGAAGACAATAAAACAAACTTATGGAGATCATGTGATAAAAGATGTTTGAAGGTCAGCAGCAGCAATCAAAGCAAGGACAGCAATTCATTAGATGAAGGGAAGGTTGCAGCAGCATTGTCTGCTTTCCCTGTTGTGTCCTCAAACTTCTGCAGCAGTTCTGCAGTGAAATCACTGAAAGAGAAATGAAATGTAAAAAATTAAAGCCAACAAATAATGACCAAAACGTAAAGTAAAAGATTTTATATGTATATAAAACAGGAAATAAAAACGAGCAGCCTCCTGCCTGGAGGTGTTTGCAGCCAGGCTGGATGTGGCTGTGAGCAACCTGTTGTAGTGTGAGGTGTCCCTGCCCATGGCAGGGGGGTTGGAACTGGATGATCCTGAAGATCCCTTCCAACCTTAACCTGGACCTCAGCAAGGCTTTTGACACCATCCCCCACAGCAAACTCCTGGCCAAGCTGTCAGCCCCTGGCTTGGACAGCAGCTCTCTGAGCTGGGTTAGGAACTGGCTGAAGGCTGAGTCCAGAGAGAGGTGGTGAATGGTGCCACAGCCAGCTGGCAGCCAGGCACCAGTGGTGTGCCCCAGGAAGCAGTGCTGGGCCCTGTGCTCTTTAACATCTTTATTGATGATCTGGATGAGGGCATTGAGTCCATCAGCAGTAAATTTTCTGATGACACCAAGCTGGGGGCAGAGAGGCTCTGCAGAGGGACCTCGACAGGCAGGACAGATGGGCAGAGGCCAAGGGCTGGAGATTGAACACATCCAAGTGCCAGGTTCTGCACATTGGCCACAGCAAACCCATGCAGTGCTACAGGCTGGGGTCAGAGTGGCTGGAGAGCAGCTAGGGTCTGGAGCACAGCCCTGTGAGGAGAAGCTGAGGGAGCTGGGGTTGTTTAGCCTGGAGAAGAGGAGGCTCAGGGGAGACCTTCTTGCTCTCTACAACTCCCTGAAGGGAGGTTGGAGCCAGGTGGGGGTTGGTCTCTTCTGCCAGGAAACCAGCACCAGAACAAGAGGACACAGTCTCAAGCTGTGCCAGAGGAGGTTTAGACTGGATGGTAGGAGGAAGTTCTTCCCAGCAAGAGAGATTGTCCCTTGGAATGTGCTGCCCAGGGAGGTGGTGGAGTCACCATCCCTGGAGGTGTTTAGGAAGAGCCTGGATGAGGAACTTGGTGCCATGGTTTAGTTGATGAGATGGTGTTGGGTGATAGTTTGGACTTGATGATCTCTGAGGTCTTTTCCAACCTGGTTAATTCAGTTCTATTCTACTCTGTACCCTCCTTGTTCCCTGGCCTAAGGGGGTAGGTGACTTATGTCCTTTGAAATGCAACCTACTGACTCCCTGGAGCAAGACAAAAGCAAGGAAGGGGTGAGCCTCAGATGTTGTGCTACCCTTAGCTCTGGGCTTAACCTGCAGGCATGCAAGAGACTCAAATAAATTAGTCAGAATTAGGTGGTTTTGTTTTGGGGGGGGGGCACTAAATTAACCTTTGTTTTAAGTGCTTAAATTTTTGAAGCCTAAGGCTCATCTCCCTGCTTGCTTTGAAGTGGAGTTGTGTTAGTCTTCATCCTGGCTTACAGCAGGGATAGTGACTTTTATAAGGGGAGCTCCAGGGGATAAGAGGGATAAAATGTGTTTACAGTACTGAAGCTGCTCCTCAGCACGCATGGAGACCGACAGAGGCTGAGGCAGTTTAGAAAGGCAAGATAAGATGCTCTTGTTTATGAGCAGATAAAGCAAGCCTCTTCTTTCAAACTGCAGCCCTCAGATTCACCTATTCCCAGCCCCTGCTCTCAGTCCAGCAGTTCAGTGGATGTCAAGCAGGGAATTATGAGGACCCTTTGCCTTCCAACAGGAATATGTTCCTTCACAGGGCTCTCATCTGTTCTACCCTCAGCTTCTCCTGGTTTTAAAGGAGCCTGAGCACAAAACTCCCCCAGGGAGCTAAAATGAAGCACAAACTCTTTTTGGACAACCCATCTGGGGGTTTTTTGGTGGTTTTTTTTTGTGTGTTGTTTTTGTCTTTTGGTGAGATTTAAATACATTAACAAAAATCTCCCTTCAAGCTCCTCAGACAATTTATTTTCCCTAGAGAGCCAGCCCTAGAACTGCATCTTGTGAATTTTCTTGGCACCTAGCACCATTCCTGTCACATATTCATTATGCCTTGCATCACTGGCTTGTTTCATCCCAAGAATATCTGCAGTTACCATCTGTCTAGAAAACCAGGAGTGGATGGCAAGGGAGTGACCTCAGCTCTCAAGTCAATCACCAGCAATGCAGGAAGAAAGCCAGGACACCCCTGACTGCCAAATACTGAACTGTTTTAGGGGAACTGAGTACCTCCCAGTATAAACCTACCCAGGAATGTGTTTGGAGTACTTGGAGGGTTGTTACAAATGGGAAAATCTATTTATTTGTTGGGTTTGGTTTTTTTTCCTCACAATTTTAGGCATAAATAACTTTGGGTAAAGGACTCAATCTCTTTATTGATGATCTGGATGAGGGGACTGAGTCCACCATGAGTAAATTTGAAGACAACACCAAGCTGGGGGCAGGTGTTGATCTGTTAGAGGGTAGGAGAGCTCTGTAGAGGGACCTTGACTTTCTGGACAGAAGGGCAAAGTCCAGCAGGATGGCACTGAACAACTCTAAGTGCTGGGTGCTGCACTTTGGTCACATCAGCCCCATGCAGTGCTACAGGCTGGGGTCAGAGTGGCTGAGAGCAGTCAGGCAGAAAAAGACCTGGGAGTACTGGTTGATAGCAGCTGGACATGAGCCAGCAGTGTGCCCAGGCAGCCAAGAAGACCAATGGCATCCTGGCCTGTATCAGTAATAGTGTGGCCAGAAGGATCAGAGAGGTCTTTCTGCCCCTGTGCTCAGCACTGGTTAGGCCACACCTTGAGTCCTGTGTCCAGTTCTGGGCCCCTCAGGTCAGGAAAGAGGTTGAGATGCTGGAAGGTGTCCAGAGAAGGGCAAGAAAGCTGGGGAGGGGTCTGGAGCACAGCCCTGTGAGGAGAGGCTGAGGGAGCTGGGGCTGCTTAGCCTGGAGAAGAGTAGGCTCAGGGAAAACCTTCTTGCTGTCTCCAGCTCCCTAAAGGGAAGTTGTAGCCAGGTGAGGGTTGGTCTCTTCACCCAGGCAAGCAGCACCAGAACAAGAGGACACAGTCTCAAGCTGTGCCGGGGGGGGTTTAGGCTGGAGGGGAGGAGAAAGTTCTTCCCATCAAGAGAGATTGGCTATTGGAATGTGCTGCCCAGGGAGGTGGTGGAGTCACCATCCCTGGAGGTGTTCAAACAGGGATTGGATGTGGCACTTGGTGCTATGGTTTAGTTACTCATGAGGTGTTGGGTGCTAGGTTGGACTTGATGATCTTTGAGGTCTTTTCCAACCTTATTGATTCTATAATTCTATGACTTGAAAGTTTAATTTCTGTCACTGTTTTTATTGCATACATTTGCTAGTAGCTGTTATTTATTTATCTGAACACACACACACACACACACACTGCATTCCCAAATGTGATCAGGCTTTGCTAATAAATGGAAATCCCTTTTTACAAGGGGGAAAAAAAATGATTCTGAGCTTTGGCATATCAGAACAAATAAAATTAAATGAAGGATTTAAAATATTTTCCTACTAACAATGATTTCACTTCTCCCTAGGGTCAAAGTTTAGAGTAAATTTAAACGGAAAAGTCCTTATGAGGCATTTTTTGATGCCTTCTGTCTGCTCAAGGCATGCAGAGGGTGGTGGTGAATGGAGTTAAATTCAGTTTGCAACAGGCTGCTGGTGGTATGGAGTACCAGGTGCAGTTTTGGGGCCCTCAGTCCAAGAAGGATATTGAGGTATCAGAAGTCTGGGGGTTTTGGCTCTTTTGTTGGCTCAGACCAAGAGATTTCATTTGATGTGCTGCAGCTATGACCTTCCAGTCTGAATGGGATACTTCTACTGAGTTGCTGTCAAGTTTCCTTCTTCACATGTTTGTGTGATAAACTGTTGATTTACAACTACCTGAAGGGAGGTTGTAGACAGGCGGATGATGGTCTCTTCTCCCAGGCAGCCAGTACCAGAACAAGAGGACACAGTCTCAGGCTGCGCCAGGGGAAGTTCAGGTTGGATGTTAGGAGGAAGTTCTATACAGAAAGAGTGATTGCCCATTGGAATGGGCTGCCCAGGGAGGTGGTGGAGTCACCGTCATTGAAGGTGTTCAGGAGGAGACTTGATGGGGTGCTTGGTGCCATGGGTTAGCTGTTTGGGTGGGTTGGATTGGTTGCTGGGTTGGACACGATGATCTTGAAGGTCTCTTCCAACCTGGTTTGGTTTATTCTAATAAAGTTTATTCTAATGTATTCCTAACTGGGGGCAGAGTGGCTGGAAAGCTGCCCAGCAGAGAAAGAACTGAGGGTGCTGGTAAACAGTGAGTTGAACATGAGCCATGGTGTGCTCAGGTGGCCAAGATGGTCAACAGCATCCTGGCCTGGATCAGCAATAATGTGACCAGAAGGATGAGGGAAGTGATTGTCCCTCTGCACTTAGCACTGGTGAGTCCACACCTTGAGTCCTCTGCTCTGTTTTAGGGCCCCCACAACAAGAAGGACATTGAGGTGCTGAAGGGTGACGAAGTTGGTGAAGGGTCTGGAGAACAGGGCTGGGGAGGAGCAGCTGAGGCAACTTGTTTAGTCTGGAGAAGAGGAGGCTGAGGGAGGCCTTCTGGCTCTCCACAACTCCCTGGAAGGTTGCTGGAGTGAGGTGGGGTTGGTCTCTTCCTCAGTAAGGAGTGACAGGATGAGAGGAAATGGCCTCAGGCTGCACCAGGGGAGTTTTAGGCTGGATAAGTAGGAAAACAATCTCTACTGAAAGAGTGATGGAGCATTGGACCAGGCTGCCCTGAGAGGTGGTTATGTCCCTGAAGGTGTTTAAAAACACCATGTAGACATGGTGATTTGGTCCATGGTTTAGTGCTCATGGTGCTGTTGGGTTGGTAGTTGGGCTTGATGATATTGGAGAGCTTTTCCCACCTTAATGATTCTATGATTTGCCCTTCTAGATCCTGCTTGGCCTTGGCACTGCAATGAATTCTGAAGCCAGTGCAGACAGGTGACACACAAGCCCTGTGAGGAGAGGCTGAGGGAGCTGGGGTTGCTTAGCCTGGAGAAGAGGAGGCTCAGGGGAGACCTTCTTGATTTCTACAACTCCCTGAAGGGAGGTCGTAGCCAGGTGGGGGGTTGGTCTCTTCTCCCAAGCAACCAGCACCAGAACAAGAGGCCACAGTCTCAAGCTGTGCCAGGGGAGGTTTAGGCTGGAGGTGAGGAGAAAGTTCTTCCCAGAAAGAGAAAGATTGGCCATTGGAATGTGCTGCCCAGGGAGGTGCTGTAGTCCCCATCACTGGAGGTGTTCAGAAAAGGCTTGGATGAGGCACTTGGTGCCATGGTTTAGTTAGTCAGGAGATATTGGGTGACAGATTGGACTGGATGATCTCTGAGGTCTTTTCCAACCTGGTTGATTCTGTGAGATCACAGAGCAGAACCAAGCATAGACAGAAAATCTATTAAGGGTTGTGTCTAGGCCTGCTTTCTCAGAATCACCTTCTGGCTCACTCCAATTCCCTGAAAGGAGGTTGGAGCTAGGTGAAGGTCAGTCTCTTCTTGCAGGTAACAAGTGACAGGATGAGAGGGAATGGCATTAAATTGCACCAGGGGAGGTTTAGGTTGGAGATTAGTAGCAACTTCTTCGCTGAAGGAGCATTCAGGCATTGGAAGAGGCTGCCCAGGGACATGGTAGAATCATCAGCCCTGGAAATGTTCAACCAAGGTGCTGATGTGGCACCTGGGGCAGAGCTCTTTGGTGGACATGGCAGTGCTGGGCTGATGATGGCACTCAATGATCTTGAAGGTCTTTTGCAACCCTAATAATTCTGTGACTTTATTTCTGTGCAGAGTGGTCATGTAGAAAGCAAGCAAGGGAGAAGGGATATGTATCTTAAAGGGGGGCTACAAGAAAGCTGGGGAGGGACTTCTGAAGGTGTCAGGGAGTGATAGGACTGGGGGGGATGGAGCAAAACTGGAAGAGGGGAGATTGAGATTGGATGTGAGGAAGAAGTTGTTCCCCATGAGGGTGGTGAGAGCCTGGCCCAGGTTGCCCAGGGAGGTGGTGGAAGCCTCCTGCCTGGAGGTGTTTGCAGCCAGGCTGGATGTGGCTGTGAGCAACCTGCTGTGGTGTGAGGTGTCCCTGCCCATAGCAGGGGGGTTGGAACTGGCTGCTCCTTGAGATCCCTTCCTACCCTGGCAATTCTCTGATTCTGATTCTATGTGTGAGCATGGCAGTAGGATGTATTTGCTCTGCTGTGTCAGTCTCTGCTGTTTCCTCTTGGCAGTGCTGCAGTTCTCATACAGATTATCCTCTATTGATGCAAAATACATCCTGCTAAGGAAGAGTGGGAAGGTGGCTCCTGAGATGCTACTGTGATTTGGCAAGGGCTGCTGTAAAACACAGGATCTCTCAGCACATGCCTCTCAGCCTGGAATATACTTTCCTTGAAGCTGTCTGCAAGAAGCACAAACCTTGGGTCTATTTCTGCTCAGGGTTTGGGAGGCTGGCAAAGTGCCTGATACAGTAAATTTGAAAGGACAATTGAACTCAATGGCATTTAATTTGTGTGTGAAACAAGTCAGTGCTGGAAAGGGGGAGCAGGCAAAAGCTTAACTCCTGTTACACAGCAGTAATGAATATTGACTTCATGACATCAAAAAAAAAAAACCCAAACAAAGCAAAAAAGAGAAAGCAAAATGAAGTTGCAGCAAGGGCTGCTTGAATCCTGGTTGCTACAAGCTGACTCTCTGGTGGTGTATTGAAACACCACCATGGCCATGAAACCATGGCCCCAAGAGCCATGGCCACATGTTGAACACCTCCATGGATGGTGACTCCCTGGGCAGCCTGTGCCAAGGCCTGACCACTCTTGCAGTCAATATATTTTTCCTTATATCCAACCTAAACCTTCCCTGAGGAAAATTTGAGGCTGTTTCCTCTCCTCCTGTCACTGACAGTAGAGAGAAGAGACTGACCCCCAGCTCGCTCCAACCTTCTCTCAGGCAGTTGTAGAGCGTAATGAGATCTCCCCCTAGCCTCCTTTTCTCCAGTTTAAACACCCCCAGGTCTCAGCTGCTGCTCCCCAGCCCTGTTCTTCAGACCCTTCCCCAGCTTCCTTGCCCTTCTCTGGGCACACTCCAGTGACTCAATGTCTTTCTTGTGGTGAGGAGCCCAAAACTGCACCCAGGACTGAAGCTGTGACCTCACCAGTGCTGAGTCTGGAGGGAGAAACTGCACCCAGGACTGCAGTTGTGACCTCACCAGTGCTGGGTCTGGGGGGGAAAACTGAATAAAAAAAACTTTATTTAGAATAAACCAAACCAGGTTGGAAGAGACCTTCAAGATCATCGTGTCCAACCCAGCAACCAATCCAACCCACCCAAACAGCTAACCCATGGCACCAAGCACCCCATCAAGTCTCCTCCTGAACACCTCCAATGATGGTGACTCCACCACCTCCTTGGGCAGCACATTCCAATGGGCAATCACTCTCTCTGTGTAGAACTTCCTAACATCCAACCTGAACCTCTCCTGGCACAGCCTGAGACTGTGTCCTCTTGTTCTGGGGCTGCTTGCCTGGGAGAAGAGACCAACCTCTGCCTGTCTACAACCTCCCTTCAGGTAGTTGTATAGAGTGATAAGGTCACCCCTGATCCTCCTCTCCTCTCTGCACCCAGGACTCAAGCTGTGACCTCACCAGTGCTGAGACTGGGAGGACAATCACTTTCCTGCTCCTGGTGGTCATACTACTGCTGATCCAGGCCAGGATGCTGTTGCCTTCTTGGTCACTGTGGCACACACTGGCTCATGTTAAGCCAGCTGCTCTGTTCACCCTGTTGGCCTCTGGGTGGGCCAGGGCTCATCAAGAAGGTGATTTTCTGATCCTGATTTCTTATCACTTCTCCCCTGTGCTGCTGATGGAAGTCATACTACCAAGAAAGGGGAGATGATTTTGCTTCCCAGCATGCCTCACACATACAGCAGCATGGACATGATTGGCCTGGGGCAGGGCAGCAGCACACAACCCCTTGTGTGAAGCTCTGTCTTTAACAGAACCAATGGAAATCTAGAGTGGGATAAACATTTTACAGCAGGGGAAATGTTCTCTTAGTTATACCATGCCATAGACTCCCTGGCAGAAGTGTGTGCTTGTGGTTAGGAAAAGAGGACATGGCTTTGTCAGGCAGCTACAGAATGGTGTTAGGTTGTTGGCTGGACATGATTTTTGAGATCTTTTCCAACTTTAATGATTCCATGAATAAAAAAGGCTGATGACCAGACTCTGGCCCTGAGGCAGAGTCATGGAAGAACTTCTGTCCATACAATTAAAGTCTTTCACTCCTTCTCCTTCAGGCTGTCTGTAGCCAAATAGAATCATAGAATTGTCAGGGTTGGAAGGGACCTCAAGGCTCAGCCAGTTCCAAGCCCCCTGCCATGGCCAGGGACACCTCACACCACAGCAGGTTGCTCACAGCCACCTCCAGCCTGGCTGCAAACACCTCAGCCAGGAGGCTTCCACCACCTCCCTGGGCAACCTGTGCCAGGCTCTCACCACCCTCATGGGGAACAACTTCTTCCTAACATCCAATCTCAATCTCCCCATTTCTAGTTTTGCTTCATTCCCCCAGTCCTATCACTCCCTGAAACCCTCAAAAGTCCCTCCCCAGCTTTCTTGGAGCCCCCTTCAGATCCTGGAAGGCCACAATTAGGTCTCCTCAGAGCCTTCTCTTCTCCAGACTGAACAGCCCCAACTCCCTCAGTCTGTCCTTATAGGAGAGCAGCTCCAGCCCTCTGCTCATCCTCATGGCTCTTCTCTGGACACCTTCCAGCCCCTCCAGATCCTTCCTGTAATAGAGGCTCCAGGACTGGATGCAGTACTCCAGGTGGGGTCTCAGCAGAGTGGAGTAGAGAGGGAGAATCACCTCCCTCGAATAGTTTCATAGTAGAATCAAGTCCAACCTATCACCCAGCACCACCTAATCAACTAAACCATGGTACCAAGTGCCTCATCCAGGCTCCTCTTAGACACCTCCAGGGATGGTGACTCCACCACCTCCCTGGGCAGCACATTGCAGTGGCCAATCTGTCTGGGAAGAGACCTGTGCCAGTCTCTCACCACCCTCATGGGGAGCAACTTCTTCCTAACATCCAATCTCAATCTACCATTTTCAGGTTTTGTTCCATCCCTCTCAGTCCTATCAATCCCTGACAGCCTCAAAAGTCCCTCCCCAGCTTTCTTGGAGCCCCTTCAGATCCTGGAAGGCCACAATTTGGTCTGCCCCGAGCCTTCTCCTCTCCAGACTGCTTATAAGCCATAACAAATCACAGTGAATATCTATTCTTATTCTTCTCCATGAGAAATTAAAAATCCCCCACTCATTATGGAGATGAAGTTAATCCTGATGTTCTCTGACACCTTTCTCTGCTTGCAGTGCATCTTTCCTGCTAAAAGGTTCCAATGTGTGGGACCAGGTCACCACTGGTCCCAGGGAAGTGAAAATGAACTAATGAACATTCTTACTGCTTGGGACTGACAACCCCATGCAGTGCTACAGGCTGGGGTCAGAGTGGCTGAGCAGCCAGGCAGAGAGGGACCTGGGGGTGCTGGTTGACATGAAGCAGCAGTGTGCCCAGGTGGCCAAGAAGGCCAAGGGCATCCTGGCCTGCATCAGGAAGAGTGTGGCCAGCAGGAGCAGGGAGGTCATTCTGCCCTGTGCTCAGCACTGATCAGGCCACACCTTGAGTCCTGTGTCCAGTTCTGGGCTCCTCAATTCAAGAAAGATGTTGAGATGCTGGAAGGTGTCCAGAGAAGGGCAAGAAAGCTGGGGAGGGGTCTGGAGCACAGCCCTGTGAGGAGAGGCTAAGGGAGCTGGGCTTGCTTAGCCTGGAGAAGAGGAGGCTCAGGGGAGACTTTCTTGCTCCCTACAACTCCCTGAAGGGAGGTTGTAGCCAGGTGGGGGTTGGTCTCTTCTGCCAGGCAGCCAGCACCAGAACAAGAGGCCACAGTCTCAAGCTGTGCCAGGGGAGGTTTAGGCTGAAGGTGAGGAGAAAGTTCTTCCCAGAAAGACAGCTTGGCCATTGGGATGTGCTGCCCAGGGAGGTGGTGGAGTCATGGTCGCTGGAGGTGTTCAAGAGGGGATTTGATGTGGCACTTGGAGCCATGGTTTAGTTAGTCCTGAGGTGTTAGGTATTAGATTGGACTTGATGTTCTCTGAGGTCTTTTCCAAACTGGTTGATTCTGTGACTCTATGATGCTCTCATCACACTCCTGGAAGCTGTTTCTGATGTCTTTTCAGTTACCTACTGGTACAATGCAGCCCAAAGCACAGTGTCATTAAACTACCACAGGCTAGGAAAGTGCAGGCAAAGACTCAGGCAGATAAAATTCAGTGAGTCATGTTGCAGTGTGCCAAGGTCCCCTGAATGCTTAATTAGCAAAGTATAGCATAATCAGCACAAGATTGCAAACATTTGTTCGATGTTTATCAGTTTAGCTGCTCTTTAAAAGATGTTTTTGATGTTAGCTATCAGTATGGCTACCTCCTGAAGCCTTTTAAACTGTACAGCATTCCAAGTGCTCCTTTCCCATCTCACTTTAACTCCTCACTTAGCAGAGCTGCACTGGCTGAGTAATATCTGAGGTGTTAATAGTAATAATGGTTCTTTTAGGAAATGCTATTAAGAAGGGGAGTTGTCTTAAATCATGTTAACTATCACTGAATAACAGTGACCCATCAGCAGGTAATAGCAGCAATAAATAGACTGAAAGTATTCTGCAGGCATAAGGTAAGGTCCTCATTTTATCTTCTGGATTGAATCAGATGTGCCTTCCTCTTGTTGGCAGGAGTTCTTGTCAGAATGATGTCTCAGTACAGTTTGTGAATGGTTTATTGGGGAGAAGTTGGGCAAAAACACAGGAAAATTCAAAGTCATTGCACTGTGAGTGCAGCAAATCTAGTGGAAGGAAAACACTAAACAGTACTGGCCCAGAATGCTTTCATGAGCTGGAACAGGAGGTGACACAGCACTTACTTGCCACATTATAGCACACAAATCACTTTGAATTAGCACAGAGATCATATTGAATATAGAATGTAGAATTAACCAGGTTGGAAGAGACTTTCGAGGTCATCAAGTCCAACCTGTCACCCAGCAAACCATGGCACCAAAGGCCTCCTCCAGCCTCTTCCTAAACACCTCCAGTGATGGTGACTCCACCACCTCCCTGGGCAGCACATTCCAAGGGCCAATTTCTCTTGCTGGGAAGAATTTCTTCCTCACATCTAGCCTAATCCCCCTCTGGCACAGCTTGAGACTGTGTCCTCTTGTTCTGGTGCTGGCTGCCTGGCAGAAGAGACCAACCCCCACCTGGCTGCAACCTCCCTTCAGGGAGATGGAGAGAGCAAGAAGGTCTCCCCTGAGCCTCCTCTTCTCCAGGCTAAGCAACCCCAGCTCCCTCAGCCTCTCCTCACAGAGCTGTGCTCCAGACCCCTCCCCAGCTTTCTTGCCCTTCTCTTTGAACATGACAATCATAGAATCATAGAATGGTTTGGGCTGGAATGAACCTCCAAAAGTCATCCAGTCCAATCCCTCTGGCAGTCAGCAGGGACATCCTCCACTAGAGCAGGTTGCTCAAAACCTTCTCCAGCTTCACCTTGTATATACCCAGGGATGGGGCCTCAACCACCTCCCTGGGGACCCTGTGCCAGTGTTCCACCACCCTCATGGTAAAGAACTTGTTCCTAACATCCAGTCTGAATCTGCTGTTCTCTAATCTGAATTCATTGCCCCTCGTCCTGTCCCTGCAGGCCTTTGGAAACAGTCCCTCTGCAGCCTTCTTGTAGCCCCTTTAAGGTACAAGAAGGCCACTATTAATTCTTCCCAGAGCCTTCTCTTCTCCAGACTGAACACTCCCAGCTCCTTCAGCCTGTTTTAGTAGCAGAGGTGCTCCAGCCCCTTGATCATCGTCTTTGCCCTCCTGTGGACTTTCTCCATCAGATCTATGTCCTTCCTTTAAAAATAAATCAATCAAAATAAAGGAGGATGCTAACCACCTCCCCCCTCCAAATCCATATTTGCTTCCTTTCAGGTATCACTCTTCCAATGTCTCCTTGCTTTCTCCATTTCTGTGTAGAACATTTTATATGTATATATATATATATATATATATATATATATATATTATTGGACATAAGGTGGTTTTATTAGCTAGCTGATTGCCAATTAATCAGTTCAAGTGCTGGAGATGTTGCATGTTTCTGCCAAGACACCAATTTCCACAGTCAGCCTGTGCTTTATGGTTCCCTTAAATTGTTAGTGTCCCTCAAAAAAACCTCACTGGTTACTGGATAATGAGAAAATATAAAGCTAATTATATGGTTTTATAAAGCTGGGATTAGTTTGGGAGGGTGTTGAAAATAAATTCAGAACTCTTCTTTAGCAAAGCAATGGCATTTTACCTTTCCCTGAAGAAATCTGGCTTATGCAGTCTGGGCAGGGACTGGCTTGAGAGCAGCCCTGAAGAAAAGGCCCTGGGGGTGCTGGTGGAGGAGCAGCTCAACAGGAGCCAGCAGTGAGCACTGGCAGCCCAGAAAGCCCTCAGGTTAAGAAGGACATTGAGACACTTGAACATGTCCAGAGAAGGGCAAGAAAGCTGGGGAGGGGTCTGGAGCACAGCCCTGTGAGGAGAGGCTGAGGGAGCTGGGGTTGCTTAGCCTGGAGAAGAGGAGGCTCAGGGGAGACCTTCTTGCTCTCTGCAACTTCCTGCAGGGAGGTTGGAGCCAGGTGGGGCTTGGTCTCTTCTGCCAGGCAGCCAGCACCAGAACAAGAGGACACAGTCTCAAGCTGCACCCGGAGAAGTTCAGGCTAGAGGGGAGGAGAAAGTTCTTCTCTGAGAGTGCCATTAGTCATTGGAATGTGCTGCCCAGAATGATGATAGACTCATCATCCCTGGAGGTGTTCAAGAGGGGATTGGATGTGGCACTTGGTGCCATGGTCTAGCAATTATTTTGTTTGTGGTGATGAATGGTGCCACATCCAGCTGGTGGCCAGGCATTAGTGCTGTGTCCCAAGGATCAGTGCTGGGCCCCATGCTCTTTAACATGTTTATTGATGATCTGGATGAGGGCATTAAGTCCATCATCAGTAAATTTGCTGATGACAGCAAGCTGGGGGCAGGAGTTGATCTGCTGGAGGGTAGAGAGGCTCTGCAGAGGGACCTGGACAGGCTGGGCAGATGGGCAGAGGCCAAGGGCAGGAGATTGAACACATCCAAGTGCCAGGTTCTGCACATTGGCCACAACAACCCCATGCAGTGCTACAGGCTGGGGTCAGAGTGGCTGAGAGCAGCCAGGCAGAGAGGGACCTGGAGGTGCTGGTCGATGGTAGGCTGAACATGAGCCTGCAGTGTTCCCAGGCAGCCAGGAGGGTCAATGGCATCCTGGCCTGCATTAAGAACAGTGTGGCCAGCAGAAGCAGGGAGGTCATTCTGCCCCTGTACACTGCACTGGTGAGGCCACACTTGAGTCCTGTGTCCAGTTCTGGGCCCCTCAGTTTAGGAAGGAGGTTGACTTGCTGGAACGAGTCCAGAGAAGGGCAACGAAGTTGGTGAGGGGCTTGGAACACAGCCCTGTGAGGAGAGGCTGAGGGAGCTGGGGCTGCTTAGCCTGGAGAAGAGGAGACTCAGGGGTGACCTTATCACTCTCTCCAACTCCCTGAAGGGAGGTTGTAGCCAGGCAGAGGTTGGTCTCTTCTCCCAGGCAGCCAGTACCAGAACAAGGGGACACAGTCTCAGGCTGCTCCAGGGGAGGTTCAGGTTGGATGTTAGGAAGAAGTTCTATACAGAGAGAGTGATTGCCCATTGGAATGGGCTGCCCGGGGAGGTGGTGGAGTAGCCATCATTGGAGGTGTTCAGGAGGAGACTTGATGGGGTGCTTGGTGCCATGGGTTAGCTGTTTGGGTGGATTGGATTGGTTGATGGGTTGGACACCATGATCTTGAAGGTCTCCTCCAACCTGGTTTGGTTTATTTTATAATAAAGTTTTATTCTAGTCCTGAGGTCTGTAGTGCCAGGTTGTTCTCGATGATCTTTGAGGTCTCTTCCAACCTTTGTGATACTGTGATACTGTGATAAAGCTAGTCCCATCTTGGGCTGCAGCAAGAGCACAGCCAGCAGGGACAGGGAGGTGATTCTGCCCCTCTGCTCCACTCTGCTGAGACCACAGCTGGAGCTCTGTGTCCAGTTCTAGACTCCCTCTTACAAGACAGCTATGGAAGTGCTGGAAGGTGTCCAGAGAAGGGCCAGGAGGATGAGCAGAGGGCTGGAGCTGCTCTGCTATGACAACAGACTGAGGGAGTTGGGGTTGTTCAGTCTGCAGAAGAGAAGGCTCCAAGGAGACCTAATTGTGGCCTTCCAGGATCTGAAGGTGGCTCCAAGAAAGCTGAGGAGGGACTTTTGAGGGTGTCAGGGAGTGATAGGACTGGGGGGGATGGAGCAAAACTAGAAGTGGGTAGATTGAGATTGGCTGTGAGGAAGAAGTTGTTGCCCATGAGGGTGGTGAGAGACTGGCACAGGTTGCCCAGGGAGGTGGTGGAAGCTTCCTGCCTGGAGGTGTTTGCAGCCAGGCTGGCTGTGGCTGTGAGCAACCTGCTGTAGTGTGAGGTGTCCCTGGCCATGGCAGCCAAGCCTCCCAGTTTGGTAGCAGCAGGAAACTTGCTGAGCAGACTCTGTGTGTCTGTCTGTCCCCTGACCAATGTCACTGATGAAGATGTTGAGCAGGACTGGACCCAGTACTGATCCCTGGAGTCAGTTTTCCAGCTGTACTTGGCACCATTGACCCAACTCTTTGCACTCTACTGATGGACCTGTAAGATCAGAGTTGTTGTACCACAGGGAGTCAGCAGCAGGCTGGCTGCTGTGCCACAGCTGCCACACTTAGTTTGCTGTGACACTGGAGGGGGCCAACACTCTGTTTTCTGCCAGGCTTTGCCACGGTCTGGGGAGCTGACAGCCAGCCAAGTGTGCAGGAGTTACCCCAACACTCACATCCAGGCTTCTCATTACACATTAACACCAGGTCACTATCCTGTTAGCCAATCACCCTGGCATCCAGGGCCTGATAAGTGCAGCATTTCAACCAGGTGACGTCTGGGGCTTTTGGTACTTGGGCAGAGGCAGCTCTCACAGTTGCTGGGCTGCTAGCAGTGGGTTGCTTGTCATGCAAAAGGAATGTTACCTACAGGAGGGGAAAAAAAAGCCCTAAAAATCACATTTTGAGGGCTCTGCTGGAAAGGAAGTTCTCAGCCTTCTGCACATTTTGCATAGATGTAGGAAGAGAAATAACATTTTTCCCTATAAATAGGTGAAAAACCTCAAGGAAAGAGTATCCTAGAATAATTTTGTTCTTGGAAAGTACCTCTAAGATCATCCAGTCCAGACTGAGGGAGTTGGAGCTGTTCAGTCTGCAGAAGAGAAGGCTCCAAGGAGACCCAGTTGTGGCCTTCCAGTATCTGAAGGGGGCTCCAAGAAAGGTGGGGAGGGACTTTTGAGGGTGTCAGGGAGTGATAGGACTGGGGGAAATGGAACAAAACTAGAAGTGGGGAGATTGAGATTGGATGTGAGGAAGAAGTTGTTCCCCATGAGGGTGGTGAGAGCCTGGAACAGGTTGCCCAGGGAGGTGGTGGAAGCCTCCTGCCTGGAGGTGTTTGCAGCCAGGCTGGAGGTGGCTGTGAGCAACCTGCTGTGGTGTGAGGTGTCCCTGCCCATGGCAAGGGGGTTGGAACAGGCTGAGCCTTGTGGTCCTTTCCAACCCTGACAATTCTATGATTCTATCAAACACCATGGCCGCTAAACCATGTCCTCAGGAGCCATGGCTACAAATGCACTTTTTGTTTAAGTCTGTTGCTTTACAGCTTGCACTTTGAAAAGCTCTTCAGCCAGGAGAAAAGAAGGCTCTGGTGAGACCTTAAAGCAGCCTTCCACTGCCTGAAGGTTGCCTACAAGAAAGCTGGGAAGGGACTTTTGAGAGGGGCTTGTAGTGATAGGATCAGAGCGAATGGATTGAAGCTTGAGGAAAGCAGATTGAGACTGGAGATTAGAAACAAATTCTTTTCAGTGAGTGTGATGAGGCCCTGGAACAGGTTGCCCAGGGAGGATATGGATCATAGAATTATAAAATTGTTAGGGTTGGAAGGGAGCTGAAGGATCATCCAGTTCCAAACCCCCTGCCATGGGCAGGGACACCTCACACTGCAGCAACCTCGCCCAGGGAGGTTCTGCATGCTCTCTCCCTGGAGCTGCTCAAGGTCAGGTTGGATGAAGCCTTGATTTATCTGGCCCTCTTTAGGTCTCTCTTGTAGGATGACTTCAATCACAGCTAACAACATCCTGGCTCTGCATTCTCCATCAATTCCAAGTGGGATGAGTAGCCCAGAGCTGGCTATTTATACTGCAGACATTGCTGGCCTGCATCAGGAACACAGTGGCCAGCAGGAGCAGGGAGGTCATTCTGCTCTGTGCTCAGCACTTGAGTCCTGTGTCCAGTTCTGGGCTCCTCAGATTAGGAAGGGCATTCAGACACTTGAACGTGTCCAGAGAAGGGCAATGAGGCTGGGGAGGAGTCTGGAGCACAGCCCTGTGAGGAGAGGCTGAGGGAGCTGGGGTTGCTTAGCCTGGAGAAGAGGAGGCTCAGGGGAGACCTTCTTGCTCTCTACAACTCCCTGAAGGCAGGTTGTAGCCAGGTGGGGGTTGGTCTCTTCTCCCAGGCAAGCAGCCCCAGAACAAGAGGCCACAGTCTCAAGCTGTGCCAGGGGAGGTTTAGGCTGAATGTTAGGAAGAAATTCTTCCCAGAAAGAGATTGGCCCTTGGAATGTGCTGCCCAGGGAGGTGGTGGAGTCACCATCCTTGGAGGTGTTTAGGAAGAGCCTGGATGAGGCACTTGGTGCCATGTTTTAGTTGATCAGATGGTGCTGGGTGATAGGTTGGACTTGATGATCCCTGAGGTCTTTTCCAAACTGGTTAATTCTATATTCTATTCTGAAATAATTCTAACCTATTACCTAATACCTAACAGCTCAGGACAACTAAACCATGGCTTCAAGTTGAGGATGTCCCTGCTGACTGCAGAGGGGGCTGGGCTATGTGACCTTCAGAGGTCCCTTCCAACCCAGAGCATTCTGTGATCTGAAAGAGAATGAAATCTCTCAGGTGTGAGCTGCTCTCCCCCAATTCTGCAACATTTCAGGCCAGACTGCAGCTGTCCTTCATGGGCAGCTCTGCTTTCATTTGGTGATTCAGAGGAAGGCACTGTGAAGATAACACTGTAGATCTAATGCAGCTCCCTCCTCATGCTTGATTTTCACAGAGAATTGGACAAACACTCACAGTTCACCTCCACTCCTGGGGCTATTCTGTGTTTAATAAATATCAAAGATATGTCCAACTGTATTCATCCCTAGTTGTGTTCTAAGAATTTCTATTTAATTCTTGTTTATCTAAGGCAAAGGAAACCTCTCAGTGGCTGTCCTGACATTCCATGCTGCAAAGCTGACTGTGATATATTTAATCAGTGTGCTGACTAGAGGTATTTTCTTTGTAAGTGGTTTTGAGGGCAGACAATGTCTCCAGCTTTCAAATGAGCATAATGAAAGCTTTCAGAGCTGAAATGTCAAGGTGACCACATGGATCATCCACACCTTGAGTCCTGTGTCCAGATCTGGACTCCTCAGTTTAGGAAAGAGATTGAGTTGCTGGAAGGTGTCCAGAGAAGGGCAAGAAAGCTGGGGAGGGGTCTGGAGCACAGCCCTGGGAGGAGAGGCTGAGGGAGCTGGGGTTGCTTAGCCTGGAGAAGAGGAGGCTCAGGGGAGACCTTCTTGCTCTCTCCAACTCCCTGCAGGGAGGTTGTAGCCAGGTGGGGGTTGGTCTCTTCTTCCAGGCACCCAGCACCAGAAGAGGACACAGTCTCAAGCTGTGCCAGGGGAGGTTTAGGCTGGAGGTGAGGAAGAAATTCTTCCCAGAGAGAGAGATCGGCCATTGGAATGTGCTGCCCAGGGAGGTGGTGGAAGCCTCCTGCCTGGAGGTGTTTGCAGCCAGGCTGGAGGTGGCTGTGAGCAACCTGTTGTGGTGTGAGGTGTCCCTGGCCGTGGCAGGGGCATTGGAGCTGGATGCTCCTTGAGGTGCTTTCCAACCCTGGCAATTCTCTGATCCTATGGATGCATTCCTGTGCAACCTGTGCCAGATTCTATGGTCCTGCTCTGGCAGGGGGGCTGGACTAGATGGTCTCTGGAGGTGAGATCATCCTTCCAACCCCTAACATCCTGTGATGCTGTCATCTCTTCAACCACCTCCCTGGGCAACCTGTTCCAGTGCTCCACCACCCTCATGGTGCAGAACATCCAATCTAAATCTTATTTTTTATACTTTCAAACCATTGGTCCTCATCCTATCACTGCAGCCCTTTGCCTTCTTGTAGCCCCCTTCAGGGACTGGCAGGCAGCTTTCAGGTCTGCTAGGAACCTCCTCTTCTCCAGGCTGAACACCCCCAGCTCCCTCAGCCTGTCCTTGCAGGAGAGATGATCCAGCCCTCCTCTGGACCCACTCCAGCAGATCCACAGTGGTAGAAGTGAAATGATGATGGCTTCTTTTCTTGCACACTGCCATTCTTTCTGGTGAGACAAGTTGTCTCAGCTCATCTCCTGTGGATTGGCCTGAAGAGGAAATTACAGCTAAGACCTACAATAACCATAATAGCATTTATTTACAAGGAAGCAGAATGTTACAGCAATGCTGCAACCTCCCCTCTCTTTGCTTAGTGATTATTGGCTTAGTGCTGTTTTAAACAAAATCAGCACAGACAATGACTTTTGCTTGAAATATCATTAGAGTTCCAGAAGGAGCCTGCAAATTGCTTTGGATTTCATAATTCTTCAGGCTCATTGGGAAATAAATGTTGACTCTCCACTTCTCTATTGAAAGGAAAAAAGGGAAAAAAAGTAGGTCATCTTCTTAGCTGCATGTTCTGTGGCCCATTAAATTAAATGTACCACTCATGATGCCTGACATACACAGAAATATTTGCAGGAGAAAGAAATCACAGAATCACAGAATTGTTAGGGTTGGGAGGGACCTCAAGGCTCAGCCAGTTCCAAGCCCCCTGCCAGGGGCAGGGACACCTCACACCACAGCAGGTTGCTCACAGCCACCTCCAGCCTGGCTGCAAACACCTCCAGGCAGGAGGCTTCCACCACCTCCCTGGGCAACCTGGGCCAGTCTCTCACCACCCTCATGGGCAACAACTTCTTCCTCATAGCCAATCTCAATCTCCCCACTTCTAGTTTTGCTCCATCCCCCCCAGTCCTATCCCTCCCTGACACCCTCTAAAGTCCCTCCCCAGCTTTCTTGGAGCCCCCTGAAGATCCTGGAAGGCCACAATTAGGTCTCCTTGGAACCTTCTCTTCTCCAGCCTGCACAACCCCAACTCCCTCAGTCTGTCTTCATAGCAGTGCAGCTCCAGCCCTCTGCTCATCCTCATGGCCTTTCTCTGGACACCTTCCAGCACCTCCAGATCTTGCTTGTAATAGAGGCTCCAGAACTGCACACAGAGCTCCAGCTGTGGTCTCAGCAGAGTGGAGCAGAGGGGCAGAATCCCCTCCCTGGCTCTGCTGGCTATGATTCTCTTGTTGCAGGCCAGGCTCTGTTTGGCTCTCTGGGCTGTAAGTGCTCACTGCTGGCTCCTGCTGAGCTTCTAGTCCCTCAGCACCCCCAAGTTCTTTTCTTCAGGGCTGCTCTCAAGGTGGTCCCTGCCCAGCCTATATTTGTGCTTGGGATTGCCCTGAGCCAGCTGCAGGACCTTGCACTTTGTCTTGTTGAACATCATGAGGTTGTCATGAGCTCATCTCTGCAGCCTGTCCAGGTCCCTCTGGATGGATCTCTTCCCTCCAGCTGTCTGCTGCACCACACAGCTTGGTGCCATCAGCACACCTGCTGAGGATGCACTCAGTGCCACTGTCCATGGCACCCACAATGATTTCAAGTTTTTATGCTTCATCCTAATTTTCCTTTGCTCCATTCCTCTTTGCATGATGGAAAATCTTTGCACGAAGCTTGTCAGTGCAGGGAATCTGCCACTCATTTCCCCTCCTGATGTCATCAGTGATTGTGTCCCTGAGTCTCTCTTATTCTCAAAACCAATGACTTCTATTTTATACCAGGAGCCCTGAATCAAAGGGTCTGCTGGATACCACTGAGCATTTCTCAAGCTGCATTAAGTCTTTGAACCAGGAAGGAAAGTAATCAAGACTACATTCTGAACTGGATCCTCTTGTTCCCAGTGTGTTAGCAAACTTCCCCTCACGGAGGACTTGTTAACGTGGAGTTAATAACCTGTGGTGAGGAATAACAAACAAGAGGCTAACGATGGAAAGAATGAAGCTGCACACAAGAAAAATCCCAGAAATAGGCTGCCAGTTTCATTCCAACACTACTGAATTAAACAGAATGGGTTGGGGTGGATGGGACCTTGAAGATCATCCACTTGCAACCCCCCCTGCCATGGACAGGGACACCTCCTACCAGCCCAGGTTGCTCAAGGCCTCATCCAGCCTGGCCTTGAACACCTCCAGGGAGGTGACATCCACAACCTCCCTGGGCAACCTGTGCTAGAGTCTCACCACCCTCATGGGGAAGAACTTCTTCCTAAGATCCAGTCTAAACCTACTCCCCCTCAACTCTGAACCATTCTCCCTTGCTTCTCTCTAGACACCCCGAGGAGAAGTCCCTCTGAAGCCTTCTTGTAGGATCCTTTCTGGTGCTGGCAGGCAGCTCTGAGGTCCCCTTGGAGTCTTCTCTTCCCCAGGCTGAACACCCCCAGCTTCTTCAGCCTAGCAATTTGTGTGCTTGCAGTTTATATTATGAAGCTTCTACCTAGCAGAGAAATGTCTTCTTAACCTCTCAGCAAAGAAGTCTCTTAATTTTTGTGACACTGCATCCCTGACCTTGAGTGGCTCTTACTAAATCCCTGTCATTTCTTCTTTTTAGGTGCCATTTACTAAATCCAGAAGTTTTCTACTTTCCAGGTGCCATTTGCTAAATCTAGGTGCTTCCCCTACTCACTGAATTAAAACTGGACAGATGGGCAGAGTCCGAGGGCAGGAGATTGAACACATCTAAGTGCTGGCTTCTACACATTGGCCACAACAACCCCAGGCAGTGCTACAGGCTGGGGGCAGAGTGGCTGGAGAGCAGCCAGGCAGAAAGGGATCCGGGGGTACTGGTTGAGAATAGGCTGAACATGAGCCAGCAGTGTGCCCAGGTGGCCAAGAAGGCCAATGGCATCCTGGCCTGCATCAGCACTAGTGTGGCCAGCAGGAACAGGGAAGTCATCCTGCCCTGTGCTCAGCACTGCTCAGGGCACACCTTGAGTCTTGTGTCCAGTTCTGGGCCCCTCAGTTTGGGAAGGAGGTTGACTTGCTGGAACTAATCCAGAGAAGGGCAACAAAGTTGGGGAGGGGTCTGGAGCACAGCCCTGGGAGGAGAGGCTGAGGGAGCTGGGGTTGCTTAGCCTGGAGAAGAGGAGGCTCAGGGCAGACCTTCTTGTTCTCTGCAACTCCCTGAAGGGAGGTTGTAGCCAGGTGGGGGTTGGTCTCTTCTCCCAGGCAACCAGCACCAGAACAAGAGGACAAAGTCTAAAGCTGTGCCAGGGGAAGTCTAGGCTTGATTTTAGCAAGCGGTTTGTCCCAGCAAGAGAGCTTGGCCTTTGGAATGTGCTGCCCAAGGTGGTGGATTCCCCATCCCTGGCAGTGTTTAGGAAGAGCCTGGATGAGGCCCTTGGTGCCATGGTTGAGTTGATGAGATGGTGTTGGGTGATAGGTTGGACTTGATGATCCCTGAGGTCTTTTCCAGCCTGTTTAGCTCTGTATTCTGTTTTGTGTTCTGTAAAGAGCAGTCTTTAAAAAGCTTTCATGCTATTTCCTTGGATCTCTGAGTCAAGTGACATATTTGCATGTCAATATGAACCGAGTTCTTTTGTGCCTTAAGTTGAAAAGGTATTTCTCTGATGGGGGGGAGGATTATGGCAGAAGAAACAGATCTATCTCAGGAGCCTAAAGTAAGCTTTTGATTTCATGGAATCCTAGGATGAAAAGGAGAGGAAAAAGTGGCAGATTACAAAAATAGATTTCTTTTTGTAAGCCTGCCCTGACTGGGGAGGATAAAACTAAGTTCATTGACATGTTTTATTTGCTGCTAGGAGATTATGAGACCTTGTGGAAGTCTGTAGTAATCTGCAGGTAAATAAGAGTGAATTTGTAGGCTGTTTTTTTCTCCCCTCCCCTGTTACTGCCAAATAAAATCCCTGGTATGAGCTCCCAGTTCTATGTAGGTCACTTCATGGTACTATAAACACTGGGAATAAATCAAACACTATCTCACTGTGGGAAATTCTTGCAGGCAAACAGATTAGCACAGCCCAAGGTATGTTGTACAAACAATGGTGACACTGGAGAGCTCACAGGTCATGAGATAAATAGTGCTGGAAAAGCTTAGTGTCCTTCCAACCTGCAGATGCCTGAGTGCAAACTGAGATGGGAATTTGTCTGCACCTGGTGAAACAGCAGTAAAATAAAATCCAGCTCCCAGTGAAGCTCCACTCCCATGAAATGTGTTCATGCTGGATCTGCACAGTTTGCACTGCACCAATTCTGCCTGGATTCATCCAACCATAAAATACTACTCTTCTGCTGTCCCCATCCTATGAAGGAGTCCCCCTCCCTGTGAGGGAGTCCAGAGGAGGCTACAAAGATGATCCAAGGGCTGGAACATCTCTGCTGTGAGGATAGGTGGAAAGAATCACAGAATCACCAAGGTTGGAAGAGACCTCAAAAATCATAGTATCATAGTGTCAGTCAGGGTTGGAAGGGACCACAAGGATCATCTAGTTCCAACCCCCCTGCCATGGATAGGGACACCCCACACTACATCAGCCTGGCCACAGCCTCAGCCAGCCTGGCCTTAAACACCCCCAGGGACGGGGCCTCGACCACCTCCCTGGACAACCCATTCCAGGGCTTCACCACTCTCATGGGGAAGAACTTCCTCCTCCCCTCCAGCCTGAATCTCCCCACCTCCAGCTTCATTCCATTCCCCCTAGTCCTATCACTACTTGAGATCCTGAGCAGTCCCTCCCCAGCCTTCCTGTAGCCCCCTTCAGATCCTGGAAGGCCACAATGAGGTCACCTCGGAGCCTTCTCTTCTGCAAACTGAACAGCCCCAACTCCTTCAGTCTGCCCTCATAGGAGAGGTGCTCCAGCCCTCTGATCATCCTTGTGGCCCTTCTCTGGACACCTTCCAGCACCTCCACATCCCTCTTGTGATAGGGGCTCCAGAACTGGAGGCAGTACTCCAGGTGGGGTCTCCCCAGAGCTGAGTAGAGGGGGAGGATCACCTCCCTCGACCTGCTGGCCACACTTCTCCTGATGCCGTCCAGGATAGAACCAATAAGGTTGGAAGAGACCTCAAAGATCATCAAGTCCAACCTGTCACCCAAGACCTCAGGACAACTAGACCATGGCACCAAGTGCCATGTACAATCCCTTCTAGAACCCCCTCCCAGGGATGGTGACTCCACCACCTCCATGGGCAGCACATTCCAATGGCTAACAACTCTCTCAGTGAAGAACTTTCTACTCACCTCCAGCCTAAACTTCCCCTGGTGCAGCGTGAGACTGTGTCCTCTTGTTCTGGAGCTGGGGTTGTTCATCCTGGAGAAGAGCAGACTCCTGGGGGACCTTATAGCTGTCTTCCAATACCTGAAGTGAACCTACAGGAAGGCTGCAAAGGGGCTTTTCAGAAGGGCGCCTAGCAACTAGACAAGGGGGAATGGTTTGAAGCTGAGGGAGAGCAGGGTTAGACTGGAGCTTGGGAAGAGGTTTTTCCATCTGAGGGTGATGAGACTCTGGAATAGGCTGCCCAGGGATGTTGTACATGCCTCCTCCTTGGAGGTGTTTAAGGCAAGGTTGGGTGAAGCCTTGGGCAGTAAAGTCTAGCTGAGAATTATCCCTGCCCATGGTGGGGAAATTGGAGTAGATGATCTCTGAGGTCCCTTCCAACCTAAGCCATTCCATGATTCTTTGGTACTCTCTCCCTTTCCCATCTAAGTGATGAGGATTCTAGATTCATGCCCTTGGCCTACTTCCCTTCTCTCACTTGTTAACTCTGGGTGCTCCCATTAGCAGCTGCAGCTGCATCCTTCTGTGTTATCCCTTCACTGACCTATATTTAATGCAAGTTGTTCAGGATCCTCCTACACCAAATACTTTTCCCTTTCACACAACAAGTGTATTTCTTGGGGCTCATTTTTTTTTCCCTCCCATGACCTTGTGTACAGGAAAGGAATTCCTTGTCTTCCTCAAAACATCCTAACAACTCAAGTCCATGGGACCCGACGGGATACACCCACGGGTACTGAGAGAACTGGCAGATGAGGTTGCTAAACCCCTCTCTGTTATATTTCAAAAGTCATGGCAATCTGGTGAAGTCCCCACGGACTGGAAAAGGGGAAACATTGCCCCCATCTTCAAAAAGGGTAAGAAGGAGGAACCAGGGAACTACAGACCAGTCAGTCTCACCTCTGTGCCTGGAAAGATCATGGAGCAGATCCTCCTGGAGTCACTACTTGCTCAAAAGAATAGTGAAGAGGTGATTGGGAACAGCCAGCATGGCTTTGCCAAGGGCAAATCCTGCCTGACCAACCTGGTGGCCTTCTATGAGCAGGTGACAACATTAATAGATGAGGGGCGAGCAACTGATGTTATTTACCTGGACCTGAGCAAAGCCTTCGACACTGTCCCGCACCACATCCTGGTCTCCAAACTGGTGACACATGGGTTTGATGGGTGGACCACTAGATGGATAAGGAACTGGCTTGATGGCCGCACGCAAAGAGTGGCTGTCAATGGCTCCATGTCCCAGTGGAGGCCAGTGACAAGCGGAGTCCCTCAGGGATCAGTCCTGGGACCTGTCTTGTTCAACATCTTTGTGGGTGACATGGACAGTGGCATTGAGTGCACCCTCAGCAAGTTTGCTGATGACACCAAGCTGTGTGGTGCAGCAGACACACTGGAGGGAAGGAGGCCATCCAGAGGACCTTGACAGGCTGGAGAGGTGGGCACAAGCCAACCTCATGAAGTTCAATAAGAGCAAGTGCAGGGTCCTGCATCTGGGTCGAGGCAATCCCAGGCACAAATACAGGCTGGGCAGTGACTGGCTGGAAAGTAGCCCTGAGGAGAGAGACTTGGGGGTGCTGGTGGACAAAAAGCTCAACATGAGCTCCCAATGTGCACTTGCAGCCCGCAAGGCCAATCAGATCCTGGGCTGCATCAGGAGAAGTGTGGCTAGCAGGTCGAGGGAGGTGATCCTCCCCCTCTACTCAGCCCTGGTGAGACCCACCTGGAGTACTGTGTCCAGTTCTGGAGCCCCTATTACAAGAGGGATGTGGAGGTGCTGGAACGTGTCCAGAGAAGGGCCACGAGGATGATCAGAGGGCTGGAGCACCTCTCCTATGAGAGCAGACTGAAGGAGTTGGGGCTGTTCAGTCTGCAGAAGAGAAGGCTCCGAGGTGACCTAATTGTGGCCTTCCAGTATCTGAAGGGGGCCTGCAGGAAGGCTGGGGAGGGACTTCTCAGGATGTCAGGTAGTGATAGGACTAGGGGGAATGGAATGAAGCTGGAGGTGGGGAGATTCAGGCTGGATGTGAGGAGGAGGTTCTTCACCATGAGAGTGGTGAGACCCTGGAATGGGTTGTCCAGGGAGGTGGTCGAGGCCCCGTCCCTGGGGGTGTTTAAGAGCAGGCTGGATGAAGCTCTGTCCAGGCTGATGTAGTGTGGGGTGTCCCTGCCCATGGCAGGGGGGTTGGAACTAGATGATCCTTGTGGTCCCTTCCAACCCTGAATGAAACTATGAAACTATGAAACTATGAAACTCTCCTTAATTATTCTGACTAGAGGCAGAATGCCAGTAGTTGGGATTTAGGCAGTTGGTTAGATAGGGACCATAGCTGCTGCTTTGATTAAAGAACAATCAAGGGAAAAGGGGACAACAAAGACATTTAAACATAAAAGTCATCAGGTTAAATTAGAGCATTACAAAGGCTACTCCATATTAGGCTGATTGCCAAAGAATCCATAAGAGCTCTTGTCCCAGCTCTGAGGCTGTAGAAGGTTTCATACCCAGCAGCATCTTTCTAAGGTCAGTTATACAAATCAGTGCCCAGAATAATTTAGCAGTATGGGGTCAAAACAACCTTCAAGCAGCCAGAAATCTGCCCTGGAGACTGAGCAGCAAAAAGGAGCACGTGTACTCCCTTCAGTTTGTTAGGGTTTAGCTGAAAGCCAGATGGACTGAGGGAATGTTTAGCCAATGTTACTGGAAATATCCTTGATTTCTCTCTCTCTGTATCTATCTATCTATCTATCTATCATTATCTATCTATCTATCTATCTATCTATCTATCTATCTATCTATCTATCTATCTATCTATCTCTCTTTCTATCTCTCTCTCTCTCTTTCTATCTGTCTATCTACCTCTCTCTCTCTCTCTCTCTCTCTTTCTATCTCCATCTTTCAATCTCTCTCTATCTCTCTATCTCTATCTCTCTATCTCTCTCTCTCTCTCTCTAGATATATATATTTCTTTCTCTCTATCTCCATCTTTCAATCTCTATCTCTCCATCTATCTCTCTCTATCTCTCTATCTCTCTATCTCTCTCTCTAGATATATCTATCTCTATCTTTCTATCTCTCTCTTTCTCTCTATCTCCATCTTTCTATCTCTCTCTCTCTCTCTATTTATCATAGTATCATAGTTTCATTCAGGGTTGGAAGGGACCACAAGGATCAGCTAGTTCCAACCCCCTTGCCATGGGCAGGGACACCCCACACTAGATCAGGCTGGCCAGAGCCTCATCCAGCCTGGATCGATCGATCTGTCGATCGATCTATCTATCTATCTATCTATCTATCTATCTATCTATCTATCTATCTATCTATCTATCATCTATCTCTCTCTATCTCTCTATAGTGCTATCTATCTATCTATCTCTATATACATGTCTCTCTCCATCTTTCTATCTCTGTCTCTCGTTCTATCTTTCTATCTCTCTTTAAATCTCTATCCCTCTCTCTATTTTTCTTCCTTCCTTCCTTCCTTCCTTCCTTCCTTCCTTCCTTCCTTCCTTCCTTCCTTCCTTCCTTCCTTCCTTCCTTCCTTCCTTCCTTCCTTTCCTTCTTTCCTTCTTTTCTCTCTTTCTCTTTCTTTCTTTCTTTCTCTTTCTTTCTTTCTTTCTTTCTTTCTTTCTTTCTTTCTTTCTTTCTTTCTTTCTTTCTTTCTTTCTTTCTTTCTTTCTTTCTTTCTTTCTTTCTCTCTATCTCTCTATCTCTTTCTATCTCTCAGCCCTCTATTTATCTATCTTTCTATCTATCCCGCTATCTATCTATCTATACACACACCCACAACTTTGTTTCAAGAGCTAAATTTGGGCTCTGAGGGGAACCAAAACCACATTTCCAATTCAGTTATCACTGTAAAACTTTTCTTATCATGTAAAGACTATTACAGCCTTTGTCTTATCAGCAATTTAGAATGCATCTGAGCTTACACTCCAACTCCCTTCTCCAACTTCATCTCCCCTCTCTCTACCTCTCCACCCCACCAGCCATTGTCATCATCTTCAGTGGGAAGGAAAAATCACTATGGCTAAATTCTGATCAGGGATAGAAGCAGAGTCAAACCTCCAGAGAACTATTGGGGTGTCAGGAAGAGAACTTTTGAGGGTGTCAGGAAGAGAACTTTTTAGGGTGTCAGGGAGTGATAGGACTGGGGGGAATGGGGAAAAAAATTGAAATATGTAGATTCAGATTGGGTGTTAGGAAGAATTTCCTCCCCAGGAGGGTGGTGAGAGACTGGCACAGGTTGCCCAGGGAGGTGGTGGAAGCCTCCTGCCTGGAGGTTTTGAAGGCCAAGCTGGATGTGGCTCTGGGTAACCTGCTGTAGTGCGAGGTGTGGGCAGGGGGGTTGGAACTGGCTGATCCCTGAGGTCCCTTCCAACCCTGACAATTCCATGATTCTATTCAATTCTATGGGGTTCTTGTCAGGAGACTTGAGGAGACCATACATAAGTACTGTGACTGCTGTCAAGCTTATTAGAAGCTGAATACTTAACAACCCTGCCTTCTACTTATTTATTTATGTGTTTGTAAATTATTCTTCTGGTTTGGGGATTAAAAGTGAGAGAGCAGTGGGCACATATTGCAAGGAGATTATTTTTTTCCTTGTTTTTCATCTGTTCCAGTTGTTAACACAGATTTCTCTTGTTGGGTTTCCTCTCTGGAGTACATCTGATTCTCTGTTCCTATGATGTGTTTTGCTGATGTGCTAGGTTATTTCTTCATACATCAGTAAGCTATTTAAACCCAGGATTATTTACATTTCCCATTGCTGGTCAGAGATCTGAAGGTTCCAGCAAACTTCTGACCACAGGGTGAAGCATAGCTGAATGCTAACTGCATTCACTTTCCCTGCCAACCACCAGTTAAATATTAGAGACTGAAAACACTCAGAGGTGAAGATAGGAGCTAGGCAAAGGTAACTGTGTGAGAACTCATCAAATCCCAGTACTGATCACCTGAACCAGGGGAAAATATTCAGATCTCACGGATTTCCACAAGTAGATAAAGATATCCTGAGCTGCATCAAAAGAAGAGTGACCAGCAGGTAGAGGAGAGGTGATTCTCCCTCTCTGTTCTGCTCTTATGAGACCCCATGAGAGTATTGCATCCACAAAGGAGGGATGTGGAGCTGCTGGAGTAGGTCATGAAGATCATAGTATCATAGTAGTATCATTCAGGGTTGGAAGGGACCACAAGGATCATCTAGTTCCAACCCCTCTGCCATGGATAAGGACACCCCACACTACATCAGCCTGGCCACAGCCTCATCCAGCCTGGCCTTAAACACCTCCAGGGACAGAGCCCCAACCACCATCCTGCACAACCCATTCCAGGGCTTCACCACTCTCATGGGGAACAACTTTCTCCTCACATCTAGCCTGAATCTCCCCACCTCCAGCTTCATTCCATTCCCCCTAGTCCTATCACTGCCTGAGATCCTGAGCAGTCCCTCCCCAGCCTTCCTGGAGCCCCCTTCAGATCCTGGAAGGCCACAATGAGGTCACCTGAGAGCCTTCTCTTCTGCAGACTGAACAGCCCCAACTCCTTCAGTCTGTCCTCATAGGAGAGGTACTCCAACCCTCTGATCATCCTTGTGGCCCTTCTCTGGACACCTTCCAGCACCTCCACATCCCTCTTGTAATAGGGGCTCCAGAACTGGACACAGTACTCCAGGTGGGGTCTCCCCAGGGCTGAGCAGAGGGGGAGAATCACCTCCCTCGACCTGCTGGCTCTCTCCTCAGGGCTACTTTCCAGCCAGTCACTGCCCAGCCTGCATTTGTGCCTGGGATTGCCTCCACCCAGATGCAGGACCCTGCACTTGCTCTTCTTGAACTTCATGAGGTTGGCTTGTGCCCACCTCTCCAGCCTGTCCAGGTCCCTCTGGATGGCCTCCCTTCCCTCCAGCCTGTCTGCTGCACCACACAGCTTGGTGTCATCAGCAAACTTGCTGAGGGTGCACTCAATGCCACTGTCCATGGCACCCACAAAGATGTTGAACAAGACAGGTCCCAGGACTGATCAAAGATGATCAAAAGGCTGAAGAATCTCCTCTGTGGGGAGAGACTGAGAGAGCTGGAGCTGTTCAGCAGGGAGAAAAGAAGTATCTAGGAGTCAATGCATGGCCTCAGCAGTTCTGAGCAGAAACCCAAACACAGAAAGCCAAATGCTTTAGTTTTTAATAAGGACACTCAAAACTTGAATTTACCCTCAGGAAGAAAGTAGTAACAGGACAGTGGCCACAATTACTTGCTCTCTTAGTTACATGGAAACTAAATCATTCCTAGATACCAAAGGAGCTCATCACATGGAAACGTAACAGATGTGTTCAAAGCTATGAAAAAATAATGTTCATCTTACTGTACATCAGATAGCATGAGCTTTGAGATTCATAGAATGGCCCAGGTTGGAAGGGACCTCAGAGATCATCCACTCCAACCCTCCTACCATGGGCCAGGACACCTCTCAGCTAGACCTGGTCACTCAAGGACTCATCCAGCCTGGCCTTGAACACCCCTGGAGGGGCATCCACAACCTCCCTGGGCAGCCTATTGCAGAGTCTCACCACCCTCATGCATTCTCTTCCTAAGATCTAGTCTGAATGTACTCTCCCTCAGCTTCAATCATTCCCCCTTATCCTGTCTCTAGATACCTTCAGGAAAAATCCCTCTGCAGCCTTCCTGTAGCATCTCTTCAGGTCCTGGCAGGCAGCTCTAAGTTTCCCCTGGAGTCTTCTCCAGGCTGAACACCCCCAGCCTGTGCTCACAGCAGAGCTGCTCCAGCCCTTAGATCACCTTTGTGGCTTCCTCTGGACTCACTCCAACGTCTCTACTGTGTCCAGTTCTGGGCCCCTCAGTTTAGGAAGGAGGTTGAATTGCTGGAAGGAGTACAGAGAAGGGCAACAAAGCTGGGGAGGGGTCTGGAACACAGCCCTGTGAGGAGAGGCTGAGGGAGCCGGGGTTGCTTAGCCTGGAGAAGAGGAGGCTCAGGGGTGACCTTATTGCTGTCTACAGCTCCCTGAAGGGAGGTTGTAGACAGGCAGAGGTTGGTCTCTTCTCCCAGGCAACCAGCACCAGAACAAGAGGACACAGTCTCAAGCTGCACCAGGGGAGGTTTAGGCTGGAGGTCAGGAGGAAGTTCTATACAGAGAGAGTGATTGCCCATTGGGATGTGCTACCTGGGGAGGTGGTGGAGTCACCATCACTGGAGGTGTTCAGGAGGAGACTTGATGGGGTGCTTGGTGCCATGGTTTGGTTGTTTAGGTGGGTTGAATTGGTTGATGGGTTGGACACAATGATCTTGAAGGTCTCTTCCAACCTGGTTTATTATTCTATTATTCTATTATTCCTTCTGCTGGGGACAATTCAGTTGATTTACTCTACCCTCAAAGAGGAAGGGGGCAGGGGGTGGGTGTGAAGTTAATAGCCATGGCAAGACTGACTCAAAAGATTCAGCTGTGGTTGCGGACCCCAAATCTGAGCCTGCTCTTTAACATTCTGGGCACAAATTGCAGCTTGAAGAAAACCCAAACCTTGAGAAGCAGTAGCAGCAGCAGCAGCAAGTAAATCATTCATGAATAGAGCTTCTATTTGCTGGTGACTTGTAGCTATTTGCTGTAAATAGGGAAAGGATAATCTCTCATGTAATGTGATCATTGCCTAATTGTGTGCTACAAAGTGGGGATCTCCTCAGCATCTTGGGCACATTATTGTGGAAACTCTTTAAAGCAAAACCCAGCTGAAACCAGGGCTATCCCTCAGAGCAAATTGCTTGAAGTGAAACATGGCTTGAGTGGGTATTTAGCTCTTAACAGTATGAAGGATCTGGGGAAAAAAAAATAAAAGAAATAATAAGAAAAATATTATTGGAGGGCTTTTCTTTTCCTTTTTTTTTTTTTTCTTGGTGATGAAAAATTCAGCAGTTGAGTGATAAAGAATCCTGACAGGCAAATCACCCAGCTTGAATGAGTGAGTGTAATCTGCATCTGCATTTCAGTCATAAATAATTGTTGTGATGTTCCTCACAAAGCTCAATGTGCCTGAGATTTGTTTGGCAGCTGAGCAGTGCTCTGGCAGGTAATGGCAGTGGACAGCCAAGCACAGATGGTGTCCCGTTGCCTCGTGTGAGCTCTGTGATAGTTTCATAGTTTCATTCAGGGTTGGAAGGGACCACAAGGATCATCTAGTTCCAACCCCCCTGCCATGGGCAGGGAAACCCCACACTACATCAGGCTGGACAGAGCCTCAGCCAGCCTGGCCTTAAACACCTCCAGGGACAGGGCCCCAACCACCTCCCTGCACAACCCATTCCAGGGTCTCACCACTCTCATGGTGAAGAACCTCCTCCTCACATCCAGCCTGAATCTCCCCACCTCCAGCTTCATTCCATTCCCCTAGTCCTGTCACTACCTGAGATCCTGAGCAGTCCCTCCCCAGCCTTCCTGTAGCCCCCTTCAGATCCTGGAAGGCCACAATTAGGTCACCTGGGAGCCTTCTCTTCTGCAGACTGAACAGCCCCAACTCCTTCAGTCTGTCCTCATAGGAGAGCAGCTCCAGCCCTCTGATCATCCTTGTGGCCCTTCTCTGGACACCTTCCAGCACCTCCACATCCCTCTTGTAATAGGGGCTCCAGAACTGGAGGCATTACTCCAGGTGGGGTCTCCCCAGGGCTGAGCAGAGGGGGAGAATCACCTCCCTCGACCTGCTGGCCACACTTCTCCTGGTGCAGCCCAGGATCTGATTTGCTTTGCGGGCTGCAAGTGCACATTGAGAGCTCCTGTTGAGCTTTTTGTCCACCAGCACCCCCAAGTCTCTCTCCTCAGGGCTACTTTCCAGCCAGTCCCTGCCCAGCCTGGATTTGTGCCTGGGATTGCCTCCACCCAGATGCAGGACCCTGCACTTGCTCTTCTTGAACTTCATGAGGTTGGCTTGTGCCCACCTCTCCAGCCTGTCCAGGTCCCTCTGGATGGCCTCCCTTCCCTCCAGCGTGTCTGCTGCACCACACAGCTTGGTGTCATCAGCAAACTTGCTGAGGGTGCACTCAATGCCACTGTCCATGGCACCCACAAAGATGTTGAACAAGACAGGTCCCAGGACTGATCCCTGAGGGACTCTGCTTGTCCCTGGCCTCCACTGGGACATGGAGCCATTGACAGCCACTCTTTGGGTGTGGCCATCAAGCCAGTTCCTTATCCATCTAGTGGTCCACCCATCACACCCATGTGTCACCAGTTTGGAGACCAGGATGTGGTGCGGGACAGTGTCGAAGGCTTTGCTCAGCTCCAGGTAAATGACATCAGTTGCTCTCCCCTCAGCTATTAATTTTGTCACCTGCTCATAGAAGGCCACCAGGTTGGTCAGGTAGGATTTGCCCTTGGCAAAGCCATGCTGCCTGTTCCCAATCACCTCTTCCCTATTCTTTTGAGCGAGTAGTGACTCCAGGAGGATCTGCTCCATGATCTTTCCAGGCACAGAGGTGAGACTGACGGCCTGTAGTTCCCTGGTTCCTCCTTCTTGCCCTTTTTGAAGATGGGGGCAATGTTTCCCCTTTTCCAGTCTGTGGGGACTTCACCAGATTGCCATGCAGTATCAAACAAGACTGTCTGGAAAACAGAGTCTTTGGGTCTGCTTTCCAGTGTCTGGAGAGGGCCTAGAAGAAAGCTGGGAAGGGACTATTTACAAAGGCATGGAGAAATGTCCTTCTCCTTGAGGAGAAGCTGACTTGAGGGTGTCAGCTCATGGTAAACTCAACACGAGCTGGCAATAGCTGCTGGCAGCACAGAACGCACCTGTGTGCTGGGCTGCATCACAAGCAGTGGGACCAGCAGGATGAGGGAGGGGATTTTGCCCCCCCGGATCTCTGCTCTCAGTGCCCCCAGCATAAGAAAGACAGGGAACTGCTACAGCTGGCCCAGAGAAGGGCAATAAAGATGATCAGAGGGCTGGAGAACCTCCCCTATAGGGACAGACTGAGAGAGTTGGGGCTGTTCAACCTGGAGAAAAGAATCCAGGGAGACCTCAGAGCAGCCTTCCAGTACCTGAAGGGGGACAAGAGGAAAGCTGGGAAGGAACTTTTGGCAAGGGCTTGTGGTGATAGGATGAGGGGGAATTGATTGAAGCTTGAGGAGGGCAGATTGAGACTGGAGATGAGGAAGAAATTGTCCAGGGAGGTTGTGGATGCCTTCTCCATGGAGGTGTTCAGGACCAAGTTGTATGAGCCCTTGATCAGCCTGGGCTAGTGGAAGGTGTCCCTCCTCAAGGCAGGAGGGTTGGAACTAGATGATCTCCAAGGTCCCTTCCAGCCTAAACCATTCTATGAATTTATGAGTAGAACAAGGGGCAATGGGTTGAAACTAGAGGCAGATTTAGATAGGACATTAGGAACAAGTTCTTTACCATGAGGGTGGTGAAACACTGGCACAGGGTCCCCAGAGAAGTGGTAGAAGCTACATCCCTGGGGAATCTGACCTTCAAGGTCAGGTTGGATGGGATCTGAGCAACCTGATCTGTTTAAAGATGTCCCTTCTTCCTGCAGGGAAGTTGGACTTGCTGACCTTTAAATGCCTTTTCCAACCCAAACCATTCTATGATTGTATGATTCTGTGATAATAAGTAAATCTATTTCATGGTTCAGTTGACTAACTGCATCTGGTTTGGGAGTAGAATAGCAATTAGAACAGAGTTTATAGCAAATGTGCAGAATTTATTCAATTATGCAGAGACTTCAAATGAGGGTGGTGGAGGTTAGGAAGCAGAATCACTGTGGCAACTTGAGCTGCAGCTCCTTGCTAAGATACCAGAGACACTCTGCTTTTACACTGGGAGGTGCTGCTGAGCGCTCCAAGGCCCTGAATTTCATCTTTGGTGGTAGACACATGCTGGGAACTTGAGGTGGAGCCAACACTCTTCATGCCCTGTGCTCAGCACTGCTTAGGCCACACCTTGAGTCCTGTGTCCAGTTCTGCGCCCCTCAGTTTAGGAAAGATGTTGAGATGCTGGAAGGTGTCCAGAGAAGGGCAACAAAGTTGGGGAGGGGTCTGGAGCACAGCCCTGTGAGGAGAGGTTGAGGGAGCTGGGCTTGCTTAGCCTGGAGAAGAAGAGACTCAGGGGAGACCTTCTTGCTGTCTCCAACTCCCTGAAGGGAGGTTGTAGCCAGGTGGGGGTTGGTCTCTTCTCCCAGGCAAGCAGCACCAGAACAAGAGGACACAGTCTCAAGCTGTGCCAGGGGAAGTCTAGGCTTGATCTTAGCAAGCAGTTCTTCCCAGCAAGAGAGATTGGCCATTGGAATGTGCTACCCAGGGAGGTGGTGGAGTCACCATCCCTGGCAGTGTTTAGAAAGAGCCAGCCTGGATGAGGCCCGTGGTGCCGTGGTTTAGTTGATTAGATGGTGGTGGGTGAGAGGTTGGACTTGATGACCTCGAAGGTCTTTTCCAACCTGGTTAACTTCTCTTCTCTTCTCTTCTCTTCTCTTCTCTTCTCTTCTCTTCTCTTCTCTTCTCTTCTCTTCTCTTCTCTTCTCTTCTCTTCTCTTCTCTTCTCTTCTCTTCTCTTCTCTTCTCTTCTCTTCTCTTCTCTTCTCTTCTCTTCTCTTCTCTTCTCTTCTCTTCTCTTCTCTTCTCTTCTCTTCTCTTCTCTTCTCTTCTCTTCTCTTCTCTTCTCTTCCCTTCCCTTCCTTCCCTTCCCTTCCTTCCCTTCTCCTTCCCTTCCCTTCCCTTCCTTCCCTTCCCTTCCCTTCCCTTCCCTTCCCTTCCTTCCCTTCCCTTCCCTTCCTTCCTTCCTTCCCTTCCCTTCCCTTCCCTTCCTTCCTTCCCTTCCCTTCCCTTCCCTTCCCTTCCCTTCCCTTCCTTCCTTCCTTCCCCCTTCCCTTCCTTCCTTCCTTCCTTCCTTCCCTTCCCTTCCCTTCCCTTCCTTCCCTTCCCTTCCCTTCCCTTCCCTTCCCTTCCCTTCCCTTCCCTTCCCTTCCTTCCCTTCCTTCCCTTCCCTTCCCTTCCCTTCCCTTCCCTTCCCTTCCCTTCCCTTCCCTTCCCTTCCCCCCTTCCTTCCTTCCCTTCCCTTCCTTCCCTTCCCTTCCCTTCCCTTCCCTTCTCTTCTCTTCTCTTCTCTTCTCTTCTCTTCTCTCAAGAAGACCTGGAGCAGTCAGTTATTGAGCTTTGCATTTCTCACCCATTCTCTTTAACCCTCTGCCAAGTGTTTCACTTTAATTGATCTACAATTCTATTGCTTTTTCTAAGAGCCCCAGTAAACTGCCTCCTCAGCAATCAGCCAGCTATTCAGGCTGGGGAAGTTTGTGATTGTTTTAAAATACTGCATAGACAAAGTATTTCCTGTTAAGTGAAAGGCTATTTTCCCTTTCTGTGTAAATCTATGACTATTGATCTGCTCATAAAGGCTTCTACCATATTAAATACAACCAGGCCGGGCCAGCCACTGAGTAATCCATTATTTTGTAACACCAGTCTGGGCTCTGGGGATGTATTTATTGAACTTTAAAACAGAATGTCATCACCAATCCATTTCATCTAGCTGCATAACACCCTTATACCAATCACCCACTGAAGCTGTCCTATTTCACTTATCCTGTCCCATTCAATGAACTGTAAGTACATTTTTGCCTAATGATAAGGGCACTGGGGGCCATCTATAATTCAGGGGCTGCTTGAAATGCATCAGCCAACTGTCCTGATATGTTAATCCACACACTGGGGGCTTTCATTTGATCTCTGATGTAAACCCATGTTTGTAAGCTTCAGCATTATCACCATTACTGTAAAGAGAAGAGAAAAAGGCAGGAGAAGCTGGGGGGATAATGACACCTGAGGACTGCAGTTGCATGCCATGAAAGTTGGATAGTGCAGTTCCCAAGTGCCAAAGAAAGGAATGAACTTTTGCAGAGTATTCTGGAAGCACAAAGGGACCCTCAGCTAAGTTTTGTTCTTTAACCTATGTGTCTACCCCATGGCAAGGGGGTTGGAACTAGATGATCCTTGTGGTCCCTTCCAACCCTGACTGATACTATTATGAAGATAAATAAATAAATAAGTAAATAAATTAGCTGCCTGCTTCCCAGAAATCCAGGCTGCCTTGAGGAAAGAAAACTCTCTCACAGGAGGGGGTTGTGCAGTCCTTCCACAGGGTGCAGCAACTGAAAGCATATCTGTTGGCAGGAAATGTCATTTAATTATCCACTGCTCCTGAGTCTGCAGACTGGAACATTCATGGAATCAGAGAATCAACCAGGTTGGAAAAGACTGCCAAGATCATCCAGTCTTCCTGGGCTTTTTGAATGCCTGAGTGAAAGGCATGAGAGAGGTGGTTATTTAGTGGAGCACTTGTGAAACCAGGGGGGTGGTGGTTAAGGTACCATAAAATTAGACTCATCAGTGACTGTGTGCTCTGCAGGGCTTGTGTAGGTCCTTACAGGCACTCTGAATGCATCTGAGGGCTGAATTAAACAGAAGGGCTCACATGCCAGAATCACAGGCTTGGAAGGGACCTCAAAGATCAGCCAGTTCCAAGCCCCCTACCATGGGCAGGGACACCTCACACTAGATTATCTGCCTTCTGCTTTTCCCTCTTGTCTTTACTGTGTGCCTTAGTTTGAAAGATAGAATAGAATACAGAATCAACCACGTTGGAAAAGTCTTCCAAGATCATCCAGTCCAACCTATCACCCAGCCCTATCCAATCAAGTAAACCATGGCACTAAGTGCCACATCTAGGCTACTCTTGAAGATCTCCAGGAACTGTGACTCCACCACCTCCCTGGGCAGCACATTCCAAGGGCAAATCACTCTCTCTGGGAAGAACTTCTTCTGAATATCCAGCCTGAAGCTCCTCTGGCACAGCTTGAGGCTGTGTCTTGTTCTGGTGCTGGTTGCCTGGGAGAAGAGACCAAGCCCCACCTGGCTACTACCTCCCTTCAGGGAGCTGGAGAGAGCAAGAAGGTCTCCCCTGAGCCTCCTTCTCTCCAGGCTAAGCAACCCCAGCTCCCTCAGCCTCTCCTCACAGGGCTGTGCTCCAGACCCCTCCCCAGCTTTCTTGCCCTTCTCTGGACACATTCCAGTACCTCAACATTTCTCTTGAATTGTGGGGCTTAGAACTGGACACAGGACTCAAGGTGTAGACTAACCAGTAAGAATAAGCTCCCTGCCCCTGCTGGGCACATTTTTCCTGAGCCAAGCCACGATTCTCTGATGCCTTTTGCATGTGCAAAAAATAACACAAAATCAAAACAAAGAAAGGAAAGAATAAAGGATCTTGCAAGAAATTTAGGTCAATCAATTTTTTACAGTCTTTTGTCAAGCTAGCCAAGAGCTTACTCACTAATAACAGAAGCCAACAGAATCTGTATTGAAATAGGTTGCAAGTTGGCTAAAGTTCTCTATTGTCTCTGATAGGAGACTGGCACAGGTTGCCCAGGGAGGTGGTGGAAACCTCCTCCCTGGAGGTTTCCAAGGCCTGGCTGGATGTGGCTGTGAGCAACCCGATGTAGTGTGAGGTGTCCCTGCCCATAGCAGGGGGGTTGGAACTGGCTGATCCTTGAGGTCCCTTCCAACCCTGACAATTCTGTGATTCTGTGATATTCAATGGTCAGTATAAAAATTTCCCAAGTGCTTTATGAGATAGAAATGTTAGATTAATTAAAAGCAGAATCCAAAACAGCTAGAAATGTTGCTTCTCTCTCCACTCCCTCTCCAGTTCTGTGATTTATGTAGCCCAGCTGGTGTGCCCCTCCCATCTAGAAGATCTTTCTTTGGTCTCCAATATAGGTGCAGGAGTTTGCTGAGCAGAGCAGGTGCAAATGTCTAAGCTCACATGTATTATCCCTGCAAAAATGAGGCATAGGTATCACAGAATCATCGAATCAACCAAGTTGGAAAAGATCTCAAAGATCATCGAGTCCAACCTATTATCTATGACCTAACACCTCCTGACAACTACTGACTTGATCTCCAAGGTCTTTTCCAACCTGTTCAATTCAATTCAAGTCAATTTAATTCAATTTAATTCTATCCTATCCTATCCTATCCTATCCTATCCTATCCTATCCTATCCTATCCTATCCTATCCTATCCTATCCTATCCTATAGGTCTTATCCAACCTGGTCTGGTCAGTTCAATTCAATTCAATTCAATTCAATTCAATTCAATTCAATACAATTCAATTCAATTCAATTCAATCCTATCCTATCCTACCCTATCCTATCCTATCCTATCCTATCCTATCCTATCCTATCCTATCCTATCCTATAGGTCTTATCCAATCTGGTCAGTTCAATTCAATTCTATCCTATCCTATCCTATCCTATCCTATCCTATCCTATCCTATCCTATCCTATCCTATAGGTCTTATCCAACCTGGTCAGTTCAATTCTATTCTATTCTATTCTATTCTATTCTATTCTATTCTATTCTATTCTATTCTATTCTATTCTATTCTATTCTATTTAATTCTATCCTATCCTATCCTATCCTATCCTATCCTATCCTATCCTATCCTATCCTATCCTATAGGTTTTATCCAACCTGGTCAATTAAATTCTATCCTATCCTATCCTATCAACTTAGATATAAGATATTGGAGATAACATACAAAATACTCATGTATGTGCCAGGTCCTTTTTGAGTTAGGAGAGCATTTGCAGAGCAAATTGCAGTCTGCTGGCAGTCATTCCTCTGCAGCAAATAACAAAACCAAACAAGAGAGGGCTAACTTCATCAAGTGTGTGATTTGCTGTGAATTATTCACTCTGCAGCGTTGCCATGGTTACAGCTGTGTTACTTATCCTCCCATCATTATTAGTTTTTTCTCTTTTTTTTTGGTCAGCCATTATGGGCCCCACTGTAAACAGTATTTTATTTTGTTCTGAACATGCCATTTGTGACAGGAATACGAAACGAGGGCTCCCGAGGAGCATCGATGCCGAGGGCGTCTGCAGCGGGGCTTTGGCAGGGCCGTTAACGTCCCTCCGCCTAAGTGCCGCATGACATTCATATCAAGCAGGCTATCGACGTCAGTTTGCTGCTTTGGATTCCCACCCTGATGTCAGTGCAGGAGGCAGGGTGCTGAAGGCACCCCAAATGAAGTGTCAGCCCTCGTGCTGCCCACCCTTGCAAGCCCGCGTTGGCAGCACGAGAAAGTATTGCCTGGAGGTGGAGTCGCAGCCAGCTGCACCAGGACAGAGCTCCCTCATCATAATATTAATGAGTTTGGGGGCTGGGGGATAAATCAAAAGCAAACAAAGAGTATCTCAACCAGAAGTGATGAGCTTCCCCAGTTAGTTCCACCTTCACAGAGTCACAGGATGCTAGAGGTTGGAAGGGACCTTCAGAGATCAGCTTCTCCAATCTCCCTGCCAGAACAGCATCACCCAGGGTACTCTGCACAGGAAGGCATCCAGGTGGGGTTGGAAAGTCTCCAGAGAAGGAGGCTCCACAACCTCTCTGGGCAGCCTGCTCCAGGGCTCTGTCACACTCACTGTAAAGAAGTTTCTCCTCGTGTTGAAGTGAAATCTTCTATGTTCAAGCTTGAACCTGCTGTTCCTTGGCTTATTGCTGTGCACCACCCAAAAGAGCTTGGCCCCCTTTACTTGTCACTCACCCCTTCAGCTATTCATAGATGTTGATCAGATCCACTCTCAGCCTTGTCTTCTCCAGACTAAACAGCCCCAGGGCTCTCAGTCTCTCTTCACAGGGAAGATGTTCACGCCCCCTAAGCATCCTCCAGGCTCTCCATTGGATCTCTCTGGCAGGTCTCTGTCCCTCTTGAAATGGAGAGCCCCAAACAGGATGCAGGATTACAGTTGTAATCTCAGCAGGGCAGAGTAGATCAGGAGGAGAACCTCTCTGGACTTGCTGGCCACACTTTCTTTGATGCACCCCAGGATACCATTTGCCCTCTTGGTCAGGAGGTCACATTGCTGTCCCATGGAGAACTTGCTGTCTGCCAGGACTCCAAGGTATTTCTTCCTAAATAATTCTGATTGTTTGTTAGCATAATGCCCTTTCACAGAATCACAGAATGATAGGGGTTGGAAGCGACCTATAGAATAGCATAGCATAGCATAGCATAGACCTTATCACTTTCTACAACTACCTGAAGGGAGGTTGTAGACAGGCAGATGATGGTCTCTTCTCCCAGGAACCCAGTACCAGAACAAGAGGACACAGTCTCAGGCTGTGCCAGGGGAGGTTCAGGTTGGATGTTAGGAAGAAGTTCTATACAGAGAGAGTGATTGCCCATTGGAATGGGCTGCCCAGAGAGGTGTTGGAGTCACCATCATTGGAGGTGTTCAGGAGGAGACTTGATGGGGTGCTTGGTGCCATGGGTTAGCTGTTTGGGTGGGTTGGATTGGTTGATGGGTTGGACACGATGATCTTGAAGGTCTCTTCCAACCTGGTTTGGTTTATTCTAATAAAGAATAGAATAGAATGAACCAGGTTGGAAAAGACCTTTGAGATCATCAAGTCCAACCTATCACCCAACACCATCTCATCAACTAAACCATGACACCAAGTGCCTCATCCAGGCTGTTCCTAAACACCTCCAGGGATGGTGATTCCACCACCTCCCTGGGCAGGACATTCCAATGGCCAATCTCTCTTGCTGGGAAGAACTTCTTCCTCACATCCAGCCTAAACCTCCCCTGGCACAGCTTGAGACTGTGTCCTCTTGTTCTGATGCTGGGTGCCTGGGAGAAGAGACCAACCCCCACCTGGCTACAACCTCCCTTCAGGGAGTTGGAGAGAGCAAGAAGGTCACCCCTGAGCCTCCTCTTCTCCAGGCTAAGCAACCCCAGCTCCCTCAGCCTCTCCTCCCAGGGCTGTGCTCCAGACCCCTCCCCAACTTTGTTGCCCTTCTCTGGACACCTTCCAGAATCTCAACATCATCTTTCCTAAACTGAGGGGCGCAGAACTGGACACAGGACTCAAGGTGTGGCCTACCCAGTGCTGAGCACAGGGGCAGAATGGCCTCTTGGGCAGTGCAGTCTGGCTGAGAGGTGTCCATGCCCCTAGTGAGAAGGTTGGAGTAGAAGATGTCCAAGTTCCTCTTCAACGTAAGGCTTCTATGGTCTATGAAAATAGAAATCTTTGGTAAGAAGTCTGTTAATTTTGTTGTCAGCATTGCTCACTAGCAAAGTATTTAGCTCCACCTCGACACAAGGGGAAACTTCTTCACTGTGAGGGTCACAGAGCCCTGGAGCAGGTTGCCCAGAGAGGTTGTGGAGGCTCCTTCTCTGGAGACTTTCAAGGCCTGTCTGAATGTGTTCCTGTGTGACCTGAGCTAGATTGTATGGTCCTGCTCTGGCAGGGGGTTTGGACTGGATGATCTCTTTGTGCCTCTTACCACCCCTGACATCCTGTGATCCTATGATCCTGTGATCCTATGATCCTGTATTGATGTGGATTTCCATACTCTTTTCCTCCTTGGGTAACATTTTGGTGTCGCTGTCAAGAATTCCTTCTGGCTGCCTAGACCAGGCCTTTGGTTGATTGTAGACCATCTAGAAGCAGTCTAATACCATTTGTTTTCTGCACAGCATACATGGTTGCCAGTGGTGACATTTCATGGGCTTGTTGTTTTTCCTTTCCAAGGGAGTTCTCGTGCCTTTTCCTTCCCCCGGTGATTAATAAGGTAGATGCATGCTGTAGCCCTGAGCAGTTGTCCTCTGAAATGTTCAGAAGCACAGGTGGTGACAAGGATTTATCTCTGAACATGTGTAGAGCACAGCAGTGTGGCAGTAAGTAGGTCAAGCTGCTGGATGTGGTGATCAGCAGCTCGGATGGGGTGTGTGGTGCATACATGGGTGTTTCGCCCACTGCAGACCTTGTCACTCTTCTTCATACAGCCACAGAGATCCAAACCTTACTCTTTCAGCTCCATTTTTTTTTTCTTTCTCCCTCCTCCTGCAATGAAAAGCAGCTGTCAGAATTTTGGTTCTGGAAATGAAAGCAGTTTGCTCCCTGTGTGTTTCCATTTGGGAGTCAAGGCTTGGATTCAGGGGGTTCGTGTTTGGGCAAGAGTCAGCAATGAGACCTTAGGGCATCCTGGGATGCATTAGGAAGAGTGTGGCTAGCATGTCAAGAGAGGTTCTCTTTCTCCTCTACTCTGACCTTGTGAGGCCACACCTGGATTATTGTGTCCAGTTCCAGGCTCCTCCCAAGAAGAGAGACAGGGAACTACTGGAGAGGGTCCAACTGAGGCCCACAGGGGTGCTGAGGGGAAAGAAGCATCTCTCTGATGAGGGAACGCTGAAAGATTTGGGGCTCTTTAGCCCGAAGGATTTAGATTTAGGCTGAAAAAGACCCCAGAGATGGCCAAGTCCAAGCTACTACCTAATACCTAACACCTCAGGACAACTAAACCATGGCTCCAAATGCCACATCCCATCCTTTTTTGAACACCTCCAGGGATGAGGGACAGGTGGCTCAGTTGGTAGCGCACAAGACCCTTAATGGGAAGGTTGTGAGTTCAAGCCTGCAGTGGGCAGTGGTGTCCTCCCTACTCTAGTCAGGAGGTCTGTGGTGACAGGTTGGACTCGATGATCTTTGAGGTCCCTTCCAATCTTAGGAATACTGAATACTTAGGAGTACTGAATACCCTGGACTGAGACTGATGGTGACTCCACCACCTCCCTGGGCAGCACATTCCAATGGCCAATTACTCTTTCTGGGAAGAGCTTTCTCCTCACCTCAAGCTTAAACCTCTTCTGGCACAGCTTGAGACTGTGTACTCTTGTTCTGGTGCTGATTGCCTGAGAGAAGAGACCAAACCCCACCTGGCTACAACCTCTTTTAGGACGCTGTAGAGAGCCATAAGAGAAGAGCAGACTGAGAGAGGATCTGATCAATGTGTGTTAGTATCTACAGAATACTAACAAGGATGGGGCTGGGCTCTTTTCCACAGTGCCTGGAGACAGGACACAAACCAGAGTCCTTCACTTAAAAATGAGGAAGAACTTCTCTGAGGGTGCTGGAGGTCTGGAGCAGGCTGCCCAGAGAAGTTGGGGAGTCTCCTTCTCTGGAGACTTTCAGAATGTACCTGGACATATTCCTGTGTGAAATGATCTATGTGATCCTGTTAGGAAGTTGTTCCCCATGAGGGTGGTGAGAGCCTGGCACAGGTTGCCCAGGGAGGTGGTGGAAGCCTCCTGCCTGGAGGTGTTTGCAGCCAGGCTGGATGTGGCTGTGAGCAACCTGCTGTGGTGTGAGGTGTCCCTGGCCGTGGCAGGGGGATTGGAACTGGCTGAGCCTTGAGGTCCTTTCCAACCCTAACAATTCCTGGGTTCTCTACTGCCAAATAAAGCAAGGTTGAGAAAGTCTAGAACTCAGATCTCTTAGAAAAATCATCCTTTCTGATTTTCTGGGGGAATATTTAATGGGAGCTCTTCCATGTGGAATCATAGAATCAAATCAACAAGGATGGAAAACACCTCAAAGATCATCAAGTCCAACCTGTCACCCAAGACCTGATGACTACTAGAACATGGCTCCTAGACCATGACACCAAGTGTCACGTTCAATCCCCTCTTGAACACCTCCAGGGATGGTGATTCCACCACCTCCCTGGGCAGCACATTCCAATGGCTAACACCTCTCTCTGAGAAGAACTTTCTCCTCACATCCAGCCTAAACCTCCCCTGGCACAGCTTGAGACTGTGTCTTCTTGTTCTGGTGCTGGATGCCTGGGAGAAGAGACCAACCCCTACCTGGATACAACCTCCCTTCAGGGAGCTGTAGAGAGCAAGAAGGTCTCCCCTGAGCCTCCTCTTCTCCAGGCTAAGCAACCCCAGCTCCCTCAGCCTCTCCTCACAGGGCTGTGCTCCGGACCCCTCTCCAGCTTTCTTGCCCTTCTCTGGACACCTTCCAGCAACTCAACATCTTTCTTGACCTGAGGAGCCCAGAACTGGACACAGGACTCAAGGTGTGGCCTAAGCAGTGCTGAACACAGGGCAGAATGACCTCTCTGCTCCTGCTGGCCACACTCTTCCTGATGCAGGCCAAGAAGGCCACCTGGGCACACTGCTGGCTCATGTTCAGCCTACTGTCAACCAGTACCTCCAGGTCCCTTTCCGTTTGGTTGCTCTCAGCCACTCTGACCCCAGCCTGTAGCACTGCATCCTCCTCAGCTTGTGGAAGTGCCAGCACGTTCATTCTGCTCTTCTAGCTACTTAAAACCATATTTATCTCCTCCCAAGGAGGCTGTGGCAATCTCACAGTGGTGTATTTTGGTCATCATCTGTGAATGCACATTTCTGAACCTGAAGTCTGTCTATTCTGGCAAATGAAACACCACCAGGGCATGCCTCCAGCTACTGGAACTTTCTCATTTAAATTGTTAAATTATTCAAATGGTTTAGCTGTTTAATGGGTAAATCATTTATAGGATTGTGGCAGGAGCATGCTGGCAGCACTCTCCACGTGTATCCCGAGCACAGCTTTGAATTAACTCAGCCTGGAGGCTCCAAAAATAGTTTAGATGTGGTCAACCTTTGTTGGAGACCAAGATTCAGTGTAGTAGTAGAAGTTAAGATTGGTTGTCTCTTGTAAACCAATTGGTTTTCAAGCCTCTATCAGTCACAGAATGTTAGGGGTTGGAAGGGTCCTCTGGAGATGATCCAGTCCAAATCCCCTGCCAGAGCAGGGTCAGCCAGGAAAAGTCACCGAGGAATGAATCCAGAGGGGGCTGGAAAGGCTCCAGAGGAGGAGACTCCATGACCTCTCTGGGCAGCCTGCTGCAGGGCTCTGTCACCCTGACTGTAAAGAAGGTTCTCCTCATATTGAAATGGAACTTCCTGGGTTCCCATTGTTCCTTGTCCTTTCACTGGGCACCATTGAAAAGAGCCTGGGACCTTCATCTTGACACACAGCCCTCAGATATTGGTAGGCATTAGTCAGATCCTCTCTCAGCCTACTCTTCTCCAGACTAAACAGCCCCAGGGCTCTCAGCCTTTCTTCATAGCAGAGATGTTCAAGTCCCCCAGTCATCCTCATAGCTCTCTGTTGGACTCTCTCCAGTAGATCCTTGTCTCTTTTGAGTTCCTGGAAGGTGTCCAAAGAAGGGCAATGAGGCTGGGGAGCTGTCTGGAGCACAGCCCTGTGAGGAGAGGTTGAGGGAGCTGGGGTTGCTTAGCCTGGAGAAGAGGAGGCTCAGGGGAGACCTTCTTGCTCTCTCCAACTCCCTGAAGGGAGGTTGTAGCCAGGTGGGGCTTGGTCTCTTCTCCCAGGCAACCAGCACCAGAACAAGAGGACACAGTCTCAAGCTGTGCCAGAGGAGGTTTAGGCTGAATGTTAGGAAGAAATTCTTCCCAGATAGAGAGATTGCCCATTGGGATGTGCTGCCCAAGGAGGTAGTGGAGTCACCATCACTGAAAGTATCACAGTATCACCCAGGCTGGAAAAGACCTCAAAGATCATCAAGTCCAACCTGTCATCACAGACCTCATGACTAGACCATGGCACCAAGTGCCACATCCAATCCCCTCTTGAACACCTCCAGGGATGGGGACTCCACCACCTCCCTGGGCAGCACATCCCAATGACCAATGACTCTCTCAGTGAAGAACTTTCTCCTCACCTCCAGCCTAAACTTCCCCTGGCACAGCTTGAGACTGTGTCCTCTTGTTCTGGTGCTGAGAGAAGCAACCAACCCCTTCCTGGCTACATCCACCTTTGAGGTAATGTTTAAGAGGAACCTGGATGAGGCACTTGGTGCCATGCTTTAGTTGATTAGATGGTGTTGGGTGATAGGTTGGACTTGAGGATCTCTCAGGTGTTTTCCAACCTGGTTAAGTCTGTTCTATTCTTTTTGACTTGGGGAGTCCAAAACTCAACTGTTTGACTAACTACATTTTCTAAGTTTATTTTCTTTATTAATGTTTTGAAAGAGTTCTATTGGTACAAATTCAGTTTCTCCTCAGAGTTTGGCACTTAAATCCTCTTTTGGAACATCCTTCCAATACCTGCAGGGGGCTACAAGAAGGCTAGGGAGGGACTTTTGAGGGTGTCAAGGAGTGATAGGACTGGGAGGGATGGAGCAAAACTAGATATGGGGAGATTGAGATTGGATGTGAGGAAGAAGTTGTTGGCCATGAGGGTGGTGAGAGCCTGGCCCAGGTTGCCCAGGGAGGTGGTGGAAGCCTCCTGCCTGGAGGTGTTTGCAACCAGGCTGGAGGTGGCTGTGAGCAACCTGCTGTAGTGTGAGGTGTCCCTGGTCATGGTAGGAGGGTTGGGACTGGCTGCTCCTTGAGGTCCCTTCCAACCCTGACAGTTCTGTGATTCTATGATTCTGTGATCTCTGTGTCATGTAGAAAGGCAAGAAGCTGTGCTCACACCTTGTAATTCATGTTGTGCTTGTATTCAGGGTTGTTACTTAGGAATATAAACATGCAAGGTACAACACAGAGAGTGATATCAGTGTAGCAGAGATTACTGTAATAAGATGTGAGGGAATCTTCCTGGGAATTCTCTTCCCACACCAGCTCAGCTGTGATGACAGCATAAATACAGGCTGCAAGTTTAAGGACAATGCAATCAGGATCATAGTACCAGTCAGGGTTGGAAGGGACCACAAGGATCAGCTAGTTCCAACCCCCCTGCCATGGGCAGGGACACCCCACACTACATCAGCCTGGCCAGAGCCTCATCCAGCCTGGGCTCAAACACCCCCAGGGATGGGGCTTCAACCACCTCCCTGGATCATGGAAGTGTGGGGATGCATTCTTTCTTCCTTCTCCCTTTTGCTGTGGAGGCTTTTATCCTGGGCTCTGAAACTGCAAGTGAAGTTATTTTTGGAGCTACTTGGTATAATTATTGGGTCATTTACAGGAACATGTAATTACTCAGCAGTACATCATCTTTAATAGATAGGGTGGTTGGGTTTTTTCCCTCCCCCCCTCTTCTTTTTACTCACCAGAGGTCTGATTCTCTATCCCTGAAATGAAAGGATGATTTGCCAGTGTCCTCCATACCCTTGGATCAGACCATCATTTACCAACTCTTTTTTTCCTTTGGCTAAGCATCATCCTGGGAATAAATCTGTGCATGCCAAAGTTTATTTCAGCAATTGAATGTGACTAAAGAGATGTAAAAGTCAAAGAGGAAATAGAGCTAGGATTCAAAGTTTGGCACAACATCCAAACATGGTGCTCCTGTCTTGAGAAGTTTGGAGTTATAGAATCATGGAATCATGGAATGGTTTGGGATGGAAGGGACCTCCAAAGCTCATCCAGTCCAACCTGCCTGCCTTCAGCAGATACATCCCCAACTAAATCAGGTTACCCAGAGCCCTTTCAATCCTCACCTTGAATGTCTCCAGGGAATGGGCATCAACCACCTCCATGAGCAACCTGTTCCAATGTTCCACCACCCTCACAGTAAACAGCTTGTTCCTAACATCCAATCTGAATCTGCTCTTCTCTAGTTTGAAGCCACTGCCCCTCATCCTGTCCCTGAAGGCATTTGTGTACAGTCTCCATCCTTCTTGTAGCCCCCTTCAGGCCCCTCTCTGAAGCCTTCTCTTCTCCAGGCTGAACATCCCCAGCTCCCTCAGCCTGTCCTCACAGCAGAGCTGCTCCAGCCCTTGGATCATTTTTGTGGCCTTCCTCTGGACCTGCTCCATCAGGTCCATGTCCTTCCTGTATTGAGGTCTCCAGAGCTGGACGCAGTACGCCAGGTGAGCTAGCACCAGAGCAGAGCAAAGTGTCAGAATCACCTCTGTGGATCTGCTGGCAAAGAAGGAAGGAAGGAAGGAAGTGAGGAAGGAAGGAAGGAAGTGAGGAAGGAAGGAAGGAAGTGAGGAAGGAAGGAAGGAAGTGAGGAAGGAAGGAAGGAAGTGAGGAAGGAAGGAAGGAAGTGAGGAAGGAAGGAAGGAAGTGAGGAAGGAAGGAAGGAAGGAAGGAAGGAAGGAAGGAAGGAAGGAAGGAAGGAAGGAAGGAAGGAAGGAAGGGAGGGAGGGAGGAAGGGTGGGAGGGAGGAAGGAAGGAAGGAAGGAAGGAAGGAAGGAAGGAAGGAAGGAAGGAAGGAAGGAAGGAAGGAAGGGAGGGAGGGAGGGAGGAAGGGTGGGAGGGAGGAAGGAAGGGTGGGAGGGAGGAAGGAAGGAAGGATGAGAGGGAGGCAGAGAAGAAGAAAAGAAGAAAGAGAGGAAGGAAGGAAGAATGAGAGGAAGAGAGGGAGGAAGAGAGGAAGGCAGGAAGGAAGGAAGGAGAGAATGAGGGGGGGAGGAAGGGAAGGGAAGGAAAAGGATGAAGCAAATAAAATCTTCCCTTTCTTCAGGGTCATCTGTAGGAGATTTAATTATCAGTTGTTTAATTGTTAATTGCCTCAGGAAACAGCCTCAGGAAACAACTCATGGCAATAAATGCTCTGTGAGAGCATTTCAATGCTGGTTATGTACCTGAATCTCAGTGGTCCTAACTATGTAAAATTCTTTTACCCATGCTTTTCACTGCTGCAAATAAACCAGAGCAGAGGATAAGCAGAGCAAAAACCTGGTTTAGAGACAGCAGTGCAAATTCAGGGTGAAATGTATTGATAGTGGCACGGCTGGAGATTTATTTCTACTCACCACACGTGGAATATAGCTATCTGTTATGGTCAGATCCTGTTTCAGCCTTGCTAGTGGGAAAGCTCCTTTGACATCAGCTGAAATAGGGCTGTGCTTTGAAATGCATGGGCAGCACCACACAGCTGCTTCTCTTCAGTCCCCTGTGCTCATGCAGCATCAGCCCCATTTATATGGTGAAAAGCCAAGCTGGCTGCAGAACTGGTGCCAAACAAAGACAAATGACACCCTGACATCATCTGAAAATGCATGAACCTCTCAATAGCTTTTAAATTGGTGCAGAGAGTATGAAACTTCTGTTATCTCACTTCCATTTCCTTGACTTCCTGGGCTTTTTGAATGCCTGAGTGAAAGGCATGGAGAAGAGAGAGGTGGTTATTCAGTGGAGCACTTGTGAAACCAGGGGAGTGGTGGTTAAGGTACCATAAAATTAGACTCATCAGTGACTGTGTGCTCTTCAGGGCTTGTGTAGGTCCTTACAGGCACTCTGAATGCATCTGAGGGCTGAATTAAACAGAAGGGCTCACATCCCAGAATCACAGAACTGGCAGGCTTGGAAGGGACCTCAAAGATCAGCCAGTTCCAAGCCCCCTGCCATGGGCAGGGACACCTCACACTAGATCATCTGCCTTCTGCTTTTCCCTCTTGTGTTTACTGTGTGCCTTAGTTTGAAAGATAGAATAGAATACAGAGTTAATCAGGTTGGAAAAGAGGTCTTAAGTCCAACCTATCAGCCAACACCATCTGATCAACTAAACCATGGCTCCAAGTGCCTCATTCAGGTTCTTTTTAAACATTACCAGTGATGGTGACTCCACCGCCTCCCTGGGTAGCACATCCCAATGGCCAATCTCTCTAGCTGGGAAGAACTTCTTCCTCACCTCCAGCCTAAACCTCCCCTGGCACAGCTTGAGACTGTGTCCTCTTCTTCTGGTGCTGGCTGCCTGGCAGAAGAGACCAACCCCCACCTGGCTACAACCTCCCTTCAGGGAGTTGGAGAGAGCAAGAAGGTCTCCCCTGAGCCTCCTCTTCTGCAGGATAAGTAACCCCAGCTCCCTCAGCCTCTCCTCACAGGGCTGTGCTCCAAAGCATCCAGTGACACCCAGGTGAGAGGTCTGGGCTGGCACAGTAGAGGAAACAGAGCACAACATGCATCTAGAGAAGCTGTAGGGTATCTGATGTTCCTTAATTCCCCTGGAAGACCATCCTGCAATATTAAACTAAGCTCACAGAGGTCTGCACCAAGAATTTCCTAATGCAGAAAATGTCTTAGGAAAACTGATTGTAGTTTGTCTTTCTCACCCTACCTAAGTCAGAGTTTTGGTCATGGGGAGGAGCTGAGATCTTGAAGATAAAGGTTATGGCATTTCTGAAACCCTTTAGGCAGGATGTTAGGAGGAAGTTCTTCTCAGAAGGAGAGACTGGTCATGGGAATGTCCTGCCCAGGGAGGTGGTGGAGTCACCATCACTGGAGGTGTTTAGGAAGAGCCTGGATGAGGCACTTGGTGCCATGGTTTAGTTGATTAGATGGTGTTGGGTGATAGGCTGGACTTGATGATCTCTGAGCTCTTTTCCAACCTGGTTAATTCTGTATTCAGTTCTGGGCACCTCACTTCAGGAAGGATATTGAGGTGTTGGAGTGGGTCCAGAGGAGAGTAGTGAGAGTGGTGAGGGAGCTGGAGGAAAGTTGTATGAGGAAAGGCTGAGGAAGCTGGAGGTGTTTAGCCTGGAGAAGAAGAGACTTAGAATCATGGAATGGTCTGGGTTGGAAAGGACCTCCAAGGGTCATCTATTCCAACCTCCTCTGCAGTTAACAGGAGCATCCTCAACTAGATCAGGTTGACCAGTGCCCAGCTATGTGCCAAGGACCCCACACTCATGTGGACAATGCTACTCTAGCTCAACTGGACAATGACAAATGATCAAGGCCAAAAGAGAACACCTCTTGAGCTGAAGTGAACAGAGCAACAGGATACCTGTTGAACAAGCCAGGAGAAGTGTAGTGACAACTGATACTCTGCTCCTTTCACAGCTGTGATTGGAAAGAGACATTTCTTAGCTTTTCCTCTTGTGCAGATAAGCCCAATTTTAATTCCCCATCTCCCCCCTGCCCCCTCAACCCCTAACATGACAGCAGAGAGCATGGACTGGGTGGACTTCATGCTCCTCAGCACATACAGCCATGTAGAAGTGTGTGCACATCAGATGAGCAACCACCAGGAAGAAACCCACCCACAGAGCACTTCAGTTCTTAAAGGTCAGCCACATGATGTCTTTTAGATACCTTGAGGCATCTGAAGGATTGGAATTAGTTTTGGTCATGGGGTCAGGCTTAGATTTTCCTATTTATTAGGCTGCTGTGAATATATCTGAGAGCTGGAATGAAATTACAGAAAGGTTAATCGAGCTGTAATCACCAGGTTTTAATGTATAGGAAAGGAGGAAATTAATATTCAGTGCTTCTACACTCCCCAAATCAAACTTTCCTGATGAGGCTCAGCCTGCAGTTGCTAAAGTACTGTGGGCACACAAAAGGAGTCTTGCTTCTCAGTATTAAATGTAGCTCTGTTTTATACTGCACAGAGGGCAAGACAGGCTGTAAATAATTCCTGCTTTGCAGTGAAAGTCATCTCTTTAAATGACTAAAGAAACCTCTCCCACTAAATCACAGAATCACATAGGATCATAGTATCACAGAATCAGTCAGGGTTGGGAGGGACCACAAGGATCATCCAGTTCCAACCCCCCTGCCATGGGCAGGGACACCCCACACTACATCAGCCTGGCCACAGCCTCAGCCAGCCTGGCCTTAAACACCTCCAGGGACAAGGCCCCAACCACCTCCCTGGACAACCCATTCCAGGGTCTCACCACTCTCATGGGGAAGAACCTCCTCCTCACATCTAGCCTGAATCTCCCCACCTCCAGCTTCATTCCATTCCCCCTAGTCCTATCACTACCTGAGATCCTGAGCAGTCCCTCCCCAGCCTTCCTGTAGCCCCCTTCAGATCCTGGAAGGCCACAATGAGGTCACCTGGGAGCCTTCTCTTCTGCAGACTGAACAGCCCCAACTCCTTCAGTCTGTCCTCACAGGAGAGGTGCTCCAGCCCTCTGCTCATCCTTGTGGCCTTTCTCTGGACACCTTCCAGCACAGTGCTCCAGGTGGGGTCTCACCAGAGTGGAGTAGAGGAGTATCCATGGAGCATCCATGGGTAATGACTAGCTCTTGGCTTGTTGGGAGACCAACACAGAGATTTACTGCTGAGGGGAAGAGATAATTATCGAAGGAGACCTAGCCTTAGCAAATATTAGAGTGTTGCAGTCAATAAATCTCAGTCAGGGTGGCCAATATCTCAAGTTCCACATCAGTTCAGCAAACTCTTTCTAAAATAAGATGAATATTAAAGCTGTAAAGCAAACTATTTTAGAGACTGTGGAAATGGTCTCAAGCTGCACCAGGGGAGGTTTGGGTTGGATGCTAGAAGAAACTTTTTGATTGGAAGGCTTCTTGGATGCATGAACAGGATCCCCAGGGAGGTCTTTGGGTCCTCATCCCTGAGGGTTTTAGAGGATGTGGTGCAGTGGGACATGGACATGTTTCCAGTTCTGGGCCACTCAGTTTGGGAAGGAGGTTGACTTGCTGGAACGAGTCCAGAGAAGGACAATGAAGTTGGTGAGGGGCTTGGAACACAGCTCTGTGAGAAGAGGCTGAGGAAGCTGAGGCTACTGAGTCTGGAGAAGAGGAGACTCAGGGGTGACCTTCTTGCTCTCTACAACTACCTGAAGGGGGGTTGTAGCCAGGCAGAGGTTGGTCTCTTCTCCCAGGCACCCAGCACCAGAACAAGAGGACACAGTCTGAGGCTGTGCCAGGGGAGGTTCAGGTTGGATGTTAGGAAGAAGTTCTATACAGAAAGAGTGATTGCCCATTGGAATGTGCTGCCTGGGGAGGTGTTGGAGTCACCATCACTGGAGGTGTTCAGGAGGAGACTTGATGGGGTGCTTGGTGCCAGGGGTTAGTTGTATGGGTGGGTTGGATTGGTTGATGGGTTGGACGTGATGATCTTGAAGGTCTCTTCCAACCTGGTTTATTCTATTGTTGATTGATAGCTCACGTTTCTGAGGTCACTGCTTTGCCTGAGAACCGATGGTTTGGTACCAGCTTTGGTGGAGTTGGATGATGGTTGGGCTCAGTTATCTTGGAGGTCTTCTCCAACCAATAGATTTGCTGGATGGATGTGCACGCTTCTAGTCTTGTCTTGTGTGAAAAGGATAGGATAGGATAGGATAGGATAGGATAGGATAGGATAGGATAGGATAGGATAGGGTAGGATAGGATAGGATAGGATAGGATAGGATAGGATGGGATAGGATAGGATAGGATAGGGTAGGATAGGATAGGATAGGATAGGGTAGGATAGGATAGGATAGGATAGGATAGGATAGGATAGGATAGGATAGGATAGGATAGGATAGGACACGACAGGACAGGACAGGGCAGGACAGGATAGAATAGAATAGAATAGAATAGAATAGAATAGAATAGAATAGAATAGAATAGAACAGAACAGAACAGGTTGGAAAGGAACTTTGTGATCATCCAGTCCAACCTATCACCCATCACCATCTAACCAACTAAACCATGGCACCAAGTGCCTCATCCAGGCTGTTCCTAAACACCTCCAGGGATGGTGACTCCACCACCAACCTCTCCTTCTGTGAAGAACTACTTCCTAACATCCAGCCTAAACCTCCCCTGGCACAGCTTGAGACTGTGAAGCCCATGTGAAGATATCCTGAGCACCTTCTCTTCTTAGCCATGGATATGGTTCTGCTCATACCTTGGTCTCTGAACACATTAACTTTGGGAAAGCAGAGTCTTAGTCCTGAACAAGAGTATAAATGAACTTCTGGAGGTAAAAGCACTCCAGTGTCAGTCAGCCAGGTGTCTTCTAAAGATGTCTTCTAAAAAGCATCAATCAACCATTTCTCTTCTTGACCTTTCCTCAGAAGGGAGATCTTCCACTGCCTTCAGCACCTTTGTGGCTCTGTTCTGAACTCTCCCAAGCAGTTCCCTGAGGTCCTTCTTGAAGTGGGATCCAGAACTGGACACAATATTCCAGATGTGACCTCACCAGGGCAGAGTAGAGGGGGAAAAGAACCCCCTGGCCTACTAACCACAGCCCTTCTAATCCACCCCAGGAAGCCATTGGCCTTCTTGGCCACCAGGGCACATTGCTGACTCATGGGCATCTTGTTGTCCACCAGGAATTCCAGGTCCTTTTCCCCAGAGCTGCTTCCCTGAAGGTCTGCCCCCAGCCTGTACTGCTCCATGGGGTTGCTCTTTCCCAGGTGCAAGGCTCCACACTTGTCCCTGTTGGATTTCACTTGATTCTCCTTGGCCAGCTCTGCAGCCTGTCCAGGTCATGCTGAATGATTTTAACGAGTTTCAAATTTCCTCCTTCCCCTTGCAAGGCTGTCTGCAGGTGCTGAGAGCACTGCTCCTTGAAATGCTGGAAGGTTGAACTGACAGAACCAACCTGCAGAGGGACCTTGACCGAGTGGACAGATGAGCAGAGTCCAATGGGATGGCATTCAACAAGTCCAAGTGCCAGGTGCTGCACTTTGGCCACAACAACCCCATGCAGAGCTACAGGCTGGGGTCAGAGTGGCTGAGAGCTACCAAACAGAGAGGGACCTGGGGGTGCTGATTGACAGCCGCCTAAACATGAGCCAGCAGTGTGCCCAGGTGGCCAAGAGGGCCAATGGCATCCTGGCCTGCATTAGGAATAGTGTGGCCAGCAGGAGCAGGGAAGTCATTGTGCCCCTGGACTCTGCTTTGGTTAGGCCACACCTTGAGTCCTGTGTCCAGTTCTGGGCCCCTCAGTTTAAGAAGGACATTGAGAGACTTGAAGGTGTCCAGAGAAGGGCAACAAGGCTGGGGAGAGGCCTTGAACACAGCCCTGTGAGGAGAGGCTGAGGGAGCTGGGGTTGCTTAGCCTGGAGAAGAGGAGGCTCAGGGGTGATCTTATTACTCTCTCCAACTCCCTGAAGGGAGGTTGTAGACAGGTGAGGGTTGGTCTCTTCTGCCAGGAAACCAGCACCAGAACAAGAGGACACAGTCTCAAGCTGTGCCAGGGGAGGTTTAGGCTGAAGGTGAGGAGAAAGTTCTTCACAGAGAGAGTTGTTAGCCTTTGGGATGTGCTGCCCAGGGAGGTGGTGGACTCATCATCCCTGGAGGAGTTCAAGTGGGAATTGGATGTGGCACCTGGTGCCATGGTCTAGTCATGAGGTCTGTGGTGACAGGTTGGACTCAATGATCTTTGAGGTCTCTTCCAACCTTGGTGATACTGTGAGACTGTAACTTCTGAAAAAACCCAAACTTGCCTGTAGAGGAATAAAGTTTGCTTCCAAAAACTGACTGCAGGCAATTTATTTATAAGGGCAATCTTACAGGGTGTAATGATCTTTATTGGGCAAGCATCCTATCATTAGAGAGTGAGCACTGCAAATGATTGGTTTGGCCTTCTAACCTGGAGTTCAGGATGAATGAGTATTTAATTTCTTCTCTGCAGTTTATGCATTTTATTTGTATACCCTTTTTTTTTTTTTTTTTGGGGGTAGAGGGGGCTGGGGAAAGAAAAAGTCATTTTAGTACAGAATCTGTTTTTCAACGATGTGCTATTTTCCACCCAATTTTCCAGCTGGCTTGAGGGATTCAGAGGAAGGTCAAGTGATTAGCCCAAGGTCACAGGCTGACTCATTGACTCAGTCAGATTAGGAAGTAGGCTTCTGCCTCCTGGAGAACTTGTGAGGAGATAAAGGTTGTAATAAGACAGAGCCATATTGCAGCACAGAGTAAGATTTAGTTAGCTATTTATTTTTCCTCCTGGTTCACATAAGTCTCACTATCTACTGCAAGGCATTTGTCTGTACCAAGGCTTTCCAAGATCCTGGGTGTTGTCCTTTTCCTGTGGCTGAAGTTCTGGTGGCTTCCTGCTGAGAGATACAGCCTGGAGAAGAGGAGGCTCAGGGAAGACCTTCTTGCTCTCTCCAACTCCCTGAAGGAAGGTTGGAGCCAGGTGGGGGTTGGTCTCTTCTCCCAGGCACCCAGCACCTGAACAAGAGGCCACAGTATCCAGCTGTGCCAGGGGAAGTTTAGGCTGGAGGTGGGGAGAAAACTCTTCCCAGCAAGAGAGATCGGCCATTGGAATGTGCTGCCCAGAGTGGTGGTGGAGTCCCCATCCCTGGAGGTGTTCAAGAGGGAATTGGATGTGGCACTTGGAGCCATGGTTTAGTTAGTCATGAGGTGTTGGATTGATGATCTCTGGTTGGACTTGATGATCTCTGAGGTCTTCTCCAACCTTATTGATTCTATGACTCAATGATAAACAAATCTATTTTGACTGCCTGGGCTCTGATTCAGATTGAAATTGGTTTCATATCCTGGCCCCCTGTTAACACCAGCAAAAAAAAACCCCAAGTATTTAAATACCTTATTTTAATTAGAGCCAGTTGCAAAGCTGGGTTAATGATGCTGATTGATGAGAGCAGACAGTGATGTGAATTTTCTTTCCTTTTACTTTTTAGTCTGCTGTGTTCTACCCCTCTGATGTGTGGAGGCCTGGAAGCTGGATGTATGTTTGGAACAGCTCAGGAGCTTGGATGAAGGTAAGGAAATGTGCAAGACTGCAGCTTGTTTCCCCCTGCCTTTGCTTGGTTTATCTTCTCTTCTTTACTCTCCCATTTTGCTGCTTCTATGCTGCTGAAAAGAGTGACTCCATCCTGACACTCTCCCTCTGGACACTGATAATCATTAATGAAAGCCACCCTCAGTCTCTCCTTTTTCAGGGCTAAACAACCCCAGGTCTCTCAGATGTTCCTCATAAGATAGATGCTTCAGTCCTCTCATCATCTTAGTGACTCTCCACTGGACTCTGCAGTTCCTTGTCTTTCTTGAACTGGGTAGGCTGTAACTGGACTCAGAGGAGCACTAAGCATGGCAGAGTAGGGAGGAAGGAGAACTTCCCTTGACCTATTGCCCTCATTTCTTTCATGCATCCCAGGATACCATTGGACTCCCTGGCCTCCAAAAATAATTGGCCTATTTCATCACATCCCACAGGCTGTTTCTCTAGCTGGGAACAACATATTGCACTGATGTGCCATCTGCACCTTGGTCTCTTACCTTCTCAAGCTGCAGGGATTGGTGACTGGAGATGGTGCCATTGCCTAAAGGAAGGGAATGGGGCCCAGGAGAAACCCTACAGCCACAGTTTATTCCTTGAAACTTCTGCTGGAGTAGGCAGTGAAGCTGGTGAAGGGTCTGGAGAACAGGTCTTGGGAGGAGCAGCTGAGGAAGCTGGGGTCGTTTGGTCTGGAGAAAAGGAGGCTGAGGGGAGACCTTCTGGCTCTCTACAGCTCCCTGAAAGGAGGTTGGAGGGGGGTGGGATTCGGTCTATTCTCCCTAGTAACAAGTGATAGGACAAGAGAAAATGGCCTCAAGCTGCCCCAGGGGAGGTTCAGGTTGGGTATGAGGAAAAATTTTCTTTATTGAAAGGATAGTCATGGAGTGGAACAGGCTGCCCAGGGAGGTGACGGAGTCACCATCCCTGGAGGTGGTCAAGAAACCTATGGGCATGGGACTTCAAGACATGGCTTGATGGTCATGGTGGTGTTAGGTCAGTGGTTTGACTTGGTGATCTTAGAAGTCTTTCCAGAGAGAACAATTCTGTGGTTATGTGGTTCTTTGACTTTATGGTTCTCTGATTTTGTGATTATTTGATTCTATGATACTTTGATTTTGTGATGCTCTGATTCGATGAATCTGTGGCTCTGTGATTCTTTGGTTCTGTGATTCTATGATACAAGAGGGATATGGACATGCTGGAAGGTGTCCAGAGAAGGGCCAGGGGGATGGATGAGCAGAGGGCTGGAGCTGCTCTGCTATGAGGACAGACTGAGGGAGTTCGGGTTGTGCAGGCTGGAGAGGAGAAGGCTCTGAGGTGACCTCATTGTGGCCTTCCAGGATCTGAAGGGGGCTACAGGAAGGCTGGGGAAGGACTGCTCAGGATCTCAGGCAGTGCTAGGACTAGGGGGAATGGAATGAAGCTGGAGGTGGGGAGATTCAGGCTGGAGGGGAGGAGGAAGTTCTTCCCCATGAGAGTGGTGAAGCCCTGGCATGGGTTGTGCAGGGAGGTGGTTGGGGCCCTGTCCCTGGAGGTGTTTAAGGCCAGGCTGGATGAGGCTGTGGCCAGGCTGATGTAGTGTGGGGTGTCCCTGCCCATGGCAGGGGGGTTGGAACTAGATGATCCTTGTGGTCCCTCCCAACCCTGACTGATATTATGATACTATGATACTCTGATCTCACCAGATCACCTAAATGAACCAAGTACCAAAGCAGCTGAACCCTCTCTGGATTTTCACTGTGAAGAGCAGAGCAAAGCTTGTTTCTTATAAGCAGTTTGGGGTGAAATCTTTGGGAGGAGAAAAATCCTTACAGGGCCTTTTTGCAGGGCACCACAGCACAAATGTAGCATTGCTTTAAATCAGACAGAGGTGGATGCTCAAAAAAAAAGCCCAACCCAACAGGAAACTGGATGTGAATGCATGCAAAAACTCTGGAGAGCAGCAGCTGAGGAGCAAAATAATCTTGGGCATTTGATTTCAGCATGCTGATGAAGTATGTGCATGCATAATAAAATCCATAATCCTCTGCTGTGGGTGCATGTGTTCAGTTGATAAGGAATGTGCTGCTGAACAGGTTGGGTGCAAGATTAACAAATGGTTTGTGCCACAGGAGATTTAGCTTTCAGAATCTGCAGAACCTCTTATCACAGCTCCTGGGTGAGTCTCCCAGGGGTAAGGCTTTGCTTGACCTTCTTTTTTGCAGATAGAGAAGGGCTGGTGGGAGATGTAGGGCTCAGAGGCTGCCTGGGGGTCCAATGATCATGAAACTCAGCACTGGATAGGCCACACCTTGAGTCCTGTGTCCAGTTCTGGGCTCCTCAGTTTAGGGAAGATGATGTTGAGTTGCTGGAAGGTGTCCAGAGAAAGGCAACAAAGCTGGGGAGGGGTCTGGAGCACAGCCCTGGGAGGAGAGGCTGAGGGAGCTGGGGTTGCTTAGCCTGGAGAAGAGGAGGCTCAGGGGAGACCTTCTTGCTCTCTACAGCTCCCTGAAGGGAGGTTGTAGCCAGGTGGGGCTTGGTCTCTTCTCCCAGGCAAGCAGCACCAGAACAAGAGGACACAGTCTCAAGCTGCACCAGGGGAGGTTTAGGTTGGATGGTAGGAAGAAATTCTTCCCAGAAAGAGAGATTGGCCATTGGAATGTCCTGCCTGGGGAGGTGGTGGAGTCCCCATCCCTGGAGGTTTTTAGGAAGAGCCTGGATGAGGCACTTGATGCCATGGTTTAGTTGATTAGGTGGTGCTGGGTGATAGGTTGGACTCAGTGATCTCTGAGAGATTCCTACCTACTTAATTCTGTGATTCTGTATTCTGTATGGGTTTATGTAAGCAGATACCTGTAAAGTGTTGTCATTTAAGCAATGTTAATGTTTAGCATACAGGATTCAGAGGAGAGAAATAATTTCCGGTGCTAAATGTTGTGGCAAGCAAGGATTTTTATCAGGATGGTTTGGGGGCTGACCTGTTGGAGAGCACCTCAAGGGAAAAGGACATGGGAATGCTGGTGGCCAACAGGATGGCCAAGAGTCGTTCAGAGTGACCTCGACAGACAGCTGTAAAGTAAAGGACCTGTGGGTGCTGGTGGATGACAAGCACAACAGGAGCCAGCAGTGAGCACTTGCTACTGAGAAAGCCAATCCCATCCTGGGCTGCAGCAGGAGAAGCACAGCCAGCAGGGCCATGGAGGGGATTCTGCCCCTCTGTTCAGCTCTGGTGAGACCACAGCTGGAGCACTGTGTCCAGTTCTGGAGCCTCTGCTACAGGAAGCATCTGGAGGTGCTGGAAGGTGTCCAGGGAAGGGCCACGAGGGTGAGCAGAGGGCTGGAGCTGCTCTGCTATGAGGACAGGCTGAAGGAGTTGGGGCTGTTCAGTCTGCAGAAGAGAAGGCTCCGAGGTGACCTAATTGTGGCCTTCCAGTATCTGAAGGGGGCTCCAGGAAGGCTGGGGAGGGACTTTGGAGGGTGTCAAGGAGTGATAGGACTGGGGAGGATGGAGCAAAACTAGAAGTGGGGAGATTGAGATTGGGTGTTAGGAAGAAATTGTTCCCCATGAGGGTGGTGAGAGCCTGGCACAGGTTGCCCAGGGAGGTGGTGGCAGCCTCCTGCCGGGAGGTGTTTGCAGCCAGGCTGGAGGTGGCTGTGAGCAACCTGCTGTGGTGTGAGGTGTCCCTGCCCATGGCAGGGGGGTTGGAACTGGCTGAGCCTTGAGGTCCCTTCCAACCCTGACAATTCTCTGATTCTATGATTCTAAATTGCAACAGTAAGACATGCCAAATCCTGCACCTGGGTAGAGAGCCTCTCTTGACCTACTCACCACAGCTCTTCTTTGCCACCAGAGCCCATTGCTGGCTCATGGACACCAGGACTCTCAGGTCCTGTTCCCCAGAGCTGCTCTCCAACAGGTCAGCTCCCAATCAGTACTGCTTCTTGTGGTTGTTCTTTGCCAGGTGCAAGACTCTGCACTTGTCCTTGCTGGGTTTCATTCAATTTCTCCTGCTCAGCTGTTCATCCTCTCCATTCAGCTTTGTGGTAAGATGACAGCAGCAGGAGAAACTCCTCATGCAGGCAGCTGAACAGCTGCATAATCCTCCTTCTGGTACTCTACACTTAGGGTAAAATGAAAGCAGAAATGGTGAAATGGAGAAAAAAAGAAACCAAATCCACACTTCACTTAAGGTTTTCAAAACATGGAAGCTGAGTGAAAAAAACCAGTAAGAGTGACCCAAACTTCTGAGCAGCTCCATGGGTTTCATTAAAACCTCCTGCTTTGTCAAATCCCTGGTGAAAAAGTCATAGCTTTGCTTCTCCCTCTCCTCTCCAAACATCTGTGATCGATTTGGGGCTGGTGGTGCTTAGAAGCAATTGTAATGAACATCTGGTTTGAATGCAGAGGCCAGGGAGCCAACATAAGGAATCACTTTTCTTCTTCCACAGATGAGCACCATGGAAGACTTTATAATAGCTACTTAGCTACAGGGAGACCTCAGAGTGGCCTTCCAGTACTTGAAGGGGGCTTACAAGAAAGCTGGGAAGGTGTTTTCAGTGACAGGACAAGGGGCAATGGTTTGAAACTAGAGAAGAGTAGATTTAGATTGGAGATTAGAAAGAACTTTGTTACTCTGAGGGATGTGGAACACTGGAAGAGATTGCCCGGAGAGGTGGTGGACTGCCCATCCCTGGAGACAATTAAGGTGACAGGAAGGATCTGGAGGTGCTGGAAGGTGTCCAGAGCAGGGCCACGAGGGTGAGCAGAGGGCTGGAGCTGCTCTGCTGTGAGGACAGACTGAAGGAGTTGGGGCTGTTCAGTCTAGAGAAGAGAAGGCTCTGAGGAGACATAATTGTGGCCTTCCAATGTCTGCAGGGGACTCCAAGAAAGCTGGGGAGGGACTTCTTAGGGTGTCAGGGAGTGATAAGACTGGGGAGGATGGAGGAAAACTAGAAGCAGGGAGATTGAGATTGGCTGTGAGGAAGAAGTTGTTCCCCAGGAGGGTGGTGAGAGCCTGGCCCAGGTTGCCCAGGGAGGTGGTGGAAGCCTCCTGCCTGGAGGTGTTTGCAGCCAGGCTGGATGTGGCTGTGAGCAACCTGCTGTAGTGTGAGGTGTCCCTGGCCATGGCAGGGGGGTTGGAACTGGCTGCTCCTTGAAGTCCCTTCCAACCCTGACAGTTCAATGATTATGAAAAGTTCTGGGATGGAAATCTTACATGAGCACAATTAGCACTGATGCTGCTCTGCCTGTTCAGCCTTATCCTGGGCAGCCAAAAAGCTGACTGCAAGCCACCACTCCAGGAACAGCACTTCCAAATTACAGTTGATTTGTGTTTGTGAGCTACTCCAATCAGTTTCCCAAACTTTCCAGAAAGAGTGAAAGTAGATCAATATTTGCACAGCAGAATCTGAAGGGAAAAACCTGGTATCCAAGTTCTTGTCTCCCCCAACAGTTTCTGCTCTAATACAAACAATTCCTCACTTGAAACTAGACCTTGGGAAAGAAAATATTTATGTCTTTTGCCACTGTTTTCTTTCCTTGCTGGTTTACTCATAAATGATGAAATTCATCTTTGTTTCAACAGCCAGTAAAAGCCCATGCCTCGCTTAAGACTCACAAACAGGATTTAGGAGGGAACTGAGAGTGCCCACAGTGCTCAAGTAAATTGAGCAGAAGTACAAATCAGAATAGAATAGAACAGAATTAACCAGGTTGGAAAAGACCTCAGAGATCATCAAGTCCAACCCCTCACCCAGCACCATCTAATCAATTAAATCATGGCACCAAGTGCCTCAGCCATCCTCCCTAAACACCTCCAGGGATGGTGACTCCACCACCTCCCTGGGCAGCACATCCCAATGGCCAATCTCTCTGTCTGTGAAGAACTTATCATAGTATTAGTCAGGCTTGGAAGGGACCACAATGATCATCTAGTTCCAACCCCCCTGCCATGGGCAGGGACACCCCACACTACATCAGCCTGCACAGAGCCTTATCCAGCCTGGCCTTAAATACCTCCAGGGACAGGGCCCCAACCACCTCCCTGGACAACCCATTCCAGGGCTTCACCACTCTCCTGGGGAAGAACTTCCTCCTCCCCTCCAGCCTGAATCTCCTCACCTCCAGCTTCATTCCATTCCCTCTAGTCCTTTCACTACAGCCTAAACCTCCCCTGGTGCAGCTTGAGACTGTGTCCTCTTGTTCTGTTAGTGATAAGGACACAGAGCTGCTAGAACAAGTCTAGAGAAGGACCACAAACATGATCCAAGGGCCGGAGCAGCTCTGCTGTGAGGCTAGGCTGAGGGAGCTGAAGATGTTCAGCCTGGAGAAGAGAATTCTCTGGGAGGACATTAGTGCTGCTTTTCTGTACCTGAGGGGATACTCCAGGAAGGCTTCAGAGAGAATTTTCATGAGGGTGACTAGAGCCAGGCCAAGGGGGAATGGTTTGAAGCTGAGGTAGACCAGGATTACAGTGGAGCTGAGGAAGAAGTTCTTCAGTATGAGAGTAGTGAGACTCTGGAATAGGTTGCCCAGAGAAGTTATGGCTGCCTCCTCCCTGGGGGTGTTCAGGGACAGGTTGGATGAGGCCTTGAGGAGCTGAGGCCAGGCTGGATGCGGCTGTGAGCAGCCTGCTGTAGTGTGAGGTGTCCCTGCCCATGGCAGGGGGGTAGGAACTGGCTGATCCTGAGTTCCCTTCCAATCTAAGGCATTCTATGATTCTGGGATATCAGCAGCAATTATCTGCTCTGCATCAGTGACACTTTTTCCTTCCTCCTCTGAAATCTGCTGACTTGCATGGTTGAAATATGTGGAAAAAAATACAATAATAAAAAGAGAGCTAAATAGTAACATTAGGAGACAGAAGGTATCTAAAAACCTCCACACTCATTCAGCCCATGTGCAAACAGCAGCTTTAAAAGACAGAAGAGGTCTGTGGATTATCTAGCAGATGTTTTGCTTCTTCATACTCATTAAATCATAAGCTTGTAGAGTGGAAGAGCAGAAGTCTGTCCTTTCATGATGATTATAACTTCTATCATTACTAATTAACAGTAATTGATTCACTGTACTTCATACACCTGCTTCTTTTGCAGCACTCTCATTTTTTCCATTTGTTTTGTTTTTTCCTTTTTAAGTGTGGTTGAGTCTGGAATAACTTACCCAGAGGAGTTCTGGCTGCCTCCTCCCTGGGGGTGTTCAGGGCCAGGTTGGATGAGGAAAGATGTCGAGATGCTGGAAGGTGTCCAGAGAAGGGCAATGAGGCTGGGGAGGGGTCTGGAGCACAGCCCTGTGAGGAGAGGCTGAGGGAGCTGGGGTTGCTTAGCCTGGAGAAGAGGAGGCTCAGGGGTGACCTCATTGCTCTCTCCAACTCCCTGAAGGGAGGTTGTAGCCAGGTGGGGGGTTGGTCTCTTCTCCCAGGAAACCAGCACCAGAACAAGAGGACACAGTCTCAAGCTGTGCCAGGGGAGGTTTAAGCTGGAGATGAGGAAGAAGTTCTTCCCAGCAAGAGAGCTTGGCCATTGGGATGTGCTGCCCAGGGAGGTGGTGGAGTCATCATCCCTGGAGGTGTTCAAGAAGAGCCTGGATGAGGCACTTGGTGCCATGGTTTAGTTGATCAGATGGTGTTGGGTGATAGGTTGGACTCAGTGATCTCTGAGAGATTCCTACCTGCTTAATTCTGTGATTCTGTATTCTGTATTCATTTCTGGACACCTCACTTCAGGAAGGATATTAGGTGCTGGAGTGGGTCCAGAGGAGAGTAATGAGACTGGTGAGGGGGCTGGAGGGAAAGTTGTATGAGGAAAGACTAAGCCTGGAGAAGAAGAGAACTAGAGGGAAATTTAGAATGGAATGGAATGGAATGGAATGGAATGGAATGGAATGGAATAGAATAGAATAGAATAGAATAGAATAGAATAGAATAGAATAGAATAGACCTTAAAGATCATCATGTCCAACCCATCAACTAATCCAACCCACCTAAACAACTATCACGCTATACAACTACCTAGAAGGAAGTTGTAGTCAGGTGGGGCTCAGGCTCTTCTCCCAGGCAACCAGTGACAGGACAAGAGGGCATGGCATGAAGCTGCACCAGGGGAGGGTTAGGTTGGATATTAGGAAGCACTTCCTCATGGAAAGACTGATTAGGCACTGGGATGGACTGCCCAGGGGGGTGGTGGAGTCACCATTGCTGGAGGTCTTTAAGAAGAGCTTGGATGTGGCACTTGGGGAGCATGCTTTAGCTGATGTGGTGGTGCCAGCTCATAGGCTGGACTTGATGACCTCGGAGGTCTTTTCCAGCCTCAATAACTCTGTGGTTCTGAGATGTTTGTGTTTATGCTTTGTTTTTGCTGCTGCATCAAGGAAGCAGATTTCTTCTTTCTCTCTTTTTTTCTTCTCTTTTCCTTTTGCTTTCAGCTGTGGTGCTTTGTTTAAATGGCCTTTTGGAGGAGCAGAAAACTTTCTACATGTGTGATGGTCGCAGCGACACAGAGAACCAATTTCATTTCTCCTTTCCACTCCAGTGTGTGCTGATGGACTTGGGACATATAGACTGGGCTGAGAAATGAAGGACAGGCTCCCCAGTCATTTTGTGAGTTATTGTAGCCAGAGTAGCATCTGAAACCCGCTCAGATTGTTTCCAATATTGCCTTTTAAATTGGTTTTCAATTTTCCTGTATATCTGAGTACACCTGGGCACACAGAAATGAGATTCTGAGAGTTTCTTTCTTTCTTCTTGATTCTTTTGCTTTTCTTTTTTATTTCCTGGAGATTGAAGCAATGTCCAGTGGAACATGTGAGGTTTTTTTTCAGCTCTTACTGACCACCTGTGTCCAGTTCTGGGATCCTCAGTTCAAGAAAGACGTTGAGATGTTGGAAGGTGTCCAGAGAAGGGCAACAAAGCTGGGGAGGGGTCTGGAGCACAGCTCTGTGAGGGGAGGCTGAAGGAGCTGGGGTTGCTTAGTTGGAGAAGAGGAGGCTCAGGGCAGACCTCATTGCTCTCTCCAACTCCCTGAAGGGAGGTTGTAGCCAGGTGGGGGTTGGTCTCTTCTCCCAGGCAACCAGCACCAGAACAAGAGGCTTAGGCTGGAGGTGAGGAAGAAATTCTTCCCAGACACAGAGCTTGGCCATTGGGACGTGCTGCCCAGGGAGGTGGTGGAGTCACTGTCCCTACAGATGTTCATAAAGGCATGGATGTGGCACTTGCAGCCATGGTGCAGTTGTTCTGTGGTGTTAGGTATTAGGTACTAGGTTGGACTTGATGATCTCTGAGGTCTTTCCCAACCTGGTTGATTCTGTGATTCTGTGATCAAGAAGTATTTAGCAATACCTGGTGTAAGAGGAAGGAAGAAGAGCTTGTATGAGAGTATAACATTGAGTTCTGCCTGAATTATATCACTGTGGCTGTGGAAAATAACTGTGGCCAGACCATAAGCCTTCTAGCCATGAGTGCCCAACAACCTCTTTGTGTACAAGTGATAAGTGTTCTTCTGAAATTTCTTTCTATTGAGGTTATAATAAAACCCTCTCTTCACATCCACAGGTGACCAGGATTTACTTCTGTAAAGGAAAGATAAGGTTTACAAACTTCTTTCTGTCCTTCCCCACTATTCCACCAGGAATTAGGGTGCTGAAAGGAAGGACTTAGGGATTCATTTCAGGCATTTCCTCACTGGCAAGGATCATATTCTTGCAGAGTGTTGCCCTGGGAAGTTGTGCAAGCTCCAACTCTGAAAGTGTTGAGAGCCAGTTTGGATGGGAGCTTATTCAGCTTGGTCTAATGGGAGGTGCACCTGCCTGTGGCAGGGGGGTTTGGAACTGGATGTCTTTCAGGTCCTTTCCAAACCAAACCATTCTGTGATGCTACCACTGACTTATGTCCTACCCTACACAACCAGGAGAGCATGTTCTTGTAGGTAGGGATGCCTTAAGGCGAGCTTCACAAAGTCAAAACTGTAGTGTTGTATCTCAATGAACAGAATGGAAAGGAATAGGATAGGATAGGATAGGATAGGATAGGATAGGATAGGATAGGATAGGATAGGATAGGATAGGATAGGATAGGATAGGATAGGATAGGATAGAATTAACCAGGTTGGAAGAGACCTTCAGACATCATCAAGTTCAACCTCCCCCCCAACACCATCTAATCAACCAAACCATGGCACCAAGTGCCACATCCAGGCTCTTCCTAAACACCTCCAGGGATGGAGACTCCACCACCTCCCTGGGCAGCACATTCCAATGGCCAATTGCACTTTCTATGAAGAACTTCTTCCTAACATCCAGCCTGAACCTCCCCTGGCACAGCTTGAGACTGTGTCCTCTTGTTCTGGTGTTGCTTACCTGGGAGAAGAGACCAAGCCCCACCTGGCTACAACCTCTCTTCAGGGAGTTGGAGAGAGCAAGAAGGTCTCCCCTGAGCCTCCTCTTCTCCAGGCTAAGCAACCCCAGCTCCCTCAGCCTCTCCTCCCAGGGCTGTGCTCCAGACCCCTCCCCAGCTTTGTTGCCCTTCTCTGGACACCTTCCAGCATCTCAACATCTTTCTTGAATTGAGGAGCCCAGAACTGGACACAGGACTCAAGGTGTGGCCTAATCAGTGCTGAGTACAATCTCCTGGAGTTTCTCCTAGCTTCTCTGCTTGCTCTTTGTTTCATCAGGCCAGCACCTACTCATGCTCTTTGGACTTTGTGTGCGACATCTTGTTGGTTAGGGTCACACTGATGTTCTGCTCTTACAAACTCTTGCAGGGATGAGAACTCAATCACCTCCTTGGGCAGCCTGTGCCCAAGGAGAACCCTTTCAGTCAAGAATATCTTTCTCATACCCAACCTAAACCTCCCCTGGTGCAACTTGAGGCCACTTCCTCTTCTATCACTTGTTACAAGGGAGAGGAGACCAATGCACATCTGGCTCCAAACACCTTTGTGGATACACTTCTGGATATCCAAAACCTTCTTCATCTTTAGCACTCTCAAAATGTGCTTTCTGGTGCCATTGCAGCAATAATTTCTGCCATTTGTTTCCTGCTAATAGATTTTCAATAGGGGTTTCTCCAAGCTGTGAGCTGTAGTATTGATCCTTGAGTTGGATACACAAGTGTTAGTTAGTGCTTGCATCAAACAGGCCACAGACAGCACTTAACAGATGAGTCAGAAAGGTTAAAAATAGCTGATCTGCCAAACAATTTGATAAATATTGTGGCTTCATGGTCAGTGTCAGGCCAGTTGGTTTTGCTGTGGGTTTTTCTTCATTCATGGAATCATAGAATTATAGAATCATAGAACTGTCAGGGTTGGAAGGGACCTCAAGGAGCAGCCAGTTCCAACCCCCCTACCATGGCCAGGGACACCTCACAGCACAGCAGGTTGCTCACAGCCACATCCAGCCTGGCTGCAAACACCTCCAGGCAGGAGGCTTCCACCACCTCCCTGGGCAACCTGTGTCAGGCTCTCACCACCCTCCTGGGCAACAACTTCTTCCTCATATCCAATCTGAATCTACCCATTTCTAATATTGCTCCATCCCCTCCAGTCCTATCCCTCCCTGACACCCTCAAAAGTCCCTCTCAGGCGTTCCTGTAGCCCCCTTCAGACATTGGAAGGCCACAATGAGGTCTCCTCAGAGCCTTCTCTTCTCCAGACTGAACAACCCCATCTCTCTCAGTCTGTCCTCATAGCAGAGCAGCTCCAGCCCTCTGCTCATCCTTGTGGCCCTTCTCTGGACACCTTCCAGCACCTCCAGATCCTTCCTGTAATAGAGGCTGCAGAACTGGACCCAGAGCTCCAGCTGTGGTCTCAGTAGGAAAAAAAAAACCTAGAAATGGGTAGATTGAGATTGGATGTGAGGAAGAAGTTGTTCCCCATGAGGGTGGTGAGAGACTGGCCCAGGTTGCCCAGGGAGGTGGTGGAAGCCTCCTGCCTGGAGGTGTTTGCAACCAGGCTGGATGTGGCTGTGAGCAACCTGTTGTGGTGTGAGGTGTCCCTGGCCATGGCAGGGGGCTTGGAACTGGCTGCTCCTTGAGGTCCCTTCCAACCCTAACAATTCTATCATTCTATATCACTTCTCCTAAAGCTGTTTCTGTGTCTTACCAGTGGCTGCTAGACAGCAAATGCAGAAGGAGACTGGAAGAGAAGAGGCCATAACCCAGGTTCTCTCTCCACCTTGCCCATAGAACAGTTTCCTTCACAGACCTTCAAACCTGCATCTTAGCAGAAAGCTTGAGAGACTCTGAAGTGCCACCACAGACCTTCTTAGCTTCTGGGTGGAACAGCAACTATTTTAGTTAGAATAAAGAGTGACAATTTATTCCCCTGCAAGTGATAAACATGATGTTAATCATGGTGTTAAGAATGATGTTCACTCAGAAGTCTGACCTTCCATTCCTTTTTACTTTTGCATGAACGCAGTTTGCCTTCTTATGCTACATCAGAGCTGAAGGACAGAATTTGAGTCTCAAAACAGGAAAGCAATTTGCATTCTGACTTTAGGAGAGAAGGCAGGCTCTTTAAGGATCCACATGTAGACATAAATCACTTTTTCCCCCTTGAATTTTTTGCATGGAGTTCCTTCACTTATGGTGCAGGCTTGATTTGTAGAGATGCTGAGTTCCCATCCTGCGGCTCAACCATTCAGCTTCTCAGCAGTAGTGGTGGGATTGGGAGCTCTAGGCAAGCATCATAGAATCACAGAATCAGCCAGGTTGGAAAAGACCTCAGAGATCATCAAGTCCAATCTATTATCTAATACCTAACCACTCCTGACAACTAAACCATGGCACCAAGTGCCACATCCAAGCCTTTTTTTAACACCTCCAGGGATGGGGACTCCACCACCTCCCTGGGCAGCACATTCCAATAGCTAACAACTCACTCTGGGAAGAACTTTCTCCTCACCTCCAGCCTAAAAGAGAGTAGAGTAGAGTAGAGTAGAGTAGAGTAGAGTAGAGTAGAGTAGAGTAGAGTAGACTAGACTAGAATAGAATAGAATAGAATAGAATAGACCAGACCAGACCAGGTTGGAAGAGACCTTCAAGAATCCTTCAGGAAGGCTGCAGAGAGACTTTTGCTGTGGGTGTCTAGAGGCAGGACAAGGGGGAATGGTTTGAAGTTGAGGCAGAGTAGGTTTAGACTGGATCTAGGGAAGAAGTTCTTTAATATGAGGGTGGCAAGACTCTGGAATAGGAGTGAGTGTGGATGCCCCCTCCTTGGAGGTGTTTAAGGCTAGGTTGGATGAGGCCTTGAGCAGCTGGGTCTAGGTGAGAGGTGTCCCTGCCCATGGCAGGGGGGTTGGTAGAGATGATAATATTACAATGGGTAGACAAATATTTTGCAGGTGCTCCCAGCATAAGTGGGACATGGAACTGCTGGAGTGGCTCCAGAGGAGCCTACAAAGATGATCAGAGGGCTGGAGAACCTCCCCCATGGGGACAGACTGAGAGAGTTGGGGCTGCTCAACCTGGAGAAGCAAAGGCTCCAAGGAGACTCTAGAGCAGCCTTCCAGTACCTGAAGTGGGCTACAAGAAAGATAGGAAAGGACTTTTGACTAGGACTTGTAGTGACAGGACAAGGCACAATGGATTTGAGCTGAAAGAGGGGAGATTTAGAGTGGGTGTCAGGAAGAGGTTATTTATAATGAGGGAGGTGAGACACTGGAACAGGTTGCCCAGGGAGGTCACAGATGCCCCCTCCCTGGAGGTGTTCAGGGCCAGGCTGGATGAGACCTTGAGCAGCCTGGGCTGGTGGAAGGTGCCCCTTCTTGCTGGTTCCCCTGCCTAATTGGGGTGGTCTGACAACAAACACTTTAAAAAGTTTTGAAGTTCTTTGCTACATTCTTAGAGATGCTTCCTGTATCACAGGATGTCAGGGGTTGGAAGGGACCCAAAGAGATCGTTCAGTCCAACCCTCTGCCAGAGCGGGACCATGCAGTCCAGCTCAGGTCACAGAAGAGTACATCCAGATGGGGCTGGAAAGTCTCCAGAGAAGGAGACTCCACAACCTCTCTGGGCAGCCTGCTCCAGGACTCTGTGAGCCTCACAGTAAAGAAGTTCCCCCTTGTGCTGAGGTGGAACCTCCTGTGCTACAGCTTACATCCATTGCTCCTTGTCATATCCCAGGGAGCAAGTGAGCAGAGCCTGTCCCCTCCCTCCTGACTCCCAGCCCTCAGATATTTATAAGCATTGATTAAATACTCTCTAAGTCTTCTCTTTTCCAGATTAAAAAGCCCCAGGTCCCTCAGCCTCTCCTCACCAGGCAGTGCTCCAGTCCCCTCATCACCTTGGCAGCCCTCCCCTGGCCTCACTCCAGCAGATCCCTGTCCCTCAGGCTCGGTGCTGCTTTGTCTTGTGGTGAGCAGCACAGAGAGTCTCCCATTTCAGCTGGCTCAGCAGGCAGCAGATAGAAGTTTTGCTGAAATTTCTTTCCATCCCACTTCCTAAACTTTCTCCACCACACACAGAGGCACTTTTATTTGCCTTCGCACTGGAGGCCAACCTGTCTCTGAATATTTCTGGCCTGTCCAACAGGGCATCATCTGTAGTCTTGAGGGCCTTGCACAGCCTCAAAGCCCACAGATGTTTTGAGCTGGATAGGACTCAATTTGTATTACTTTTTTCCCCCCTTTTCACTAGTTTTATAGTTTTTGTTCTGCCAAAAACATCTACTTTGTTTATGCACCCCTATCATCAGTGAGACTGGCATGGCCCTGGGCATGTGTTGCATGAGATTTAATAGAGAGGAGAGAGAGAGAGAGAGAGAGAGAGAGAGAGAGAAAATAACCTTGGATGCTTCTGCAAAGTCCAGCTATTAAAATCCTAATCACAGGCTCACAGGATGTCAGGGTGTGGTGGGTGGAAGGGTAAAGCCAAGAAGCCTCCTCCCTTCCCCCTTGTAAGGTAAAAGGGAAAAGAAAAAAAAATTTGAAGGGAAAGGAAAAAAAAACTCACCAGCTGAATTAGCAAAGCAGTGGAGCTATATTTACAAAGCAGTGTAGGGTTTGCAGGGGAATATTTACAAATTTACAATATCTACAATATATACAAAGATATACGACAGAGTAGCACAGAAATGAGAGTAATCCCCCTCTGGCGAGGGGGTTCCCCACCTCCGCTCTCCCCTCTCTTCCCCCCTTTCCCCAGAATAGTTCGGAAAAAAGGGAGAAAGAGAAAGAAAGAAGTTAAAAGCAGTTTGTGTTAATTGGAAGTAGTTAATACAGGCCTGGTTATCTTATCAAGTCTTCAAGGCCAAAGCCTTGGCAGAAAGCCCAGCAGAGAAAAAGCTGCTGCATGAAGAAAAGGCGGAAGCAAGGCTGACCGAGAAGTTCCCGGAGTGCCCAGGATATCTCCCAGTTCAGAAGGTGCTTCCTCCCACTCGTCTAATGAAATCAGTTTAGACTATTCCTTCCGTTTACCAACTTCCGTCCACCATATTCCCTTTCTTAAGGGGACACCGTCAACCGGCCACACAGGGGTTGGAAGGGACCCATAGAGATCATCAAATCCAACCTCCCCTGCCAGAGCAGGAATATAGAATCCAGCTCAGGTCACACAGGAACACATCCAGATGGGGCTTGATAGTCTCCAGAGAAGGAGACTCCACAACCTCTCTGGGCAGCCTGCTCCAGGGCTCTGTGAGACTCACAGTAAAGAAGTTCTCCTTTGTGCTGAGGTGGAACCTCCTGTGCTGCAACTTACATCCATTGCTCCTTGTCCTATCCCAGGCTGCAAGTGAGCAGAACCTGTCCCCTCCTTCCTGACCCCCAGCCCTCAGATATTGATAAACATTGATTAAATCCCCTCTCAGTCTTCTCCTCTCCAGACTGAACAGCCCCAGGTCCCTCAGCCTCTCCTCCCCAGGCAGTGCTCCAGTCCCCTAAACATTCTCATAGCCCTCCCTTGGACCCTCTCCAGCAGATCCCTGTCCCTCTTGAACTGGGAACAGGGATCTGCTGAACACAATAGTGAAACTGAGCACAATGGAATGAAGCTGGAGGTGGGGAGATTCAGGTTGGAGGGGAGGAGGAAGTTCTTCCCCAGGAGAGTGGTGAAGCCCTGGAATGGGTTGTCCAGGGAGGTGGTTGGGGCCCTGTCCCTGGAGGTAAGGCCAGGCTGGATGAGGCTGTGGCCAGGCTGATGTAGTGTGGGGTTTCCCTGCCCATGGCAGGAGGGTTGGAACTAGATGATCCTTGTGGTCCTTTCCAACCCTGACTGATACTATGATACTATGATACAATACTCAAGATGAGGTGAAGTCTCACCAGGGCAGAGTAGAGAGATTGGAGAACCTCCCTGACTCTGCTGGACACACTCCTGTGAATGCACCCCAGGACCCCATTGGCCTTCTTGGCCCTCAGGGCACATTGCTGCCCCAAGCAGAACTTGTTTTTCACCAGCGCTCCCAGGTCCCTCTCCTCAGGGCTGCTCTCCAGCAGGTCACCTCCCAGCCTGAACTGCTGCTGTTTGTTATTCCTCCCCAGATGCAGGACTCTGCACTTGTCCTCGTTGAACCTCATTAGGTTCCTCTCTGCCCAGCTCTCAGTCTATCCAAGTCCCATTGGATGGCTGCATAGCCTTCAGCTGTATCAGATGGGTTGGACTTGATGATCTTGAAGGTCTTTTCCAACCTGGTGAATTCTAATTTTAAAGTAGTAAGACAGGAGGAAATGGCCTGAAGTTGTCCCAGGGGACGTTTAGGCTGGATTTGAGAAGAAACTTATTGACTGAAAGAGTTCTCCAAGCCTGGCACAGGCTGCCCAGGGAGGTGGCTGAATCCCCATCCCTGGAGGTGAGAATAGAATAGAATAGAATAGAATAGAATAGAATAGAATAGAATAGAATAGAATAGAATAGAATAGAATAGAATAGAATAGAATAGAATAGAATAGACTAGAATAAGCCAGGTTGGAAAAGATCTTTGAGATCATCAAGTCCAACCTATCACCCAACACCATCTAATCAACTAAACCATGACACCAAGTGCCTCATCCAGGCTCTTCCTAAACACCTCCAGGGATGGGGACTCCACCACCTCCCTGGGCAGCACATTCCAAAGGCCAATCTCTCTGTATCTGGGAAGAATTTCTTCCTAACATCCATCTTGAACCTCCCCTGGCACAGCTTGAGACTGTGTCCTCTTGTTCTGGTACTGGTTTCCTGGCAGAAGAGACCAACCCCCACCTGGCTCCAACCTCCCTTCAGGGAGTTGTAGAGAGCAAGAAGGTCTCCCCTCATCCATCTCTTCTGCAGGCTAAGCAACCCCAGCTCCCTCAGCCTCTCCTCACAGGGCTGTGCTCCAGACCCCTCCTCAGCTTTCTTGCCCTTCTCTGGACACCTTCCAGCATTTCAACATCTTTCTTGACCTGAGGAGCCCAGAACTGGACACAGGACTCAAGGTGTGGCCTAATCAGTGCTGAGTATAGGGCACAATGTCCTCCTTGCTCCTGCTGGCCACACTGTTCCTGATGCAGGCCCAGAGATGCAGTGCTGAGGACCATGGTTTAGCCCCAGCCTTGGTAGAGGTAGAGAACAGTTGGAGTTGATGATCTTAGAGACCTTTTCCAATGCAGATGATTCTCTGATTCCATGTTTTACCTCTTTAAGCATCTAGACACCTCAAAAAGGTTTTTATTCATGATGTCACTGACCAAGGTCTTTTAAGGTTGGATTAGGGGGGAAAAAAAAGCACTGGGCACAGAGTGAAGCACAGTACTCTTCCACTCTGAAACAGGTTGTTGTTTCAGGGAACACAGAGGATGATCTGTTTGTCCTGAGGGGAATAGCAGCTGCTAGGTGAAATTCATCGGAACATTGCTGTGAAACAGAGAGAAAGGCTTTGGGAGGTTTATATCAGAAGTCTTCTGATAATGCCTGTAGGTGCGTGGGCTCATTGTTCTCACTCCAACTGCTATTTACACCACCTGAAGTGCTGTTTAGCATCTCCCAGAACGTGTGAGGGAAATGTTTTCATAGCCCATTGCAACAGGAACATCAACCCTGCAGAACAATCCCTTGGCAGGGCTCTTCTTAGCATGAGAAATGGTGGATCCAGATTTCAAATATCTAGACTTGATAACCTAGATTTATGGTGGAAGAAGGGGAAGCTTGGGAAACCTTGCCCCTACATGGACTTGGATTGCCTAAACACATTGGGAAGCCTTACCCTGAAATGGACATGGATTGCTTAAACACATTTGGAAGCCTTGCCCTGAAATGGGCTTGGATTGCCTAAACACTTGGGAAGTCTTGCCCTGAAATGGGCTTGGATTGCCTAAATACATTGGGAAGCCTTGCAATGAAATGGACTTGGATTGCTTAAACACATTGGGAAACCTTGCCCTGAAATGGGCTTGGATTGCCTAAACACTTGGGAAGCCTTGCCCTGAAATGGGCTTGGATTGCTTAAACACTTGGGAAGCCTTGCCCTGAAATGGGCTTGGATTGCCTAAACACTTGGGAAGCCTTGCCCTGAAATGGGCATGGATTGCCTAAACACTTGGGAAGCCTTGCCCTGAAATGGGCTTGGATTGCCTAAGCACTTGGGAAGCCTTGCCCTGAAATGGGCTTGGATTGCCTAAGCACTTGGGAAGCCTTGCCCTGAAATGGGCTTGGATTGCTTAAACACATTGGGAAGGCTTGCCCTGAAATGGGCTTGGATTGCCTAAGCACATTGGAAAACCTTGCCCTGAAATGGGCTTGGATTGCTTAAACACATTGGGAAGTCTTGCCCTGAAATGGACTTGGATTGCCTAAACACTTGGGAAGCCTTGCCCTGAAATGGGCTTGGATTGCCTAAGCACTTGGGAAACCTTGCCCTGAAATGGGCTTGGATTGCCTAAGCACTTGGGAAGCCTTGCCCTGAAATGGGCTTGGATTGCCTAAGCACTTGGGAAGCCTTGCCCTGCAATGGGCTTGGATTGCTTAAACACTTGGGAAGCCTTGCCCTGAAATGGGCTTGGATTGCCTAAGCACTTGGGAAGCCTTGCCCTGCAATGGGCTTGGATTGCTTAAACACTTGGGAAGCCTTGCCCTGAAATGGACTTGGATTGCCTAAACACTTGGGAAGCCTTGCCCTGAAATGGGCTTGGATTGCCTAAGCACTTGGGAAACCTTGCCCTGAAATGGGCTTGGATTGCCTAAGCACTTGGGAAGCCTTGCCCTGAAATGGGCTTGGATTGCCTAAGCACTTGGGAAGCCTTGCCCTGCAATGGGCTTGGATTGCTTAAACACTTGGGAAGCCTTGCCCTGAAATGGGCTTGGATTGCTTAAACACATTGGGAAGTCTTGCCCTGAAATGGACTTGGATTGCCTAAACACTTGGGAAGCCTTGCCCTGAAATGGGCTTGGATTGCTTAAACACATTGGGAAGGCTTGCCCTGAAATGGGCTTGGATTGCCTAAGCACATTGGAAAACCTTGCCCTGAAATGGGCTTGGATTGCTTAAACACATTGGGAAGCCTTGCCCTGAAATGGGCTTGGATTGCTCAAACACTTGCGAAGCCTTGCCCTGAAATGGGCTTGGATTGCTTAAACACTTGGGAAGCCTTGCCCTGCAATGGGCTTGGATTGCCTAAACACTTCAAAGTGTTCCAAATGTATTATCTTTCCAAGCAGGGATTTTCCCCTCTCCCCCCACCCCTCCTCCACCTCCTACAAGAGTAAATCTGATTATTTCTTTTGTTTAGTTTCATTGGAACTTTCCTTAACACTGAGCTGTGCCTAAGTTCCTGTTCCCCTGGGGAGGGCAAACACTCCCTTCCGAAAGCTGCTGTTGCAGGCTGTGCATAGAAATAGGATTTCAGACATGTTAGTAGAGCATATTTACTACCTGCCTCAGAGAAAACAGGGTGCCAAATGAAGCTTTCCATGTGTATCAGTAGCTATACCTCCCCTTCATCACATCCTGGTCTATTTTCCCTTCATAAATCATAGAATCACAGAATTGTCAGGGTTGGAAGGGACCTCAAGGAGCAGCCAGTTCCTACCCCCCTGCCATGGCCAGGGACACCTCACACTACAGCAGGTTGCTCACAGCCACATCCAGCCTGGCTGCAAACCCCTCCAGACAGGAGGCTTCCACCACCTCCCTGGGCAACCTGGGCCAGGCTCACACCATCCTCATGGGAAACAACTTCTTCCTCACATCCAATCTCAATCTCCCCATTTCCAGTTTTATTCCATTCCCCCCAGTCCTATCCCTCCCTGACACCCTCAGAAGTCCCTCCCCAGCTTTCTTGTAGCCCCCTTCAGATCCTGGAAGGCCACAATTAGGTCTCCTCAGAGCCTTCTCTTCTCTAGACTGACCAGCCCCAACTCCCTCAGTCTGTCCTGATAGCAGAGCAGCTCCAGCCCTGTGCTCATTCTCTGGACACCTTCAAGCACCTCCAGATCCCTCCTGTAATAGAGGCTCCAGAACTGGACCCAGAGCTCCAGCTGTGGTCTCAGCAGAGTGGAGCAGAGAGGGAGAATCACCTCCCTGCATCTCTTGCTGCAGCCCAGGCTCTGCTTGGCTCTCTGGGCTGCAAGTGCTCACTGCTGGCTCCTGTTGAGCTTCTCCTCCCCCAGCACCCCCAAGTCCTTTTCTTCAGGGCTGTTCTCAGGCCAGTCCCTGCCCAGCCTATATTAGTTCCTGGGATTGCCCCGATCCAGATGCTGGACATTACATTCCATCTTGTTAAACCTCCTGAGGTTGTCATGGGCTCACCTCTGCAGCCTGTCAAGGTCCCCCTGGATGGCCTCCCTTCTCCCGAGTCCTTTCCTTTCCTTTTTCAGTTGTGATTTGCAGTTAGAGTTTGCCTACATGAAAGAGTGTTGAGGAGAAAGCAGGTTAGTGTGTTACATCTGGATGACATCTGATAGGGTCTGATCAAAGGTCTGATAGGGCCTGATCAAAGGACCAAAAGCTATCAGCTCAGACAGGGACCTCTTTTGCCTTTTCTTAGAGCTCAGAAATGAGAGAGCTGATAGCTTCCTCTGGGTCCTAATCCTCACCACACTGCCTGACAGGAGATGAGAGGTGCACCAATTACTGCTGGTAATAGCTGCTCGATGCCTTCCTTGCCGTGGTTATCATTACAAATGATGGGATAGTCCCTGCCTGCAACTTAGGCAAAGATTTCACCTCAGCAATATTTCTGTTAGCCTCACTTCTGAGTCTTTTCAGACACCAAGAAAAGCACCAAAGTAGAAATGGTTTCCAAAAGAAAAAGAGAGAAGGCAAAGAAATCAGTGTGATCCCATTGCAGATGACACCGAGCTGGGGGCAGGAGTTGATCTGCTGGAGGGTAGAGAGGCTCTGCAGAGGGACCTGGACAGGCTGGACAGATGGGCAGAGGCCAAGGGCAGGAGATTGAACACATCCAAGTGCTGGGTTCTGCACATTGGCCACAACAACCCCAGGCAGAGCTACAGGCTGGGGTCAGAGTGGCTGAGAGCAGCCAGGCAGAGAGGGACCTGGAGGTGCTGGTTGATGGTAGGCTGAACATGAGCCAGCAGTGTGCCCAGGCAGCCAAGAGGGCCAAGGGCATCCTGGCCTGCATCAGGAAGAGTGTGGCCAGCAGGAGCAGGGAGGTCATTCTGCTCCTGTACACTGCACTGGTTAGGCCACACCTCGAGTCCTGTGTCCAGTTCTGGGCCCCTCAGTTTAGGAAGGAGGTTGACTTGCTGGAAGGAGTCCAGAGAAGGGCAACAAGGCTGGGGAGGGGTTTGAAGCACAGCCCTGTGAGGAGAGGCTGAGGGAGCTGGGGTTGCTTAGCCTGGAGAAGAGGAGGCTCAGGGGAGACCTTCTTGCTCTCTCCAACTCCCTGAAGGGAGGTTGTAGCCAGGTGGGGGTTGGTCTCTTCTGCAAGGCACCCAGTACCAGAACAAGAGGACACAGTCTCAGGCTGTGCCAGGGGAGGTTTAGGCTGGAGGTCAGGAAGAAATTGTACAGAGAGAGAGAGATTGGCCATTAGGAGGTGGTGGAGTCACCATCATTGGAGGTGTTTAGGAGACTTCACAGGGTGCTTGGTGCCATGGTTTAGTTGATGAGATGGTGTTGGATGATAGGTTGGATATGATGATCTCTGAGGTTTTTTCCAACCTGCTCTATTCTATTCTATTCTATTCTATTCTATTCTATTCTATTCTATTCTATTCTATTCTATTCTATCATGTGAGAGATCCCAAGAACTCACAGAGTGCTAACAGCTGGTAATTGGTTTTAGGACATAGTATTAGGAGTAATTATATTAATGCAAAACCTGATATCCACCTCCTGCTTCAAAAGCTCCCTATGGCTATGGAGGCTGTTGAGTGTATGTCTCCCAAACCGAAATCTGCATGCATGAAGGCAACATGAAAAAGGGAAGATAATACATCAGTAACCATGAATTATAAGCCTGTAATTACAGCAAGTTGTTCTGGAGGCAGGAAATCTCCAGTTTTTCATTCCTACCATATCAGTGTAAGGTACAAAGCCTTGAACAGCAACAGGAGTGTAGAAATACATTATGAGAGATGGGGGAGGGGGGAAATACAATTAAAGAGAAAGGTTGAGAATTGCTGCTTCAGAGAGCAGCCCAGCAAAGTCTTGCAGTCTACCCAGGTGATCTGTCAGTCACAGAATAGAGAATTAACCAGGCTGACCTTCAAGATCATCAAGTCCAACCTATCAACCAACACCATCTAATCAACTAAGCCATGGCACCAAGTGTCTCATCCAGGCTCTTCCTAAACATCTTCAGGGATGGTGACTCCACCACCTCCCTGGGCAGCACATTCCAATGGCCAAGCTCTCTTTCTGGGAACAATTTCTTCCTCCCCTCCAGCCTAAACCTCCCCTGGCACAGCTTGAGACTGTGTCCTCTTGTTCTGGTGCTGGCTGCCTGGGAGAAGAGACCAACCCCCACCTGGATACAACCTCCATTCAGGGAGTTGGAGAGAGCAAGAAGGTCTCCCCTGAGTCTCCTCTTCTCCAGGCTAAGCAACCCCAGCTCCCTCAGCCTCTCCTCCCAGGGCTGTGCTCCAGACCCCTCCCCAGCTTTGCTGCCCTTCTTTCTCTTGGAGTTCAGGCTTAGTCTTAGACAGGAGGAGAGGGAGAGGAGGAGGAGAGGAGAGGAGAGGAGAGGAGAGGAGAGGAGAGGAGAGGAGAGGAGAGGAGAGGAGAGGAGAGAGAGGAGAGGAGAGGAGAGGAGAGGAGAGGAGAGGAGGAGAGGAGAGGAGGAGAGGGAGGAGAGGAGAGGAGAGGAGAGGAGGAGAGGAGAGGAGAGGAGAGGGAGAGGGAGAGGAGAGGGAGAGGAGAGGAGAGGAGAGGAGAGGAGAGAGGAGAGGAGAGGAGAGGAGAGAGGGAGAGGAGAGGAGGAGAGGGAGAGGAGAGGAGAGGAGAGGAGACCATCATCCACCTGTCTACAGCCTCCCTTCAGGTAGTTGTAGAGAGTAATAAGGTCACCCCTGAGTCTCCTCTTCTCCAGGCTTGGATGTTAGGAAGAAGTTCTTCCCAGCAAGAGAGATTGGCCATTGGAATGTGCTGCCCACGGAGGTGGTGGAGTCACCATCCCTGGAGGTGTTTAGGAAGAGCCTGGATGAGGCACTTGGTGCCTTGGTCTGGTTAATTAGTTAGGGTTGGATGATCAGTTGGACTTGGAGATCTTTTCCAATCTGTCTGAGTCTGTGATTCAATGAACAGACCCTTGAGATCATCAGGTCCAGCCATTTACCCTACTCTACCAAGCTCTCCACTAATCCATAGTGCTTAGCTCCACATCTAAACGACCTTTAAACACCTCCTGGGATGGTGACTCCACCACCTCCCTGGGCAGCCTGTTCCAATGCTTGACCACCCTTTCAGTGAAAGAATTTTTCCTACTGTCTAGCCTAAACCTCCCCTGGTGCAGGTTGAGGCTGTTCCTTCTTAGCAGTACTTGTTCTTGGGTTCTTTACCCTAAGCAGGCACAGAGCCTGCAGAAGGCAGGAGGTTGTAGCCATGCCCAGAACAAGATCCTGACATTTTGGTAAGCATAAATTAACATGTGAAGGAAATTTATTCTTGTGAGGTTTGTTCATCAGGAACAGACACCCCACACACTCCCCACATCCCCCATCCCCTTCCTAGTGAAGAACTGACTATGGAGTCAGTTTGAGTTGGAATATTCCTAGGACTGATGAAGGAAATAATATAACAGAATTTGGAATTTGTTGTGTACACAGCTGGCATGGAGGAAAGAATGAAAGATGTCCACAGGAGCAGCTCCCTCTGCCCCTGCACACAGACACACACACACACAGAGCTCCATTGATTTCATTAGGGTTCCTGAACAGGACTCCTGAGTTTATTGGGCCTCCTGAATTCATTAGGACTCCTGCACACAGAGCATCTCTTTGTGGAGTGTCTGATCCTAGGCTTGGTTCCTGAGTAGAAGGTTTCTTCTCCCCAGCATTCAGAAGGCCAATGGCATCCATCAGGAACAGTGTGGCCAGCAGCAGCAGGGAAGTCATTGTGCCCTGTGCTCAGCACTGGTCAGGCCACACCTTGAGTCCTGTGTCCAGCTCTGGGCTCCTCAGCTCAAGAAGGACATTGAGAGACTTGAAGGTGTCCAGAGAAGGGCAAGAAAGCTGGGGAGGGGTCTGGAGCACAGCCCTGTGAGGAGAGGCTGAGGGGGCTGGGGGTGTTTAGCTTGGGTAAGGGTATATCCTTACCCACATTTAGAATCAGAAACCAATTTTTAGGAGGAAAGAGGAAAAATCTCCAATAATCCTGAACACAAATTCCTTCAGTCTCTCTGAACGACCACTGAATAGGTTAGGCTGCTTTTGACAGCTGTTTGTTAGCTGCCACACTGTTTTTATATGAAGAATTTTTGCTGCAGTTTCACTCCTTTCAGGACCCTGCTACAGCAGGAAATGTCTTTTTGATTTACTCATGGAGATCGATAGGAGCTATACTGTGCTCCTCAGCAGCGTAGAATCAATACTCTAATTGCAGCAGCATCAAGGGTACACACCAGATTGGAACAGAAACCTTGGCTTGGTGGCTGGAGCAATGCTAAACCCAGGTATGAAGCATGAGGGACAGGTAAATGGCTTTTGACAGGGTCCCTGTTAACTTTTGCTGCTCCACTCAGTAGCTGCAGTTTGCTTCATGGGGATGTGAGAGGGCCTCTGGAGTACAACCAAGTGCTGAAAGCGCACTAATTGTCATCCAGATCCAGGTTAGGACTACAACATGTTAGGGGTTGGAAGAAACCTTAGTCATGAGGTCTGTGGTGACAGGTTGGACTTGATGATCTTTGAGGTCTCCTACAACCTTGGTGATTCTGTGATTCTGTGACCTCCAGAGATCATAGAGTAAGAGCTCCCTGCAAAGCAGGACCACTTAGGGCAGGTTGCACAGGAATACTTTGAGTCATAGTTTCATAGTTTCATAGTTTCATTCAGGGTTGGAAGGGACCACAAGGATCAGGGCAGACCTTCTTGCCCTCTCCAACTCCCTGAAGAGAGGTTGTAGCCAGGTGGGGTTTGGTCTCTTCTCCCAGGCAGCCAGCACAAGAACAAGAGGACACAGTCTCAAGCTGTGCCAGGGGAGGTTTAGGCTGGAGGTGAGGAAGAAATTCTTCCCGGACACAGAACTTGGCCATTGGAATGTGCTGCCCAGGAAGGTGGTATCATAGTAGTATCATAGTATAAGTCAGGGTTGGAAGGGACCACAAGGATCATCTAGTTCCAACCCCCCTGCCATGGGCAGGGACACCCCACACTATATCAGCCTGGCCAGAGCCTCATCCAGCCTGGCCTTAAATACCTCCAGGGACAGGGCCCCAACCACCTCCCTGCACAACCCATTCCAGGGCTTCACCACTCTCATGGGGAAGAACTTCCTCCTCCCCTCCAGCCTCAATCTCCCCACCTCCAGCTTCATTCCATTCCCCCTAGTCCTATCACTCCCTGAGATCCTGAGCAGTCCCTCCCCAGCCTTCCTGTAGGCCCCTTCAGATCCTGGAAGGCCACAATGAGGTCACCTGGGAGCCTTCTCTTCTGCAGACTGAACAGCCCCAACTCCTTCAGTCTGTCCTCACAGGACAGGTGCTCTCCTATGGTGGTGGAGTCACTGTCCCTGGAGGTGTTCAAAAAGGGATTGGCACTTGGAGCTGTGGTTTAGTTGTCAGGAGATGTTAGGTATTAGGTAGTAGGTTGGAGTTGATGATCTCTCAGGTATTTTCCAAGCTGGTTGATTCTATGTTTCTATGATGTGGGTGGGTTTGGGTTTGGTGCTTGTTTTTTTTGCCTCTTTCATGTGTTCTTTTGTGTGAAACTCCATAAATGTTGCTATCCAAGTGAAAATTTATTGTATTACCTTGAAAACTTCTATAGCAGTGAGTTTCTTTGTTTTGTGCATCGCTGTAGTGACAGCCCAACATTTACAAAGGAAGTGGAAGGGAGCCCTGTAGCTTTCTTAACCTGCAGTAATAGAAGCAGCAGGACCACAAGGATGAGAGAGGTGATTCTCCCCCTCTGTTCTGCTCTTGTGAGACTCTACCTGCACTACTGTGTCCCCTTTCTGATGCCTCAAGCATAAGAAGGACAGCAAAGTGCTGGAGCATGGCCAGAGGAGGCCATAGAGATGCTCAGAGGACTGGAGATCCTTCCCTGTGAGTAAAGGCTGAGAGAGTTTGGGGATGTTCAGCCTGGAGAAGAGAAGGATCTGGGGGAGACCTTATAGTGGTCTACAAGAAGGCTGAGGAGGAACTTTTTGTATGAACTTGCTGTGACAGGATGAGAGGGAATGGAATGAAGCTTGAGGAGGGCAGATTTAGGCTGGAGATTAGGAAGAAATTCTTTACAGTGGTGGTTGGTGAGGCACTGGAGCAGGCTGCCCAGGGAGGTCATGAAGGAGGCTCCTGTCAGGTACTAGAAGACAGTTCCAAGGTCTCCCCAGAATTTTCTCTTCTCCAGGCTAAACAACTCCAGCTCCCTCAGGCTGACCTCATAATAGAGCTGCTCAAGCCCTTGGATCATCTTTGTGGCTTCCTCTGGACTCACTCCAGCAGCTCTGAGTCCTTCTTACGATGGGGACACCAGAACTGGACAGTGGAGTCAGACAAGGACAGAGTGAAGGTGCAACAAATTGAATAGATACACTGATTTTTAAGTTACTTTCATTTGCTTTGGGGCTTTACACTTCTGGGTGGCTCTTGCTTTGCTGCATTTTCTGTTGCAAGACAGGATTTGAACTTTAACCCCAGCACAGTGGTGCCAAGCCAGAGCTCTTACGTACGGTGGACCTGGACTGGAGCACCAACCACAGCCATGCATTTCGACCTCCCTAAGGTTTATCAGTGCTGTGCAGCTGTTGCCTCTGCAGAAAGTGCCAGCAACACATAAGGAGGTTGCAGTGAAGCCAAAAAAGCAAAAACTTTCAAAGAGAAACCACCAAGCCCTAGAGCTGAACCCTCACCCAGCCTTGTCATCAGTTCCCATAGCATTCCCCTGACAGCTTTGCCTTGGGGTTTTCCTTTGAATACTTGGCCTCTGTGGGGAGGCTTCACACCAGTGTGGGATCCACACCTCAATGATAAGGCCTTAAAAAACCACAATGTGGGGCTGCAACTGAGCCAGCAGTGTACCCAGCTGGCCAAGAGGGCCAATGGCATCCTGACCTGCATTAGGAATAGTGTGACCAGCAGGAGCAGGGAAGTCATTGTGCCTCTGTACTCTGCTTTGGTTAGGCCACACCTTGAGTCCTGTGTCCAGGTCTTGGCCCTTCAGTTTAAGAAGGACATTGAAACGCTTGAAGGTGTCCAGAGAAGGGCAACAAGGCTGGGGAGAGGCCTTGAACACAGCCCTGTGAGGAGAGGCTGAGGGAGCTGGGGCTGCTTAGCCTGTGGGTTGGATTGGTTGGGTTGGACACGATGATCTTGAAGGTCTCTTCCAACCTGGTTTGGTTTATTCTAATAAAGGTTTATTCTAATAAAGGCTCAGGGGTGACCTCATTGCCCTCTACAACTACCTGAAAGGTGATCGTAGCCAGGAAGGGGTTGGTGTCTTTTCCCAGGCAGCCAGCACCAGAACAAGAGGACACAGTCTCAAGCTGTGCCAGGGAAGGTTTAGGCTGGAGGTGAGGAGAAAGTTCTTCACCAAGAGAGTCATTCGTCATTGGAATGTGCTGCCCAGGGAGGTGGTGGAGTCACCATCCCTGGAGGTGTTCAAGAGGGGATTGGATGTGGCACTTGGTGCCATGGTCTAGTCATGGGTCTGTGGTGACAGGTTGGACTCGATGATCCTCAAGGTCTCTTCCAACCTTAGTGATACTGTGAGACTGTGATACTGTGAACTGCTCTGTCACCAGGGGCACAGCTACAAATGCAACCTGCACTGGCAACAGAATTATGCCGATCTCGATCCATTTACTCCTCCCTTAGTACCAGACCGAAATTAGGCTGCTGAGTTCCTACTTCTGAGTTGAATCTGCTGTTCAACAAGTTTGTGTGTCATGGTAGCAATTAACCAGTTTTACTGAGTTTAGATCTGAATTTCTGGCAGAAATGCCTTCTCAACAGCTGTTGTATACTGTTGGTCATTGGAGTGTGCTGCCCAGGGAGGTGGTGGAGTCTCCACCACTGGAGGTGTTTAGAAAGAACCTGGATGAGGCACTTGGTGCCATGGTTTAGTTGATGAGATGCTGTTGGGTGATAGGTTGGACTGGATGATCTCTGGGGTCTTTTCCAACCTGATTAATTTTATTCCAGTCTAGTCTAGTCTAGTCTACTTCTAGAATGGTTCTGAAGATCTCCAGAGAAGGAGATTCCACAACCTCTCTGGGCAGCCTGCGTTAGGTCTCTCACTCTCAGAGTAAACTTCTTTTGCTGAGCTGGAATTTCCTATGATTGAGTTTAGGTCCATTGCCCCTCATCCTATCAATGAGTATCATGGAAGAGAACCTGGCTCCATCCTCCTGACAGCCAACCTACAGATGTCTTACAGAGTCACAGAATCAATAAGGTTGGAAAAGACCTCAGCAAGCATCAAGTCCAACCTATTACTGGCAATAGGTTGGACTTGATGATCTCATAGGTCTTTTCCAACCTGGTTTATTCTATTCTATTCTATTCTATTCTATTCTATTCTATTCTATTCTATTCTATTCTATTCTATTCTATTCCATTCCATTCCATTCCATCCCATCCCATCCCATCCCATCCCATCCCATCCCATCCCATCCCATCCCATCCCATCTTATCCTACCCTACCCTACCCTACCCTACCCTACCCTACCCTATCCTATCCTATCCTATCCTATCCTATCCTATCCTATCCTATCCTATCCTATTTGGAGACCTGAACTAAATAAATTGTGAATTGATGCCTCAATTTAGTTCCTCCAGGACAGGGCAGAATTTCTCTTCCCACTGCAGGCAGTGGTTTGGTTACCACATTTGCATTCCCACTTCTGAGCTTTTTCAGTGTTCAATACTCACTGACAGAAATAGTCTGATCTTCTGATTTGATTTTGTTGTTGTTTCCTCTTCCTTGCCTCCAAGCTCCTGGTGTTAACTCCTTTTTCCAGTCCTCCTACCTATTAGCCATGTTGTTTTTGTCATGGTTACCCTCTGGAAAGCTGAAGTCAAATATTCATTTAGCTTCTGCTCTGTAGCTATTAACTCTTAAATCACAAATCTATTTGTACTGCTTACCAGCTCAACTTCTTTTGTTCTATTTATATTGCTAAATAACCCTTCAGTGCTTGTTTTCATTTCCTCTGCAAGGTCTAACTCAGCTTGGCTTTTGGAAACACTCACTTTAGCCATTCGCTTTCTGGCCTCCAATGATAGAAGCAGAGAATTGTCAGGGTTGGAAGGGACCTCAAAGATCAGGCAGCCCCAGACCCCCTGCCATGACCAGGGACACCTCACACTACAGCAGGTTGCTCACTGCCACATCCAGCCTGGCCTTCAAAACCTCCAGGGATGGAGCTTCCACCACCTCCCTGGGCAACCTGTGCCAGAGTCTCACCAATGTAGCTTTCTTTGCTGGTTAAACCCTTTGTACCACTTCCAGGCAGTCCTGAAGCTCTTCCCTTTGTACCACTTCTCCTGCAATTTTCCCCTGTTCCAAAGACCTTGGTGTCCTGGTGGCTAACAAATTATCCATGGGAGAGCAATGTGCCCTTGTGGTCAAGAAGGCCAATGGGATCCTGGGGTGCATTAAGAGGAGTGTGTGCAGCAGATTCAGGGAGGTTTTCCTCCACCTCTACTCTGCCCTGTGGAGACCTCATCTAGAACATTGCATCCAGTTCTGGGCTCCCCAGTTCAAGAGGGACAGGGATGTGCTGGAGGGGGTCCAAGGGAGGGCTATGAGGATGCTGAAGGGACTGCAGCCCTGCCTGTGGAGGAGAGGCTAAGAGCCCTGGGAATGTTCAGTCTGGAGAGGAGAAGACTTAGAGGGGATTTAATAAATGCTGATAAATATCTGAGGACTGTCTAGAAATGGTCATTTGGGACACGGCTTAGCTGACATGGTGGTGTTGGGTTGGGATTTGGACTAGATGATCTTCGAGGTCATTTCCAATTCTTTGACTCTCTGAAACACTTAAATACTTTCATGTAATCAGGATAAGGCACAGGAAGAAGGTCATAGAATCAGAGAATGGTCCAGGGTGGATGGGACCTCCAAAGCTCATCCAGTCTGACCTCCCCATAGTCACCAGGGACATCCTCCACTAGATCAGGTTGCTCAAAGCCTGATCAAGCCTCATTTTGTATATCTCCAGGGAAGAGGCCTCTATCACCTCCCTGGGCAACCTGTTCCAGTGTCCCACCACCCTCCTGGTGCAGAACTTGCTCCTAACATCCAATCTAAATTTGCACTGCTCTAATTCCAAACCATTTTCTCTTGTACTGTCACTGCAGGCCTTTGTGAACAGTCTCTCTCCAGCTTTCTTTTATACTCCTTCAGGTATTGGATGGCTGTTGTTAGGTCTCCCCAGAGCCTCTTCTTCTCCAAGATGAACAACTCTAGCTCCCTCAGCCTGTCCTTGGAAGAGAGGTACTCCCACCCCCTGGTTCCTTTTGTGACCCTCCTCTGGACCTGCTCCATCAGCATTTTGTGAGGCTTGGCTCTGAAAGTCTTGGGATACCCTCCCAATGGAAACAGATTAACTTACCCTGGATGAATTGTGGGTGAAGAATCATAGAATGGTCTGCATTGGAAGGGACCTCCAAGCTCATCCAGTGCTACCCCCTCTGCAGTCATCAGAGACATCCTCCACTAGATCAGGTTGCCCAGAGCCCTGCCAAGCCTCACCTTGAATATCTCCAGGGAAAAGGCCTCAATCACCTCCCTGGGCAACCTGTTCCAGTGTTCCACCACCCTCATGGTAAAGAGATGAAGCACAACTTATCATAAACTGCTACTTTCTCTCCTGTTTTCACAGCTGTTTGTGGACAAAATAATGCTGAACTGATGCACAGCTCTCATCCAGGCTTCCTGGGGATGGTGGAAATAAGCAAACAAACAAACAAGGAAATAAGACAGTGAGACACTTGATTGTGTCCAGAGAAGGGCAAGAAAGCTGGGGAGGGGTCTGGAGCACAGCCCTGGGAGGAGAGGCTGAGGGAGCTGGGGTTGCTTAGCCTGGAGAAGAGGAGGCTCAGGGGAGACCTTCTTGCTGTCTCCAACTCCCTGAAGGGAGGTTGTAGCCAGGTGGGGGTTGGTCTCTTTTCCCAGGCAGCCAGCACCAGAACAAGAGGACACAGTCTCAAGCTGTGCCAGGGGAGGTGTAGGCTGGAAGTGAGGAGAAAGTCCTTCCCAGCAAGACAGATTGGCCATTGGAATGTGCTGCCCAGGGAGGTGGTGGAGTCACCATCCCTGGAGGTGTTCAGAAAGTGTGTCCCACCTTACTGATGGAGGTCCACCAAAAAGTGTCCAACATTACTGATTGTATGATTCTATGAAAAGGGATTGGCTGTGGCACTTGGAGACATGGTTTAGTTAGTCATGAGGTATTGGGTTGTAGGTTGGACTTGATCTCTGAGGCCTTTTCCAACCTTATTAATTCTATGATTCTATGAAATAAATAAATAAGAGGAGTGCTTCTGACTGATTAAGGATCTCTCTATGCAATTCTAGATGAGATGTGAATTTCTTTCAAGGAAAACTCCAGGAAGCAGTGAGCCAAATCCTGCTCCTGTGAAAGGCAGAATCTGTTTATTTCCCCAGGCTTCACAGGCAAGGCTTGGGCCCTACAAATTAGTGACTTCAGTGACCTGTATAAATTTAAGAGTGCCTTCAGGTCAGCAACCCTGCCAGGCATAGGCACATGTAAAGCACTGCTCATTCATGCCTGAAGCTTGCAGTCTAAACCCGGCTCCAATTAGCAAGAGCTAAAAGGATTTACTTCTCCAGCTTGTAAAGGAACCGGAACTGAATTCAGACAAATGAAGAGTAACAGGAGCAGCAAAAACACAACCACAAAAATAACCTCCCTCCCCACCCTCCATCCTGCTTAATGCTTGTTCTGCAGGGTGCAAGGCAAATGGGCAAAGAAATAAATAAAACAGGAAATGAGAAACATTTGGTGCAGGTTGAGTTCAGCCTCCTTTGAAAGAAAACACGGGACATGCACGGAGAGATTGCTTTACTCAAAGGGTCTGTACCTCAAAGAGTGGACAGAGCAGGAGATTCTCACCTGACAAACACACTTTTCATACTTTGGGTCACTCCAGTGCTGGCCCAAGATGGGGAGAGTCTGTTTCCAAAGGCTTGCAGTGGCAGGACCCGGGGCAATGGCTTCAAAATAGGGAAGAGCAGATTTAGACTGGATGCTAGGAACACGTTCTTCACTATGAGGGTGGTGGAACACTGGAACAGGTTGCCCAGGGAGGTGATTGAGGCCTTTTCCCTGGAGATATTCAAGGTGAGGCTTGGCAGGGCTCTGGGCAACCTGATCTAGTGGAGGATGTCCCTGCTGACTGCAGAGGGGGTAGCACTGGATGAGCTTGGAGGTCCCTTCCAATGCAGACCATTCTATGATTCTTCACCCACAATTCATCCAGGGTAAGTTAATCTGTTTCCATTGGGAGGGTATCCCCAGACTTTCAGAGCCAAGCCTCACAAAATGCTGATGGAGCAGGTCCAGAGGAGGGTCACAAAAGGAACCAGGGGGTGGGAGGACCTCTCTTCCAAGGACAGGCTGAGGGAGCTAGAGTTGTTCATCTTGGAGAAGAGGCTCTGGGGAGACCTAACAACAGCCATCCAATACCTGAAGGGGGCTGCAAGAAGGCTGGAGAGAGACTGTTCACAAAGGTCTGCAGTGACAGTACAAGAGAAAATGGTTTGGAATTAGAGCAGTGCAAATTTAGATTGGATGTTAGGAGCAAGTTCTGCACCAGGAGGGTGGTGGGACACTGGAACAGGTTGCCCAGGGAGGTGATTGAGGACCTATCCCTCGAGATATTCCAGACGGGTTCGACAAGGCTCTGAGCAACCTGAACTAGTGGAGGATGTGCTGACTGAATAGGGGTTGGACTGGATGACCCTTGGAGGTCACTTGCATCCCAGACCATTCTCTGATTCTATCCTGTGATTTTGAAATTTTCTGTCTGAGCTAACCTGTGATTGACCTCCCTGCAGAGATGAATTGCAGACATGATGGATTTAACTCATGGAGTTCGTATAGGGAAGGATGAATCTTTTCTGAGACATTACATTGCCCTTTCTGAGATGTTTTCCTTCCCTTGCCTAGTGACCAGGGCTACCAAAGGATGTTGAATCACCATCACTGGGTGTCATAACCAGGTCGGGGTTGGTCTCTTCTACCAGGCAACCAGCATCAGAACAAGAGGACACAGTCTCAAGCTATGGCAGGGGAGGTTTAGGCTGGATGTTAGGAAGAAGTTCACCCCAGAAAGAGAGATTGGCCATTGGAATGGGCAGCACGGGGAGGTGGTGGAGTCACGATCACTGGAAGTGTTTTAAAGATGACCGGATGAGGCACTTGGTGCCATGGTTTAGTTGGGTTTAATTGATGAGATGGTGTTGGGTAAGAGTTGGACTTGATCTTGAAGGTCTTTTCCAACCTGTTTCTGCATTCTGTATTCTATTGGTGGAATCACCATCCCTGGAGGTGTTTAGGAAGAGCCTGGATGAGGCACTTGGTGCCATGGTTTAGTTGATGAGATGGTGTTGGGTGAGAGGTTGGACTTGATGATCTCGAAGGTCTATTCCAACCTGGTCTGGTCTATTCTATTCTATTCTATTCTATTCTATTCTATATTTAAAAGTCATGTAGATATGGTGCTCAAGGATATGCATGTAGTAGTGACCTTGCTAGAGTTAGATAGATAGAGTTAGTTAGATAGATAGAGTTAGTTGTGATTTCTGACAACAGGATCCCCATCCAGATTTGGGGAATTATAAGGTGGGTCCTGCTTCATCCTGCATTGATTTCCTCAAGATCTGCAGACCACCCTGAACCAAGGGATTTTAAACCACAGCAACCTGACAAGAAAAGGCAAATATATCAAACCACACACAAATGTTTTTCAAACATTATGAGGTGTTAGTCCATTGGAAGGTGTTTGAGCATTAACTTTATGCCTGCTGGCTTTGGCTGAGCTTGGTTGGACCCTTCTATAGGTCTTGACAGATTAATTGCCTTTTTTTATTGTCATACACTATGATTTGTGTTTTATTTTGCTCAATTTAAAGGCTTTTGGCTGGTTTGGTTTTTTTTTTACTCTCCTTTAAATATCTGAGCTGTTTAAAGTCAGCTAGGAGCCTGTTCCACCCACACAGTGGGAAATTCTAGATGAAGTCAAGACTAAGGATAGCTTGAAGCCAGGCTTCAGAACCTGTTTGTTGCCTGGAGAGTGGAGCTGTGAAATGGCTGTCCCCAGGAATGCAATGTTCATGTCTGTGTCACTTCCACATCCATGGAATGTCACAAAACACAGCATCACCTAACCAAATGGAATGGAATGGAATGGAATGGAATGGAATGGAATGGAATGGAATGGGATGGGATGGGATGGGATGGGATGGAATAGAATAGAATAGAATAGAATAGAATAGAATAGAATAGAATAGAATAGAATAGAATAGAATAGAGCAGGTTGGAAAAGACCTCAGAGATCATCAAGTCCAACCTCTCACCCACCACCATCTCATCAACTAAACCATGGCACCTAGTGAAACAGCCCTAAGCTGCCTATAGAATGCTTCAGGTTGAAGTCGCCCATGAGAGCAAGGTCTGGAGATCTTGAGACAGCCCTAAGCTGCCTATAGAACGCTTCAGGAGGAAGATGTTGACGAAGCATTCTATAGGCAGCTTAGGGCTGTCTCAAGATCTCTGGACCTTGTTCTCATGGGCGACTTCAACCTGCCTGACATCTGCTGGGATCTCAACACAGCAGAGAGGAGACAGTCTAGGAGGTTCTTAGAATGCATGGAGGATAGCTTCTTATCCCAGGTTCTGCGAGAGCCTACCAGGGGCAAGGCTATGCTTGACCTCCTCTTCACCAACAGGGAAGGACTGGTGGGTGATGTGGTGGTTGGAGGGTGTTTGGGGTCCAGTGACCACGAGATAATTGAATTCTCGGTTTTTGGTCAAGCCAAGAGGGGCAGCAAGAAGACCTCCACTCTGGACTGCCGGAGGGCAGACTTCAGGTTACTCAAGGAACTAATTCAGAGGGTTCCTTGGGATAAAGCCCTTAAAAACAAAGGGGTCCAGGAGAGCTGGTCCTACTTCAATGAAGAATTGTTGAAGGCTCAGGGACAGGCTGTGCCAATGTGCCGGAAGATGAGCCGCCGGAGCAGAGGGCCAGCCTGGATGGTTCATGAACTTTTAATGGAACTAAGGGAAAAAAAGAGGGTGTATCACCTTTGGAAGAGAGGGGAGGCAACCCACAGAATGTTTAAGGATGTTGCTAGGTCTTGCAGGAAGAGAATTAGGGAGGCAAAAGCACACTTGGAGCTTAAACTGGCCTCTACTGTGAAGGTCAACAAAAAGTCCCTCTATAAATACATTAATTGTAAGAGGAAGGGGAAGGACAACCTCCACTCCTTGGTGGACACAGAGGGGAACATTGTAACAAAGGATGAGGAAAAGGCAGAGATACTTAACACCTTCTTTGCCTCAATTTTTACTAGAAGGGCAGAACGTCTTCCAGACAGCTGGCCTGCAGAGCTGGCAGAAGGAGCCAGGGAGCTGCACAGTTTCCCTATGTTCCATGAGGAGGTGGTTGGAACTCTCCTTAGCAGCTTAGATCCCCACAAGTCCATGGGATCAGATGGGATTCCTCCTAGGGTGCTGAAAGAGCTGGCAGATGAGCTGGCCAAGCCACTCTCCATAATTTTCCAGCAGTCCTGGCTCACTGGCGAGGTCCCAGAGGACTGGAAGCTGGCCAACGTGGTGCCCATCCATAAGAAGGGCCGGTTGGATGAGCCAGGGAATTACAGGCCTGTCAGCCTGACCTCAGTGCCAGGCAAGATCATGGAACAGGTCATCTTGAGTGCAATAACACAGCACTTACAGGATGGCCAAGGGATCAGGCCTAGCCAGCATGGATTTAGGAAGGGCAGGTCCTGCCTGACCAACCTGATCTCCTTCTATGATCAGGTGACCCGCCTGGTGGATGTGGGGAGGCCTGTTGATGTAGTCTACCTGGACCTCAGCAAGGCCTTTGACACCGTCCCCCACAGCAAACTCCTGGCCAAGCTGTCAGCCCATGGCTTGGACAGGAGCACACTGCGATGGGTTAGGAACTGGCTGGATGGCCGAGCCCAGAGAGTGGTGGTGAATGGTGTCACAGCCAGCTGGCAGCCAGTCACTAGCGGTGTGCCCCAAGGATCAGTGCTGGGCCCTGTGCTCTTTGACATCTTTATTGATGATCTGGATGAGGGCATTGAGTCCATCATCAGTAAATTTGCTGACAACACCAAGCTGGGGGCAAGAGTTATCACAGTATCACAGTATCACAGTATCACAGTATCACTTAGGTTGGAAAGGACCTCGGGGATCATCGAGTCCAACCTATCAACACAGACCCCATGCCTAGACCATGGCACCAAGTGCCACGTCCAATCTCCCCTTGAACGCCTCCAGGGTCGATGACTCAACCACCTCCCCGGGCAACCCGTTCCAATGCCGAATGACTCGCTCGGTGAAGAACTTCCTCCTCACCTCGAGTCTGAACTTCCCCTGGCGCAGCCTGAGACTGTGTCCCCTCGTTCTGGTGCTGGTTGCCTGGGAGAAGAGGCCAACCCCCTCCTGGCTACAACCACCCTTCAGGGAGTTGTAGAGGGCAATGAGGTCACCCCTGAGCCTCCTCTTCTCCAGGCTAAACAATCCCAGCTCCCTCAGCCTCTCCTCATAGGGCTTGTGTTCAAGGCCTCTCACCAGCCTTGTTGCCCTTCTCTGGACACGCTCAAGTGTTTCGATGTCCTTCTTAAATTGAGGGGCCCAGAACTGGACACAGTACTCAAGGTGCGGCCTAACCAAAGCAGAGTCCAGGGCACTATGACCTCCCTGCTCCTGCTGGCCACACTATTCCTAATGCAGGCCAGGATGCCATTGGCCCTCCTGGCCACCTGGGCACACTGCTGGCTCATATTCAGGTGGCTGTCGATCAGCACCCCCAGGTCCCTCTCTGTTTGGGAGCTCTCCAGCCACTCCGACCCCAGCCTATAGCTCTGCATGGGATTGCCATAGCCAAAGTGCAGCACTCGGCACCTGGACTTGTTGAATGGCATCCCATTGGACTCTGCCCATCTGTCCAGTCGGTTGAGGTCCCTCTGCAGAGCCTTTCTACCCTCTAACTGACTAACATCTGCCCCTAACTTTGTGTCATCTGCAAACTTGCTGATGACTGACTCTACTCCTTCATCCAGATCATCAATGAATATGTTGAAGAGGACAGGGCCCAGCACTGATCCCTGGGGGACACCACTGGTGACTGGCCTCCAGCTGGATGTGGCACCGTTCACTACCACTCTCTGGGCCCGGCCCTCCAGCCAGTTCCTAACCCAGCACAGAGTGTAATGGTCCAATCCACGGGCTGACAGCTTAGTCAGCAGTTTGCTGTGGGGGACGGTGTCAAAGGCCTTGCTGAAGTCTAGGTAGACCACATCCACAGGCCTCCCCACATCCACCAGGCGGGTCACCTGATCATAGAAAGAGATCAGGTTGGAGAGGCAGGATCTGCCTTTCCTGAATCCATGTTGGCTGGACCTGAGCCCTTGGCCATCCTTCAGGTGCGCAGTTATTGCCGCCAGGATAATCTGCTCCATCACTTTCCCTGGCACTGAGGTCAGGCTGACCGGCCTGTAGTTTCCAGGTTCCTCCATCCGACCCTTTTTGTGGATGGGGACCACGTTGGCCAGTTTCCAGTCATCTGGGACCTCACCTGTGAGCCAGGACTGGAGGAAAATGATGGAGAGTGGCCTAGCTAGCACATCTGCCAACTCTCTCAGCACCCTAGGATGGATCCCATCCGGTCCCATGGACTTGTGAATATCCAAGTGGCTCAGCAGGTCCCGAACTAACTCCTCATGGATTTCCGGGGCATTACACTGCTCGCCGACCCCATCGCCCAGCTCCGGAGGCCACTCCTCCTGAACTCCTGCCTTGCTGTTAAAAATTGAGGCAAAGAATGTGTTCAGGACCTCAGCTTTCTCCTCATCTTCAGTCACCGTGTTCCCCTCCAGGTCCACTAGGGAGTGCAGGTTCTTCCTGCCCCTCTTCTTATTGTTAATATATTTATAAAAATGCTTTTTATTGTCTTTGACAGAGGTGGCCAGCTTCAGTTCCAGCTGGGCCTTAGCCTCCTAATTTTATTCCTACATAATCTAACAGCTTCCTTGAACATACCTCGAGAAGCCTTCCCCTCCTTCCAAAGGTGATACAGCCTCCTCTTCCCCTTAAATCCTCCAGGAGCTGCTTGCTCATCCAGGCTGGTCGCCTTCCCCGCCGGCTTGCCTTCCGGCACGTAGGAACCGCCAATTCCTGTGCCTTCAAGAGCTCCTGTTTGAAGTAGGTCCAACCCTCCTGAACCCCTTGGTTCATGAGGGCTGGTACCAGGGGACTTTACAAACAAGTTTCTTAAATAGGCTGAAGTTCGCCCTTCGGAAGTCCAAGGTGAAGGTTCTGTTGGTGGTCCTCCTATCTCCCTGCATATTGAAAACTTCACTATCTCGTGGTCACTGCACCCTAGGCAGCCTCCCACGATCACGTCTCCCACCAGCCCTTCCCTATTGGAGAACAGCAGGTCAAGCAGAGCCTGTCCCTGGTAGGCTCGCTTAACAGCTGTGTCAGGAAGCAGTCCTGCATTCGCTCCAGGAATCTTCTGGACTGCCTCCTCCCTGCTGAATTAAGTTCCCAGCAGATATCTGGGAGGTTGAAGTCACCAACAAGGACAAGATCTGAGGATCTTGAGACAGCCTCAGTTGCTTGTAGAACAACTCATCAGCCGCCTCATCCTGGTTGGGTGGTCTGTAACAGATTCCAATCAGGATGTCAGACTTGTTAGGTTGTCCTCTGATTTTGACCCACAGGCTCTCAACTCCCTCATCTTCCACCTCAAGTTGTGTGGCAGAGAGTGACTCTCCAATATACAGTGCCACCCCTCCTTCTCTTCTCCCTCGCCTGTCTCCTAAAGAGCCTGTAACCCCCCATTGTAGCACTCCAATCGTGGGTGCTGTCCCACCAAGTTTCTGAGATGGCGACTACATCATAGTCGCCCTGATGGATTAGGACCTCCAACTCCTCTTGCTTGTTGCCCAGGCTGCGTGCATTGGTGTACATGCATCGCAGCTGGGTTCCTGACTTCTCAACTGACCCTACCTTGCGCCCTACTCTTACCTCTGCAGAGGGACGGATTGCCTCACCCACCCCCTTCAGACCTAGTTTAAAGCCCTCCTAATGAGCCCTGCCAACTCCAGTGCCAGGACTCTCTTACCCCTTCTAGACAGATGCACCCCATCAGGACCCAGCAGGTCAGGTGCAGTGAAAGTTGCCCCATGGTCATAGAACCCAAAGTTCTATCTGCTGGAGGGTAGAGAGGCTCTGCAGAGGGACCTGGACAGGCTGGACAGATGGGCAGAATCCAACGGCATGAGATTGAACACATCCAAGTGCTGGGTTCTGCACATTGGCCACAACAACCCCAGGCAGTGCTACAGGCTGGGGTGAGAGTGGCTGAGAGCAGCCAGGCAGAGAGGGACCTGGGGGTACTGGTCAATGGTAGGCTGAACATGAGCCTGCAGTGTGCCCAGGCAGCCAAGAGGGCCAGTGGCATCCTGGCCTGCATCAGGAAGAGTGTGGCCAGCAGGAGCAGGGAGGTCATTCTGCCCCTGTATACTGCACTGGTTAGGCCACACTTCGAGTCCTGTGTCCAGTTCTGGGCTCCTCTGTTTAGGAAGGAGGTTGACTTGCTGGAACGAGTCCAGAGAAGAGCAACAAAGTTGGGGAGGGGTTTGGAACACAGCCCTGTGAGGAGAGGCTGAGGGAGCTGGGGTTGCTCAGCCTGGAGAAGAGGAGACTCAGGCGTGACCTTCTTGCTCTCTCCAACTCCCTGAAGGGAGGTTGTAGACAGGCGGATGATGGTCTCTTCTCCCAGGCAGCCAGTACCAGAACAAGAGGACACAGCCTCAGGCTGTGCCAGGGGAGGTTTCAGGTTGGATGTTAGGAAGAAGTTCTATACAGAAAGAGTTATTGCCCATTGGAATGGGCTGCCTGGGGAGCTGGTGGAGTTGCTGTCATTGAAGGTGTTCAGAAGGAGACTTGATGGGGTTCTTGGTGCCATGGGTTAGCTGTTTGGGTGGGTTGGATTGGTTAATGGGTTGGATGCGATGATCTTGAAGGTCTCTTCCAACCTGGTTTGGTTTATTCTAATAAAGGTTTATTCTATCCAATCTCCTCTTGAACACTTCCAGTGATGGTGACTCCACCACCTCCCTGGGCAGCACATTCCAATGGCCAATCTCTCTTGCTGGGAAGAACTTCTTCCTAACATCCAGCCTAAACCTTCCCTGGTGCAGCTTGAGACTGTGTCCTCTTGTTCTGTTTTTCAGACCTGGTTTTGTGGCTTCTCAAGATCTGCTTGCCTTCCAGCCCTCCTTTTCAAACTGAAATCCCACACAAGTTGCTGTCACTCACAGACTTTTTAAGTGCACCTAAATTTGGGGTTGAAACAGTGAATGCTATAAGGTCAGCCTTGTGAAGGACATTCCCTAATATACGTTATCCATCCCCCTACAAGCTATTAACAGGTTTCCTGGGCAAGGTTTTGCAGCAGATCATATTTTCCCAGTTGGTTTATGAATGTCATGTGAATCTGACATCTATTACTTCCCCAGCTCTTGTTATCCTGTCAGAGAAACTGAATTATATTGACGTGAGTTATTCTGGGCCAGTGCCTGTTGCTTGTGTTTTGTCTTTAGGTGAATACAAATTGATTGTTTCATAATTTGCTTCAGTTATCTTTCCATCACAGAAAAGCTGACTCTTCTGGAGCTCCCTGTGTGCCTTTTATCCTCCCAGGTCTGCTGGCTGTCTATCTAGAGCTTAATTTCCTCAACCCACCCTTCAGTTCTCCTGTGCTCCTAAATGGAAGGGCCAAAATTGCTTTGACTGACTGTAAGCACTTGGAGGGGGATGCTTGTCAAGTCTTAATGGCTTGAATATATTGACCTTGTTTAGCTGATGGCTCCATTCTCTGACTGGTGTTCCTATTTCCTAATAATAACAACAATAATAATAGAATCACAGAATCAACCAGGTTGGAAAAGTCCTCAGAGATCATCAAGTCCAACCTATTACCTATCACCTAACACCTCCTGACTACAAATCCATGGCTCCAAGTGCCACATCCAAGCCTTTTATGAAGACCTCCAGGAATGGTGACTCCACCACCTCCCTGGGCAGCCTTTTCCAATGCCTGACCACTCTGCGAGGAAACAAATATTCCTCATATCCAATAACTTAAGTTGGAAAAGACCTTTAGGATCAGCAAAGGGCTATGAGGATGATGAAGGGACTGGAGCACTGCCCTATGAGGAGAGGCTGAGAGCCCTGGGGCTGTTCAGTCTGGAGAAGAGAAGACTGAGAGGGGATTTAATCAATGTTTATCACTATCTGAGGGCTGGGGTTCAGGAGGGAGGGGACAGAGTCTTCTCACTTGCTCCCTGGGATAGGACAAGGAGCAATGGATGTAAGCCACAGCACAGGAGGTTCCACATCAACACAAAAGGGAACTTCTTTACTGTGAGGCTCAGAGCCCCAGAAAGGCTTCCCAGACAGTTTGTGGAGTCTCCTCCTCTGGAAACCTTCAAGGCCCATCTGGATGTGCTCCTCTGTGACCTGATCTGGATTCTGTGGTCCTGCTCTGGCAGGGGGATTGGACTTGATGATCTCCTTAGGTCCCTTCCAACCACTGACACCCTGTGATACTGTGATAGCAGCCTTCTAGTACGTGAAAGGGGCCTGAAGCAAAGCTGGGGTAGGACTTTTTACAAAGACAGAACGAGGAGGAATGACTTTGATCTGGAAGAGAGGAGATTTAGATGGGAGATTAGAAAGAAATTCTTTCCAGTGAGGGTGGGGAGACATTGGACCAGGGTGCCCAGGGAGGTCATGGATGCCTTCTCCTGGAGGTGTTGAAGGGAAGGTTGGATGAGGCTTTGAGTCAACCTGGTCTGGTGGGAGGTGTCCCTGCCCATGGCTGGGCGATTGGAACTGGATGTCTTTTAAAGTCCCTTCCAACTGAAAGCATTTTGTGAACCTGTGAATTACATTATCATAGCCCACCCCTTAACTGGGAGGAAAGAGAGGAATCAATGTGCCAGCATTTTACCAAACCCTACAATTCCCTTGTAGAACAAACACTGACACTTGTAAGTTGCCTTAGTTTGGTACTTTAGAATAGAATAGAATAGAATAGAATAGAATAGAATAGAATAGACCAGACCAGGTTGGAATAGACCTTTGAGATCATAAAGTCCAACCTATCACCCAACACCATCTCATCAACTAAACCATGGCACCAAGCACCCCATCCAGTCTCTTCCTAAACACCTCCAGGGATGGTGACTCCACCAATAGAATACAGAATACAGAAACAAGTTGGAAAAGACCTTTGAGATCATCAAGTCCAACCTCTCACCCAACACCATCTAATCAAGTAGACCATGGCACCAAGTGCCTCATCCAGTCACCTTTAAAACACTTCGAGTGATGGTGACTCCACCACTCCCTGGGCAGCACATTCCAATGGCCAAGCTCTCTTTCTGGGAAGAACTTCTTCCTAACCTCCAGCCTAAACCTCCCCTGGCACAGCTTGAGACTGAGTCCTCTTGTTCTGATGCTGGTTACCTGGGAGAAGAGACCAACCTCTGCCTGTCTACAGCCTCTCTTCAGGTAGTTGTAGAGAGCAAGAAGGTCTCCACTGAGTCTCCTCTTCTCCAGGCTAAAGGTTTTGAAGCAAATGATCTCCAGAGGTCTCTTCCAACCCCTAGCATTCTGTGATTTATATCCCTGCTGTCACACTGCCATGAATAAGCAGATATAATTTAATTAAGATTTAATTAAGCTGCTGTGGTGGTTGTTTGGTTGCTTTTAGTTTGTTTTGCTCAGTTGTCGTTTTGGGTTTTGTTCATTTCAGTTTTTGTCTGGGCTTGGCTTTGGGGAGGCCTTGTTTGCATGGGGATTGGTTTGTTTGGGTTTGGGGGGGTGGGGGGTTGCTGTGGTTTTGTTGTTGTTTTGCTAGTTTGATTGTTGGTTTGGGGCTTTTTTTTCTCTCCCCAAAGAGCAACATTTGGCTTTATTTCATAGTTTCATAGTTTCATTCAGGGTTGGAAGGGACCACAAGGATCATCTAGTTCCAACCCCCCTGCCATGGGCAGGGACACCCCACACTACATCAGCCTGGCCAGAGCCTCATCCAGCCTGCTCTTAAACACCCCCAGGGACGGGGCCTCGACCACCTCCCTGGACAACACATTCCAGGGTCTCACCACTCTCATGGTGAAGAACCTCCTCCTCACATCTAGCCTGAATCTCCCGACCTCCAGCTTCATTCCATTCCCTTGCTGACGACACCAAGCTGTGTGGTGCAGCAGACACGCTGGAGGGAAGGGAGGCCATCCAGAGGGACCTGGACAGGCTGGAGAGGTGGGCACAAGCCAACCTCATGAAGTTCAAGAAGAGCAAGTGCAGGGTCCTGCATCTGGGTGGAGGCAATCCCAGGCACAAATGCAGGCTGGGCAGGGACTGGCTGGAAAGTAGCCCTGAGGAGAGAGACTTGGGGGTGCTGGGGGAGGAGAAGCTCAACAGAAGCTCTCAGTGTGCACTTGCAGCCCAGAAAGCCAATCAGATCCTGGGCTGCATCAGGAGAAGTGTAGCTAGCAGGTCGAGGGAGGTGATCCTCCCCCTCTACTCAGCCCTGGTGAGACCCCACCTGGAGTACTGCATCCAGTTCTGGAGCCCCTATTGCAAGAGGGATGTGGAGGTGCTGGAATGTGTCCAGAGAAGGGCCACGAGGATGAGCAGAGGGCTGGAGCTGCTCTGCTGTGAGGGCAGACTGAAGGAGTTGGGGCTGTTCAGTCTGCAGAAGAGAAGGCTCCCAGGTGACTTCATTGTGGCCTTCCAGGATCTGAAGGGGGCTACAGGAAGGCTGGGGAGGGACTGCTCAGGATCTCAGGCAGTGATAGGACTAGGGGGAATGGAATGAAGCTGGAGGTGGGGAGATTCAGGCTGGAGGGGAGGAGGAAGTTGTTCCCCATGAGAGTGGTGAAGCCCTGGAATGGGTTGTGCAGGGAGGTGGTTGGGGCCCTGTCCCTGGAGGTGTTTAAGCCCAGGCTGGATGAAGCTCTGTCCAGCCTGATCTAGTGTGAGGTGTCCCTGCCCATGGCAGGGGGGTTGGAACTAGATGATCCTTGTGGTCTCTTCCAACCCTGAATGATACTGTGATACTATGATTTCTCACCACTTTGCCTGCACACAGCTACCAGTCCCAACGTGCCTCAGCTGCCCTTCTGAGGCTCACAGGGCCGGCACGCTTGGCTGTTTTTCAAGAGAACCACAAGTGTTGGGGGAACTGAAAGAGCCAGGGAGGGAGGGGCAGACACTAAAGGGGACAGCATCAGGATGAGACAGTTTGCTTTTCTCTCTGTGTGACATTCATTTGGCAAATCAGCTTCTACAGTGACAGGACTGCTTTTACAGACCAGGGATGCAATAGCTACATTACAGATGAACTGCTTCAACTGCCAGCTGTGCCAAGCTCACTGGGATGGCCCTGGTAGTCTTCCTGCAGTGCTATCAACTGAGAGATTTCTTTGTGCACAAGGCTGCACTGTTGTGAGTTTCACACAGTTAGGAGAGGGAAATCTGCCTCTTTGCTCAGCTCTGCTGAGATTGCACCTCCAATCCTACCTCCAGTTCTGGTGTCCCCAGAAGAGGAAAGACTCAGAGCTGCTGGAGTGAGGCCAGAGGGGGACACAAAGATGCCAAGGGCTGGAACAGCCCTGCTGTGAGCACATGCTGAGGGAGCTGGGGGTGTTCAGCCTGCAGAAGCCTCCAGGGGAACTTCAGAGCTACTTTCCAGTACCTGAAGGGATCCTGCAGGAAGGCTGCAGAGGGAATTCTCATGAGGGTGGCCAGAGACAGGCCAAGGGGGAATGGTTTGAAGCTGAGGCAGAGCAGGGTTAGACTGGAGCTGAGAAGAAAGTTCTTCAGTCTGAGGGTGGTGAGAGTCTGGCACAGGCTGCCCAGGGAGGCTGTGGCTGCCTCCTCTCTGGGGGTGTTGAAGGCCAGGTTGGATGAGGCCTTGAGCAGCCTGTGCTGGTGGGAGGTGCCCCTGGGCATGGTGGGGAGGTTGGAGCAGATGGTCTGTGAGGTCCCTTCCAACCTGAGCCATTCTGTGATTCTGTGAATAGAAAGCCAGAGAGAGCCTCTGTTTGAAAGCCTGAGCTTTCTTCTTTCTTAAGTTTTTATTTATTTTTTCCTTAATTTTTATTTTTTCTTTCATTTTGAATTTGTCCTTTCTTTCCCCTTCATTTTTATTTTCCTTATTATTATTTTTTTCCTTCACTTTAAAATTTTTCCTTCCTTTTAATTTTCCCCCTTTATTATTTTCCCTTCATTTTTTATTTTTACCTTCACTTTTATTTTTCCTTAATTTATTTATTTAGTCCTTCATTTTTTCCCCTTCAGCTTTAATTTTCCTTTAATTTTTATTTTTTCCTTCAGTTTTCATTTTTTCCTTCATTTTTATTTTTCCTTAATTTTTCTCCCTTCATTATCTTTTTTTTTCCCCTCCATTTTCAATTCCCTCCCTAATTTTTATTTTTTTCTCCACTTTCCCCTTTCATTTTTATTTTCCTTCATTTTTAATTTTACTTCCCTTCATTTACTTTCCCTTCATTTTCCCTTTAACTTTTAATTTTCCCCTTTTTTATTTTTTTTCATCCATTTTAATTTTTTCCTTCTTGTTCAATTTTTCCCTTACTTTTTCCCTTCATTTGTAATTTTTCCTTCATTTTTATTTTTTCCTTCATTTTAGTTTTTTCCTTAACTTTTTATTTTTTCTCCCTTCATTTTCAATTCTTTCCCCTTCATTTTCCCCTTATTTTTTAATTTTCCTTAATTATGTTTTTTCTTCGTTTTTAACTTTTCCTTAATTTTTATTTTTTCTTAATTTTTATTTTTTCCTTATTTTTCATTTTTTTCCTTCATTTTCACATTTTTCCTTCGTTATTTTTCCTTAATTTTCAAATTTTCCCCTTCATTTTTATTGTTTCCTTAATTTTTAATTTTTTCCTTCATTTTCCCTTTAATTTTTAATTTTTCCTTTGTTTTTTCCTTCAATTTCTTCCTTCATTTTCATTTTTTTCCCTTACTTTTCCCTCTTCATTTTCAATTTTTCCCTTCATTTTAATTTTTTCCTTCATTTTCAATTCTTTCCCCTTCATTTTTATTTTTCCCTTCATTTTACTTATTTTTCTTTCATTTTTAATTTTCCTCTTCATTTTCAATCCTTTCCCCTTCATTTTTCCCCTTAATTTTAATTTTTCCTTCATTTTTAATTTTTCCCCTTCACTTTTTTTTTTTCTTCATTAATTTTTTTTGTTTCTTTCATTTTTAATTTTCTTCCCTTCATTTTTAATTTGTTAGGGTTTTTTTCCCCCCCACTTTTGCTTAAAACAAACTTCCATGTCCCTTATCAAGTGAACATCCTGCAGCACTGTCTTCTGGCACTGATGAGAGACACACTTGGTTGGTCAGCCCCCTGCCTAATATCTCATCCTGGGGGACGTGGTGATTGCTGCTTTGAGTATCCATCAGATGATCTTTCCTTGATCAGGATAATTTTGTTTGCAAATCCTGCTCAGCCAAGGCACAGAAAATGCAGTTTTAGTCCTAAACAACATTTCTTTGGTCCAGGGACTTGGCTAACACCGCTGCATGAGGTGCCAGGCAGACGGTGCCCTGGGAAGCACAGGCCACCCAACGTGCTGCAGAAGAGACACTTTCTTCTTGTAGAGGCAGGAGCAAATCTGTCTGAATGGGATCACCTACCTGAAAGGTTGAGGGCTCAGGCTAGAGTTGATTCTGTTCCTGCTCACACAGACAAAAAAAGCTTCTGGAAATAGTACTGAACACAGATGGTATTCACACTTACAGAAACAACTAGGGGAGACCTTCTTCCTCTCTACAACTACCTGAAGGGAGGTTGTAGCCAGGTGGGCGTTAGGCTCTTCTCCCAGGCAATCAGCACCAGAACAAGAGGACACAGTCTCAAGGTGTGCCAGGGGAGGTTTAGGCTCGAGGTGAGGAGAAAGTTCTTCACAGAGAGAGTTGTTAGCTATTGGAATGTACTGCCCATCTCTGGAGGTGTTCAAGAGGGGATTGGAGGTGGTGCTTGGTGCCATGGTTTAGTAGTCATGAGGTCTTGGGTGACAGGTTGGACTTGACGATCTTTGAGGTCTTTTCCAACCTTATTGATTTTATGATTCTATGATCTATTACTCTATGGTAATGAATTACAGAAACATAGAATAATTTCATTTGGAAATGACCTTTAAGCTCACCCAGCCCAACCATTCTCTAACCCTACCAAGGCTGGTGCTAAGCCATGGCACTCAGCCCCACATCTCTACATCTTTAAATTTATTGAGTCCAACTGTTCTCCAGCTCTACCAAGATTGAGGCTAAACTGTGGCCCTCAGCACGACATCTCTGCAGCTTTGAAACTCCCCCAGGGATGGGGATGCAATCACCTCCCTGGGAAGCCTGTTCTCATCTTTGTCTTTTAGTCTTTCAGTCAAAAGTTTCTTCTCATATCCAACCTAAACCTCCCCTGGTGCAACTTGTGGCCATTTCCTTCTGTCCTGTCACTTGTTACTAGGAAGAAGAGACCAAGCCACACTGAATTCCAACCTCTTTTCAGGGAGCTGTGGAGAGAAATGAAGTCTCCCCTCAGCCTCCTTTTCTTCAAACTAAGCCAATCCAGTTCCCTACTGCTCCTCACCAGTCCTGTTCTCCAAACCCTACACCAGGCTGATTGTCCTTCTCTGGGCACACTCTAGCACCTCAACATCATTCTTGGTCTGAGGGCTCCAAAACTGAACCCAGGACTCAAGGTGTGGCCTCACCAGTGATGAGTTCCAGGGGGACAATTACTTCTCTGATCCTTCTGGTCAGACTATTCCTGATCCGGGCCATTTGGCTCTGTGTGCCTGTGCCTGTGTGTGCCTTGTACTGACCACTTAAATGCTTTTTAATTAGACAGGAAAAAAACCTAGTGATTAATGAGCACTCTGTTACTGTTACATGGTTTGAAAGTTTAACTAAAAATGTCTTGCCTTACAGAAGTCAGAAATCACAGGATCATAGGAACACAGAATCATAGAATCAGAGAATCACAGAATCATGGAATCAGAATCACAGAATTACAGAATCAGAATCACAGAATCACAGAATCTCAGAATCAGAATCACAGAATCAGAAACACATAATCATAGAATCACAGAATCATAATCACAGAATCAGAGAATCAGAGAATCAGAATCAGAATCACAGAATTATAGAATCACAGAATCAGATTCACAGAATCACAGAATCACAGAATCAGAGAATCACAGAATCATTGAATCATAGAATCATAGAATCACAGAATCAGAATCAGAGAATCACAGAATCACAGAATCACAGAATCAGAATCACAGAATTATAGAATCACAGAATCAGATTCACAGAATCATAGAATCATAGAATCAGAAAATCACAGAATCAGAGAATCAGAGAATCACAGAATCAGAATCACAGAATCATTGAATCATAGAGTCACAGGATGCCAGGTTGGAGGGGACCTCAAGGATCATCTGGTCCATCCTTTCTAGGTGACAGTGGAGTTGAAATGAGATGAATTTACCCTAAACCCAGAAAGCTCCCCAGACTTTCCCAGAACAAAATTCTCCCTCTGGGCCACATGAGCACTTCCTCTGAATTTGTTCTGAAGTACTTTTAGGGAGAAAAGATGGCAATGTGCTGTTTGGAGTAGAACTCTGTCTCCCTTCCACTGACAGGGGAAGAAATGCTTCAGCAGGGCATTTTATTTTGTTCATTAAATGATTAATAGAGCGAACCCCAGCCCCTTCTAACTGTGACTAGACACAAAATGACAGCTTCCCACAAGATGCAACACTTCAGCAGATGGCATGGGGGAAAAACAAAAAAAGAGAGTGGAATTTCCAAGTGGTTTAAGAGACTGTGCAGACAAAACTGTAATTTAATGTGGAACTCAAACAGCAACAAAAAATATTGTTTATCTACTTCAGGAAAATGATCTCTCTCTTTCAGAAAGTATTTCTTCACCACTTCAGTAGGTCAAGGTTAGGATAATCCTGAAGTGTGAAAAAAAAAGGAAATAAGAGCTGATTAAAAAATAATAAAGTGAAGTAACCCAACCCAAAAATCCCCTCAGCAAAAGCTTGTCTGTACTGTTTGTTGTCTTGATCCATGGCAAAATCACTGGGATTGAGCCAGTCTGCAGGGGAGACTCCCTCCCCAGTTCAAGAGGGGCAGGGATCTGCTGGAGAGGGTCCAGAGCAGGGCTATGAGGATGATGAGGGGACTGGAGCACTGCCTGGTGAGGAGAGGATGAGGGACCTGGGGCTGTTTAGTCTGGAGAAGAGAAGACTGAGAGGGGATTTAATCAATGTTTATAAACATTGATTGAGTGGGTCAGGAGGGAAGGGTCAGGCTCTGCTCACTTGCACCCTGGGATAGGACAAGGAGCAGTGGATGTAAGCTGCAGCACAGGAGATTCCACCTCAACACTCTCACTTCTTCATTGTGAGTGTGACACAGCCCTGGAGCAGGCTGCCCAGAGAGGTTGTGGAGTCTCCTTTTCTGGAGACTTTCCAGCCCCATCTGGATGTGTTCCTGTGTGACCTGAGCTAGATTGTATGGTCCTGCTCTGGCAGGAGGGTTGGACTAGATGATGTCCTGAGGTCACTTCCAACCCCTGACATCCTGTGAGCCTGTGAGACCACAATGAATGTTGAACTTGACACAATAGAGGGACAGGACCTGAAGAAGCTTGAGAACTGTGCCTGTGTGAGCCCCATGAGGTTCCTAAGGCCAAATGCAAGGTTCTACAACTGGGTCAGGGCAATCCCTGGTATCAATCAGGTCATAGTATGATGTGATTAGGAATTATCCTGTAGAGAAGGACTTGAGGGTATTGGTGGATGATAAGATGGGCATGAGCCATGACTCTGGGCTCACAGCTGTCTCCTGGGATGCATCAGTGGCCATTCAGTACTTCAAGGGGTCTGTCAGAAAGATGGGGACAATCTTTTTAGCAGGACCTGTAGTGATAAGACAAGGGAGGACATTTTGAAGATAAGGCAGGGCAGGTTTGTACTTGATTCATAGATTCTCAGATTGATTTGGGTTGGAAGAGATCTTAGAGATCATCTAGTTCCAACTCCCCTGCCATGGGCAAGGACAACTACACTAGACCAGGCTGCTCATGACCACATCCAACCTGGCCTTTGGTGCTCCTCAGGTCAGGATTGTTTCTGGGTGCTCCTCATTGGAGGTTCCTAGTGGCAGGTCAATAAAACTGTGGTCAGGTTCTTGTCTAACTCTCCTTCTCTTTTCCCAGGGATGTGTTTGAATGAGCTCATTATAAACCCTCACCAGAGGCACATGGATGCCTTCTACTGGGTGATTGACTGGGAGGGGATTATTTCTGCCTCCAGACTCGCTGGACTGTTGGAGAAAGACTTCTTCCCAGAGTGACTGCAGGTGAGAAGCAATGGGGGCTGAGGGGATGGAATGGGATTGATTCACTGTGGTGTGGTGATGCCTGCCCAGGAATGGCTGAAATGGTTGAAGTCAGGAGACCAAAGAGACAAAATAGATCTAAGGAAGACATTTGCTTTTACAATGAGGGTGGTGAAACACTGGCTCAGAGAGTTGGTAGAAGCCACATCCCTAGAAGCATTCCAGGTTAGGTTGGAACAACCTGATCTAGTTAAAGATGTGGATAGATTCACATTGGATATTAGGAAGAAGTTGTTCCCCATGAGGGTGGTGAGAGACTGGCACAGGTTTCCCAGGGAGGTGGTGGAAGCTTCATCCCTAGATGTTTTGAAGGCCAGTCTGGTTATGGCTGTGAGCAACCTGCTGTAGTGTGAGGTGTCCCTGGACATGGCAGGGGGGTTGGAACTGGGTGATGCTTGAGGTCCCTTCCTACCCTGACAGTTCTGTGATTCTATGTCCCTGCTCACTGCTAGAAGGTTGGACTAAGAAGTCCTTGGAGATTTCAAAGTCTACACTGGCTAAAGCTAAGATATTCTCTGATATCCCCACCTGCCTTTTTTCCTCTGTAAGAACTTTCTGAAGAGCAACATTTGCCTCTTTACCCCACCTCGAAATACCACACACCCCCCAAGCAAGCAAATGAAGTGAAATGAACATTTTTTCTATCTCATGGCTTCATTTGGCTTTCATATTAATGCTGTGACTGCATTGCAGGGGTACAGATATGCTCTGAAAGCACATCTAAGCCAGTGGAAAGATGCTTGCTGATTGCAATGACCTTTGCAAGAGACATTGAGTGAACTCATCAGTTGTAACTTCACAAAGAGATTATACAGGGGAAGGGGAGGGGAGGGGGGAAAGCAAACCAACCCAAACAACTCACACCCAAATCAGAGAAGTTAAAATGTCTTCTTTTTTGTTTCCCTTGCTCAGCTCCTTCCTTTATTAGCAATACTGATTAAAATTAAAATAAAAATAGACTAATGTGGTGCATTTTAACCCTCAGTAATTGTTTGAAAGGCAGATGCTTCAAGTAGATAACAAGCACTGAGACCAGGGAAGAACAAATGTTTTCTTCCACATACAAGGTAGAAATTGTCGCAATATTCCTGTAAAAGGAAAAAAAATATTGTAGTGAGCCCTTTATTAATGGGAAGCTTTTGATCATAAGCAACAAAGCTGGCCAAGCAAATTGGGAACCAGGATCCTGGGAACTGATGAGTTGTACCCTTGGGGGTGCTCAGAGAACATGCAGGCATGGCACTTCAGTGGTTTAGTGGGCATGGTGGTGTTGGGTTGATGGTTGCACTCAATGGCCACAGGCTCACAGGATGTCAGGTGTTGGAAGGGACCCAAAGAGATCATCAAGACCAAGCCCCCTCCCAGAGCAGGACCAGAGCATCCAGCACAGGTCACACAGCAACACATCCAGATGGGGCTGGAAAGGCTCCAGAGAAGGAGACTCCACAACCCCTCTGGGCAGCCTGCACCAGGGCTCTGTGAGCCTCAGAGTGAAGAAGTTCCTCCCTGTGTTGAGGTGGAAACTCCTGTGCTGCAGTTTCTATCCATTGCCCCTTAGCCTAACCCAGGGATCAAGAGAGCAGAGCCTGTCCTCTCCCTTCTGGACCCCATCCTCTCCCTTCTGGACCCCAGCCCTCAGATATTGATAAACATTGATTAAATCCCTTCTCAGTCTTCTCTTCTCCAGACTGAGCAGCCCCAGGGCTTTCAGCCTCTCCTCATAGGGCAGTGATGCAGTCCCTCCATCATCCTCATAGCCCTTTGCTGATCTTAAAGGTCTTTTCCAACCTTAATGATTGTCTATATATTTTTATATCAATATATATACTTTATATCTAGATATTAGATATATATCTTTATATCTATATGTAAAATATATAGATATATATAAAAAGAATATATATATTTATGTAACTCTCTTTCTATATATGTTTATATCTCTCTATATATGTTTTTAGATTAATTAATGGGAAAGTGGTCTTTGGGGCCTATGTAGGGATAATCAACCATCCCAAAAGGAAAGATCTCTTCCAGTGCAGCTGCTGGGTTGTGGTGTTTCTTTTCTTCCCACCCCATTATTTTTCCCTGCAGTAGCTCATGAAGTAATTACTAATGACCAGAAAGTAATTTCAGTTGAGGCACTAACCTCTTGGGCTTCCACAGCATCCTCTGATGTTTGTATAAGAGGTTATTCCATCCCAGGGAGAGGATAAGGTGGCTTTCCAGTGTATTAGGCAGAATAAGCAAGGCTCATGTACCTTGCACTAGACAACTAGACACAGCCAGGAAAGCCATTCAGATGTGCCACCTCAGAAATGTCCTCTCTCTTCACAACTTGGCTTGGAGAAGAGTGCCTGGAAAACTGCCCAGTAGAGAAAGCCTTGGAGGGGTTCATAGTTTCATAGTTTCATTCAGGGTTGGAAGGGACCACAAGGATCATCTAGTTCCAACCCCCCTGCCATGGGCAGGGACACCCCACACTACATCAGGCTGGACAGAGCCTCAACCAGCCTGCTCTTAAACACCCCCAGGGACGGGGCCTCGACCACCTCCCTGGACAACCCATTCCAGGGTCTCACCACTCTCATGGGGAAGAACCTCCTCCTCACATCTAGCCTGAATCTCCCCACCTCCAGCTTCATTCCATTCCCCCTAGTCCTATCACTACCTGAGATCCTGAGAAGTCCTTCCCCAGCCTTCCTGTAGGCCCCCTTCAGATCCTGGAAGGCCACAATTAGGTCACCTCGGAGCCTTCTCTTCTGCAGACTAAACAGCCCCAGCTCCTTCAGTCTGCCCTCATAGGAGAGGTGCTCCAGCCCTCTGATCATCCTCCCATCCTCCTGGCCCTTCTCTGGACACCTTCCAGCACCTCCACATCCCTCTTGTGACAGGGGCTCCAGAACTGGACACAGTACTCCAGGTGGGGTCTCCCCAGGGCTGAGCAGAGGGGGAGGATCACCTCCCTCGACCTGCTAGCCACACTTCTCCTGATGCAGCCCAGGATCTGATTGGCTTTGCGGGCTGCAAGTGCACACTGAGAGCTCATGTTGAGCTTTTTGTCCACCAGCACCCCCAAGTCTCTCTCCTCAGGGCTACTTTCCAGCCAGTCACTGCCCAGCCTGAATTTGTGCCTGGGATTGCCTCAACCCAGATGCAGGACCCTGCACTTGCTCTTATAGACACACAGCTGAATAGGAGCCATAGTGTGCTCAGGTGGCCAAGAAGGCCAAGAGCATCCAAGCCTGGATCAGGGATAGTGTGACCAGCAGGACCAGGGAAGTGATTGTCCTGTGCTCAGCACTGGTGAGGTCATACCTTGAATACAGCCTCAAACAGCCACAGGAGCCCTCGCTGCAAGAACACTCTTCCAACCTGGTCTATTCTATTCTATTCTATTCTATTCTATTCTATTCTATTCTATTCTATTCTATTCTATTCTATTCTATTCTATTCTATTCTATTCTATTCTATCCTATCCTATCCTATCCTATTCTATTCTATTCTATTCTATTCTATTCTATTCTATAAAAACATCAAGGAGCTAGAGTGTGCCCAGAGAAGGGCAACAAAGCTGGGGAAGGGTCTGGAGATTGGGGCTGGGGAGGAGCAGCTGAGGGAGAGCTGGGGGTGTTTAGTTTGGAGAAAAAGAGGTTGATAGAACACCTGGCTGTTCACAGCTCCCTGGAAGAGTTTGGAGCCAGGTGAGTGCTGGTCTCTTCTTCCTACTAACAAGTGATAGGAGGAGAGGGAATGGCCTCAGGTTGTGACAGGGGAGGTTTAGGCTGGATATGAGAAGAAATCTGTTTTCTGAAAGGGTTCTCCAAGCCTGGCATAGGCTGCCCAGGGAGATGGTTGAGTCCCCATCCCTGGAGGTGCTTGATAGAGGCAGAGATGTGGTGCTGAGGGCCATGGTTTAGCCCCAGCCTTGCTCAGAGTTAGAGAATAGGTTGAACTTGATGATCTTAAAGGTCTTTTTAACCTCAAACAATTCCATCATTCTGTAACTTTTCTACACAGAGCAGAGATCTCAAATTGGATTTTTCATGCCTCTTTTAAACAGAAAATGAAAATCAAAACCCTGAAAGAGTTCACACTGTTCCATTACTCTTTTTAATTTTATTGTATTTTTTTTAAAGGCAAATGTCAGTGAAATGGATATGGAAATGTTTATTCCACTCTGATGAGAAAAAGGCTTCTACTCACCTCTGAAAATGACAATCTGGCTTTGAAGGAGCATTAGCTTAAGCAGTTGTTCTGGTTTGCCTTCCATGCTCTTTTGCTCTCTTCCTATTCTACAGCCCATTTGTTTCTATAAAAGTCAATATTGTGGTGATTTATTTGATCTATTTATTTACTTACTGCTACCTTCACCACCTCCCAAATATATGCAGGGAATTTCCAAACAAAACCAGAACCCTGATATCACATTTCCATGGCAGCCAGATAAAAATGTGGATGATGGTCTCTTCTCCCAGGTAGCCAGTAGCAAAACAAGAGGACACAGCCTCAAGCTGTGCCAGGGGAGGTTTAGGTTGGATGTTAGGAAGAAGTTCTACACAGAGAGAGTGATTGCCCATTGGAATGTGCTGCCCAAGGAGGTGGTGGAGTCACCATTGCTGGAGGTTTTCAGAAGGAGACTTGATGGGGTGCTTGGTGCCATGGGTTAGTTGTTTAGGTGGGTTGGATTGGTTGATGGGTTGGACACGCTGATCTTGAAGGTCTCTTCCAACCTGGTTTATTCTATTCTATGTAAAATAATAGGTGGTAGGTGTTGGAAGGGACCTCCAGAGATAATCATTGAGTCCAACCTCCCTGCAAAGCAGGACCAATTAGAGAGGTCATACAAGCTTGAGGTGCCATGTCTACATGAGCTTTGAACACTTCTGGGGATGAATAGAATAGAATAGAATAGAATAGAATAGAATAGAATAGAATAGAATAGAATAGAATAGAATAGAATAGAATAGAATAGAATAGAATAGAATAGAATAGAATTAACCAGGTTGGAAAAGACCTCAAAGATCATCAAGTCCAACCTATCACCCAAAGCCATCTGATCAACTAAACCATGGCACCAAGTGCCTCACCCAGTCTCCACCTAATCACTTCCAGTGATGGTGACTCCACCACCTCCCTGGGCAGCACATTCCAATGGGCAATCTGTCTTTCTATGAAGACCTTCTTCCTAACCTCCAGCCTGAACCTCCCCTGGCACAGCTTGAGACTGTGTCTTCTTGTTCTGATGCTGATTCCCTGGGAGAAGAGACCAAGCCCCACCTGGCTACAACCTCCCTTCAGGGAGTTGCAGAGAGCAAGAAGGTCTCCCCTGAGCTTCCTCTTCTCCAGGCTAAGCAACCCCAGCTCCCTCAGCCTCTCCTCACAGGGCTGTGCTCCAGACCCCTCCCCAGCTTTGTTGCCCTTCTCTGGACATGTTTTCCTTTGGACTCTCTCTGGTAGCTCCCCATCCCTCTTGAACTGAGGAGCCCAGAACTGGACACAACATTCCAGATGTGCTCTAACCAGGCCTGAGAGACATAACTGTAGTGTTTTATTCCAGTAGAACAGAACATTTACAGAAGGGCTCAGGGGACTTCATACATCTGAATCTAAGTTGAGAAACAAAGGAGCCCACAGATCCAGTGCAAATTAGAGGTGTGATGAACAACTCATCAAAGTTAATTATATGACAATTAACTCTCATTGACTTCCACAGGATTCAGGCCAGCTCTGTTACTCCAGGTGTTTGACACTTGTAGAGCAGATGGAGCTTATTTCCTTTGGCTATTTCATTGCATTTTTACTTTGTTAGACTCCATTGTATTAGTAGGGCAGCTTGGCTTTTTCGGAGGTATTGGAGTGCTGAAGGATCAAGAGCAATCTACAGCCTCTTAGCAGCTTCTGTGACAAGTAGTTTGAATTGTTTGCTTTCCTGTAATGATGGCTTTCTACCCAACAAATAGGGTTTTTTTCATCCTAATAATGCCAGAAGTGGCATATTTTTCTTATCCTGAAGTCATTTGATATGCACATGAATGTATCTCCATGCAGATGTGTGATACATTGGTGTGCAATGTCCAGCTTCCAAGTGCACACACACATCTCCCATGTTAGGAGCAAATGCCTTTAAGAGAAAAAGAGATCATTTGTGGTTGAAATAAATCATACCATGCCACTTTGCTTCATGCACTTCATTGTTTTAGAGATTTTAGGCAATTTCAAATGGCTGTTCCTTTTTGTTCATCTCTTATTATTGGGAGTTTGGGCCAGATGATCTCCACAGGTTCCTGTGATTCTCTGATTGGAGATTCATAGAACAGTCTAGGTTGGAAGGCACCTTAAAGATCATCCAGTTCCACCTCCCCTGACATGGGCAGGGACACCTTCCACCAGCCCAGCCTGCTCAAGACCTCATCCAGCCTGGCCTTGAACACCTCCAGGGAGGGAGTTCCACCACCTCCCTGGGCAACCAGTTCCAGTGTCTCACCACCCTCACTGGGAAGGATTTCTACCTAAGATCCAGTCTAAATCTCTCCTCCTCAAGCTTAGATACAACAATGATTTCTTTCACTGTACAAAGGCTTATTCTATATTAGTATATCTTGTTATGTTATCTTGTGCATCAAAAGAAGTGTGTCCAGCATTTTGAGAGCAGTGATTCTGCCACTCTGCTCTGCTCTGGTGAGACCTCACCTGAAGTGCTGCGTACACCTATGACACCCTCAACACAAGAGGGACAAAGACCTTCTGGAGCAGGTCCAGAGGATGGCCATAAAGATGCTCAGAGGGCTGGAGCACCTCTCCTACAAGGACAGGCTGAGAGAATTGGGGCAGATCAGTATGGAGAAGAGAAGGCTCTGGGGAGACCTTGGAGCTACATTTCAATAACTGAAGGGGACCTACAGGAAGGCTGGGGAGGGACTGGTTAGATGGGCTTGGAGTGATAGGGTGAGGGGCAATGGTTTGACACTGGAGCAGAGGAGGTTTAGGTTGGGCTTCAGGAAGAAGTTCTTTACGAGGGTGGTGAAATACTGGGACAGGCTGTCCAGAGATGTGGTTGAGGCTCTGACCCTGGAAACATTCAATATCAGCCTTGATGTGTCCCTGGGCAGCCTGATGGAGTAGAAGTTGTCCCTGCTGACTATAGGGGGATTGGACAACATGATCATTGAGGGTCTCCTTCAACCCAATGCAATCTGTGAGCCTGTGAATGATGTTATAACCCAGGCATTTGCATGGCCATTAAACTCAACCAAATCTTTAGGATTTTGTTTGCTCTTTAGCAGTTTCTGTGTAAAATCTTCCTTTCCAAACCCTCACTACATGAGCTGAATGTGTACAAAAACACCCCTCAATCTTTACTTCAGCTCCCACTTTTAAAACCCAAAGCCTACATCATACAGATGATTCATGATAGCCTAAAGAAAGACTGCAGGCAGTCTAATAAAATTTGATTATCAGTTTAGGTCTTCCTCCAAAAGCAATCTTTAGTGTGTGCACCTTGCCTTAATGAGCTACCTCAAGAATTCCCCAGTGACTGAATAAAATCGATCTTTGTGCTGCTCTCCTTCTCCATCCATCCATCCTAAGTCCATCAAAACTCCAGATTTAAAGAAACAGTAAGCCTACATAGTGAGGTATTCATAGAATCACAGAATTGTTAGGGTAGGAAGGGACCTCAAGGAGCAGCCAGTTCCAATCCCTCTGCCATGGGCAGGGACACCTCACACTGCAGCAAGTTGCTCACAGCTACTTCCTGCCTGGCCTTAAACACCTCCAGGCAGGAGGCTTCCACCACCTCCCTGGGCAACCTGGGCCAGGCTCTCACCACCCTCATGGGGAACAACTTCTTCCTGACATCCAATCTGAATCTCTCCACTTCTAGTTTTGCTTCATTCCCCCCAGTCCTATCACTCCCTGACACCCTCAGAAGTCCCTCCCCAGCTTTCTTCTCCTCTTTCTAGCCCCCTTCAGGTGCTGGAAGGCCACTATTAGGTCTCCTTAGAGCTCTCTCTTCTGGGGGATGAACAGCCCCAACTCCCTCAGACTGTCCTCATGGGAAAGGTGTTATTCTTGTCAAAGAGTGAGCTTGTGTTGTGTTACAGCTTGTTCAGTGTAGCTGCTTCCAAGGCATCAGAGACTAGGAGATTCAGAAAACAGAGAGGGATTATAGAATTATAGGAAGTTTGAGACAGGTGGTGGTTGGACTCTTCTCCCTAATCAAAAGTGATAGAACAGTAGGGAAATGGTCTCAAATTGCACCAGGGGAGCTTTAGGTTGGATTATTAGGGGGGGAAAAAGTCTGTCCTGCAAGAGTAGTCAGGAATTGGAGCAGGCTGCCCAGGGAGGTGGTGGAGTCATCATCCCTGGAGGTGTTCAAAAACTGTGTTGACATGGCACTGTGGGACATGGCTCAATGGTCATGGTGGTGTTGGGTTGACAGCTGGCCTGGATGTGCTTAGTGGTCTTTTCCAACCTTCATGATCATCTGATTCTCTGATTAATATGCTGGCTCTCCACAGAGCTGCTTTGGTTGCAACACCTGGTTAAAACCTTTGGTTATGCCTGGGTAGACCATTAAATGGCAGCAAAATGATCATAATTCAGGGCTCTCAGACACTTGGAAAGCTCCTGAGAGTAAGGAAGTTGCATGCACAAAATAAAATGAAATGAAAAAAATAAATCAAAGGAATAAATAAAAGAGAAAAAAGAAATTAAATGAAAAAAAGGAAAAAATATTTTGAATAAAAAAATATTAAAATAAAAATAGAAAAAAAACCCTTAAAATTAAATAAATAATGGATAAAAAAAAATAATTAAAAATTAAAATTAAAAATTTAAAACTTAAAAGTTAAATAATAAAAAGTGGGAAAAATAAAAAGTGGAAAAAAATTAAAATGGAAAAAATTAAAAGTAAATGTTACAAAAATTTAAAAATAGAAAAAAATGGAAAGAAATTTTAAAAAATCAAAATTAAAAAATTAAAATAATGAAAAAAAGAAAAATGAAAAATAAAAAAAAATGAAAAATTAAAAATGAAAAATAGAAAAAAAGGAAAAATAGAAGTGAAAAAGTGGAAAATGAAAAAAATGAAAAAGAAAATTGAAAATATTAAAATTAATAATTAAAAAATGAAAAATGAAAAAGTTAAAAAAGTAAAAAAGAAAATTCAAAATGAAAAAAAAATGAAAAAAGGTAAATAATAAAAAATAAATAATAAAATAAATAAATGAAATGAAATTAAATAAATAAATACAAAGAGATAAAATTAATAAATGAAAGAAAATGGAAGAAAATGAAATAAAAGTGGATAAAAAAAAGGAAACTAAATTAAAAAAGGAAATTAAATCAAATTAAATAAATTTAAAAAAATCACATTGAATTTTTTTTTTCATAAATTAAATTAAATTAGGAAAAAAAAATATTCCCAATGCATAGATAAGAATAAAAATGATCTCTACAGGCCAAGGCTTACTAATGACCCTGCCTTTTATGGAGAGCTTGCTATCAGCTAGATAAATCATCTGCATTCCATGCTATCAGCCTTTCAAATGTAATTGATATCATCCATCCAGACCACACAGGCCTGGGCTTCAGGTAAGGAAAAACAAAATAAAGAGGGAAAAAAAAAAACAACAAGGAAAGACAGGAAAAAAGGGCAGAGCAGAGCTGTGTGGTCTGGTTTGTTAGCACTGTAAAGACAACTCGTTGCTAAGCCTAAGATAAGCCACTGCATTTACCTCCTATTTATAGCCCCCTTCAAGCACGCCTGGATTTCCTTGCTGCTTCCCAGGTTAGAGTCACAGAGGGATGCCACAGGAAGGTGTAAATTACACTGCTCTGCCTTAGCAAATCCCTTTGCAGAGGGGATGGAGTAGACTTCAGTGAGCTGTTTCTCTCCTGCCTCCTCTCAGGGCTTTCCACTCCGCAGTAGAAGAGGGGGCAGTTTAATTTCGAGGCAGCTGTCAGTGGAAGTCGCTGAAGAACGACAGACCTTGACCACCCCACTTTTATGCCACAATTGCCTACTTTTAATAGCTTCTATTAGCCCCTTCCTACCAGGTAACAGAGAGAACTATAAAAAGAGATTAGATGGCTGCTTGTTTTGTGATCTCACTGCCTCTAAGAAAAGCAATTAAAACGTCTTCCACTTGCTCCATGTACAAGAGACCCAGTAAAGGGAGAAGAGCCCTGTTTGAGTCCAGCCTATTAAACTGCTCTTGTGGAGCCAAACCAATCAGCTTGCAAATATAGAAATAACAATAAATTTTTATTTATTTATTTTTCTAAATCCATTTCTGAAGGGCTAATTTCAGTTCAATTCTCCTGGCACCCACCACAATGCACATTTATCCTCCACCTCTGCCACCTTCCTTTTTGGCGTGCAATTCCCTGCCCCCTCTCCTCTCACCCTGCCTGTGGAGCCAATAAAACAACCAGAGAGAAACAGCCCTCCCCGTCCTTCAGAACAGTTTAAACTTACCCCATCTTATTGCATCAGCAAGAGCTTCCCCCAACTGCCCACAGCTACTCAAGACATCTAAACTGATTGCTTGGGAAGGGAGAAGAAGGGACACATCCCTCAGAGCCTTCTAATAAACCAGACATTCCCTCTCTGGGTTTGCCAAGCTTGCTGCAGGAAGCCTGGTCAGAGGTCCAAAGGCAGTTTACAATCCTTCTTTCACAATTACCACTGGTCAAGGAGGTTGACTTATGTCTGCTATTTATAACTTATGCCCCTTGGCTTCTTGTTAGAGAGCAGGCTGTGCCTCCGGGCGGGTGATGGATGGTGAGTTAATGCTTCCATTGTCTGCAGTAATGCAGAAAGTACAATTCTCATGCATCAAGTTGAACAGGAGCTTTATCACCCAGGCTGGGGGCTTTTAAATGGTCCTGTCACTAATTTCTCCTGAAAAGAGCAGTGCCCAGTACTGGAGGTGCTAGGATGAGCCTTTTGATAACAAAAAAGCTGGGTAGGGAATATTTACAAGGGTCTGGGGTGATAGGACAAGGGACAATGGGATGAAAGTGGAGCAGGGTAGATTTAGACTGGGCATTAAGAAGAAATTCCATACTATGAGGGTGGTGAGGCAGTAGAATATCTTGTCCAGAGAAGTTGTGGACCCCTCATCCCTGGAAGTGTTTAAGACTAGGCTAGATGAAGCTTTAGAATAGAATAGAATAAACCAGGTTGGAAGAGACCTTCAAGATCATCAAGTCCAACCTATCATCCAACACCACCTAATCAACTAACCCATGCAACCAAGCACCCTATCAAGTCTCCTCCTGAACACCTCCAGTGATGGCGACTCCACCTCCTCCTCAAGGCAGCCCATTCCAATGGGCAATCACTCTCTCTGTGTAAAACTTCCTCCTGACCTCCAGCCTGAACCTCCCCTGGCACAGCTTGAGACTGTGTCCTCTTGTTCTGGTATTGGCTGCCTGGGAAAAGAGACCAACCTCTGCCTGGCTACAACCAACCTTCAGGGAGTTGGAGAGAGCAATAAGGTCACCCCTGAGTCTTCTCCAGGCTAAGCAACCCCAGCTCCCTCAGTCTCTCCTCACAGGGCTGTGTTCCAAACCCCTCACCAACTTTGTTGCCCTTCTCTGGACTCCTTCCAGCAAGTCAACCTCCTTCCTAAACTGAGGGGCCCAGAACTGGACACAGGACTCGAGGTGTGGCCTAAGCAGTGCAGTGTACAGGAGCAGAATGACCTCCCTGCTTCTGCTGGCCACACTGTTCCTGAGGCAGGCCAGGATGCCATTGGCCCTCTTGGCTGCCTGGGCACACTGCAGGCTCATGTTCAGCCTGCCATTGACCAGTACCCCCAGGTCCCTCTCTGCCTGGCTGCTCTCCAGCCACTCTGACCCCAGCCTGTAGCACTGCCTGGGGTTGTTGTGGCCGATGTGCAGAACCTGGCACTTGGATGTGTTAAATCTCCTGCCCTTGGCCTCTGCCCATCTGTCCAGCCTGTCAAGGTCTCTCTGCAGAGCCTCTCAACCCTCCAGCAGATCAACTCCTGCCCCCAGCTTGGTGTCGTCAACAAATTTACTGATGATGACTTTGAGCAACCTGGGTTAGTGGGAGGTGCTCCTACCCATGGCAGGGGGATTTGAGGTAGATGATCTTTAAGGTCCCTTCCAGCTCGAGGCATTCTGTGATTGTGTAACAGCCATGCTACAATACTACCCTTAGCTCCCCGAAGTCAGAGCTGATGCTATGATGGGTGCATTAGGATGGAATCATGGAATTGTTTTGGTTGGAAAAGATCCCTAAGTTCATAGAGTCCAACCATTCTCTAACTCTACCAAGGCTGATGCTAAATCATGTCTCTCATCACCACACCTGTGTGTCTTTGAAACACCTCCAGGAATGGGAATCCAACCATCTCCTTGGGGAGCCTGGTCTGATCTTTGAGAACCCTTTCAGGCCTATAAGAAGGCTGTAGAAGGACTGTTTCCAAAGGCCTGCAGTGACAGAACAAGGGGCAATGGATTGAAATTAGAAAGGAGAAGATCTAGATTGGATGTTAGAAACAAGTTCTGCACCAGGAGGGGAGTGGAACACTGCAACAGATTGCTCAGGGGGGTGGTTGAGGTCCCCTCCCTGGAGATATTCAAGGTGAGGTTGGACAAGGCTCTGAGCAACCTGATCTAGTTGAGGATGTCCCGGATGACTGAAGGGGGGTTGGACAGGATGAGCTTTGGTGGTCCCTTCCAACTCAAACCATTCTGTGATCAAATGATTCTGTGACTCTGATTCTCTGACTCTGTGATTCTATGACTGTGATTCTCTGACTCTGATTCTGTGATTCTCTGACTCTGATTCTCTGACTCTGATTCTCTGACTGTGATTCTATGACTGTGATTCTATGACTCTGATTCTGTGTTTCTGTGACTCTGATTCTATGACTCTGTGCTTCTCTGACTCTGATTCTGTGATTCTCTGACTCTGTGATTCTCTGACTCTCTGAGACCGGCTGGCTGTGGCATGGAATGAAAGCTGATCCAAAGCCCCACCATTGTCATTAGTGGCACAGGCACATGATAGAAATGAGAACTTCTTGGAGCTAACACTGAAATACTCATGGGGCAAAAACAGATAGAAATTCTGTCTGAATCAAACCCACGGGAAGGGATCCTCCTTACCTAAAACCCAGTGTTTTCAGGGCACTGATCTCCTTAACACCACAGACTTCTGGAGAAAGTGCTGACACACATTCCTTCCCACAGTGTGCCTCACGTAATCGTTTGCCACCGAGCAAAGTGCATTCTAAACATTCAGCACAATGCCCCTGATTGTGCTCCTCAGAAAGGTGCAAATGGCATGCAGGAGGAAAATGCAACTGTCTCACTTAACAATTTTTCTGTCATCACTAGTGGAAGAAAATCAACCAGGGGAAGAAAATTAAGCTCTCCTTAAAATATCCTTGCTCAGCTAATTGTTGCCACTGTTTGTGATGGCAAAGAAAGGAAACCTCAGCTTCCTACCAGAGGGGAGGCAATGCGTAGATCACTCAAAAGAAGGACCTGCAAGGGGCTGAAATAGAGGGAAGGTAATAAAATAAACACTGCTAATGAGTTGCTCTATGAAATTCCTCACCCCTCCCTAAATATTATTCATCTTTGTAACTTTACCTGCCATGTCTGAGATGCTGTCTGCATTTTTTTCTGCTTTCTAAAATATTCTTACATCTCACAGAATCACAGAATGACTCAGGTTGGAAGAGACCTCAAAGATCATCAAGTTCAACCTGTCACCTCAGACCTCATGACTAAACCATGGCACCAAGTGCCACTTCCAATCTCCTCTTGAACACCTCCAATAGAATGGCTCAGGTTGGAAGGCACCTCAGAGATCATCTGCTCCAACCCCCTTGCCATGGGCAGAGATCATGGAATTGTTAGGGTTGGAAGAGACCTCAAGGATCATCCAGTTCCAACCCCCCTCTGCCATGGGCAGAGACACCTCATACTAGATCAGGTTGCTCAGATGCCCTTCAACTGGGTTGGTTGCTCAAGACCTCATCCAACCTGGCTTTAAACACCTCCACACCCACTCTGGACAACACATTCCAGAGTCTCACCACCCTTGTACTGAAGAACTTCTTCCTAAGATCCAGTCTAAACCTACTCTCCCTCAGCTTCAAACCATTCCTCTTGTCCTGTCTCTGGACACCCTCAGGAAAAGTCCCTCTGCAGCCTTCCTGCAGGATCCCTTCAAGTATTAGAAGGCAACTGTAAGGTCCCCTTGGAGTCTTCTCTTTTCCAGGCTGAACAACCCAAACTCCCTCAGTCTGTCCTCATAGCAGAGCAGCTCCAGCCCTCTGCTCATCCTCGTGGCCCTTCTCTGGACACCTTGTAGCACCTCCAAATATGAAGTTCCTCTCAGTCTGGAGAAGAGAAGGCTCTGAGGAGACCTAATTGTGGCCTTCCAGAATCTGAAGGGGGCTCCAAGAAAGCTGGGGAGGGACTTCTGAGGGTGTCAGGGAGGGATAGGACTGGGGGGGATGGAACAAAACTGGAAATGGGGAGATTGGAAGAAGAAATTCTTCCCCATGTGGGTGGTGAGAGACTGCCACAGGTTGCCCAGGGAGGTGGTGGAAGCCCCGTGCCTGGAGGTTTTGAAGGCCAGGCTGGAGGTGGCTGTGAGCAACCTGCTGTAGTGTGGTGCCCCTGATCATGGTAGGGGAGTTGGGACTGGAGTCCCTCCTCTGCTTTTTTGTAGCCCTTAGGTACTGGAAGGTCACAATTAGGTCTCCTTGGAGCCTTCTCTTCTCCAGACTGAACAGCCTTAACTCCTTCAGTCTGTCCTCATAGCAGGGCAGCTCCAGCCCTCTGCTCATTCTTGTGTCTCACCACCATTCTGGGGAAGAACTCCTTCCTAACATCTCATGCAGACAAAAATAAGACTATAGAGGGAAAAAAACAACCCTGAAAAATATTTCTTTTTCAAAGCAAGTTATCCTGATATATAAAAAAAGAAAGAAGGGTTAATTAAGAGGTTTCTTTAACCATGTGCCACAATGAAATCACCAGATAGAGGTTTAAGGCTGGGGAAGCTTTTCGTTCATGTTCAGTGGTAACACTAAAAATGCTAAATTCCCAGAGTAATAGAATTTGCCTTTATTAATTTGATCATCTGCTGCTGCTTTAGGGGGATATGCAGACACACATTATTGAGTTCTCTTCTTGCTTCATCATCCACTCAACAAGAACTGAGAGAGGGAAGCAAAGCAACCTCAGTCCTGGTCTAGCATTTCTGCAGCTCCCAAACAGTGGTGTGCCCCAAGGATCAATGCTGGGCCCCGTGCTCTTTAACATCTTCATTGTGATCTGGATGAGGGCATCGAGTCCATCATCAGTAAATTTGCTGATGACACCAAGCTGGGGGTAGGAGTTGATCTGCTGGAGGGTAGAGAGGCTCTGCAGTGCCCAGGTGGCCAAGAGGGCCAATGGGATCCTGGCCTGCATCAGGAAGAGTGTGGCCAGCAGGAGCAGGGAGGTCATTCTGCCCCTGTACACTGCACTGCTTAGGCCACACCTCGAGTCCTGTGTCCAGTTCTGGGCCCCTCAGTTTAGGAAGGAGGTTGACTTGCTGGAAGGTGTCCAGAGAAGGGCAACAAAGTTGGGGAGGGGTCTTGGAACACAACCCTGTGAGGAGAGGCTGAGGGAGCTGGGGTTGCTTAGCCTGGAGAAGAGGAGACTCAGGGGTGACCTTATTGCTCTCTCCATCTCCCTGAAGGGAGGTTGTAGCCAGAGAGAGGTTGGTCTCTTTTCCCAGGCAGCCAGTACCAGAACAAGAGGACACAGTCTCAAGCTGTGCCAGGGGAGGTTTAGGCTCGAGGTGAGGAGAAAGTTCTTCACCAAGAGAATCATTAGTCATTGGAATGGGCTGCCTGGGGAGGTGGTGGACTCGCCATCCCTGGAGGTGTTCAGGAGGAGACTTGATGGGGTGCTTGGTTGCATGGGTTAGTTGATTAGGTGGTGCTGGATGATAGGTTGGACGCGATGATCTTGAAGGTCTCTTCCAACCTGGCTCTATTCTATTCTATTCTATTCTATTCTATTCTATTCTATTCTATTCTATTCTATTCTATTCTATTCCATTCCATTCCATTCCATTCCATTCCATTCCATTCCATTCCATTCCATTCCATTCCATTCCAAAGCAGGGAAAGATTTTCTTCCCCTCTCTCCTCTCACAGTAGCTTGCCTTTAAGTGCTAGAATAGAGACTTGCCTCATGGCAGTTGTAGTAATGTTAGGACATCACCTCAGCATAACAACTTTAATTGTACAACCATAACCCTTCACCCCAATTATGTTCAGCCCTGTTTTATTTATTACTGATGCCTGGTAATGGGCTTTCTGTTTTTGCCTTGCAGTTCTTTTTTTCCCCTAACAAAATATTTTATACCCCACATCTATTATCATTAAAGGTCCCCTGATGAAGGTTCCTTCTCTTTGCCAAGCCTAAACACAATTAAAGGGCAAGAAAGTCCTGAGAGAGCTGTTTCTTGTTTCACTTTTATTTGTCTATCATGGAGGTTTTGTTGGGTTTTAGGGTTGGGTTTTTTTATTTTCTCCCTTGATTTTTATTGGTAATGTCAGCTCCCATCTGTGAGGCAAAGCAGAGTGAAAGGCATCCTGCAAAGACCTACAACTGGCTGACTAACAGTCATTAAATGTGGTCTCATATAACAATCTTAATCCAAGACAGAAACAGCTGAATATACTGAGTGAGCTAAGGCAGTGTGCATTAGTCACAGGCTGGGAACAAAACAAAACACCTTTTCTCCAAGCACTTAGGGTCTTCATCTCTTCATTAAGCCTGAACTTGATTTTCCTCTTTCCAGTGTTACACTGATTTACTACACTTACCTTTTATTATGATGAGTTGAGTGTCATTTCTGGCTGTATTTATTTCCTGGGTATGGGAAGGCACAGAGCTCAGAACTAGAGAGAATTCAGCTCTTTATTTTTTCCCTTCAAGGATGCTTTTGCTGTGGCATTTCTAATCTGGTTTGGAGACCTCATTCCATGTCAGAATAAAGGGGAGAGAGAACATCCTACTTTCCCAAAGGATGAAGAGAGGCTGAGGGAGCTGGGGTTGCTTAGCCTGGAGAAGAGGAGGCTCAGGGGAGACCTTCTTGCTCTCTCCAACTCCCTGAATGGAGGTTGTATCCAGGTGGGGGTTGGTCTCTTCTCCCAGGCAGCCAGCACCAGAACAAGAGGACACAGTCTCAAGCTGTGCCAGGGGAGGTTTAGGCTGGAGGGGAGGAAGAAATTGTTCCCAGAAAGAGAGCTTGGCCATTGGAATGTGCTGCCCAGGGAGGTGGTGGAGTCACCATCCCTGGAGGTGTTCAAGAAAGGCTTGGATGTGGGACTTGGGGTCATGATTTGCTTGTCCTGAGGTGTTAGGTATTAGGTAATAAGTTGGACTTGACTCTGAGGTCTTTTCCAACCATATTGATTCTATGATTCTGTGATAATTATAGGCAGAAATCATTGCTCAATGAAGCTCTCATTCTATCTTCCTACAGCTTTCAAGCAAATCTGCACCCACATGGAGCTTGATTTACCTGAAAGAGCTTTTGCACAAGCCCAGCAACATTGAGCTGTAAGTATGGATATTCCTTACCAGAATTACAAAAGTACAGAATTAACCTGCTTGGAAAAGACCTCCAAGATCATCGAGCCTAACACCTCATAATGTTTGAAAAACATTTGTGTGTGGTTTGATATATTTGGCATTTTTGTCAGGTTGCTGTGGTTTAGAATCCCTTGGTTCAGGGTGGTCTGCAGATCTTGAGGAAATCAGTACAGGATGAAATCTGGATGGAGAGCCTGTTGCCACAAATCACAGAGCCACCAGAGCTGGAAAAGGTCTTGAAGATCATCAAGTCCAAGCATTATCTAACTCTAGCAAAGTCACTACTGCAACATGTCCTTAAGCACCATACCTACATGGCTTTTAAATACAATATTTTACCAAATCCTGCAATTCCCTTGTAGTACAAACACTGACACTTGTAGGTTGCCTCAATTTGGTAGAATAGAACAGAACAGAACAGAACAGAATAGAATAGAATAGAATAGAATAGAATAGAATAGAATAGAATAGAATAGAATAGAATAGACCAGGTTGGAAAAGAACTTTGAGATCATCAAGTCCAACCTATCACTCAACACCATCTCATCAACTAAACCATGGCACCAAGTGCCTCATCCAGGCTCTTCCTAAACACCTCCAGGGATGGTGACACCACCACCTCCCTGGGCAGCACATCCCAATGGCTAATCTCTCTTTCTCTGAAGAACTTCTCCCTAACACCCACCCTCATGCTCCCTTGGCACAGCCTGAGGCTGCATCCTCTTGTTCTGGTGCTGGTTGCCTGGCAGAAGAGACCAACCCCCACCTGTCTACAAGCTCCCTTCAGGTAGCTATCAGTCCCTAGATCTCAGTTAATCTGATGTCTCTGTCTATGTGCATCCGACCAAAGGCACAGACAACCCAGCATCTCTTCCCAGTGACAGACCCCTGCCTGGATAATCCTGGCTGACTCTGTTCTGTGCAAGCATCCTTAATTTTGTGTCAACATTAGTAGATAAGGGGCAAGCAACTGATGTCATTTACCTGGAGCTGAGCAAAGCCTACGACACTGTCCCACACCACATCCTGGTCTCCAAACTGGTGACACATGGGTTTGATGGGTGGACCACTAGATGGATAAGGAACTGGCTTGATGGCCGCACCCAAAGAGTGGCTGTCAATGGCTCCATGTCCCAGTGGAGGCCAGGGACAAGCAGAGTCCCTCAGGGATCAGTCCTGGGACCTGTCTTGTTTACAGTATCACAGTATCACTTAGGTTGGAAAGGACCTCAAGGATCATCGAGTCCAACCTATCAACACAGACCCCATGCCTAGACCATGGCACCAAGTGCCACATCCAATCTCCCCCTGAACGCCTCCAGGGTCGATGACTCAACCACCTCCCTGGGCAACCCGTTCCAATGCCGAATGACTCGCTCAGTGAAGAACTTCCTCCTCACCTTGAGTCTGAACATCCCCTGGCGCAGCCTGAGACTGTGTCCTCTTGTTCTGGTGCTGGTTGCCTGGGAGAAGAGGCCAACCCCTCCTGGCTACAACCAGCCTTCAGGGAGTTGTAGAGGGCAATGAAGTCACCCCTGAGCCTCCTCTTCTCCAGGCTAAACAACCCCAGCTCCCTCAGCCTCTCCTCACAGGGCTGTGCTCAAGGCCTCTCCCCAGCCTTGTTGCCCTTCTCTGGACACCTTCAAGTCTCTCAGTGTCCTTCTTAAACTGAGGGGCCCAGAACTGGACACAGGACTCAAGGTGTGGCCTAACCAAAGCAGAGTACAGGGGCACTATGACCTCCCTGCTCCTGCTGGCCACGCTATTCCTAATGCAGGCCAGGATGCTATTGGCCCTCCTGGCCACCTGGGCACACTGCTGGCTCAAACATCTTTGTGGGTGCCATGGACAGTGGCATTGAGTGCACCCTCAGCAAGTTTGCTGATGACACCAAGCTGTGTGGTGCAGCAGACAGCTGGAGGGAAGGGAGGCCATCCAGAGGGACGTGGACAGGCTGGAGAGGTGGGCACAAGCCAACCTCATGAGGTTCAGCAAGACCAAGGGCAGGGTCCTGCATCTGGGTGGAGGCAATCCCAGGCACAAATCCAGGCTGGGCAGGGACTGGCTGGAAAGCAGCCCTGAGGAGAGAGACTTGGGGGTGCTGGGGGAGGAGAAGCTCAACAGGAGCTCTCAATGTGCACTTGCAGCCCAGAAAGCAAATCCCATCCTGGGCTGCATCAGGAGAAGTGTGGCCAGCAGGGCAGGGGAGGTGATCCTCCCCCTCTGCTCAGCCCTGGTGAGACCCCACCTGGAGTACTGCCTCCAGTTCTGGAGTCCCTATTCCAAGAGGGATGTGGAGCTGCTGGAAGGTGTCCAGAGAAAGGCCACAAGGATGAGCAGAGGGCTGGAGCTGCTCTGCTATGAGGGCAGACTGAAGGAGTTGGGGCTGTTCAGTCTGGAGAAGAGAAGGCTCCAAGGTGACCTCATTGTGGCCTTCCAGTATCTGAAGGGGGCTACAGGAAGGCTGGGGAGGGACTGCTCAGGATCTCAGGCAGTGATAGGACTAGGGGGAATGGAATGAAGCTGGAGGTGGGGAGATTCAGGCTAGATGTGAGGAGGAAGTTCTTCCCCATGAGAGTGGTGAGACCCTGGAATGTGTTGTCCAGGGAGGTGGTTGGGGCCCTGTCCCTGGAGGTGTTTAAGAGCAGGCTGGCTGAGGCTGTGTCCAGGCTGATGTAGTGTGGGGTGTCCCTGCCCATGGCAGGGGGGTTGGAACTAGCTGATCCTTGTGGTCCCTTCCAACCCTGACTGATTCTATGATACTATGATACTATGATTTCAAAGGCAGGGGCAGGAACGCTGCCCCAGGGTTCCGAAATCTCAGACCTAGCTAACACAATTCTTTTGGCACCAAGTTTAATTCCAAAAGGATTAAATAAGTGTATTCAGAGATATTTTTTAATGTTTTTTTTTTTTTTTTTTTTTAAACCAATCAAATCTAGAAGCTGTTTCCTGCACTAATTTCCCAGCTAACTTAATTATCCAGCCCCAGGCTCTGGCCCATGATCAATTAACCGACCTGTAAAAATCTGGAGCCCGAGCCTGCCGCAGTGTTAATCACCACAGCTGGTGTAAAGAAAGCAGCCTCTGTTGTGGATTCTGGATTTCAAATCAAAACCGGGAACCACAGCTGAGGTAGCTGTACCTCACTTAAAAAACTATAATTGATTTATTTTTGTTGTTTAATTAATACTTCCCATGACTTAGTAATGAGAAGGAGCAACAGGCTGTTGTAGGCAAAGGGATCAGAGGAATGTTTGAAGCAGAAGCATAGGATCATAGAATTGTCAGGGTTGGAAGGGACCTCAAGGAGCAGCCAGCTCCAACCCCCTGCCATGGGCCAGGACACCTCACACCACAGCAGGTTGCTCACAGCCACATCCAACCTGGCTGCAAACACCTCCAGGCAGGAGGCTTCCACCACCTCCCTGGGCAACCTGTGCCAGGCTCTCACCACCCTCCTGGGGAACAGCTTCTACCTAACATCCAATCTCAATCTCCCCATTTCTAGTTTTATTCCATCCTCCCCCAAGTCCTATCACTCCCTGACACCCTCAAAAGTCTCTCCCCAGCTTTCTTGTAGCCCCTTTCAGACAATGGAAGGCCACAAGGAGGTCTCCTGGGAGCCTTCTCTTCTCCAGACTGAACAGCCCCAACTCCTTCAGTCTGTGCTCAGAGCAGAGCAGCTCCAGCCCTCTGCTCATCCTCCTGGCCCTTCTCTGGACACCTTCCAGCACCTCCAGATCCTTCCTGTACTAGGGCCTCCAGAACTGGACACAGAGCTCCAGCTGTGGTCTCAGCAGAGTGCAGCAGAGGGGCAGAATCCCCTCCCCGGCCCTGCTGGCCACACTTCTCTTGCTGCAGCCCAGGATGGGATTTGCTTTCTGGGCTGCAAGTGCTCACTGCTGGCTCCTGTTGAGCTTCTCCTCCACCAGCACCCCAAAGTCCTTCAGGGCTGCTCTCAAGCCAGTCCCTGCACAGCCTGTGTCAATGCTTGGGATTGCCCTGACCCAGCTGCAGGACATTGCACTTGGTCTTGTTGAATCTCACCTCATGGCCCAGAATTCTCTGTTTGTTCTGAACTACAGAGAAAAAAAAACCCCAAACTGACTATCTGGAGGGAAATAATTCACCAATGCTGCTCACCACATAGTATTTCCTGCTTGGTACTACAACTGCTGTGTTGTTTTCCTCTTCATGATGCAAAAACCCTCTCTAGTTCATGCTCCCACAGCGTGTTGAGCAACTTAGTCACAGATTCACAGTGTGCACTGGCTTGGAAGGGACCCTCAGTGGTCATCTTGTCTAACTGCCCTGCAGTTATGAGGGATGCTTCCAACTACACAGGCTGCTCAGGGATACATCAAGTCTGACCTGGGATAGTCTTCAGGGCCTCAATCACACCTGGCCAATGTGTTTCAGCCACCACTTACCAATCTGAACACGTATTTCCTGTTTGCCCCACATAAATGGAGCCATAGAATGGTTTGGATATGGAAGGGACCTTCAAAATCATCTAGTTCCAAACCCCTCTGCCATAAACAGGGACATCTTCCACTAGCCCCGGTTGCTCAAGGCTTTATCCAGCCTGGTCTTGATCACTTCCAAGGAGGAGGCATCCACAATGTCCCTGGGCAACCTGTTCCAGTATTTCTACCCTCTCTGTAAAGAATTTCTTCCTACTCTTCAGTCTCAGTTTCTTCTCTCCCAGCTTAAAGGCACTCCCCCACATCTTACCACTACAAGCCCTTGTCAAAATCATTTCCCAGCTTTGTTGTAGGTGCTCTTCAGGTGCTGGGAGGCTGCTCTAAGGTCTCCTTGGATCCTTCTCTTCTCCAGGCTGAACAGCCCCAACTCTCTCAGCCTGTCCCCATGAGGGAGGTGCTCCAACCTTCTGATCACCTTTGTGGCCTCCTGTGGATCCACTCCAACACTTCTATGTCCTTCTTCTTTTAGGGGGGCACCAGAACTGAATACAGCCTCCTGGTGGGGGTCTCACATCTGAAGTTTAATGGTGATTTGGTGGGGGAGTGGGGTGTGCATTTCTCATTCAGACTTTATTTCTCTCTCTTAGCAGGAGCAGAAGGATGTCAATATCAAAGCAGAGTCTGTGATGAATTGCTTCAGAAGGAAGATGCTACTGCCAAGGTAAAAATGGACTCTTCTATAAATAGGAGACAAGGCTAAAAATAGCTTCAATAACATTGACAGGGGGAAGAAGAAACAACCTTTATGCTGACAGACCTTTCATGTGGTCAGGCTGATGCATCCTGTGAATATGTAATAGCTTGAGAGTTAATAACCAAAGAAACAAACCCACAGAGATGAGGGGAAATTAAAGATTTCCAGAGCCAGAGTCCAATTATTCTGAAGGTTATTGGCATTTCTTTCAGGAGAGTGTTTTCACAGTGCTTGACTTGAAGGTTTCACTGGCAAAACAGTGCCTGTTAGATTACCCTGATCCAAAAAAGTCCTTTGGGAAAGCTTCCAGGGATGCCTGTAAGGAGTAGAGCAGGCTCATCATTTACAGGTATTTAAATCATAGAATGGTTTGGGTTGGAAGGGTCATCCAAAGGTCATCTAGAACAACCCTCCCTGCAGTCATCAGGGGCATCCTCAACTAGATCAGACTGCCTAGAGCCCTTTGAATATCTCCAGGGGTGGGGCCTCAACCACCTCCCTAAGCAACCTGCTCCGGTGTTTCACCTCCCTCACAGTAAAGAACTTGTTCCTAACATCCAACCTAAATCTACTCTTCTCCAGTTTGAAGCCATTGGTCCTTGTCCCATCACTGCAGGCCTTTGCAAACAGTCTCTCTCCATCCATCCATCCATCCATTCCTCCCTCCCTCCATTCATCCATCCACCCATCCATCCATCCATCCTCCCATCCATCCATCCAACCACCCTCCCATCCATCCATCCATCCATCCATCCACCCTCCCTCCCATCCATCCATCCATCCATCCATCCATCCACCCTCCCATCCATCCATCCATCCATCCATCCACCCACCCACCCATTCATCGTTTCAGCCTGTGTGCTCTCTCGGGAACATACCATGACCAGGAGCCCGGGAGAAGGACTAACTGCTTTATTTTTGTGGCTGTGGGGATGGCAGGACTCGCGCGGCACCTCGGCACTCAGCTAGATTCGGCGCTGCAGTTTCTCTGTGCCCCAAGGATCAGTGCTGGGCCCTGTGCTCCTTAACATCTTTATTGATGATCTGGATGAGGGCATTGAGTCTATCATCAGTAAATTTGTGGATGACACCAAGCTGGGGGCAGGAGTTGATCTGCTGGAGGGTAGAGAGGCTCTGCAGAGGGACCTCGACAGGCTGGACAGATGGGCAGAGGCCAAGGGCAGGAGATTCAACACATCCAAGTGCCAGCTTCTGCACATTGGCCACAACAACCCCAGGCAGTGCTACAGGCTGGGGTCAGAGTGGCTGGAGAGCAGCCAGGCAGAGAGGGACCTGGGGGTGCTGGTTGATAGTAGGCTGAACATGAGCCTGCAGTGTGCCCAGGCAGCCAAGAGGGCCAATGGCATCCTGGCCTGCATCAGGAACAGTGTGGCCAGCAGAAGCAGGGAGGTCATTCTGCCCCTGTACACTGCACTGGTGAGGCCACACCTCGAGTCCTGTGTCCAGTTCTGGGCCCCTCAGTTTAGGAAGGAGGTTGACTTGCTGGAACGAGTCCAGAGAAGGGCAACGAAGTTAGTGAGGGGCTTGGAACACAAGCCCTATGAGGAGAGACTGAGGGAGCTGGGACTGCTTAGCCTGGAGGGGAGGAGACTCAGGGGTGACCTTATTGCTCTCTACAACTACCTGAAGGGGGGTTGTAGACAGGCAGAGGTTGGTCTCTTCTCCCAGGCAGCCAGCACCAGAACAAGAGGACACAGTCTCAGGCTGCGCCAGGGGAAGTTCAGGCTGGAGGTCAGGAGGAAGTTTTACACGGAGAGAGTGATTGCCCATTGGAATGGACTGCCCGGGGAGGTGGTGGAGTCGCCGTCACTGGAGGTGTTCAGGAGGAGACTTGACAGGGTGCTTGGTTACATGGGTTAGTTAATTGGGTGGTGTTGGTTGCTGGGTTGGACGTGATGATCTTGAAGGTCTCTTCCAACCTGGTCTATTCTATTCTATTCTATTCTATTCTATTCTATTCTATTCTATTCTATTCTATTCTATTCTATTCTATTCTATTCTATTCTATTCTAACTGAAGGTTGGTTGTAGACAGGCAGAGTTAGGTCTCTTTTCCCAGACAGCCAGAACCAGAACAAGAGGACACAGTCTCAGGCTGTGCCAGGGGAGGTTCAGGTTGGATATTAGGAAGAAGTTCTATACAGAGAGAGTGATTGCCCATTGGAATGGGCTGCCCAGGGAGGTAGTGGAGTCACCATCATTGGAGGTGTTCAGGAGGAGACTTGATGGGGTGCTTGGTGCCATGGGTTAGTTGTTTAGGTGGGTTGGATTGGTTGATGGGTTGGATGCAATGATCTTGAAGGTCTCTTCCAACCTTTTTTATTATTATTATTATAATCATCATCATCATCATCACCACCATTATTATTATCATTATTATTCTCCATTTGAGCCTCCTTCAGGTACTGGCAGGTTACTATTAGGTGTCTTTAGAGCTGTGTTGAACTGCTTCCACAGCCACCCTGCAGAGACAAGAGGTCTGTTATAATACTCTGGTATGGCATAGCACTTCCCAGTTCCTATTGTTAAAGTAGTTTTGTTAAGGGCAACAAAGCTGGGGAAATGTCTGGAGAAGAGGGCTGGTGAGGGCCAGCTGAGGGAGCTGGGGATGGGGTGTAGTCTGAAGAAAAGGAGGCTGAGGGGGAACACATGGCTCTATATCTATACATTGCCCTGAAAACAGATTGGAGTGAGGTGGGGGTTGGTCTCACATCCCTAGTATCAAGTGATGATATGAGAGGAATAGAATAGAATAGAATAGAATAGAATAGAATAGAATAGAATAGAATAGAATAGAATAGAATAGAAGTTGAGTTGAATTGAACTGAACTGAACTGAATTGAACTGATGTAGTGGTTTGAGCCTTAACTGAGAGTTAAAGGCTGAAATGGGGAAAAGGCTGAGAATCTCTTCCCCACTTCCCCCCCCCCCACACACCTCCTCCCTCCAAACAAGGAGAGGGAGGAAAAGAAAAAAAGGGGGTAAGGAGCAAATCCACTAAGCAACAATCTGGAGTCAGCTTGGAAGTAGAGAGGCAAATAATTTTTTCTTCAAATATAACAATAACAGGGACAAAAAAAGTTCACAAGGGCAAGGAACAAGAATGGATGGGAGGGGGACAGAAAAGAATTATACAAAACCAATCTTTCTCTGAGGAGGCGCAGAGGCAGCAGGGAGAAGGGTCAGCTCCGGCCACATGGCTGAGGATCAAGAGGGCAGCTGCTGTAGCTCTCATCCAGCAGAGGCAGGAGCCAAAAAGGAGATCCAACAGCTATGAGGTCCTGCTTTTTATACCCTTGCTGGGCAGGGAGGGGGGAGTGGAACAGACTCAGCTTTCCCAGGGGGGAAACGCCCTTCAGGGAGTGTAAAGTACCCGCAAGCCCTCCCCCCTGCTTTCTTCTTTTGTTTTCAGAAAAAGGCGTTAACCCACCACAATCCACCCCTCTGTTCCACTTCCTCTCTCCTGCCACAGCCCCTTCATGTGATTTTGACACATGGTATTTGAAGCCTTGGTGCAAGTCTCTTGCTATCCCGGCTCGCTCTCTCCCAGGGCAGTCTCTCTCTCTCTCTGGTGATGGTCACTGTAGGTGGTGCTTGAACTGGGCAGGCATGTGGAGTCCATGGGACCCGACGGGATACACCCACGGGTACTGAGAGAACTGGCAGATGAGGTTGCTAAACCCCTCTCTATTATATTTCAAAAGTCATGGCAATCTGGTGAAGTCCCCACGGACTGGAAAAGGGGAAACATTGCCCCCATCTTCAAAAAGGGTAAGAAGGAGGAACCAGGGAACTCCAGGCCAGTCAGTCTCACCTCTGTGCCTGGAAAGATCATGGAGCAGATCCTCCTGGAGTCACTACTTGCTCAAAAGAATAGTGAAGAGGTGATTGGGAGCAGTCAGCATGGCTTTGCCAAGGGCAAATCCTGCCTGACCAACCTGGTGGCCTTCTATGAGCAGGTGACAACATTAATAGATGAGGGGAGAGCAACTGATGTCATTTACCTGGACCTGAGCAAAGCCTTCGACACTGTCCCGCACCACATCCTGGTCTCCAAACTGGTGACACATGGGTTTGATGGGTGGACCACTAGATGGATAAGGAACTGGCTTGATGGCCGCACCCAAAGAGTGGCTGTCAATGGCTCCATGTCCCAGTGGAGGCCAGTGACAAGCGGAGTCCCTCAGGGATCAGTCCTGGGACCTGTCTTGTTCAACATCTTTGTGGGTGACATGGACAGTGGCATTGAGTGCACCCTCAGCAAGTTTGCTGATGACACCAAGCTGTGTGGTGCAGCAGACACGCTGGAGGGAAGGGATCCATCCAGAGGGACCTGGACAGGCTGGAGAGGTGGGCACAAGCCAACCTCATGAAGTTCAAGAAGAGCAAGTGCAGGGTCCTGCATCTGGGTGGAGGCAATCCCAGGCACAAATCCAGGCTGGGCAGGGACTGGCTGGAAAGTAGCCCTGAGGAGAGAGCCTTGGGGGTGCTGGTGGACAAAAAGCTCAACATGAGCTCTCAATGTGCACTTGCAGCCCGCAAAGCCAATCAGATCCTGGGCTGCATCAGGAGAAGTGTGGCTAGCAGGTCGAGGGAGGTGATCCTCCCCCTCTACTCAGCCCTGGTGAGACCCCATCTGGAGTACTGTGTCCAGTTCTGGAGTCCCTATTCCAAGAGGGATGTGGAGGTGCTGGAACGTGTCCAGAGAAGGGCCACGAGGATGATCAGAGGGCTGGAGCACCTCTCCTATGAGAGCAGACTGAAGGAGTTGGGGCTGTTCAGTCTGCAGAAGAGAAGGCTCCGAGGTGACCTAATTGTGGCCTTCCAGGATCTGAAGGAGGCCTACAGGAAGGCTGGGGAAGGACTTCTCAGGATGTCAGGTAGTGATAGGACTAGGGGAATGGAATGAAGCTGGAGGTGGGGAGATTCAGGCTGGAGGGGAGGAGGAGGTTCTTCACCATGAGAGTGGTGAGACCCTGGAATGGGTTGTCCAGGGAGGTGGTCGAAGCCCCGTCCCTGGGGGTGTTTAAGAGCAAGCTGGATGAGGCTCTGTCCAGCCTGATCTAGTGTGGGGTTTCCCTGCCCATGGCAGGGGGGTTGGAACTAGATGATCCTTGTGGTCCCTTCCAACCCTGAATGAAACTATGAAACTATAAGAATCAGGAATCAGGAACAGTCTGTTGCTGTAGGAACATTGGGAACAGTCCTTTTTCTGTAGGGACATCAGGAACGGGTACAGGTGAGATGATGCTTTTTGGGTTGGTATGCAATAGGTACGTTGGGTCCTGGATGCTGGGCTGGTATTAAGCTAGGATGGAGAAACTTAGAACAACTTATAACTATTCACATAATTACATTGATGAGTGTTGCCTCCTCTGAGTTCATCCTCTCTCAGCCAGAGTCACATTCTGCTGTGGGATACACTGAATGTCCCCAGTTTCTAACATAACCCAGTACGTGTGACCAGACCCCTCAGCCGAGACCACCCCTCGGGTTGGTTTGCCCCCACCAGCAGCAGGGAAAACCCACACTGACTTCCCCAGCAGGTTCTTCTCAGCAATCACAGGAACTCCATCTCCATCCACTGTTTGCATCAGGTGGGACTGGGCAGGACCAGCTCGGTTCACAGATCCTCTGCTGTTCACTAACCAAGTGGCTTGAGCCAGGTGCTTTTCCCAGTTCCTGAAGGCTCCACCCCCCCATGGCTTTTAGGGTGGTCTTTAGCAAGCCATTGTAGTGCTCGACCTTCCCTGCAGCTGGTGCATGCTATGGGATGTGGTAAATCCACTCAATCCCATGTTCCTTTGCCCAGTCCCTTATGAGATGGTTCCTGAAGTGGGTTCCATTGTCTGATTCAATCCTCCCGGGGGTGCCGTGTCTCCACAGGATATGTCTCTCTAGGCCCAGGATGGTGTTGCGAGCAGTGGCATGAGGAACTGGATAGGTCTCCAGCCACCCTGTACTTGCCTCTACCATGGTCAGTACGTACTGCTTGCCACTGTGAGACCGAGGAAGGGTGATGTAGTCGATCTGCCAGGCCTCTCCATATTTATATTTCGACCATCTCCCCCCATACCACAGAGGCTTCATGCGCTTGGCCTGCTTGATGGCAGCACAGATGTCACACTCATGGATGACCTGTGAGATGGCCTCCATAGAGATGTCCACGGATCTGTCCCGAGCCCACCGGTATGTGGCATCTCTCCCTTGGTGGCCAGAAGTGTCATGGGCCCAGCGAGCTAGGAACAGCTCACCCTTGTGTTCCCAGTCCAAGTCTATTTGGGAGATCTTAGCAGCCAGGTCTGCTTGGTGGTTGTGCTTGTGCTCCTCTGTGGCTCTGCTCTTGGGGATGTGTGCATCGACGTGCCGTACCTTGGTTGGCAGCCTGTCCAGGCGGGCGGCGATGTCTTGCCACAGGTCAGCGGCCCAAACAGGCTTCCCTTTTCTCTGCCACCCGTTCCTCCTCCATTCCTTCAGCCACCCCCACAAGGCATTGGCTACCATCCAGGAGTCAGTGTAGAGGTACAGCACTGGCCAGCTCTCTCGTTCTGCTATATCCAGGGCCAGCTGGACAGCTTTTACCTCTGCGTACTGACTGGATTCGCCTTCTCCATCCCTTGCTTCTGCCACTTGCCTTGTTGGGCTCCAGACAGCTACCTTCCATCTCCGCTTGCTTCCTACAAGCCGGCAGGACCCATCTGTAAATAGAGCATAGCCCTTCTCGTTGTCAGGGAGATTGTTATATGGGGGAGACTCCTCAGCACGGGTCACTCTCTGCTCTGGTGGCATTCCTAAGTCAGCACCCTCTGGCCAGTTGGTGATCACTTCCACTATGCCAGGGCGTTTGAAGTTCACCATTCGAGCTCGCTGAGTTATCAGGGCCATCCACTTACTCCAGGTAGCATCTGTGGCATGATGTGGGGTTGAGCCTCTCCCTTTGAACATCCAGGTCAGGACTGGAAGTCTCGGAGCTAGAAATAGAGGTGACTCAGTCCCAATTACCTCAGAGGCAGCCCGGACGCCCTCATAGGCAGCTAGGATTTCCTTCTCTGTCGCGGTGTAGTTGGCCTCAGAGCCTTTGTACCCCTTACTCCAGAAACCTAGGGGCCTGCCCCTGGTTTCACCAGGAGCCTTCTGCCACAAGCTCCATGTAGGACCATTCTCACCAGCCGCAGTGTACAGCACATTCTTGATCTCTGGCCCAGTTCGAACAGGCCCCAGAGCCATAGCATGGACCACCTCTCGTTTGATCTGGTCAAATGCCACCTGCTGCTCAGGTCCCCACACAAAATCATTTTTCTTCCTTGTTACGTGGAAGAGAGGCTTCACAATTTGACTGTACCCGGGAATGTGCATTTTCTAGAAGCCCACAAGCCCCAAAAACGACTGTGTCTCTTTCTTGTTTGTGGGCTGCACCATAGTGGCTACTCTGTTCACCACCTCCTGAGGGACGTGGCGACGGCCATCCTGCCATTGAACACCCAGGAACTGGATCTCCCTGGCAGGCCCTTTCACCTTGCTTCTCTTGATGGCAAAGCCAGCCTCCAGCAGGATGTCAATTATCCTCTTACCCTCCTGGTAAACTTCCTCTGCTGTCTCACCCCATACAATGATGTCATTGATGAACTGCAGATGCTCAGGAGCTCCACCTTTCTCCAAGGCAGTCTGGATCACCTCATGGCAGATGGTTGAGCTATGGACCCAGCCCTGAGGCAACCGATTCCATTGATACTGTACTCCCCTCCAGGTGAAAGCAAACTGTGGCCTGCATTCTTCTGCAATGGGAATGGAGAAAAAGGCATTAGCAATGTCAATTGTGGCATACCACTTGGCCACCTTCGATTCCAGCTCGTACTGAAGCTCCAGCATGTCCGGCACCGCAGCGCTGATTGGAGGAGTCACTTCATTCAGGCCACGGTAGTCCACAGTCAGTCTCCATTCCCCATTTGCCTTCCGCACTGGCCATATCGGGCTGTTGAAGGGGGAGTGAGCCTTGCTGATCACCCTCTGGCTCTCCAGTCGTCGAATCAGTTGGTATATGGGGTGCAGAGAGTCTCTGTTGGTCCTGTATTGCCTGCAATGTACTATGCGAGAGGCAATAGGTGACTTCAAATCCTGCACCTTATGGCTGCCCACTACGGAGGGGTCATCCGAAAGCTCGGGCATGGTGGACAGCTGTTCTTTGCCTGCAGTCTCCACAGCTGCCACCCCAAACGCCCACTTGTGCCCCCTAGGGTCCTTGAAGCATCCCTCCCGCATAAAGTCGATGCCAAGAATGCAAGGTGCATCTGGACCAGTCACTATGTCGTGCTTTCCCCATTCATTCCTGGTCAAGCTTATCTCAGCTTGCAGTACAGTCAAGTCTTGTGAGCCTCCTGTGACTCCTTGAATGCTTATGGACTCAGCCCCTTTGTACCCCGATGGTATCAGGGTGCATTGGGCCCCTGTGTCCACCAGAGCTCGGTACTTCAGGGCTTCTGAAGTGCCAGGCCATTTCACGTACACATCCCAGTATACTCTGTTGTCCCTGGCCTCCACCTGGCTGGAGGTAGGGCACCTCTAATGCTGGCGGCAATGTCCACACTTGTCACACGGTCCTGTGTTACTAGGGGAAGGGTCTCTTGAGCGAGAGGGACCACTCCAGGAAACTGGGGCAGCTCTTCTCCTGGATGAGTTATCCCCGTGGTGCCCACCTTGCAGTTCCCGCACCCTGTTCCAGAGGGCAGAGGTGGGTTGGCCATGCCAGGTGTCCATGTCCTCTCCATGGTCACAGAGGAACCTCCACAGAGACCCCCTTGACATTCCCCAATTGGCTTGGGGTGATCTCCTAGGGGAAGGTAGCCTGTTCCTGATTGCCGAAACCTGGACCCATTCTGAAGGAGAAGGGGAAAAGGAGGCATCGCTCCCCTTTTTCAGTTCAGACATGGAGGTCTTGATCTCTTTGACAATGTCTTTAGCCATAGTTTCTATGGCTGAGATCAGGGGTTTCTGATTTACGCTGTCCTCATATTCCCTTAAATCATTGGCAAACTCACATACAGTTTTAGGACTTCCATCCTGTCCAGTCAAGAGTATCCCTCCTAATGTGTGAGCATATTTCTGAGGAGCACCCTGGGTGAGTTTCTTTGCGAAGGGCCGTCTCATGGGCACCTCATCTGGGTCCAAAGGGAGCTGGCCATCCCCATAAATTATTTCCATCACGGCCATCTGCCTCAGGTACCGAATGCCCTGTTCCATAGTTGTCCATCTAACTGGGGCCCAGGGCAGGTCATCTCCTGAGCGGTACCAGCTCTTGATGGCGTTCAGAATCCGGGCCCAGAGAGTGTGTATTCCATCAAGTTTGGCTAACTCTTTGTCCAGGCCAGCATCACGAGTCAGGGAGCCTAAAAGCTTTGCCTCCCTCTTATCCAGGTCCACTGTGTCCACCCCCTCGTCCCAGCATCTCAGGGCCCAGCTTAGTATTGGCTCACCCTCTTTCCTGGTGTAGTCCAGACGAGTTTGCCTTAGTTCCTTTCTGGGCAGTGATGTAACAGTTATTTCCTGGTCTGAATCATCTTCATCCACCGATGGGTTCTGTGAGGTGCTGGGACCTGCTGAGGTTCCTTCCTCACCATCTGTGCTTGGCGATGACTTTTGATTTCTTTTCCTGCGTGTGGTGACCGGTGCTAGAGAGACTGCATTGGCAGGAGCATCAGGGGTCAACTGTGGGACTGCTGGTGGTGGGGCAAACCCTTGTGCCTGGGGCTCAGGCTGAGAACTGGCACAGTCATTACAACCTGACCCCTCCCTCTTTGTGTCTACAGAGTGCTTACAATGCCCACAGCAGACACGCCCCCAGTCATTAAAGAACACAAAGGAGTGTGTTATCACCCTCCAAACAGCTCTTAATGGGTTAGCTAGTCCTCCACCCAACACGGTCCCAGCAAATGTCACTATAAGGATTACATTTAGGCATATGGAACATATTGCAACGCAGAGCAATTTTCCATCACAGGCACTTTTATCTGCACCATTGGTTTCATAACTTGCTTCAGGAAAGTTTCCTATGTTAGAAAAGTTACCACTGACAGTGACATTCAATGAATTCAAGAGATACATGCCTAACTTAATTGGTAAAGTTTTTATCCACTTGATCAGCATCTCTATCATTAACCACACCACATGGTAAGTTATCAATTTGTAGATGTGGGTCCAAAAGATCCAGCCAAAAGCCCATGCAAAGGCTTGGGCCATCAGGTTCTTTAAAATTGCCATTTCTACTTCTAGCTCCTTTTTCAGAAAAAAGTATTGCTTTCCCAATACAAGATTAATTTCCAAGCCCCATGTTGGGCGCCAAAATTGTAGTGGTTTGAGCCTTAACTGAGAGTTAAAGGCTGAAATGGGGAAAAGGCTGAGAATCTCTTCCCCACTTCCCCCCCCCCACACACCTCCTCCCTCCAAACAAGGAGAGGGAGGAAAAGAAAAAAAGGGGGTAAGGAGCAAATCCACTAAGCAACAATCTGGAGTCAGCTTGGAAGTAGAGAGGCAAATAATTTTTTCTTCAAATATAACAATAACAGGGACAAAAAAAGTTCACAAGGGCAAGGAACAAGAATGGATGGGAGGGGGACAGAAAGGAATTATACAAAACCAATCTTTCTCTGAGGAGGCGCAGAGGCAGCAGGGAGAAGGGTCAGCTCCGGCCACGTGGCTGAGGATCAAGAGGGCAGCTGCTGTAGCTCTCATCCAGCAGAGGCAGGAGCCAAAAAAAAGGAGATCCAACAGCTATGATGTCCTGCTTTTTATACCCTTGCTGGGCAGGGAGGGGGGAGTGGAACAGACTCAGCTTTCCCAGGGGGGAGACGCCCTTCAGGGAGTGTAAAGTACCCGCAAGCCCTCCCCCCTGCTTTCTTCTTTTGTTTTCAGAAAAAGGTGTTAACCCACCACAACTGAATTGAATTGAACTGAATTGAATTGAATTGAATTGAATTGAATTGAATTGAATTGAATTGAATTGAATTGAACTGAACTGAATTGAATTGAATTGAATTGAATTGAACTGAATTGAATTGAATTGAATTGAATTGAACTGAACTGAATTTAATTGAATTTAATTGAATTGAACTGAACTGAACTGAACTGAACTGAATTGAATTGAATTGAATTGAATTGAATTGAATTGAATTGAATACCAGGTTGGAAGACACCTTCAAGATCACCCAACCTATCACCCAATACCACCTAATCAACTAAACGATGGCACCAAGCACCCCATCCAGTCTCCTCCTAAACACCTCCAGTGGCTCAGGTTGGATGAACCTCAGAGATCATTGATTCCAACCCCCCTGCCATGGGCAGGGACACCTCTCAAATAGTCTTTGTAGCCCAAGACCTCATCCAATCTGGCTTTGAGCACCTCCAGGGAGGGGGCATCCACTACCACTGAGGACAACCTATTCCAGAGTCTCACCACTGAAGCACTACTGGTACTGAAGACCCTTTCTAAACCAAGAATGTAGTCACCACATTAAAACAGCAACAACTGCAGTACCAACACTGCTAGCTTTGCTGTGTGGATGTTCAGGAGCTTCCACAAACTGTGACATGAACACTCACAATGCAAAGAAATACTTTCCTCTCTAGTGTAATCCCAAAGGGGTAGAAATGTGGATGGTTTAAGCAGGTATAAATTTCAAGCACCTGGCCTGCTGATCCCCAGTAATGTTTCTTTTAAATATAGCTGAACATGTAATTCATAGAATTGTCAGGGTTGGAAAGGACCTCAAGGATCAGCCAGTTCAACCCCCTGCCATGGGCAGGGAAGGACACCTCACACTACAGCAGGTTGTTCACAGCACATCCAGCCTAGTCTTAAAACCCTCCAGGGTTGAGGCTTCTACTACCTCCCTGGGCAACCTCTTTCGGTGTGTCCACACTGGGCAGGGACTGGCTTGAGAGCAGCCCTGAAGAAAAGGACTTGGGAGTGCTGGTGGTGGAATAGCTCAACAGGAGCCAGCAGTGAGCACTTGCAGCCCAGAAAGCAAATCCCATCCTGGGCTGCAGAAAGAGAAGCATAGCCAGCAGGGTCAGGGAGGGGATTCTTCCCCTCTGCTCCACTCTGATGAGACCACAGCTGGAGCTCTGGGCCCAGTTCTGGAACCCCTATTACAGGAAGGATCTGGAGGTGCTGGAAGGTGTCCAGAGAAGGGCCACAAGGATGAGCAGAGGGCTGGAGCTGCTCTGCTCTGAGGACAGACTGAGAGAGTTGGGGTTGTGCAGTGTGGAGAAGAGAAGGCTCTGAGGAGACCTCATTGGGGGCTCCAAGAAATCTGCGGAGGGACTTTTGAGGGTGTCAGGGAGTGATAGGACTGGGGGGGATGGAGCAAAACTAGAAATGGGGAGATTGAGATTGGAAATTAGGAAGAAGTTGTTCCCCATGAGGGTGATGAGAGCCTGGCACAGGGTGCCCAGGGAGGTGGTGGAAGCCTCCTGCCTGGAGATGTTTGCAGCCAGGCTGGAGGTGGCTGTGAGCAACCTGCTGTAGTGTGAGGTGTCCCTGGCCATGGCAGGGGGGTTGGAACTGGCTGATCCTTGAGGTCCCTTCCAGCCCTGACAATTCTCTGATTCTGTGCTTCTGTAGGAGCCTTTTTTTTGTTTGTTTGGTTGGCAGGAGTTTGTTGCATTCAATTCTCAAGCCTCAGTTCAGCTCACTGCACTCCATCAGCCAGGGCAAACATCCTCCCAGGTCTAAATATCGCAAAATGAATTTGTCTGATCCCAATCCCCACTTTGAGATCAAGCAGAATTAATTCAAGTTCAGAGGTTTTCTTACATATCTGCTCTCCAAACCCATTAGCTCCACTGCTGATTTCTTTTTGTTGTTGTTGTTGTTGTTTTGTTTTAAACAAAGCAACAGACCCAGAGCAAGCCTTCAGATGACATAAAAAAAAACCCTAGCCAAACAGCAATCAATCTTCCAAATCACTCCAAGCAGCAGTTAGTCCTCTCTTTGGAAGTACAAACCAGCTTATTAATACAACAAAAAGGGAAACAAAACCAAACCCACACACCATTTCCAGAGGCTCCATGCTGCTAAAGTGAAGTTGGGTTTGGGGTTGGTTTGTTTGGAACCATACCCACACACAGCAGAGTTGATTGTCAGGGGGCATAAGGCAAGGCTGCAAAGGGAAAATGGTATTGAGAGTAGGGGGAGGCTGAATATGGCTGGAAAGCAGCCCTGAGGAGAGAGCCTTAGGGGTGCTGGGGGAGGAGAAGCTCAACAGGAGCTCTCAGTGTGCACTTGCAGCCCAGAAAGCCAACCAGATCCTGGGCTACAGCAGGAGAAGTGTGGCCAGCAGGGCAAGGGAGGTGATTCTCCCCCTCTGCTCAGCTCTGGGGAGACCCCACCTGGAGTACTGTGTCCAGTTCTGGAGCCCCTATTACAAGAGGGATCTGGAGGTGCTGGAAGGTGGAAAGGACTCCAGTTCCAAACCCCCTGCCATGGGCAGGGACACCTCACACTACAGCAGGTTGCTCACAGTCACATCCAGCCTGGCTGCAAACACCTCCAGGCAGGAATCTGCCACCACCTCCCTGGGCAACCTGTGCCAGGCTCTCACCACCCTCCTGGGCAACAACTTCTTCCTAATATCCAATCTCAATCTCCCCATTTCTAGTTTTGCTCCATCCCCCCCAGTCCTATCCCTCCCTGACACCCTCAAAAGTCCCTCCCCTGCTTTCTTGGAGCCCCCTTCAGATCCTGGAAGGACACAATTAGGTCTCCTCAAAACTTTATCTTCTCCAGATTGAGAGGAGCTCCAGATTTGGAGGTGCTAGAAGGTGTCCAGAGCAGAGCCACGAAGATGAGTAGAGGGCTGGAGCTGCTCTGCTATGAGGACAGAGTGAAATTTTGGCTGTTCAGTCTAGAGAAGAGATCTCAGGTAGTGATAGGACTAGAGAGAATGGAATGAAGCTGGAGGTGGGGAGATTCAGGCTGGAGGGGAGGAGGAAGTTCTTCCCCAGGAGAGTGGTGAAGCCCTGGAATGGGTTGTGCAGGGAGGTGGTTGCGGCCCTGTCCCTGGAGGTGTTTAAGGCCAGGCTGGCTGAGGCTGTGGCCAGGCTGATGTAGTGTGGGGTGTCCCTGCCCATGGCAGGGGGGTTGGAACTAGATGATCCTTGTGGTCCCTTCCAACCCTGAATGATGATACTATGATACTATGAATAGTTCTGGGTCAAAGGCACTATTTTTGCAAACTAGGTTGAAATTAGCATCATTTTACAGGCAATGGATTTTGTTCTTGCATAGATTACACTTTCTTTTGTTTGTTCTACTCCCTTTTTATTTGTCCTGCTCTCCTTTGATTATTTTTCCTCTCTTTTGATTTGTTTTACTCTCTTTTGATTTGTTCTGCTCTCTCTTGGTTTGTTCTGCCCTCTCTTGATTTGTTCTACTCTCTCTTGATTTGTCCTCTCCTTTTATTTGTTCTACTCTCTCCTTTCTATTTGCTCTGTTCTCCTTTTATTCATTCTCTTCTTATTTGTCCTCCTCTCCTTTTGTTTGTTCTACTTCACAACAAGGTTAATATATATATATATAATAATAATAAAGCAAGCTTTCCTTCAGGATTTTTCTTTTGAACTCAGCAGGAATCACTCTCTGCAAAGGACCATTTGAAGGCTTTTTAAGCAAGGAGTTATTTTTGTCTTCCCTTCAAAGGTTTGCTCTGTTTTCATGGCATTTATCTGTGTGGACGAGCTCGTTTGGATCTAAATTTAACTGCTACAGATTCCCACTGAAGAGTTCAGCATGGAACAAGCTTCTTGCAGTTTGTGTAGTACAAAGTGGTTGTGGCACTGCTCACCATAGCTATAAATAACAAGCAAAGGAGTCTGAGTGACCAATTAGTTGCAGATTCACAGGGCAGGAGGTGTTGGAAGGGACCTCTGGCGATCCTTGAGTCCAACCCCACCCCCTGCTAGAGCAGGCTCACCTACAGCAGGTTGCACAGGAATATGTCCAGGCAGTTTTGAATGTCTCCAGAGGAGACTCCCCAACCTCTCTGGGCAGCCAGCTCCAGGGCTCCAGCACCCTCAAAAGAAAGTTTTTCTTAAGTTCAACTGAAATCTTCTGTGTTGTAGTTTGTGTCTCTTCTCCTCTTGTCCTATCAGTGGGGACTGATCACTGAAAAGAGTCCAGACCTATCTGCTTGCTCCCCACCCCTTACCTGTTGATGAGCATTTATAAGGAGAGCTCTCAGGCTGTTCTTTTCCACACTAAGCCCCAGGTTTCTCAGCCTCTCTTCATGAAAGAGTTGTTCCAATCCCTTCATTGTTTTGTGGCCCTGTCTTGGACTCTCTCCAACATTTCCCTCTTTCCCTTGAACTGGGGAGCCCAGAACATACAGTCATAAGATCACAGAACTGTCATGGTTGGAAAGAACCTCAAGGATGAGCCAGTTTCAACCCCCTGCCATAGGCAGGGACACCTCACACCACAGCAGGTTGCTCAGAGCAACATCCAACCTGGCTGCAAACACCTCCAGGCAGGAGGCTTCCACCACCTCCCTGAGCAACCTCTGCCAGGCTCTCACCACCCTCACAGGGAACAACTTCTTCCTCACATCCAATCTCAATCTCCCCATTTCCAGTTTTGTTCCATCCCCCTCAGTCCTATCACTCCCTGACACCCTCAAAAGTCCCTCCCCAGATTTCTTGTAGGACCCTTTCATGTCACAATGTTCCAGGTATGGCCTCATCAGGGCAGAGTAGAAGGGGAAGAGAGCTTCCCACCGTCTGCTGGCCACACTCCTCTTGATGCACCCCAGGATGCCATTGGCCTTCTTGGCTATGAGGGCACAGTGATGGTTCATGGGGATCTTATTTTCTCCAGCACTCCCAGATCCTTCTCTGCAGAGTTATTTTCCATCAGGTCAACCCCTGAGTCAACCCCTGAGTCCGACCATATTTCATTGCAAGGAAACTTGGAACAAGATTTTCACAGTTCCAATTTCTCTTACTTCAAACCCTATTACCTACCTGAAGGGAAGTTGTAGCCAGGTGAGGGTTGGTCTCTTCTCCCAGGCACCCAGCACCAGAACAAGAGGACACAGTCTCAAGCTGTGCCAGGGGAGGTTTAGCCTGGGATTGAGGAGAAAGTTCTCAGCAAGAGAGATTGGCCATTGGGATGTGCTGCCCAGGGAGGTGGTGGAGTCCCCATCCCTGGAGGTGTTTAAGAAGAGCCTGGATGAGGCACTTGGTGCCATGGTTTAGTTGATCAGATGGTGTTGGGTGATAGGTTGGACTTGGTGATCTCTGAGGTCTTTTCCAGCCTGCTTAATTCCATTCTATTCTACATCTCCTTTAGGTTTAGGGGCACAGCTCTCCCCCAGACTTCTGCTTTCCCATTGCTGAAGAGAGGATTCAGCTTTGTTTTGCCTTTTGTATTTAGAACCTTAAAAACTGGTGAACTCTGCAGGTCATGGCTATAATTTTGTTTTATTGGTTTTGGTGTTTTGTTTTTCATTTTACATTCCTCTCAAGGGAATAAAAGACACCTCTAAGGGCTCTGTGGCTCACAAAGTGGATCAAAAGAAATCCAAGCAATTGGAACAGTCATTCTCCATCACTCAGCTGCTTGTTCCTGCTGAAAAGGCTTCATATTTTGCTCTATGGCAAGCTCTTTACATCCTGTCTATCACTCTGCAGGTTATTGTGTTAAGAAAAATAATGTAGTGTGCTTTTGGCAGTGCTCTGACACTACAGCACTACATGACACCAACACAGTGTGTAGTGCAGCAGCTGTGCCACATTTGCCCTGAAATTCTCCTTTTTTGTTTTTTCAAATGAATACAAAGCACAGAATCAGCCAAGTTGGAAAAGACCTCAGAGGTCATCAAGTCCAACCTCTCACCCAACACCATCTCAACAACTAAACCATGGCACCAAGTTCCTCATTCAGGCTCTTCTTAAACCCTTACAGTGATGGTGACTCCACCACCTCCCTGGGCAGCACATTCCAAGGGCCAATCTCTCTTGCTGGGAAGAATTTCTTCCTCACATCCAGCTTAAACCTGCCCTGGCACAGCTTGAGTCTGTTTCCTCTTGTTCTGGTGCTGGTTGCCTGGGAGAAGAGACCAAACCCCACCTGGCTACAACCTCTCTTCAGGTAGTTGGAGAGAGCAATAAGGTCTCCTTTTCTCCACACTAAACACCCCCAGTTCCCTCAGCCACTCCTCATCAGCTCTGTTCTCCAGACCCTTCACCAGATTTGTTGCCCTTCATACAACCATCCTGGTTAGGCCACACCTCGAGTCCTGTGTCCAGTTCTGGGCCCCTCAGTTTAGGAAGGAGGTTGACTTGCTGGAAGGTGTCCAGAGAAGAGTAACAAAGTTGGTGAGGGGCTTGGAACACAGCCCTGTGAATAGAATAGAATAGAATAGAATAGAATAGAATAGAATAGAATAGAATAGAATAGAATAGAATAGACCAGGTTGGAAGAGACCTTCAAGATCATCACGTCCAACCTATCACCCAACACCACCTAATCAACTAACCCATGTAACCAAGTACCCTGTCAAGTCTCCTCCTGAACACCCTCAGTGTGAGGAGAGGCTGAGGGAGCTGGGGTTGCTTAGCCTGGAGAGGAGGCTCAGGGGTGACCTTATTGCTCTCTACAGCTACCTGAAGGGAAGCTGTAGGCAGGCGGATGATGGTCTCTTCTCCCAGGCAGCCAGCACCAGAACAAGAGGACACAGTCTCAAGCTGTGCCAGGGGTGGTTTAGATTGGATGTTAGGAAGAATTTCTACACAGAGAGAGTGATTGCCCATGGGAATGGGCTGCCTGGGGAGGTGGTGGACTCGCCATCCCTGAAGGTGTTCAGGAGGAGACTTGATGGGGTGCTTGGTGCCATGGGTTAGTTGTTTAGGTGGTGTTGGATTGGTTGCTGGGTTGGATGTGATGATCCTGAAGGTCTCTTCCAACCTGGTCTGGTCTATGTAATTCTAAAAGTTTCTCCCTACCAAAATGATTCAATGATCCCATGGTCTTTGGAAGATAGATCTTGATGAAGAGATCTGCTCTTACCTAAAGAATTATGTTAGAATATCACACAATCACGGGCTGTTAGGGCCTGCAAGGGACCTCAAAAGATCATCCAGTCCAACTCCCTTGCCAGAGCAGCATCACCTAGGGCAATTCACACAGGAACACATCCAGACAGGTCTTGAATATCTCCAGATAGGGAGACTTCACAACCCACCCTGGGCAGCCTGTTCCAGGGCTCTGTCACCCTCACAGTAAAATCATTCTTCCTCCTGTTTCCTTGGCACTTCCTCTACCTCAGCTTCCACCACTGCCCCTTGTGCTGGCATTGGGCATCACCCAGCAGAGCCTGGCTCCAGCCTCTGGGCACTCACCCTGCACATCTTCAGCAACAGCAATGAGGTCACCTCTCAGTTCCCTCCTGTCCAAGCTAAGAGCCCTCAGCTAGCTCAGGCTCTCCTCATAAGGAAGATGTTCCACTCCTTTAATTATCTTTGTGTAAATCCTGGCTCCAGCAACTCTCTGCTTTTAATATTTTCAGTACCTGAGGTTCACCAACTCAAGGCTGAATTTGTCCTATTGAGTTTAGAATACAAAGGAATAGAAAAGAAAAACAAAAGAATGCCAAAGCAATGATTCTTTTAGTCATCTTTGCTACTCTTGCTAGCCTTTACCCCAGAGAAAGAGTGAGTGAGGCACACCACAAACCAGCTACCTTAGTTTTGCTGCTCCTCACTGAATTTCTAACAGCAGGTTGGGAAAAAAAAGGCTTTCCTCAGTCCATTCCAACTACCACAAGCTGAGGAAAAGAAAGGAAAATTAATAACTTCCCCAGCCCATTAAGCTCCTATCCCTTGGGGCTCCATTACAAATTCTATTTCAGAATTAAGACTCCTAGAATGCACTGGGTTGGAAGTGACATCTGGAGGTCATCCAGTCCAATCCCCCTGCAGTAAGCAGGGACATCCCCAATTAGAAGGGGTTGCTCCATCAAGGCTGACCTTGAATACCTCCAGGGATGAGGCCTCCACCACATCCCTGGGCAACCTTTCCCAGTGTTCCACGAGGCTCAGAGTAAAGAATTTCTTCCCCATGTCCAGGATTCATAGCATCATAGAATCAGTCAGGGTTGGAAGGGACCACAAGGATCAGCTAGTTCCAACCCCTGCCATGGGCAGGGACACCCCACACTACATCAGCCTGGCCACAGCCTCAGCCAGCCTGGCCTTAAACACTTCCAGGGACAGGGCCCCAACCACCACCCTGCACAACCCATTCCAGGGCTTCACCACTCTCGTGGGGAAGAACTTCCTCCTCCCCTCCAGCCTGAATCTCCCCACCTCCACCTTCATTCCATTCCCCTTAGTCCTATCACTACCTGAGATCCTGAGCAGTCCCTCCCCAGCCTTCTTGGAGCCCCCTTCAGATCCTGGAAGTCCACAGTTAGGTCACCTCGGACCAGGGACATGAGGCCCAGCTTTCTTCCTTGTACTTTACAAGAGGTCCCATGACCCCACTGAAACACATACTTAAATGTTCTTGGATCCCCCTCCTTTTGCTCCCATGTATTCCTCTCTCATCTCTCCAAAACCAGATGAAAGCTCTATTCAAGTTATGCTTGCATCAGAAACTCCACTTAAAATCTCTTTTTTTCTTGCCATGCCTCTGGTAAAGGGAAAGCAAACAAACATTAAAGAAGATATTTACACACATTTCATGGGATGAATTTTGCAATGCTGTCACCACTCCTTTTTGTAGAAAGCTGTATGGATTTATAAATGCAATAAGATTCCTCCAGGACTCTGTCATTCCCAGCACTGACAAATGCTTTATGCTTGCCATGTCCCTCTCTGTGAGAATTTAGTGTTATTTATTCAATCTTACCTCCTGTCTGAGCAAAGGAGACAGTTAATCAGAGGTTCTTACTCCAAGACAGCGTCCCACTAAGACTTTCACCACAAACTCTGGGCAAGGGGGAACGGGCAGAGTTGAACATAACAAATTCCACCTCCAATTTTATCAGCACCTCTCCTATGGAGCCAGACTGAGAGAGCTGGGGTTGTTCAGAGCAGGCTCTGGGGAGACCTAATTGTGGCCTCACAGGTGAGGCCATTCCATTTTGCCTGTAAATACAGCTTCTAACTGAGTTGGTCTGGCAAAGCTAATGCTGGGGGGGAGGAGAACTTCAACCCACCACAAGACATAAAGGCAGAAGAAGAACTTGAGGGCTGTTTTTCTTTTGAATCTAATAATGTCGCAGCTCACGACGGCAAAAGGTTCATCTGCAGAACTATCTCAAATGTCAAGATGATAGGAATCAGATGAAGGTAATGCTCTGGCATTTAAAGGAGTTTTGGCCAAACTCTTCTCTGAGCAAGGGACGAGATTTGTGGTATTATCAAACTGGAACTTCTGCTCTGATTTGATCTTTAATCAAGAGCCTCCAGCCTGAATGGAACCTGCATTCCAGGAGAAGTTTGGGAATGTACATGAGATGTGTCCAGTTCTGGGCCCCTCAAGTTAAGAAGGACATTGAGACACTTGAATGTGTCCAGAGAAGGGCAATGAGGCTGGGGAGGGGTGTGGAGCACAGCCCTGTGAGGAGAGGCTGAGGGAGCTGGGGTTGCTTAGCCTGGAGAAGAGGAGGCTCAGGGGAGACCTTCTTGCTCTCTGCAACTCCCTGAAGGGAGGTTGTAGCCAGGAGGGGGTTGGTCTCTTTTCCCAGGCAGCCAGCCCCAGAACAAGAGGCCACAGTCTCAAGCTGTTCCAGGGGAGGTTTAGGCTGGAGGAGAGGAGAGGAGAGGGAGGAGAGGAGAGGAGAGGAGAGGGAGAGGAGAGGAGAGAGGAGAGGAGAGGAGAGGAGAGAGGAGAGGAGGAGGAGAGGAGAGGAGAGGAGAGGAGAGGGAGAGGAGAGGGAGAGGAGAGGAGAGGAGAGGAGAGGAGAGGAGAGGAGAGGGAGAGGAGAGGAGAGGAGAGAGGAGGGGAGGGGGAGGGAGGGGAGGGGAGGGAGGGAGAGGAGAGGAGAGGGAGGAGAGGAGAGGAGAGGAGAGGGAGAGGAGGGGAGGGGAGGGGAGGGAGGGGAGGGAGGGAGGGGAGGGAGGGAGGGAGGGGAGGGAGGAGGGAGGAGAGGGAGGGGAGGGAGGGGAGGGGAGGGGAGGGAGGGAGGGGGAGGGAGGAGAGGGGAGAGAAGAGAAGAGAAGAGAAGAGAAGAGAAGAGAAGAGAAGAGAAGAGAAGAGAAGAGAAGAGAAGAGAAGAGAAGAGAAGAGAAGAGAAGAGAAGAGAAGAGAAGAGAAGAGAAGAGAAGATAAACAAGGGAAGAATTGTCATGGCACAGCTACTCTTATTGCAGATATTTAACCAATGAGTTAGTTCAGAATCATCTTTTTGTTTTCCTTTTTACACCCAGTAGTGATTTATTTCACTACTTTTCTGCTCAAGATCTGTAACTGAATGTTAAAGGCAGAGGCTGAAAGCAGCACATGTCTGAGCTGGGACAAGTCCTGGAGGGGGGGCTGGCAGGAGGGGAATGTGAGGATGTGATTCACACAGAAATCCATAAACAAATTACAGTCTGATGAAAGCAGCACGAAGCACAGCAAAGGGAAGCAGCAATTAGTGGTGTTTGGGGGATGTGTATGATCCAAATCACACATGAGAGAGGAAGAAAGGCTGAGCTCCCCTTTCAGATTGCACACATGCCACAGTTTCAAAGGGAGTCATGAAAGCACAGCAGCCTCTGAGATCCAAAACAACACTTTCCCATTTGCTCAGTCCCTTCAGAGCCATTCCCCTCCCTCTCTTGGGACCATAATTGTTCCAAGGTGAGAAAACATGTGTAGAGAGGATTCTCTTTTTTAACTTTTCTTTTCTCTAGAAGCTATAGGAAATAAATCACACTCTGTGCACTCTGTGCCTCAAAACGTGGGCAGATCAAACCCCCAACTCAGAGGGCTGAGGAGGAGGAGAGAGCTGTGAGCCTGGATTTCCACTGAGTGCAGGCACAGTTTGCTTACAGAGTTGGTGATTCATATTTTGGTTTGCTTCCTGGAGCCTTGCCCACTGCAGGATCTCCACACCTCTCTGGCCCCTGCTGGGGATTAGCCAGATGTTCTCCAGCACATGTGTAGCACACCTGCTTCATGCTGAAGCCTTTGGTTTTGCTGAGACCAATGGATGGAAGGAGGAGGAGTGGAACAGAGGGAAGGAAATGAGGATTTAAGACCATAGAATCATAGCAGACTTTTGGTTGGAAAAGAGCTCTAAGATCATCAAGTCCAAGCATCAGCCTAGCACCACCTTGACTATTAAGCTGTGGCTTGAGGTGCCATGTCTACATGAGCTTTGAACACCTCTGGGGATGGTTGGAATGGAATGGAATGGAATGGAATAGACTAGGTTGGAAAAGTCCTTTGAGATCATCAAGTCCAACCTATCACCCAACACCATCTCATCAACTAAACCATGGCACCAAGTGCCTCATCCAGGTTCTTCCTAAACACTTCCACTGATGGTGACTCCACCACCTCCCTGGGCAGCACATTCCAATGGCCAATCTCTCTTGCTGGGAAGAACTTCTTCCTCACCTCAGCCTAAACCTCCCCTGGCACAGCTTGAGACTGTGTCTTCTTGTTCTGGTGCTGCTTGCCTGGCAGAAGAGACCAACCCCCACCTGGCTACAACCTCCCTTCAGGTAGCTGTAGAGAGCAAGAAGGTCTGCCCTGAGCCTCCTCTTCTCCAGGCTAAGCAACCCCAGCTCCCTCAGCCTCTCCTCACAGGGCTGTGCTCCAGACCCCTCCCCAGTTTTGTTGCCCTTCTCTGGACACATTCAAGTGTCTCAATGTCCTTCTTAAATTGAGGGGCTCTCTAGCCAGGTGGATCCTAGTCTGAGCTACACTCCTGGGTTATGTATTCCCAGGTGCAAGACCTTGCACTTAGCCACTGTGAAATCCATAAGGGTCTTTCTGGCTCACTCCTGCTTCTGAGCACACACACGCCTGTGTCTGTCATAGTAAATATATATAGCCACAAAACTTTCTCTGTGGCATTGGGGTTCCCTTGTGCTGGTGAGAACTAGGAGAATATCCAGAGTAAAGTGGCCTCAGCAGAATTAATTCTGCTCTGTGTGACACTTGAGTGCAATGTGGAGTCTTTCCTTCAATAATCCTTTATTAATGCTTTCTTCCCCTCACAGGATGTCTTCATTTCAAAACTTTTGCTTATCATCTTTCATCCTTCCTTAGCCCTTGAGGGAAAGTCACAGGCTTTGGAGTTGCTTCAAAGGCTCCAGTAGACTCTCTGAGTTTCATTTCAGCACACAAGAGCCAAAACTTAATCAAAGAGGCTGGGGGTTTCCATCTCAGTGCTGGAAACCTCGGTGTCAACTCATCAGTGAGTTTTTATTAGCCTCCTGTATATTCTAAATCAAGGCAGAAAGCTTCAGTGCTGTGACAGTTTTAGTTAAGCCACCACAAGTGCTTGAGTTGGAGGTGTTGGTTAATGGCATATGCAGAGTGAAGGTAGGGCTCAGCTCAATTTCCAGTGTCCCTGAGGTGTACACAATTAGGATTTCAGATGCTATTGTTCTTTAGAATTAAATGCAGTGAGGGTCCAGTCAGAACTTTCTTACTGCTTTAACTCCCTGTGTTTTAGGCAGATCTGCTGAGTAGCCACAGAAGGTTCCCCCTCTACTCCACTCTGGTGAGCCCACACCTGTGGCACTGTATCCAGTGCTGGTGCCTCTGTTACAGGAAGGATCTGGAGGTTCTGGAAGGTGTCATGAGGATGAGCAGAGGGCTGGAGCTGCCCTGCTATGAGGAGAGGCTGAGGGAGTTGGGGCTGTTCAGTCTGGAGAAGAGAAGGCTCCCAGGAGGCCTAATTGTGGCCTTCCAGGATCTGAAGGGGGCTCCAAGAAAGCTGGGGAGGGACTTCTGAGGGTGTCAGGGAATGATAGGACTGGGGGGCATGGAACTGAACTAGAAATGGGTAGATTGAGATTGGATGTTAGGAAGAAGTTGTTGGCCATGAGGGCGGTGAGAGCCTGGCAGAGGTTGCCCAGGGAGGTGGTGGAAGCCTCCTGCCTGGAGGTGTTTGCAGCCAGGCTGGATGTGGCTGTGAGCAACTTGCTGTAATGTGAGGTGTCCCTGCCCCTGGCAGGGGGCTTGGAAGTGGATGATCCTCGAGGTCCCTTCCAACACTGACAGTTCTATGATTCTAAGGCAAATGGGGCAGATGGGAGAGAAATCCTCTCTGTTCTCTGGCTCCCACCCTCTGAAGCTTACAAAGCTGTACGTGGCAGATGCTTCTTCAAATTACAAAGGGATAACACATGAGCAACCTGTCCATTTCTAGCTACAAAATCCCCTGCTAGCTGCAGATTTGCCTTTTCCAAGTTTAAATTGCTCTGCATTAAATGAGAGCTGTTAGGATCCACTAGCAGAAGTGGAAGGCAGATGTGCATAAAAAAAAAGAGGGGGGGGTTGGTTTGGGGTGTGAAAACACCAACATTTCTATTATCTTTTTTAACTTATGGCACTTCAAAGGGATGAATTAATCCTAGACACAACATTAAGACAGAGCTGATGACAGAAGGTCATAAATTGTCATTTTGTGCTGCATGTTCCTACTCAGCCCAAACAACCTCAGATTCAAATGCAGTGACAAGTTCCAGTGCTCCAACTGTGAGAGGAATATGGAACACAAGGACTTAGGCATGGATATAATTGCACAAGACAGAATGAAAGAGCCTTTTGTCCTCTATGCAGCTAAATATATTTTGGTTGCCTAATTAATCTGTTTAACTCCAGCCCATTGAGGAGGGCTCCAGAAAATTTCCCAACTGGATTATTATTTAGTTGTTTTGTTTGGTTTTTCCTCAAGAGAAAACTAAACAACAATTAATCTTCTGGTTGATTTTTCCCTAGGTGAGTATCATTTGTGCTGTGAGCAGTGGAAGGTGGCGAGGTTTTTACTTGGGAGTTCTTGGGCTGTTAGTCTCTGAGAGGGATTCTGTTGTGGTTGTGTTTCCTACGCTCCTTTTGACTGGGGTGAGGTCCGTGTTCTGTCTTCAGCAGTGGCTAGGAACAGTAGAGACACCCTGCACATTTCTCTCCTCACAGTGTATGAGCATGGCCCTCACTCTGGGATGCGGTTCAGTGGTCATGGTGGTCTTGGTCAGTGGCTTGACTGGATGATCTTAGAGGTCTATTCCATCCAAAACCTATAGCTGGTAGGGTTCTCCAGATCCACTGCCAGTTGCAGGAAGGATTGGTGCCCTTGGATCAAGCTTGCTCCCAGAGGCTTCATTTGGTGACGCCTTGTTGTGGAACCTTGCCTGTGGCAGGTCAGCCCTTACCCATCCACACCAGTCACAGCTTTGAAATCATTGAATTGTTAGGGTTGGAAGGGACCTCAAGGATCAGCCAGTTCCAAAGCCCCCTGCCATGGGGGCACTACACTACACTACACTACACACTACAGCAGGTTGCTCGCAGCCACATCCAGCTTGGCTGCAAACACCTCCAGGCAGGAGGTTTCCACCACCTCCCTGGGCAACCTGTGCCAGGCTCTCACCACCCTCATGGGGAAAAACTTCTTCCTCACATCCAATCTCAGTCTCCCCATTTCTAGTTTTGCTCCATCCCCCCGCCAAGTCCTATCACTCCCTGACACCCTCAAAAGTCCTTCCCCAGCTTTCTTGTAGTCCCCTTCAGATCCTGGAAGGCCACAATTAGGTCTCCTGGGAACCTTCTCTTCTCCAGACTGAACAGCCCCAACTCCCTCAGTCTGTCCTCCTCTTCAACAGCCTACTTAATACTGCTTGTTACCCAGATTGGAAAGTCACACAATCACAGAATGTTAAAGGCTGGAAGGGACCTCAAAAGCTCATTCGGTCCAACTCCCCCTGCCAGAGCAGGATCGCTTAGAGCTGATCACATAGGAACACATCTAGTCAGGCTTTTAATATCTCCAGAGAGGGAGAGTCCTCATTTACCCAACAGTTCATGGTAGGGAAGCCATTCCCTGTGTTTAATCATCAAACTCATAGAATCATCAAGGTTGGAAAAGACCTCCAAGGTCATCAAGTCCAACCAGCAACCCAGCACCACCATGGCCACTGAACCAACTGGTCACACAGAGAGACTGTAAAACACATGTAGGTGATACTAAGCCATAGAATTAAAGATGTCAGTTGTAAGGCTGGAGAAAAACACCTCCCTGGGCAACCTGTTCCAGTGTCTCACCATCCTCACTGGAAACCCTTGCCAAAAGTCCTTCCCCAACTTTCCTGTAGACCCCTTTCAAAGGAGCCTTATGCTGGAGATGAGAAGAAACTCATTGACTGAAAGGGTTCTCAAAGACTGGAACAAGCTCCCCAGGCAGGTAGTTGAATGCCCATCCCTGGGGGCCTTGCAAAGAGGAAGAGATGTGTTGCTGAGGGACATTGTTTAGCACCAGCCTTGGCAGAGTTAAAGTACAATTGGACTCAATTACCTTAAAGGTCTTTTCCAACCTATCTGGAGGTGCTGGAGAATGTCCAGAGAAGGGACACATGATAAGCAGAGGGCTGGAGCTCCTCTGCTTTGAGGACAGAGTGAGGGAGTTGGGGCTCTTCAGTCTGGAGAAGGGAAGGTGGAAGCCTCCTGCCTGGAGGTGTTTGCAGCCAGGCTGGAGGTGGCTGTGAGCAACCTGCTGTAGTGTGAGGTGTCCCTGCCCATGGCAGGGAGATTGGAACTGGATGATCCTTGGGGTCCCTTCCAACCCTGACAATTCTCTGATCCCAAATGATTCTATGATTCTTGGTCATACTTTGGACCAGACAGGCTCAAAAATCCATGGTGCACCCCAAATGCTGCCAGTGCTGCAAAGCTAAATGAAGAGCAGGAATTGGTCATTATGCAGGTGATGAAATTCTGTGCTTCAATATCCCAGAAGGAGACAATATACAGATTGCTCAACTGTCACATAGGAGAGTAGTGAGCAACAAAAAACCCCAAACCAAAACAACAAAAAAAGAGTGAATTCATTTGGAGATTTATTTGGTTTGTCTAACAGGGAGTGTAAAACAGTAAGAACTCTGTTGCCTGGCTGTCACTTGCCTCCAGGGTACAATCAAACACTGCCAGTGAATCAATAGTGTGGGAAGACTTTGATACAGAGATGATAGAGATAGAGATAGATACAAATATAGACAGATATAGAGATGATATAGGTGGAGAGAGACAGCTATAGATACAAAGATAGAGATAGACATAGAGATATAGATGGATATAGATATAAATATAGATATAGATATATAGATACAGATCAGAGATGGAGATAGAGATAGAGATGATATAGACATATAGATATAGAGTGGAATGGAATGGAATGGAATGGAATGGAATGGAATGGAATGGAATGGAATGGAATGGAATAGAATAGAATAGAATAGAATAGAATAGAATAGAATAGAATAGAATAGAATAGAATAGAATAGAATAGGTTGGAAAAGACCTCAGAGATCAACTAAACCATGGCACCAAGTACCTCATCCAGGCTCTTCTTTGGTAGCGCATCAGACCCTTAATGGGAAGGTTGTGAGTTCAAGCCTACAGCGGGCAGTAGTGTCCTCTCTACTCTAGTCATGAGGTCTGTGGTGACAGGTTGGACTTGATGATCTTTGAGGTCTCTTCCAACCTTAGGAATACTGAATACTGAATACCTCCAGGGATGGTGACTCCATCACCTCCCTGGGCAGCACATCCCAATGGCCAAACTCTCTTACTGGGAAGAATTTCTTCCTAACCTCCAGCCTAAACCTCCCCTGGCACAGCTTGAGACTGTGTCCTCTTGTTCTGGTGCTGGTTGCCTGGGAGAAGAGACCAACCCCCACCTAGCTACAACCTCCCTTCAGGTAGCTGTAGGGAGCAAGAAGGTCTGCCCTGAGCCTCCTCTTCTCCAGGCTAAGCAACCCCAGCTCCCTCAGCCTCTCCTCACAGGGCTGTACTCCAGACCCCTCCCCAGCTTTCTTGCCCTTCTCTGGACACCTTCCAGCACCTCAACATCTTTCCTAACCTGAGGAGCCCAGAAGTGGACACAGGACTCAAGGTGTGGCCTAAGCAGTGATGAGCACAGGGCAGAATGAATTCCTGCTCCTGCTGGCCACGCTGTTCCTGATGCAGTCCAGGATGCCATTGGCATTCTTGGCCACGTGGGCACATAGATATAGATATAAAGATATAGATAGAGATAGATAGATAGATAGATAGATAGATAGATAGATAGATAGATAGATAGATAGGTAGATAGATAGATATAAAGATAGAGATACATATATATAGATACAGATTTAGATAAAGATATAGATGATATAGATGATATAGATAGAGCTAGATGATATAGGTATAGATATAAAGATAGATGATATAGATGATATAGGTTGTATAGATATAAAGGTGTATATATATATAAGATAGAGATATATAGATAGATATAGATATAGATATAGATATAGATATAGATATGGATATGGATATAGTTATAGACATAGATATAGATATAGATGATATAGATATAGATATAGATATAGATATAGATATAGATATAGATATAGATACAGATACAGATATAGATATAGATACAGATACAGATATAGATGATATAGGTATAGGTATAGGTATAGGTATAGGTATAGGTATAGGTATAGGTATAAATATAGGTATAGGTATAGGTAGGCAAGAGCATGGCCGGAGGAGCAAAGAGTGCAGCAAAAGGGCCTTTACCCTCTTCATTTGCAGCTTAGCTGATGCACTTCATAAAGAGTTTCTTTAAATTCCCATTAAAACCCAGGGTCTGCTTTTATCACTCTTTGCATCACCCTCTGTGCTCCAGGCTGAGATTGAATTTTCACTTTGTTGATTTACACTCTTTTAGTTTGCTTTCCCCCCACCCCCCTTTTTCTTAATGCAAAGCCTTGATGTGGAGGATGGATTCCAACAGTTCCTGTGTTGCTAATTTATGAAATCTGTGCCTTTTGGAGATTATTTTGTTGAAATTAGTGTAAGCACTGGCGATGCAAGATAAGAAGAAAGAGCATTAAACTGCTTATGCATTTTGTCTGAAGTCAGAAAATCCTATTTAGGGACCAACCTTAACGTGATTTAAGGCTTCCAGCAGCGCTCCTGGAAGCACAATAAGTAGAGATTGAAGTTGAGAGAGTTGTTGTGTATCTTAGTTTCCAGTTTCTTGTGGGGAGTGTGGGATTTAAAAGTGGAAATCAGATTTGGCTGAGTGTAAGGCTCTGGGGCTTGGTATCTGCTGCCTGTGTGCCAACAGGACCACACTTTAAAAGGACCTTAGGAAGAAGCTGTTGACTGTGAGGAAGTTCTTTTGGTGAGGATTGTGGAACACTGGGACAGGTTAGCAAGGGAGGAGGTGGAGGACTCATAGAATCATAGAATTGTCAGGGTTGGAAGGGACCTCAAGGATCAGCCAGTTCCAACCCCTCTGCCATGGGCAGGAACACCTCACACTACAACAGGTTGCTCACAGCCATAGACCCATCCCTGGAGACAAGCAAGGGCAGGCTTGATGGACATCTGAGCAACCTGATCTAGGAGGGAATGTTCCTGCTTACTGCAGGGCCTTGGAGTAGAAGACCTTTAACAGTCCCTTCCAACCAGGGCATTCTGATTCTCTGATTCTGTGTTTCCATGATTCCATGATTCTGTAATTGCATGATTCTGTGATTCTCTGCATCTATTTGGAAGTGGTCTCCCCTTCTACTCTGCTCTGGTGAGACCCCACCTGGAGTACTGTGTTGAGTTCTGGAGCCTCTATTACAAGCAAGATCAGGAGGTGCTGGAAGGTGTCCAGAGAAGGGCCATGAGGAGGAGCAGAGGGCTGGAGCTGCTCTGCTATGAGCACAGACTGAGGGAGCTGGGGCTGTTCAGTCTGGAGAAGAGAAGGCTCTGAGGAGACCTAATTGTGGCCTTCAGGCTCTGAAGGGGGCCTACAGGAAGGCTGGGGAGGGACTTTTGAGGGTGTCAGGGAGGGATAGGACTGGGGGGGTTGGAACAAAACTAGAAGTGGGTAGATTGAGATTGGATGTTAGGAAGAAGTTGTTCCCCATGAGGGTGGTGAGAGCCTGGTACAGGTTGCCCAGGGAGGTGGTGGAAGCCTCCTGCCTGGAGGTGTTTGCAGCCAGGCTGGATGTGGCTGTGAGCAACCTGCTGTAGTGTGAGGTGTCCCTGCCCATGGCAGGGAGGTTGGAACTGGCTGATCCTCGAGGTCCCTTCCAACCCTGACAATTCTCTGATTCTATTTTCTCTTTTATGAAGAGCTCCTCAGCAGTAACAGAGAATCCTCATTTCTCAAAGAGTTTTTCTTGTGAGGAGAAATGTTCTGGATGTTCTTCTTGGTACATTTTCCTTTCTGTGGGAAGTTCAGCAATGAGATCCACTCTGTGGTATCTTGGGGGAATGGTTATGGGATGGAACAAGAAAATGAAAAAGCTTTGGAATGCAAGGGAGCCTTGCAATAAAATACTGAAATCAGCAGCTGCAGATCTTTCGGGGCCAAAACATGAATCCAAGCAAGTAAATTCCAAGATCTCCTTAATTTTGCCAGCTGTGGCTAAGTTTATCTCCCAGGAGACAAATTTTATGGAGCTCCTCACTCCAGAAATGTATCATGACAGCATTTCCACATAGCTCACACTGATTTTTATTCTTAAAACCCAGAAATTTTCTGTTTTGAAGTGTTTTAGTGATAAACTCTTGCTAATGGAATTGGCTTCTGATTGAGGTAAGCTCTAAATGACTCCATAGTCTGTATCTACCTTTATTTCTTGTATTTGAGGTAGAAGTGAAAGTGATGTCTGCTTTGTAGTTGTTAGGTTTTGACTTTTTTGGAAATTCCTAGACTCATAGAATCAGGACCTGGAGGTCCTGGTGGGTGAGAAGCTCAACAGGAGAGCCAGCAATGAGCACTTGCAGCCCAGAAAGCAAATCCCATCCTGGGCTGCAGCAAGAAAAGCATAGCCAGCAGGTCAAAGGAGGTGATTCTCCCCTTCTACTCTGCTCTGGTGAGACCACACCTTGAGCTCTGTGTCCAGTTCTGGAGCCTCTATTACAAGCAAGATCTGCAGGTGCTGGAAGGTGTCCAGAGCAGGACCATGAAGATGAGCAGAGGGCTGGAGATGCTCTGCTCTGAGCACAGACTGAGGGAGTTGGGGTTGTGCAGTGTGGAGAAGAGAAGGCTCTGAGGAGACCTAATTGTGGCCTTCCAGGATCTTCAGGGGGCTCCAAGAAAGCTGGGGAGGGACTTTTGAGGGTGTCAGGGAGTGATAGGACTGGGGGGGATGGAATAAAACCAGAAGTGAGGAGATTCAGATTGGATATGAGGAAGAATTTGTTGCCCATGAGGGTGGTGAGAGCCTGGCACAGGTTGCCCAGGGAGGTGGTGGAAGCCTCCTGCCTGGAGGTGTTTGCAGCCAGGCTGGAGGTGGCTGTGAGCAACCTGCTGTGGTGTGAGGTGTCCCTGCCCATGGCAGGGGGGTTGGAACTGGCTGATCCTTGAGGTCCCTTCCAACCCTGACAGTTCTCTTATTCTATGATTATGGTTGGAAAAGACTGCTAAAGATAATGAAGTCCAGCTGTCAAGCCAATGCCACCACAGCCATTAATCCATGCCCTGGAGTATCACATTTTCATGTGTTTAGAATGTCTCAAGGAATGATGATTCCACCACTTCCCTGGGTAGCTCATTCCAATACAGATGAGAAGTCACAGGGCCTGCATCAGGAACAGTGTGGCCAGCAGGAGCAGGGAGGTCATTCTGTCCTATTTTAAGCACTGGTTAGGCTACACCTTGAGTCCTGTGTCCAGTTCTGGGACCCTCAGTTTAGGAAAGATGTTGAGGTGCTGGAAGGTGTCCAGAGAAGGGCAACAAGGCTGGGGAGGGGTCTGGAGCACAGCCCTGTGAGGAGAATACAGAATAGAGAATCAACCAGGTCAGAAAAGATCTTCTAGATCCTCCAGTACAACCTATCACCCAGGACCATCTTATCAACTAAATCTTGGTACCAAGTACCTCATCCAGGCTCTTCTTAATAACTTTCACTGATGGTGACTCTGCCACTTCCCTGGGCAGCACATTCCAATGGCCAATCTCTCATTCTGGGAAGAATTTCTTCCTATGAGGAGAGGCTCAGGGAGCTGGGGTTGTTTAGCCTGGAGAAGAGGAGGCTCAGGGGAGACCTTCTTGCTCTCTACAACTACCTGAAGGGAGGTGGGGGTTGGTCTCTTCTGCCAGGCAACTAGTACCAGGACAAGAGGACACAGTCTCAGGATGTGCAGGAGGAAGTTTAGGCTGGATCTGAGAAAGAAGTTCTTCCCAGAGAGCCTGGCCATTGGAATGTGCTGCCCAGGGAGGTGGTGGGGTTGATGTCCCTGGATGTATTAAAGAAAAGCCTGGATGAGGCACTTAGTACCATGGCCTAGCTCATTAGGTACAGCTGGGTGACAGGGTGGACCTGATGATGTTGGAGGTCTCTTCCAACCTGGTTGATTCTGTGATTCTGTTCTAATCAACCATTGCAGGTTCAGTCAGTGCTGTTGTCTCTATGCATGCTTAGGCACAGATATTTGTCTCAACTGGAGCCAGTCCTTTTGAAATGCAATTTATAGCAGAATCAAATTTATAAGTGCCATGGAAATTAATCAGCTCAGAGTATGTGGTTGAAGCCATTTCTCTCACCAGCATGAGCACCAATGAGGTGAGAAAGGAGGAAGCAATTTAAAACCTCAGCTCTCTAGAGCTATCCTTGTTGACTTGAACAGCTTCAGCAGCTTATTCTTCTCCCTTGGCTCCCTCTTGAAGCCCCAGTCCAGTTCAAGTGAGTCAAATTAATACAACATTATGTTGACTTGGCTCTTGGTTGCATAAAGAAATATAATAATAACAGGAAAAAATAAAAAATCCCTCAAAAACCCAACCAGAAAATGATTATATACAACCCCAACAGGCTATTTAGACTCTGCTCCACGTGACACTCCTGTTCTGCTCAAGCACTTTGCTCTACATGTTCCTGAAGAGCAACGTGTAATAAGAAAATACAAATCACTTCCCCACTGAGAACAACTAATAAGTCTTTCATCTTCTCTTTTTTTTTCCCTCCCCCTCCCCCCTTTTTTTTTCATTACTAGATCTTTATTGGAAAAAATAAATTCATGGCACTCAGGCATAATTTTACCCTGTGCCTTCAGATCTGTTTGTTAGCAAAGTGTAATTGCCCTTTCCATCATGTTGGTGGAGTGTGTGGGAAGAGCTCTTGCCTGCCATCATCTCCTGCAAACTAGGGGAGCTTTGTAATGAGGTGAGAGCTGGGAAAGGCAGGAGTAAATTCACCTTTCCCAGCTGGAATTCTTGCCCTTTGCAAGTTACACTTTGGCCACAACAACCCCATGTAGAGCTACAGGCTGGGGGCACAGTGGCTGGAGAGCAGCCAGGCAGAGAGGGACCTGGGGGTACTGGTTGAGGGTAGGTGAAACATGAGCCAGCAGTGTGCCCAGGTGGCCAAGAAGGCCAATGGCATCCTGGCCTGCATCACGAACAGTGTGGCCAGCAGGAGCAGGGAAGTCATCCTGCCCTGTGCTCAGCACTGCTTAGGCCACACCTTAAGTCCTGTGTCCAGTTCTGGGCTCCTCAGGTCAGGAAAGATGTTGAGATGCTGGAAGGTGTCCAGAGAAGGGCAACAAAGCCGGGGAGGGGTCTGGAGCACAGCCCTGGGAGGAGAGGCTGAGGGAGCTGGGGTTTCTTAGCCTGGAGAAGAGGAAGCTCAGGGGAGACCTTCTTGCTCTCTCCAACTCCCTGAAGGGAGGTTGTAGCCAGGTGGGGATTGGTCTCTTCTCCCAGGCAACCAGCACCAGCACAAGAGGTCGCAGTCTCAAGCTGTACTAGGGGAGGTTCAGGCTGGATGTTAGGAAGAAATTCTTCCCAGACAGAGACTGGCCATTGGAATGTGCTGCCCAGGGGGGTGGTGGAGTCACCATCCCTGGAGGTGTTTAGGAAGAGCCTGGATGAGGAATTTGGTGCCTTGGTTTAGTTGATGAGATGGTGTTGGGTGATAGGTTGGACTTGGTGATCTCAAGGTCTTTTCCAACCTGGTTAACAGCCTGCAGAATGATCTGGTTATTCTGTATGTCCACAAGAATCTGAAGGGTGGTTGTCAGGAGGATGGAGCCAGGCTCTATGCAGTTGTACCCAGTGATGAGATGAGGGCCAATGGATGTCAGTTCAATGACATGAGATTCCACCTCAACATGAGAAAAAAATGTTCACTGTGAGGGTGACAGAGCCCTGGGGGAGGCTGTCCAGAGAAGCTGTGCAGTCTCCTCCTCTAGAGATCCTCAAAACCCACCTAGGTGCATTCCTGTGTGACCTGCTCTAAGTGGTCCTGCATTGCAGGGGGCTTGGCCTGGATGATCTCTAGAGGTCCCTTCCAATCCCTAACATTCTGTGATGCTGTGAAAAGAAACCTGATTGAAATTGTTCTCAAAGCCTGCAACAGACTGTCCTGGAGGTGCTTGAATCCCCATCCCTGGAAATGTTTCAAGGAGGCAGAGATAAGGTGCTGAGGGACACTGTTTGGCACAGCACAGGCTAGAGCTGGCTAAGGGTTGGACTTGCTGATCTTGAAGGCCTTTTCCAATAGAAATGATTCTGTTAGTCTGTGATTACTGACATGAAAGCTCTACACAGCCCTCAAATGATCCATGAAGCAAGGCAAACACTTGCAAGTGCTGTGGTCTTTAGAGGCAGATTAAACTGCAATTGATTCAGTGGCAGAAGAGCCTGATAGCAATAATGGTGACACAGAACCTGATAGCTTCATCTAATAGTGGTAGGTGCAGCCAGACCAACAAGCAAGGACCTGTTGACTGATATGACAGAAGCTTTTTACAGACTATTTGTTTTCCTGTTGCCTTTTATCTTCCACTTACTATTTCAGCTAATAGAAATGATTGGCAAGCACACAATCTAAATGAGAAGGAATCTAAGAAAATGATGGAGCCTTCCCAGCTGAAGAACTGCAGATTCAATATTTCATTCAAGAAATGAATTAGCACTAAGAACACAACTAAATGAAGAATCCAGGGTTTACTGCATTAAGAATCATTTTTGTTGTCTATTGAGGGATTATTCCAAGGTTAATTCTTTCCTAAACTTTACTCAGGTGATCTTGAGGTCTGCAGGAGAAATTCTCAGATTGGAAGAGCCATTGAAAAACGCTTTCCTGCAGTGTTGCCTCACAAAGCTGGGGAGGGGTCTGGAGCACAGCCCTGTGAGGAGAGGCTGAGGCAGCTGGGGTTGCTTAGCCTGGAGAAGAGGAGGCTCAGGGGAGACCTTCTTGCTCTCTCCAACTCCCTGAAGGGAGGTTGTAGCCAGGTGGGGGTTGGTCTCTTCTCCCAGGCAACCAGCAGCAGAACAAGAGGACACAGTCTCAAGCTGTGCCAGGGGAGGTTTAGGTTGGATGTTAGGAAGCAGTTCTTCCCAGCAAGAGAGATTGGCCATTGGAATGTGCTGCCCAGGGAGGTGGTGGAGTCACCCTCACTGGAAGGGAATAAAAAGAGCCTGGATGTGGCACTTGGTGCCATGTTTTAGTTGATTAGATGGTGTTGGGTGATAGGTTGATGAGCTCTGAGGTCTTTTCCTACCTGGTTAATTCTGTATTCTCATGTCCATTATTCCCTGTACACCAGATCCCACACTGCAGGAGAATAAAGGTTCAGACCCCCCATGTGAATTCCAAACTCACACTGATCGCTCCGCAGGTCATAGAATCATAGGATGGTTTGGGTTGGAAGGGACTTCTGAAGGTCATCCAGTCAAACCCCTTGCAGTCAGCAGGGACATCCTCTACTAGATCAGGTTGCCCAGAGCCCTGTCCAACCTCACTTTGAATATCTCCAGGGGTGGGGCCCCAACCACCTCCCTGGGCAACCTGTTCCAGTGTTCGACCGCCATCATAGTAAAGAACTTGTTCCTAACATCCAGTCTAAATTTACTCTTCCCTACTTTGAAGCCATTGCCCCTGGTCCTGTCCCTGCAGGTCTTTGCAAACAGTCTCTCACCATCCTCCATGTAGCCCCCTTCAGGTACTGGAAAGCTGCTATTAGGTCTCCCTGGAGCCTCCTCTACTCCAGGCTGAACACCTCCAGTTCCCTCAGCCTGTCCTCGTGGCAGAGATGCTCCAACCCCCTGATCATTTTCTTTGCCCTCCTCTGGACCCTCTCCATCAGGTCCACATATTTCCTCTCTCACAGAACACATCACAGTGATAAGTTCTGACTGCATTCAGCTTCCACCTTCTAGTATTTATAAATGGTTATCCTTGCCCAGAGTACTCAGAGGACAAAACTAAGTGGAAACGTGAATGTGTCCTTTGAAACCAGCAGATTCTCTTCATCCCTACCTGCTACGAGCCCCCAGCAGCAGCTTTCCACATTAAAGCAGCAAACAGATTTGTGTGTCTGTGTGATCACAGTGCAAGCTGCTCCTTAGCTCCCTGCAAGCATGACTCTAAACTTCTAGGAAAGCGCCAAAACCAAGAAACAACAACAAAAAAAAGTTGCTGTAATTAATCCCTCAGAGAATAATTAGTAGAGCTGAAGATCTAAACTGCAAACCTCCCAGGTGGGTTCTTAAGACCAGTTTCAGGGATCACTAATCAAAGTACTGCACTTCTCCTAGGAGCTAATGCACTTGGAAAATGACCTGAGCAGAAACTGTTGGTGTCATAATCACAGAATCATAGAATCAATGAGGTTGGAAAAGACCTCAGAGATCATCAAGTCCAACCTGTCACCCAACACCTCAGGACAACTAAACCACGGCTCCAAGTGCCACATCCAAGCCTTTCTTGAACACCTCCAGGGATGGGGACTCCATCACCTCCTTGGGCAGCACATTCCAATGGCCAATCTCTCTTGCTGGGAAAAACTTTCTCCTCACCTCCAGCCTAAACCTCCCCTGGCACAGCTTGAGACTGTGTCCTCTTGTTCTGCTGCTGTTTGCCTGGAAGAAGAGACCAAGCCCCACCTGGCTACAACCTCCCTTCAGGGAGTTGGAGACAGCATGAAGGTTTCCCCTGAGCCTCCTCTTCTCCAGGCTAATGAAGCCCCAGAACAGAGAGCCTTTTGGGGCAAAATTCGGCATCACTAAGCAACCCCAGCTCCCTCAGCCTCTCCTCACAGGGCTGTGCTCCAGACCCCTCCCCAGCTTTGTTACTCTTCTCTGGACACCTTCCAGCAGCTCAACCTCTTTCTTGAATTGAGGGGCCCAGAACTGGACACAGGACTCAAGGTGTGGCCTAAGCAGTGCTGAGCACAGGGCACAATGACTTCCCTGCTCCTGCTGACCACACTGTTACTGATGCAGGCCAGGATACCATTGGCCTTCTTGGCCACGTGGGCACACTGCTGGCTCATGTTCAGGACACTGAAGCCAGAAGACTGTTTAAATAAATGCCACTTGTCAGGGAGGAGAGATTTTTAAAGAGGTTCCCTCTGTTTCTCTTCTGTTAGCATGATGATGTTTTGTGGCTCTGCTTTCCAATACATGATCATTGGTTTCTTGCCTGATGTTTGGTTTGATGTTTGATGATTGGTTTCTTGCTCCTTCTCTTGACAGGCTGGAGAGGTGGGCACAAGCCAACCTCATGAAGTTCAAGAAGAGTAAGTGCAGGGTCCTGCATCTGGGTCGAGGCAATCCCAGGCACAAATCCAGGCTGGGCAGGGACTGGCTGGAAAGTAGCCCTGAGGAGAGAGACTTGGGGGTACTGGTGGACAAAAAGCTCAACAGGAGCTCTCAATGTGCACTTGCAGCCCGCAAGGCCAATCAGATCCTGGGCTGCATCAGGAGAAGTGTAGCTAGCAGGTCGAGGGAGGTGATCCTCCCCCTCTCCTCAGCCCTGGTGAGACCCCATCTGGAGTACTGTGTCCAGTTCTGGAGTCCCTATTACAAGAGGGATGTGGAGGTGCTGGAACGTGTCCAGAGAAGGGCCAGGAGGATGATCAGAGGGCTGGAGCACCTCTCCTATGAGGACAGACTGAAGGAGTTGGGGCTGTTCAGTCTGCAGAAGAGAAGGCTCCGAGGTGACCTCATTGTGGCCTTCCAGGATCTGAAGGGGGCCTACAGGAAGGCTGGGGAAGGACTTGTCAGGATCTCAGGGAGTGATAGGACTAGGGGGAATGGAATGAAGCTGGAGGTGGGGAGATTCAGGCTGGATGTGAGGAGGAGGTTCTTCCCCATGAGAGTGGTGAGACCCTGGAATGGGTTGTCCAGGGAGGTGGTCGAGGCCCCATCCCTGGGGGTGTTTAAGCTCAGGCTGGATGAGGCTCTGTCCAGCCTGCTCTAGTGTGGGGTGTCCCTGCCCATGGCAGGGGGGTTGGAGCTGGATGATCCTTGTGGTCCCTTCCAACCCTGAATGAAACGATGAAACTATGAAACTATGAAGATTAACAAACTGAAACAAACCAACAAACCAGCCTCAGCTCTCAGTGATGTTTCCTCCTGATTTCTGGGGAATATCAGAAGAGAGAAACCAGAGGGAAAGAATGGAAAAGTTATCTTTTTTTTTTTTTTCTGCTGTATTTGACTTGAAAATGTGGCAAGACAACACAAAAATGCCAGCTCAGCTCCAAGTGTTATCAGTGGTAACTGTACATAGAGAAAGAGAAGAAAGAGCTGAAAGAGTTCTAAAGAACTCCACCCTGGTGGTTTTGGTTTGTGTTTTTTTACTGCCAATGCAGAGTTTTTTCTGTGCTCTATTAACCTGTGCCAGCAGTTTCTGCAAACAAGACCTTCTCAGCAATGACACAAAACCTGCTCATTATGGGCAACTGAGTCATATCCTTCCAACAGGAGCTGGCCTTCATCTCCCAGTTCATTCCTCTCACTGCACTGAAACCTGAGGTGGGAGGGCATGAGGTCAGGCTGGATGGTATGTGACCTCCAGTCCCTTACACCTTATCTCCACACAGGCTGAAACAATGATGCATTGGTCTCTTCTCCCAGGCAGCCAGCACCAGAACAAGAGGACACAGTCTCAAGTTGCACCAGGGGAGGTTTGGGCTGGAGGTTAGGAGCAAGTTTTACACAGAGAGAGTGATTACCCATTGGAATGGACTGCCTGAGGAGGTGGTGGAGTCACCATCACTGTTGGTGTTCAGGAGACTCGATGGGGTGCTTGGTGCTATGGGTTAGTTGGTGTTGGTGGTGTTGGTTGATAGGTTGGACATGATGATCTTGAAGGTCTCTTTTAACCTGGTCTATTCTATTCTATTCTATTCTATTCTATTCTATTCTATTCTATTCTATTCTATTCTATTCTATTCTATTCTATTCTATTCTATTCTATTCTATTCTATTCACATATTTCTGATGGCTGGACATGATGACTGTGAGTTAGAGGCAGCAGCCATACTCGCTGCACTGAAGAGAGCTTCAAGAAGCTGTGGTGGGTTTGGCAAAAGTCTAACTGAAACTAAAACAGGCTGCAGCAGCCCTGAGCAGTCACATCTCCATGCTTCTAACAAATGGTTTGCTTAAAGGGAAAGCCAAACCCAAAGGGGAATGATGCAATTGTTCTGCTTGGAAGAAGACCTCTAAGATCGTTGAGTCCAACCATTTTCTAACCATTACCCAAGTGTGGTGCTAAACCATGGCCCCCAACAACACTTTTGACCCCATGCACATTTATTTATCTTTCCTGACAGGTGCCACTTACAGCATCACAGTGTGGCCTGCTGCACTGGTGTTGGAACAGGCTGCTCGTGGAGGTGTCACCTCCCATCCCTGAAGGTGTACAGACACAATGCAGGGAAGGTACCTTGGGGCAAGGTTTAATGGTCATGGTGGTCTTGGGTTGATGGTTGGACTTGGTGATCCCAGAAGTCTTTTCCAACTGAAATGATTATGTGAGGAGTGAAGAGGAGCAGGAGAGTAACCTCTGTTGGAGACTTCATGATCTTAGGGCTGGAAGGTGTCCAGAGAAGGGCCATGAGGAGGAGCAGAGGGCTGGAGCTGCTCTGCTATGAGGACAGACTGAGGGAGTTGGGGTTGTGCAGTGTGGAGAAGAGAAGGCTCTCAGGAGACCTAATTGTGGCCTTCCAGTATCTGAAGGGGGCTCCAAGAAAGCTGGGGAGGGACTTCTGAGGGTCTCAAGGAATGATAGGACTCGGGGGGGAATGGAATAAAGGTAGAAATGGGGAGATTGAGATTGGATGTGAGGACGAAGTTGTTCCCCATGAGGGTGGTGAGAGCCTGGCACAGGTTGCCCAGGGAGGTGGTGGAAGCCTCCTGCCTGGAGATGTTTGCAGCCAGGCTGGCTGTGGCTGTGAGCAACCTGCTGTAGTGTGAGGTGTCCCTGGCCATGGCAGGGACGTTGGAACTGGCTGCTCCTTGAGGTCCCTTCCAACTTTGACTATTTTCTGATTCTCTGATTCTAACCCTGATGATTCTGTAATGGATTCACGATTCTCCTTCTCTGCTCTGTAATTCTAAGGTACTTTGACAGCTGTAACAGGTCAGGAGCTGTGGCAAAGCTCTGTGTACATTACAGAAGCAGAAGCTGGTTCATGAGCTGCTTTCTTTCATAGGTAGTTTTCCTACCTTTTCATTGAATGCCTTTTAAGTGCAGTTGCCACCAAAAGAAATCCCCTTATACTTTGGGATGTAGGAAGGAAGAACTAAGGGGGTGTTGTGTTTTATTTTTCCTAGTGAGCTGCTGCTGAGTTTTCTATCAGCATTGCTTTGGTTTGCACTCCTCAGCATGCTTTGGCAGTGCTTCAAAACATCATCTAAATATAGGGATGTTCAAAGCCTGGGGTCATGTTACTGCCACAGCAGCAGTGGGAGCAGCAGCAGCAGCAGACTAAGAAGAGCTCCCAGGGTTTGCTGAGAGACCACAGAACACAGGATACCAGAAAGCCTCTTCTTCCTTCTCCAGACACACTTGGACTAAGTGGGTACCTAAGTAGTAATTACAAGAGCCAGTGAGTAGCAAGATTGTCCCTTGCCTGGTGTTTATCTGTGCTTTAAATAGAGATGCAGATCTTCTGAGGAGTGGCTGAGGGAACTGAGGCTCCTTAGCCTGCGGAAAAGCAGCCTGAGGGGAGACCTTCTCATCTCTACCATTGCCTGACAGGAGGCTGGCATCAGGGGTTGGGCTCTTCTCCCTAGTAGCAAATGATAGGATGAGAGGAAATGGCCTCAAGTTACACCAGGGGAGGAATAGAATAGAATAGAATAGAATAGAATAGAATAGAGCAGAATAGAATAGAATAGAATAGAATAGAATAGAATAGAATAGAATAGAATAGAATAGAATAGAATAGAGTAGAACAGAATAGAATAGAATAGAATAGAATAGAATAGAATAGAATAGAATAGAATAGAATAGAATAGAATAGAATAGAATAGAATAGAATAGAATAGTGTTAGAACAGAATTAACCAGGTTGGAAAAGACCTTTGAGATCATCCAGTCCAACCTATCACCCAACACCATCTCATCAACTAAACCATGGCACCAACCACCTCATCTAGTCTCTTCCCAAACACCTCCAGTGATGGTGACTCCACCACCTCCCTGGGCAGCACATTCCAATGGTCATTCTCTCTTTCTATAAAGAACTTCCTCCTAACATCCAGCCTAAACCTCCCCTGGCACAGCTTGAGACTGTGTCCTCTTGTTCTGGAGCTGCTTGCCTGGGAGAAGAGACCAATCCCCACTTGGCTACAACCTCCCTTCAGATAGTTTTAGACAGCAAGAAGGTCTCCCCTGAGGATCTGAGAAGAGAGTTGTTGAATGAAAGGGCTCCAAAATGCTGGCACAGACTGCCCAGGGAGGTGCTTGGATCCCATTTCTGGAGGTGTTTGAAAGAGGCAAGGATGTGGTGCTGAGGGCCATGGTTTAGCTCCAGCCTTGGTAGCCTTAGAGAATGGTTGGGCTGGGTGACCCTGGAGGTCTGATTCCATGGTTTTAGCTTTTGTACAACTTTTCTGAAGTCTTCACTTCCTTGGACACATTCAAGCTCTCCTTGTGGTCACACACCACCCCCTCTGCAGGATCCCTCTTGTCTCTCTTCACCATAGCTGTATAAGTGACCATAGAGACTGCCTGTTACCAAGCCCAAGCCCTGGCGTTCCTTAACTTAGGCATTCTTCCAAGTATCAACATTCATCACATATGACTGAACTCCACAATTATTACTTGGGTTGTTTTTTTCTCTACACAGCCTTTATACATCAGTATAACAGGGTGGTCCTGGCCTTACAATAGTATTTCAAGTGTCACACATTGCATTTTCAGCACTTTTTTTTAAGACTCACTCACTCCAGCTCTACCCAGCTGTTCAGGACTCTCCATTAGGCTAAATCACATAACCACAGAGTGTCAGGATTTAGAAGGGACCTCAGATGATCATCCAGTCCAACCCTCCCTGTCAGAGCAGGATCACCCAGGGCTGGTCACACAGAAACAGTCCTGGGACCTGTCTTGTTCAACATCTTTGTGGGTGCCATGGACAGTGGCATTGAGTGCACCCTCAGCAAGTTTGATGTTGACACCAAGCTGTGTGGTGCAGCAGACAGCTGGAGGGAAGGGAGGTCATCCAGAGGGACCTTGACAGGCTGGAGAGGTGGGCACAAGCCAACCTCATGAGGTTCAACAAGACTAAGTACAGGGTCCTGCTGCCCAGAGAGGTTGTGGAGTCTCCTTCTCTGGAGACTTTCAAGGCCTGTCTGGATGTGTTTATCATAGTATCATAGAATCAGTCAGGGTTGGAAGGGACCACAAGGATCATCTAGTTCCAACCCCTCTGCCATAGGAAGGGACACCTCACACTAGATCAGGCTGGCCAGATCCTCATCCAGCCTGGGCTTAAACACCTCCACGGATGGTGCCCCAACCACCAGTTGTTCAAGAAAAGCTTGGATGTGGCACTTGGAACCATGGTTTAGTTAGTCATGAGGTGCTGGGTGACAGGTTGGATCTCTGAGGTCTTTTCCAACCTTATTGATTCTATGATTCTCTGCTGAGGAGCTGTAGGAGGATGGAAAGGAGGTAAGCAATCTCTTTGATGTTACACCTTCTTCTGACTCCTCAGCACATAAATCATGATGAGGCTCCCTCTCCCATCAGCAAAGTGGCTGTAATTAGACCTGAGTGAGTGGAAGCAAGCCTGAGTAACAGCTCCTTACACATTACTTCTTCATTTGGCACACTTCCAAATGGAGCTGATCATCACACTGAAGCTCCATATCATTACATCAAGATGTTGTGCAAGAGCTACAGAAAGCAATGAACTCTCCATCAGGCTTTCAACAGTGGGTGCCCTTAGTGGCAGAGAAACAAGGCCTCCCCTCCCCACACACACTACTAGAGGGTATAAATGTTCCCACAGGTTCAGAACAGACAGGAAGCTACTGGGGATAGTCCAGTGGAGGGCCATGAAGATGCTGAGGGGCCTGGAGCATCTCTCTGAGGCTGAGAGACCTGGGGCTGTTGAGCCTGGAGAAGAGCAGATTGAGAGAGGATCTGATCAATGCTGGTCAATATCTGAAGGGTGGAAGTCATGAGGATGGAGCTGAGCTCATATCAGTGGTGCCAAATGATAGCAGAAAAGGGAATGGACACAAACTAGAACACAGGAGGATTCACTTCAACTTAAGGAAAATATTCTGCACTTTGAGGGTGGCAGAACACTGAACCAGGCTGCCAAGAGAGGCTGTGGAGTCTCCTTCTCTGGAGACTTTCATAACCTACCTGGATGTGTTCCTGTGTGATCTGCCCTAGGTGACTCTGCTTTAGCAGGGGGGTTGGACTGAATGATTATAGAATCACAGAATCAATAAGGTCAGAAAAGACCTCAGAGATCATCAAGTCCAACCTATCACCCAATACCTAACACCTCAGGACAACTAAACCATGGCTCCAAGTGCCACATCCACGCCTTTGTTGAACACCTCCAGGGATGGTGACTTCACCACCTCCCTGGGCAGCACATCCCAAGGGCAAATTACTCATTCTGGGAAGAACTTTCTCCTCACCTCCAGCTTAAACTTCCCCCTGCACAGCTTGAGATTGTGTCCTCTTGTTCTGGTGCTGGTTGCCTGGGACAAGAGGGGAGAACTCTCACCTATGTATAACCTTCTTCCAGGTAGATGTAGATCCCTTCCAACCCCCACCACCCTGTGATTCTCTTAGCTAGTGATGTGGCCTTCGTAATGAGCTCCAATTAACACCTAGCAGTAGCAAGAAATTAATTGTCAGGCATGAAACCACGGGAAGACAGCTTGTTCTAAAGAAGAATGACAGGGGGTGATTTTGCCAAACTTCTGACCTACAAGACCAGGAGCAGCCAAATGCCAGCATTAAGAAATCCCTTGTCAGCATGGATCCTGGAGGTGTTCTTCCCCCTAATGAGAGATTTCAAAGGAGAGAGAGGAGGACACAGCCGAGGCAAGGTGAGTTTGTTCTCAGTAGGAATAACCTGGTTCACTCAGCAGTGCTCTGCCTTGCTGAGGCAGCATCAGGTGCATGTTGAAAGGATTTTTGTGAAGTGACTGTCCCACAAATCACAAGCTCCTAGGATGGCAGGGGTTGGAAGGGACCCAAAGAGATCATTCAGTTCACACCAACCTGGCAGAGCAGGACACATGTCACAGGGGAATGCATCCAGATAGGCCTTGAAAGTCTCCACAGAAGGAGACTCCACAACCTCTCTGGGCAGCCTGCTCCAGGGCTCTGTGACCCTTACAGCAAAGAAGTTCCCCCTTGTGTTGAGGTGGAACCTCCTGTGCTGCAGCTTACATCCATTGCTCCTTGTCCTATTGCAGGGAGCAGAGCCTGTCCCCTCCCCCTGACCCCCAGCCCTCAGATATTGATAAACATTGCTTAAATCCTCTCTCAGTCTTCTCTTTTCCAGACTGAACAGCCCCAGGTCCCTCAGCCTCTCCTTATCAGGCAGTCTCCAGTGCCTTCAGCATCCTTATAGCCCTCCTCTGGACTCTCTCCAGCAGATCCCTGTCCCTCCTCAGCTGAGGAGCCCAGAACTGGATGTAATATTCCAGGTGAGGTCTCAGCAGGGCAGAGTAGAGGGGGAGGAGAACCTCCCTGGCTCTGCTGGCCACACTCTTCTTGATATAGCCCAGGATCCCATTGGCCTCCTTGAACACCAGGGCAGATTGCTGCCCAGTGCAGAAGTTGTTCTCCACCAAATGTGTGTCTGATATTTTCTGCACAGTCATACCAAAGTTCCCTGTTGGTTTGGGTTTGGTGGGGTTTTTTTGCTGCTCTACTGATGGTCTAAAACCAAAAAGGCTCCCCCAGAGTGTTCCTGTTTTATTTAGGTCATTTAATTCTTCTGGTTTCTTGTGTGTTCCTATAAATAGTTTGCTGATGACACCAAGCTGTGTGGTGCAGCAGACACACTGGAGGGAAGGGAGGCCATCCAGAGGGACCTTGACAGGCTGGAGAGGTGGGCACAAGCCAACCTCATGAAGTTCAAGAAGAGCAAGTGCAGGGTCCTGCATCTGGGTCGAGGCAATCCTGGGCACAAATCCAGGCTGGGCAGTGACTGGCTGGAAAGTAGCCCTGAGGAGAGAGACTTGGGGGTGCTGGTGGACAAAAAGCTCACCAGGAGCTCTCAGTGTGCACTTGCAGCCCGCAAGGCCAATCAGATCCTGGGCTGCATCAGGAGAAGTGTGGCTAGCAGGTCGAGGGAGGTGATCCTCCCCCTCTACTCAGCCCTGGGGAGACCCCATCTGGAGTACTGTGTCCAGTTCTGGAGCCCCTATTACAAGAAGGATGTGGAGGTGCTGGAACGTGTCCAGAGAAGGGCCACAAGGATGATCAGAGGGCTGGAGCACCTCTCCTATGAGAGCAGACTGAAGGAGTTGGGGCTGTTCAGTCTGCAGAAGAGAAGGCTCCCAGGTGACCTAATTGTGGCCTTCCAGTATCTGAAGGGGGCCTACAGGAAGGCTGGGGAGGGACTGCTCAGGATGTCAAGTAGTGATAGGACTAGGGGGAATGGAATGAAGCTGGAGGTGGGGAGATTCAGGCTAGATGTGAGGAGGAGGTTCTTCACCATGAGAGTGGTGAGACCCTGGAATGGGTTGTCCAGGGAGGTGGTCGAGGCCCCGTCCCTGGGGGTGTTTAAGAGCAGGCTGGATGAGGCTCTGTCCAGCCTGATCTAGTGTGGGGTTTCCCTGCCCATGGCAGGGGGGTTGGAACTAGATGATCCTTGTGGTCCCTTCCAACCCTGAATGAAACTATGAAACTATGAAATAATTGGCCCAGGATGAGCAGATGTCACAATGGAGTGAGGAAAACCTGAGTGAAGCAGATTGATTTATTATTAGTTAAAGAAACCCCAAATGAATGAATGAATGAAGCACTAGCATTTCATTCCCAGCCATGGTTCAAAGATTAGCAGACTGAGTTCACTGGGTGGTGTATCTTTTGTCTTCATCCAGGTCTTGTTTCTGTAGAGCTGGGGTTTGTTCAGGGGGTATCTGATGTATTCCATGTCAGAAGTGAAGGGAAAGGGCAGCTGTGCATGGCTGGCAGGGAACCTTTTTTGGCTACTGAAGTGTTGGTGTCTCCCAGGGTGACTTCAGGCTATGGCTTTTAATTTAGTTTAGCCTAGCACACTTGAGATTTTCATTACCTGCCTAACTCTTCTTTCCGTGACTCAATCCAAGTCCTCCACTCAATATTTGAAGGTACAACAGCATGCACTCTGCCCAAGCACAACACTGAATCAGAAACTCAGCTTTCAGCAGATGCAGACATCCTTTGAGGGCTGGCATAGTCCTGATTGACTCCAGTCTGGTTTAGATTCATTCCTGACTGTGCCAATGTCTCAACTGCAGGAAAAGAAATGTCTGTGTTTCTACATCCAACTTGGTTGCAAGGCTAAATATGTAACTTGAAAAAATGCCCAGACAGAGAACCATCAGAGATCCATAGAATTGTCAGGGTTGGAAGGGACCTCAAGGAGCAGCCAGTTCCAACCCTCCTGCCATGGGCAGGGACACCTCACACTACAGCAGGTTGCTCACAGCCACATCCAGCCTGGCTGCAAACACCTCCAGGCAGGAGGCTTCCACCACCTCCCTGGGCAACCTGTGCCAGGCTCTCACCACCCTCATGGGCAACAACTTCTTCCTCACAGCCAATCTCAATCTACCCATTTCTAGTTTTTTTCCATTCCCCCAGTCCTATCACTCCCTGACACCTTCAAAAGCCCCTCCCCAGCTTTCTTGGAGCCCCTTCCAGATACTGGAAGGCCACAATAAGTTCTCCTCAGAGCCTTCTCTTCTCCAGACTGAACAGCCCCAACTCCCTCAGTCTGTCCAGAATCCACCCAGAAATTTTCGAGCATTAATATTAATTAAAATCTGAATTATTTTGGTCTAATAGTGTGTTTATCAAACACAAATTGTCCCAGTTCTGTTACAAATGGTGAACTGACAGGACTGCTTTCACATTGCTGTGTTCCAACGCAGAACTCTGTCTGAAATGGCTCAGGCTGCTTACTCAGACTGCTTTTTGCTGTTAGAGAAAGAAAAATAGGATAGAAATTGAAATTAATTCTGCTCTATACCAAATGGTGAGGGACATAGAGTCATAGAAAGGTCTGGGTTGGATGAGACCTCCAAAGCTCTTCCAGTCCTACCCCCATGCAGCCAGCAGGGACATTCTCAACTAGATCAGGTTGCCCAGAGCCCTGTCCAGCCTTATCTTGACTATATCCAGGGAAGGGGTCTCAATCACCTCCCTGGGCAACCTGTTCCAGTGTTCCACTGCCTTCATAGTAAAGAACTTGTTCCTAACAAGGGAGGTGATTCTCCCCCTCTGCTCAGCTCTGGGGAGACCCCACCTGGAGTCCTGCCTCCAGTTCTGGAGCCCCTATTACAAGAGGGATGTGGAGGTGCTGGAAGGTGTCCAGAGAATGGCCAGGAGGATGAGCAGAGGGCTGGAGCACCTCTCCTGTGAGGGCAGAGTGAAGGAGTTGGGGCTGTTCAGTCTGCAGAAGAGAAGGCTCCAAGATGACCTCATTGTGGCCTTCCAGGATCTGCAGGGGGCTACAGGAAGGCTGGGGAAGGACTTCTCAGGATCTCAGGGAGTGACAGGACTAGGGGGAATGGAATGAAGCTGGAGGTGGGGAGATTCAGGCTGGATGTGAGGAGGAAGTTCTTCCCCAGGAGAGTGCTGAAGCCCTGGAATGGGTTGTCCAGGGAGGTTGTTGGGGCCCTGTCCCTGGAGGTGTTTAAGGCCAGGCTGGCTGAGGCTGTGGCCAGGCTGATCTAGTGTGGGGTGTCCCTGCCCATGGCAGGGGGGTTGGAACTAGATGATCCTTGTGGTCCCTTCCAACCCTGACTGATACTATGATACTATGATACTAACATCGAATGTAAATTTTCTTTTCACTGCTTTGAAGCCATTGCCCCCAGACCTGTCCCTGCAGACCTTTGCAAACAGTCTCTCTCCCTCCTTCATTTAGCTCCCTTCACGCACTGGCAGGCTGCTATCAGATCCCATTGGAGATTCCTCTCCTCCAGGATGAACACCCCCAGATCCCTCAGCCTGTCTTTGTGGTAGAGGTCCTCCAACCACCTGATCATTTTCATGGCCCTCCTCTGGACCTTCTCCATCAGGTCCATGTCCTTCCTATGTCCTTCCTGGATGTTAGGAAGAAGTTCTTCATAGAAAGAGAGATTGGCCATGGAAATGTGCTGCCCAGGGAGGTGGTGGAGTCACCATCCCTGGAGGTGTTTAAGAAGAGCCTGGATGAGGCACTTGGTGCCATGGTTTAGTTGATGAGATGGTGTTGGGTGATAGGTTGGACTTGATGATCTCAAAGGACTTTTCCAACCTGGTTAGTTCCCTTCTCTTCTCTTCTCTTCTCTTCTCTTCTCTTCTCTTCTCTTCTCTTCTCTTCTCTTCTCTTCTCTTCTCTTCTCTTCTCTTCTCTTCTCTTCTCTTCTCTTCTCTTCTCTTCTCTTCTCTTCTCTTCTCTTCTCTTCTCTTCTCTTCTCTTCTCTTCTCTTCTCTTCTCTTCTCCTCTTCTCTTCTCTTCTCTTCTCTTCTCTTCTCTTCTCTTCTCTTCTCTTCTCTTCTCTTCTCTTCTCTTCTCTTCTCTTCTCTTCTCTTCTCTTCTCTTCTCTTCTCTTCTCTTCTCTTCTCTTCTCTTTTTATCTGCCTATGAAAGCTGCACAATTATCTTACTTGGGGAAAAAAGGACATTGTCTCCACTACTCTGGGTTGGGTTTTGGGTTGTTTTTTATCTGCTACAGCACCGGCTAAGAAATTCCTACTGGCTCAGGGCAACAACTGGAAAGTTACTGAAGAGGAATACGATGTTAAGAAGAGCAGGTTCTAAGACAAATCAATAGTCCCACTTTTTATATAGATGGGGTTTTCTTTTGCAAATACCCTAAGAAGAGAGCAAAAGGAAGGGAGAGAGATAATGTCTTCCAGCTGACAGCTTTCTGGATGGAATCTGAAGTCTGTAGCAAGAGGGAATTTTCATTAACATTCAGATTACATGTCATTTTGATTCACACCCTCTCAGCAAGCTAATTTGGGCTGCAGCCAGCCTTCTCCCCGTGTGATGACAACACAACAAGCTCCAGCGCCTCTCTTCCGCTGCTAAGGATTCCTTGAGTGACAGCCGCGGGCTCTGAGCTCCGCACGGCGCTTCACCCCGCGGCGACCTGCCGTGGCAGAGCTGCCTCTGTCCTTGGCCCCCGCTGGGCTTTCTGCAGCAAGGACAACTGCACCGCCGCCAGGACAGCAGCAACAAAGGGAGGGCTCTGCTCGAGACCACAGTCAGGGAGCGCTGTGGTTTGTTATCTTATTGCCATGGTAGGACAGCCACAGTAGGTCCTTTGATCTCCTCCCACTGCCTCCACCCTTCCACATCCAACCAAAAGGAGCAAAAGGGAGGGTAAAGAATCTTCATCTGAGCACTGGCTTCTTTGTGAAAATGAGAACTGTGACCTGCTTCCCCCACAGAGCAGAGAAGGGTCCTAAAGAATCATCCAGTTCCAACCCCCCTGCCATGGGCAGGGACACCTCACACCACAGCAGGTTGCTCACAGCCACATCCAGCCTGGCTGCAAACACCTCCAGGCAGGAGGCTTCCACCACCTCCCTGGGAAACCTGTGCCAGGCTCTCACCACCATCATGAGGAAGAATTTTTTCTTCTTCCAATCTCAATCTCCCCATTTCTAGCTTTGCTCCATCCCCCCCAGTCCTATCACTCCCTCACACCCTCTAAAGTTCCTCCCCAGCTTTCCTGTAGCCCCCTCAGACCCTGGAAGTCCACCAGAAGTTCTCCTCAGAGCCTACTCCTCTCCAGTCTGAATAACCCAAATTTCCTCACTCTATCCTCATAGCAGAGCAGCTCCAGCCCTCTGCTCATCCTTGTGGCCCTTCTCTGGACACCTTCCAGCATCTCCAGATCTCTCTTGTAATAGGGGCTCCAGAACTGGAGGCAGTACTCCAGGTGGGGTCTCCCCAGAGCTGAGCAGAGGGGGAGAATCACCTCCCTTGCCCTGCTGGCCACACTTCTCTTGATGCAGAAGTTTTCAGTCACCTGTGGAGTTAAATTCTATCACAGATTTTGGCCAATATTGAGTCAATGGAATGATGAAGACTTAGGATTGCCCAAATATTGAAGATTCTTAAGTAGTATTCATTTAAAGATCTGTGGGGTGTGCTGACCCTGGTTGGATGTCAGGTGCCCACCATAGGTGCTCCATCATTCCCCTCCTCAACAGGACAGAGCAGAGAGAATAGGAAAAAGGAATTGTGGGTCAAGACAGGGACACTGAGAAGTCACTCTCTGGTTGCCATCATGGGCACAAAAAACTGAACTCAAGGGAGTTAGCTTAACTTATTATCAGTAGAGTAAGGAAAATTAACCCCAAATCTCAATAGACCTTCCCTTCACCCCTCCCTTCTTCCCAGGCTCAGCTTCACTCCTGGCTTTCTCTACCTCCTCTTCCTTAGCAGAACAAAACATCCTTTCAGGGATATGTAAAGAATCATAGAATCAGTAAGGTTGGAAAAGACCTCAAAGATCATCAAGTCCAACCTATCACCCAGTACCTCCTGACTACTAAACCATGGCTCCAAGTGCCACATTCAATCCCTTTTTGAAGACCTCCAGGGACAGTGACTCCACCACCTCCCTGGGCAGCACATTCCAATGGCCAACAGCTCTTTCTGTGAAGAATGAGAAGGCCTCCCCTCAGCCTCCTTTTCTCCCAACTGAACTATCCAGTAGCAATATCCATTGCTTTTTACCTACTTTCAACACTCTGTTGTGAGTTCTGATGGCAAGAACAGAGACCTGACTAGAGCTGCAGCACAGGAAGGATGAGCTAGGTCAAGGTTCATGCTCACAGTTTTCTCCCTCAAGTTCACATTGATCAGGCTCCCTGTGAGGCACAAATGAGGCTTGAAAAGTTCTAAACCAATGGTCCCTGAACTTCTTCTCAGGCCCCAAGACTTTCTTTGTTACCACAGTCCATCCTGTTTTACTTTCCACAATATAAGTCCTTGGCCCATGCTTAAGTCTGGATGTTAGGAAGAAATTCCTCCCATGTGCTGCCCAGGGAGGTGGTGGAGTCACCATCACTGGAGGTGTTTAAGAAGAGCCTGGATGAAGCTCCCTCAGCCTCTCCTCATAGGGCTTGTGTTCCAACTCCCTCACCAACTTTGTTGCCCTTCTCTGGACACATTCCAGATTCTATATTCTATGACCTGTTCTATGATTGTATTCCATGACCTATTCTATTATCTATTCTATAATCTATTCAGTGATCTAGGGAGGTCATTGTGCCCTGTACTCATTCAGTATTCAGTATCACTAAGGTTGGAAGAGACCTCAAAGATCATCAAGTCCAACCTGTCACCACAGACCTCATGATTAGAGTAGGGAGGACACTACTGCCCACTGCAGGCTTGAACTCACAACCTTCCCATTAAGGGTCTGATGTGCTACCAACTGAGCCACGACTGCCCCACTGCCAGCACTGTTTAGGCCACACCTTGAGTCCTGTGTCCAGTTCTGGGCTCCTCAATTCAAAAAAGATGCTGAGCTGCTGGAAGGTGTCCAGAGAACGGCAACAAAGCTGGGGAGGGGTCTGGAGCACAGCCCTGTGAGGAGAGGCTGAGGGAGCTGGGGTTGCTTAGCCTGCAGAAGAGGAGGCTCAGGGGAGACCTTCTTGCTCTCTGCAACTCCCTGAAGAGAGGTTGTAGCCAGGTGGGGGTTGGTCTCTTCTCCCAGGCACCCAGCACCAGAACAAGAGGACACAATCTCAAGCTGCACCAGGGGAGGTTTAGGCTGGAGGTGAGGAGAAAGTTTTTCCCAGCAAGAGAGATTGGCCATTGGAATGTGCTGCCCAGGGAGGTGGTGGAGTCACCATCCCTGGAGGTGTTCAAGAAAGGCTTGGATGTGGCATTTGGAGCCATGGTTTAGCTGTCCTGAGGTGTTGGGTGACAGGTTGGACTTGATGATCTCTGAGGTCTTTTCCAACCTCATTGATTCTATGATTCTGTGATTATGACACCAACAGTTTCTGCTCAGGTCATTTTCCAAGTGCATTAGCTCCTAGGAGAAGTGCAGTACTTTGATTAGTGCTCCTTGAAACTGGTCTTAAGAACCCACCTGGGAGGTCTGCAGTTTAGATCTTCAGCTCTACTATCAGATGATCTCTGAGGTCTTTTCCAACCTTATTGATTCTATGATTGTATGATCTTTTCTATGACCTATGACCTATTCTATGATCTATTCTATGACCTTTTCTGATTCCATTCTATGATCTATTCTATGGTCATTCGTCATTGGAATGGGTTGCCCTGGGAGGTGGTTGAGACATCGACCCTGGAGGCGTTCAAGGGGAGATTGGACGTGGCACTTGGTGCCATGGTCTAGGCATGGGGTCTGTGTTGATAGGTTGGACTCGATGATCCCCGAGGTCCTTTCCAACCTAAGTGATACTGTGATACTGTGATACTATGATTTATTCTATGATTCTTTCTATGGCCTATTCTATGACCTATTCTATGATTCTATTCTATCATTCTATTCTATGACCTACTCTATGATCTATTGTATGACTCCACTCTGTGATTCCATGCCATGACTGGTTAGCAGGTTATAGACACCTTTAGAAGCAGTGCCTGATTCTAAAAGCAAGGACTCAAGTGTTATGCAGAACACCCACATGAACTACTTGGGAGGTTCAGTGAGAGATCCAAGATGTTCTGTTTAAGCATCAAAAAAAAACCCTGAGCACTGACTTTGTTTGTCAATGTGGGCAGGTGAAAGAGGAGTGGAGCATCAGGGTGGGTTTTTTGAGGTTATTTTGGGTGGGTTTTTTTTTTCACTGTGGAGCAGAGTTAGGCTTGAAAGCTTTTGCTTTTCCAACTCAGAATGTGCTGCCATCCTTCTGCTGCTTCTGCTTCTTTTCTATCTGACATTAACAGCAGGATGTTTTGGCCTCCTGTCTGGCGTGAGAGGCAAAGGTGGAGCAGCTCCAGTGTCAACAGCCAGAGGCAGATTCAGGGCTGGGAGCTACCACAGTTTATAGCCCTTCCCAGCACAAGGCAGGAGCTGTGGAGCAGTCGATTGTGCCTCCTATCCCAGTCATAAAAGACAAGCCATAAGAGCAGTCTGTTAATAGTGAATGAAGGATCTTGTGCTGCCCCTAACAGAGCAAATCCAGGTGTATTTGCAGCTGAGGGAGAAAGGATAGGCAGGAGGAGGTTGGATAAACCCACTTTTCCTAGGGAAGGTCATGGTTTTTCCACACATAATACCTGCTGTGGCTGTTCTCACTGCACCTGGCCCTGCTCCAGCCCTCACTGTGCAGTTTTCTTCCTTAGGATTGGGAGTTTAATTTTACAGCTTCTTTAATTTGCCTTTTTTTTTTTTTCTTCTCCCCCCTTTTGCTTCTTTTTAATACAAATATGCATAAGCCATTGCTGTGTGCACAAGGATTTTAGCATAATAAAAGCACGAGGGTGAATCTCTGCTTACTGGAACAGAGCAGAAATTTCATCCATTTGATATCAGGATTTAAAGTGTGGATTACTTGAAAATGCATTTATTAAGTCTGACCTACTTTTCAGTCTTCAGTATTCCAGCTTGGTTTCCTTACAGCACAGGGGGTTTCAAGGACTGCTTGCTCCTGCCCATAGTATCATAGTATAATATCATAGTATCATAGTATCAGTCAGGGTTGGAAGGGACCACAAGGATCAGCTAGTTCCAACCCCCCTGCCATGGGCAGGGACACCCCACACTACATCAGCCTGGCCACAGCCTCAGCCAGCCTGGCCTTAAACACCTCCAGGGACGGGGCCCCAACCACCTCCCTGCACAACCCATTCCAGGGCTTCACCACTCTTATGGGAAAGAACTTCCTCCTCCCCTCCAGCCTCAATCTCCCCACCTCCAGCTTCATTCCATTCCCCCTAGTCCTATCACTCCCTCAGATCCTGAGAAGTCCTTCCCCAGCCTTCCTGTAACCCCCTTCAGATACTGGGAGGCCACAATGAGGTCACCTGAGAGCCTTCTCTTCTCCAGACTGAACAGCCCCAACTCCTTCAGTCTGTCCTCATAGGAGAGGTGCTCCAGCCCTCTGATCATCCTTGTGGCCCTTCTCTGGACACCTTCCAGCACCTCCACATCCCTCTTGTGATAGGGGCTCCAGAACTGGACACAGTACTCCAGGTGGGGTCTCACCAGGGCTGAGTAGAGGGGGAGAATCACCTCCCTCGACCTGCTGGCCACACTTCTCCTGATGCAGCCCAGGATCTGATTGGCCTTGCGGGCTGCAAGTGCACATTGAGAGCTCCTGTTGAGCTTTTTGTCCACCAGCACCCCCAAGTCTCTCTCCTCAGGGCTACTTTCCAGCCAGTCACTGCCCAGCCTGGATTTGTGCCTGGGATTGCCTCCACCCAGATGCAGGACCCTGCACTTGCTCTTCTTGAACTTCATGAGGTTGGCTTGTGCCCACCTCTCCAGCCTGTCCAGGTCCCTCTGGATGGCCTCCCTTCCCTCCAGCGTGTCTGCTGCACCACACAGCTTGGTGTCATCAGCAAACTTGCTGAGGCTGCACTCAATGCCACTGTCCATGGCACTCACAAAGATGTTGAACAAGCCTGGGCCCAGGACTGATCCCATCCTTGTTTCAGTTGCTGTAGAGTATCAAGGGATCGCTAGGGCTGCAAAAAGAACTCTAAGATCATCAGACCCAATCATAGAACCAAACTCCACCATGGCCACTAATCCATGGCCCAAAGTATTTTAGTTGGTGTAGGGAGACAATGTTCCTTTAGGGCCACGAGGATGAGCAGAGGGCTGGAGCTGCTCTGCTATGAGGGCAGACTGAGGGAGTTGGGGTTGTGCAGTCTGGAGAAGAGAAGGCTCCCAGGAGACCTAATTGTGGCTTTCCAGTATCAGAAGGGGGCTACAGGAAAACTCGGGAGGGATTTTTGAGGGTGTCAGAGTGTGATAGGACTGGGGGGATGGAACAAAACTAGAAATGGGTATATTCATATTGGATGTTAGGAAGAAGTTGTTCCCCAGGAGGGTGGTGAGAGCCTGGCACAGGTTGCCCAGGGAGGTGGTGGAAGCCTCCTGCCTGGAGGTGTTTGCAGCCAGGCTGGATGTGGCTGTGAGCAGCCTGCTGTAGTGTGAGGTGTCCCTGGCCATGGCAGGGGGGGTTGGAACTGGCTGCTCCTTGAGGTCCCTTCTAACCCTGACAATTCCATGATTCTATGATTTCCAGTAGGATATAAGTGCTAACACACTCTTCATGGGTCCTCAATTCATGTTTTCCTGCTGATGCTGCCTTGGAAGGGTTGCTCAGCTTTTCTGAGCCTATCTGCAGGCACTGGGTTTCAAAAGAATCAGGGAAGCATAGACTCATAGTATCCTAGAAGGGCTTAGTCCGGATGGGACCTCAGAGATCATCTACTCCAACACCCCTGCCATGGGCAGGAATGACTCTCAGCTAGATTTGGTTGCTCAAGGCCTCATTCAACCTGGCCTTGAAGACCCTCAGGGAGGAGGCATCCACAGCCTGCCTGAGCAGCCTATTCGAGTCTCACCACCCTCATACTGAAGAACTTCTTCCTAAGATCCAATCTAGCTCTGCTCTCTCCCCCAGCTTCAAACCATTCCCCCTTGTCCTGTCTCTAAACACTCTAATGAAAAGTCCCTCTCCAGCCTTCCTGTAGGATTCCTTCAGGTATTGAAAGGCAGCTCTAAGTTTCCCCCAGAGTCCTCTCCAGGCTGAAGAACCCCATGATGGAGAGTGGTGCTGCTTTGCAGCAGGGTTGGACTTGATGGTCTCTGGAAGTCCCTTCCAACCCCTAGCATTCTATGATTCTATGGTAGTTGACTGTCACATAATCACAGAATATTAGGGGTTGGAAAGAACCTCAAAAGATCCTTTAGACAAACCCCCTTGCCACAGCAGGACCACCTACAGTAGGTCCCACAGGAACTTGCCCAGGTGGGCTTTCAATGTCTTCAGATATGGAGACTACACAACCTCTCTGGGCACCCTACTCCAGTGTCTTGTCAACTTCACAGTGTCTTATGTTCCCATGGAACCTCCTCTTCTCCTCCTTGCCCCCAGTGCCCCTTGTCATGTTCATGGTCCATCCTCCTTCACATCTTTATTCCTGGCAATGAGGGCAGTCCTCAGGCTCCTCTGCTCCAAGCTCCAACCCCAGTTCTCTCAGCTTGGCCTCAGAGGGAGATGTTCCACTACCTTCAGCAGCTTTGTGGCTATGTGATGGCCTCTCTCAAGCAGTCCCCTGTGGGCCTTCTTGAGCTGAGAGGTCCAGAACTGGACACAATATTCCAGATGTGGCCTCAGCAGGGAAAAGTAGATAGGGAGGAGAACCTCTCTCCCCAGGACACCATGGAATAGGTTGCTCTTAGCCTTTCACTGGGTGGCTGTCAGTGTTGCTCACCACATGAGAGCACTCTCAGTCTTATTTCAGAGTTGTGTTGTTGGTGAGCATTCAATGACTCATGGATCAGAAACAGCCAAGTCAACCATTCACCACATCCAGTCCTTTGGCTGCTCTCCTGCTTTCTTAGTGAACAAAGACTTTGAGTCTAGGGTTTGATGGAGCAAGCCAAGAAATTAAGCTAAAGCTTTGTGCCTCAGAAGTAAAATGATGCTTGCTTGAGAAGGCAGTGCTGGGTCTACCTCTCATTGGTTCCTGCTTCTGGAGAGGAAGCTCTGCAGTGGCAAATGCCAAGCTTGACTCTCATGGTAGGACACCATCTGCTGAGCATGGAAGAGGTTGCACTGCAGCACATGCGTTTAAACAGTTCATTCATTCATTCATTCATTCATGGGGAGCTGGTGTCCAGAGAAGGGCAAGAAAGCTGGGGAGGGGTCTGGAGCACAGCCCTGTGAGGAGAGGCTGAGGGAGCTGGGGTTGCTTAGCCTGGAGAAGAGGAGGCTCAGGGCAGACCTTCTTGCTCTCTCCAACTCCCTGAAGGGAGATTGTAGCCAGGTGAGGGTTGGTCTCTTCTCCGAGGCAGCCAGCACCAGAACAAGAGAACACAGTCTCAAGCTGTGCCAGCACAGGTTTAGGCTGGAAGTGAGGAAGAAGTTCTTCCCAGCAAGAGAGATTGGCCATTGGGATGTGCTGCCCAGGGAGGTGGTGGAGTCACCATCCCTGGAGGTGTTTAGGAAGAGCCTGGCTGAGGCACTTGGTGTCATGGTTTAGTTGATTAGATAGTGTTGGGTGATAGGTTGGACTGGATGATCTCTGATGTATTCTATTCTATTCTATTCCATTCCATTCCATTCCATTCCATTCCATTCCATTCCATTCCATTCCATTCCATTCCATTCCATTCCATTCCATTCCATTCCAGTGCTGACTCCTGTTAGCGGGAGCTGCACAGGAACAGCATATGCAGTCATGAAAGCACTTCTCAGCTTGCTCACTCTGACACAGGGTATGTGGCAAAGATGCAATCTGGTCCACAGGAAAAGGCAATGCATTTGCTAGGGTGCAGACAGAGCAGTTTGGTTATGGCTGCATGCTCCATTGTTCACAGAAGATGTGTGTTAAGTGTGATTGCCTTCTTCATGCCTACTGCTATGCATTCAGTACTTGAAATACAGACATCTCTTTTTTTAGGGGACACTGAGGGAGCTGAGGGCTCTTAGCTTGGAGAGGAGGAGCCTGAGGGTGACCTCATTGCTGTTGGTCAAGATGTGCAGGGTGAGTGCCCAGAGGCTGGAGCCAGGCTCTGCTGGGGGATGCCCAATGCCAGCACCAGGGGCAGTGGTGGAAGCTGAGGCAGAGGAAGTGCCATGGAAACAGGAGGAAGAATTTTTTTCCATGTGAGGATGATGGGACACTGGAACAGGCTGCCCAGGGGGGTTGTGGAGTCTCTTTCTCTGGAGTTATTTAAAACCTCTCTGGATATGTTCTTCTGTGACTGTCCTTAGTGATCCTGCTCTGGCAGGGGGATTGGACTGGATGAGCTTTCAAGATCCCTTGCAGCTTCTACGATTCTGTGATTCTGGAATAAAATGCTTTTTTTTTTTGGTTATTATTTTAGTGAATAACATGAAAAACTACACATATGAATTGTATCCATAGCAGGACCCTCTGGAGAGGGTCCAGAGAAGGACAAAGAAGCTGCTGAAGAGTCTGGAGAACAGGTCCTATGAGGAGCAGCTGAGATAAGGAGAAAGTGAGGGGAGACCTCATTGCTCTCTAGAGCTCCCTGGGAGGAGGTTGGAGCCAGCTGGGTGCTGACCTGTTCTCCCTGGGAACACGTGATGGAAGGAGAGGAGATGCCCTCAAGTTGCACCAGGAGAGGTTTAGGTTGGATATTTAAAGAAACTCCTGGGTGGGATCAGTGCTGGGCCCCGTCCTCTTTAACATCTTCATTGATGGTCTGGATGAGGGGGTCGAGTCAGTCATCAGCAAGTTTGCAGATGACACCAAGTTAGGGGCAGATGTTAGTCAGTTAGAGGGTAGAAAGGCTCTGCAGAAGGACCCCGACCGACTGGACAGATGGGCAGAGTCCAATGGGATGGCATTCAACAAGTCCAAGTGCCAGGGGCTGCACTTTGGCTACGGCAATCCCATGCAGAGCTACAGGCTGGGGTCGGAGTGGCTGAGAGCTGCCAAACAGAGAGGGACCTGGGGGTGCTGGTTGACAGCTGCCTGAATATGAGCCAGCAGTGTGCCCAGGTGGCCAAGAAGGCCAATGGCATCCTGGCCTGCATTAGGAATAGTGTGGCCAGCAGGAGCAGGGAGGTCATAGTGTCCCTGTACTCTGCTTTGGTTAGGCCACACCTTGAGTCCTGTGTCCAGTTCTGGGCCCCTCAGTTTAAGAAGGACATCGAAACACTTGAAGGTGTCCAGAGAAGGGCAACAAGGCTGGGGAGAGGCCTTGAGCATAGCCCTGTGAGGAGAGGCTGAGGGAGCTGGGGTTGCTTAGCCTGGAGAAGAGGAGGCTCAGGGGTGACCTCATTACCCTCTACAACTACCTGAAAGGAGGTTGTAGCCAGGTGGGGGTTGGCCTCTTCTCCCAGGCAACCAGCACCAGAACAAGAGGACACAGTCTCAAGCTACGCCAGATGGAGGTTTAGACTCGAGGTGAGGAGAAAGTTCTTCACTGAGAGAGTCATTCATCATTGGAATGTGCTGCCCAGGGAGGTGGTGGAGTCACCGTCCCTGGAGGTGTTCAAGAGGAGATTGGATGTGGCACTTGGTACCATGGTCTAGGCATGAGGTCTGTGGTGACAGGTTGGACTTGATGATATTTGAGGTCTCTTCCAACCTTGGTGATACTGTGATACTATGAAAAGCTTCTCAGAAACTGAAACAAGCTCCCCAGGGAGGTGGTTGAATGCCCATCCCTGGTGGGGTTTCAAAGAGGCAGAGATGTGGTGCTGAAGGACACGGTTTAGCACTATCCTTAGCAGAGCTAATGGTTGGACTGGCTGGTCTTAGAGGCCTTTTCCAACTGAAATGATTCTGTGATCTCACCCTCAGCAAGCTTCCAAACCATTTGCTTCTAGGAAACCATTCTCAGGTTCAAGGGAATGCCCTGAAGGTTTGGAGCGCTTCCTTCTCTGAAGACTTTCCTGGTCTGCTACAGTATGCTGAGGAATATCAGAGTGGGAGGTTCAGTTTGTGGCACAGAAGTTTGCAAGCTCTGAGTAGATTAAAATTTAATTGGTAGTGAATGACTCCAGGAAGGAAGAAGCAAGAAGAAAAGAAAAGGAAAAAAAAAAACCAGCCAGCCCAAACCAAAACATGTAAAATGTTTGCAAGCATTTAAGGTCAGTAGCAATAACAGCTCAGCAGGAGCTGGGTCTAGTTTCAAACTTCCACTTGCCCAGAGTCTGTGTCTAATCAGTGAGTAAGAGTTGCTGAGCAATGGAAACCTCCTCTGCAAGAGCACAGCTGCAAAGGAGCTGCTAGGAAAATGGGAGCTTAAAAGACAATGAGGGTTACAGCCATGGCTTTGGGCCTCCCTCTGCATGGCCCAGTTTGGCCACCTCAATGCAAGAGAGATGTGGAGGTGCTGGAACGAGGGCAGAGGAGGGCAAGGAAGCTGTGAATAGAACAGAATGGAATGGGATAGAACAGGATGGAATGGAATGGAATGGAATGGAATGGAATGGAATGGAATGGAATGGAATGGGATGGGATGGGATGGGATGGGATGGGATGGGATGGAACAGAATAGAATAGAATAGAATAGAATAGAATAGAATAGAATAGAATAGAATAGAATAGAATAGAATAGAATAGAATAGAATAGAATAGAATAGAATGGAATAGACCAGGTTGGAAGAGACCTTCAAGATCATCAAGTCCAACCTATCATCCAACACCACCTAAACAACTAACCCACGGCACCAAGCACCCCATCAAGTCTCCTCCTGAACACCGCCAGAGATGGTGACTCCACCACCTCCCTGGGCAGCACATTCCAATGGCCAATCTCTCTTGCTGGGAAGAATTTCTTCCCAACATTCAGCCTGAACCTTCCCTGGCACAGCCTGAGACTGTGTCCTCTTATTCTGGTACTGGTTGCCTGGGAGAAGAGACCAATCTCTGCCTTTCTACGACCCCCCTTAAGGTAGTTGTAGACAGCAATGAGGTCTCCCCTGAGTATCCTCCTCTCCAGGCTAAGCAGCCCCAGCTCCCTCAGTCTCTCCTCACAGGGCTGTGTTCCAAACCCCTCACCAACTTTGTTGCCCTTCTCTGGACTTGTTCCAGCAAGTCAACCTCCTTCCTAAACTGAGGGGCCCAAGAAGAGTTGGAGCTGTTCATCCTGGAAAAGAGGGCTCTGGGAACACCTTATAGCAACCTTCCAGTACCCTGAAGGGGGCCCACAGGAAAGTGGGGGAGGGACTTTGCCCATGGGCTTGTAGTGCTAGGATGAGAGGCAATGGTTTGAAACCAGAGAAGGGTAAATTTATCTTGGCCCTTAGGAAGAAGGTCTTTGGTCCAGGGGTGATGGCTTTGAAATGAACTTTGGATTTGCCCAGCAGGCCTCCAAAGCATCTGCTCAGATGCTTGACTAATTATTTAAAGGCATTTCACATTTTTTAAATGACTTGTACCCACAAATATGCAAAACAGGGTTGGACACAGGCTGGAGCGAAGGAGATTGACGTGCAGCTAAGCACTAAAATAAGACTTTGCTTGGAGGGAAAATGTGCAACTTCTGATGCTTGCTCAAATGTTTTCTGTTGTTCTTCAACTAAAGAAAAAAAAACAAGAAGAATTAAAATAAATCACCAGCCATTTTCTTATCTCAGGCACACAACTCCTGCCCAAAATGCTCAGGCCATAAACAGGAAAATGAGACATGTCCTACACGTGACATAGTATCATAGTGTGGTGGGTTGGAAGGGCTGAGGCCAAGAAGCCTCTTCCCTCCCCCCTGTAAGGTAAAAGGGAATAAAAAATTGAAGGGAAAGGAAAAAAAAACTCACCAGCCGAATTAGCAAAGCAGTGGAGCTATATTTACAAGGCAGTGTAGGATTTTGCAGGGGAATGTTTACAAATTTACAATATCTACAATATATACAAAGATATACAACAGAACAACACAGAAATGAGAGTAACCCCCCTCGGCCGAGGGGGATCCTCACCTCCGCTCTCCCCTCTCTTCCCCCCCTTTCCCCAGAATAGTTCGGAAAAGAGGGAGAAAGAAGAAAGAAAGAAGTTAAAAGCAGTTTGTGTTAATTGAAAGCAGTTACAGGCCTGGTTATCTTATCAAGTCTTCAAGGCCGGAGCCTTGGCAGAAAACCCAGCACAGGCAGAAAGCTGCTGCACCGAAGGAGATGCGGAAGCAAGAGTGACAGAGAAGTGCTGGGAATGCCCACTTCACTCTCAGGCCAGATAGTGCTTCCTCCCACTTGACCAATGAAAATTAGTTTAGACTCTTCCTTCCGTTTACCAACTTCCGTCCACCATATTCCCTTTCTTAAAGGGACACCGTCAACCGGCCACACATAGAATCATAGAATCAGTCAGGGTTGGAAGGGACCACAAGGATCATCTAGTTCCAACCCCCCTGCCATGGACAGGGACACCCCACACTACATCAGCCTGGCCACAGCCTCATGCAGCCTGGCCTTAAACACCTCCAGGGATGGGGCCTCAACCACCTCCCTGGACAACACATTCCAGGGCTTCACCACTCTCATGGGGAAGAACTTCCTCCTCCCCTCCAGCCTCAATCTCCCCACCTCCAGCTTCATTCCATTCCCCCTAGTCCTATCACTCCCTCAGATCCTGAGCAGTCCCTCCCCAGCCTTCCTGGAGCCCCCTTCAGATCCTGGAAGGCCACAATTAGGTCACCTGAGAGCCTTCTCTTCTGCAGACTGAACAACCCCAACTCCCTCAGTCTGTCCTCACAGCAGAGCAGCTCCAGCCCTCTGATCATCCTTGTGGCCCTTCTCTGGACACCTTCCAGCACCTCCACATCCCTCTTGCAATAGGGGCTCCAGAACTGGACACAGTACTCCAGGTGGGGTCTCACCAGGGCTGAGCAGAGGGGGAGGATCACCTCCCTCGACCTGCTAGCCACACTTCTCCTGATGCAGCCCAGGATTTGATTGGCTTTGCGGGCTGCAAGTGCACCCTGAGAGCTCCTGGTAAGCTTCTCCTCCCCCAGCACCCCCAAGTCTCTCTCCTCAGGGCTACTTTCCAGCCAGTCCCTGCCCAGCCTGGATTTGTGCCTGGGATTGCCTTGACCCAGATGCAAGACCCTGCACTTGCTCTTCTTGAACTTCATGAGGTTGGCTTGTGCCCACCTCTCCAGCCTGTCCAGGTCCCTCTGGATGGCCTCCAGACTAAGCAGCCCCAGGGCTCTCAGCCTCTCCTCCCCAGGCAGTGCTGCAGTCCCTTCAGCATCCTTGGAGCCCTCCCTTGGTCTCTCTCAGGTAGATTCCTGTTCCTCCTCAACTGGGGAGCCCAGGATTGGATGCAATATTCCAGGTGAGGTCTTAGTGGGGCAGAGTAGAGAGGAAGGTGAACCTCCCTCAATCTTCTGGACACACTCCTCTTAACTCACCCCAGGACGCCATTGGCCTTCTTGGTCACCAGGGCACATTGCTGACCCATACAGGAATTATTATCCACCAGTACTCCCAGGTCCTTCTCCACAGGGCAGCTCTCTTGTGATGGTTGCCAGAATCCTGGGCTGTGTCAGCATGAGTGCAGCCAGGAGTCTGGGAGCAGGGCTTACTGCTTCTTTACTTTAGGCTGGATGTTAGGAAGAAATTCTTCCCAGAAAGAGAGATTGGCCATTGGGATGTGCTGTCCCAGGGAGGTGGTGGAGTCACCATCACTGGAGGTGTTTAGGAAGAGCCTGGATGAGGCACTTGGTGCCATGGTTGAGTTGATGAGATGGTGCTGGGTGATAGGTTGGACTTGATGATCTCTGAGGTCTTTTTCAGCCTGGTTAATTCTGTATTCTGAATGGGGTTTTGAGCATCCTGATCTAGTAGGAGGCACTCTTCCTAAGGCAGGGGAGCTGGAACTAGATGATCTTGGAGGTCTCTTATAGCCCAAACCACTCTCTGATTCCATGATCCCATGAGTCCAACCTATCACCCAACACCATCTAATCAACTAAACCATGGTACCAAGTACCTCATCCAGGCTCCTCTTAAACTCCTCCAGGGATGGTGACTCCACCACCTCCATGGGCAGCACATTCCAATGGCCAATCTCTCTGTATAGAACTTCTTCCTCACCTCCAGCCTATACCTCCTGGTGCAGCTTGAGACTGTGTCCTCTTCTTCTGGTGCTGCTCCTTTCAGGATTGCTGAAAACTCTGCTGCTCCATTTTGCATCATACTTCCTTAGTCATTAAATCCCTGGAGTGAGGCCCAAAACTCACCTTTCCTCACTCCCTCAGGGTTGCTCTGCACTCCCCAGGGAGTAGGGGACTTGTCCTAAAAGACTTGTTAATTACAGCATTAGGATTTGTGTCTTAATGGATGTTTTCACACTGTTTGACATAAGAGTTACAGCATCACAGAATCAACCAGGTTGGAAAAGACCTCAGAGATCATCAAGCCCAACCTATTACCTAATACCTAACACCTCCTGACAGCTAAACCATGGCTCCAAGTGCCACATCCAATCCTCTTTTGAACACCTCCAGGGTCAGTGACTCCACCACCTCCCTGGGCAGCCCATGGTTCTTCTTGTCTTCCTAGCTTCAGCCATCATGGTTGTGTCATTCTCATGTTCTTTATTGAATGTCATCTTCTCCTGCTCGGTTTCCTGTGTTATCAAAACAGAAAAGCCTAAACCCAGGTCTGGAATCCCCAAAGCAATTCTAATTTGTGAGAGGCCACCAGCTTCCCAGCCCCAACCTTTGTCACTTCAGCTAATTAAAAAGGTTGTTTTGCTGACAGCCAGGAGGTGATGACACAGTTTGTGCCACTGGGGTTTTGTGGAGCTTTGCTGAGAGCAGAGCAGCAATGACACTTGGAACAGCAATAAATCTCACACTTGCCAACTGTTAAATGCCTGTGTCAGAAAGAAGGTGGCATTAGTTTAATGAGACTGTGGTTTTCACAGCCTAAGAGGACTAGGGGGGATGGAAAGTAAAATAGAAATGGGTAGATTCAGATTCAGATTGGATGTGAGGAAGCAGTTGTTCCCCATGAGGGTGGTGAGAGCCTGGCACAGGTTGCCCAGGGAGGTGGTGGAAGCCTCCTGGCTGGAGGTGTTTGCAGCCAGGCTGGAGGTGTCTGTGAGCAACCTGCTGTAGTGTGAGGTGTCCCTGGCCATGGCAGGGGGCTTGGAAGTGGCTGCTCCTTGAGGTCCCTTCCAACCCTGACAATTCTATGGTTCTGAGCACTGAGTTTTCCTACAATCAGTTTTTCATGTTGATTTGGGTCGAAATAGAATAGAATAGAATAGAATAGAATAGAATAGAATAGAATAGAATAGAATAGAATAGAATAGAATAGAATAAACCAGGTTGGAAGAGACCTTCAGGATCATCACATCCAACCTATCACCCAACACCACCTAATCAACTAACCCATGGCACCAAGCACCCTGTCAAGTCTCCTCCTGAACACCTCCAGTGACGGCGACTCCACCACCTCCCCGGGCAGCCCATTCCAATGGGCAATCACTCTCTCCGTGTAAAACTTCCTCCTGACCTCCAGCCTGAACTTCCCCTGGCGCAGCCTGAGACTGTGTCCTCTTGTTCTGGTGCTGGCTGCCTGGGAGAAGAGACCAACCTCTGCCTGTTTACAATCCCCCTTCAGGTAGTTGTAGAGAGCAATAAGGTCACCCCTGAGTCTCCTCCCCTCCAGGCTAAGCAGCCCCAGCTCCCTCAGTCTCTCCTCACAGGGCTGTGTTCCAAGCCCCTCACTAACTTCGTTGCCCTTCTCTGGACTCGTTCCAGCAAGTCAACCTCCTTCCTAAACTGAGGGGCCCAGAACTGGACACAGGACTCGAGGTGTGGCCTAACCAGTGCAGTGTACAGGGGCAGAATGACCTCCCTGCTCCTGCTGGCCACACTGTTCTTAATGCAGGCCAGGATGCCATTGGCCTTCTTGGCCACCTGGGCACACTGCTGGCTCATGTTCAGGACACTGAAGCCAGAAGGCTGTTTAAATAAATGCCACTTGTCAGGGAGGAGAGATTTTTAAAGAGGTTCCCTCTGTTTCTCTTCTGTTAGCTGCCTGGGCACACTGCAGGCTCATGTTCATCCTACCATCAACCAGCACTCCCAGGTCCCTCTCTGCCTGGCTGCTCTCAGCCACTCTGACCCCAGCCTGTAGCACTGCATGGGGTTGTTGTGGCCAATGTGCAGAACCCGGCACTTGGATGCATTAAATCTCATGCCCTTGGACTCTGCCCATCTGTCCAGCCTGTCGAGGTCTCTCTGCAAAGCCTCTCTAACCTCTAGCAGATCAACTCCTGTCCCCAGCTTGGTGTCATCAGCAAATTTACTGATGATAGACTCAATGCCCTCATCCAGATCATCAACAAAGATGTTAAAGAGGATGGGGCCCAGCACTGATCCCTGGGGGACACCACTACTGACTGGCCGCCAGCTGGCTGTGGCACCATTCACCACCACTCTCTGGGTTCGGCCATCCAGCCAATTCCTAACCCAGCTCAGAGTGCTGCTGTCCAAGCCATGGGCTGACAGCTTGGCCAGCAGTTTGCTATGGGGGGCGGTGTCAAAGGCCTTGCTGAGGTCCAGGTAAACTACATCCACAGGCCTCCCCACATCCACCAGGTGGGTCACCTGATCATAGAAGGAGATCAGGTTGGTCAGGCAGGACCTGCCCTTCCTAAATCCATGCTGGCTGGGCCTGATCCCTTGGCCATCCTGTAAGTGCTGTGTTAATGCACTCAGGATGACCTGTTCCATGATCTTGCCTGGCACTGAGGTCAGGCTGACAGGCCTGTAATTCCCTGGCTCATCCAACTGGCCCTTCTTGTGGATGGGCACCACGTTGGCCAGCATCCAGTCCTCTGGGACCTCACCAGTGAGCCAGGACTGCTGAAAAATGATGGAGAGCGGCTTGGTCAGCTCCTCTGACAGCTCTCTCAGCACCCTAGGATGGATCCCATCTGGTCCCATGGACTTGTGGGGATCCAGGCGGCTGAGCAGATCACCAACTGCCCCATTTTGGAACGGTGGAAAACTATGCTGCTCCCTGGCTCCTTCTGCCAGCTCTGCAGGCCATCTGTCTGGAAGACATTCTGTCCTGCTAGTAAAAATTGAGGCAAAGAAGGTGTTAAGTATCTCTGCCTTTTCCTCATCCCTTATCACAACGTTCCCCTCCGTGTCCACCAAGGAGTGGAGGTTGTCTCTGCCCTTCCTCTTGCTATTAATGTATTTATAGAAGGACTTTCTGTTGTCCTTCACAGCAGAGGCCAGACTAAGCTCCAACTGCGCTTTTGCCTCCTAATTTTCTTCCTGCAAGACCTAGCAACATCCTTAAATTTTTCACGGGTTGCCTCCCTCTCTTCCAAAGGTGATACACCCTCTTTTTTCCCTTAGTTCCATTAAAAGTTCTTTAACCATCCAGGCTGGCCGTCTGCCCTGGCGGCTCATCTTCCGGCACATTGGCACAGCCTGTCCCTGAGCCTTCAACAGTTCTTCCTTGAAGTAGGACCAGCTCTCCTGGACCCCTTTGTTTTTAAGGGCTTTATCCCAAGGAACCCTCTGAATTAGTTCCTTGAGTAGCCTGAAGTCCGCCCTCCGGAAATCCAGAGTGGAGGTCTTCTTGCTACCCCTCTTAGCTTGACCAAATAATGAGAATTCAACTATCTCGTGGTCACTGGCCCCTAAGCACCCTCCGACCACCACATCACCCGCCAACCCTTCCCTATTGGTGAAGAGGAGGTCAAGCGTAGCCTTGCCCCTGGTAGGCTCTCGCAGCACCTGGGATAAGTTTCAGGTGTTCTGCTTTTGAGGCTCCATGGGGAATATTGAAAGTGTAAAAGGAAGGAGCTTAATGCTGGAAGGATTTGAAGGTGCTGGAAGGTGTCCAGAGAAGGGCCAGGAGGAGGAGCAGAGGGCTGGAGCTACTCTGCTGTGAGGACAAACTGAGGGAGTTGGGGCAGTTCAGTCTGGAGAGAAGGCGGCTCTGAGGAGACCTCATTGTGGCCTTCCAGGATCTGAAGGGGGCTCCAAGAAAGCTGGGGAGGGACTTGTGAGGGTGTCAGGGAGGGATAGGACTGGGGGGGATGGAGCAAAACTAGAAGTGGGGAGATTGAGATTGGATGGAAGAAATTGCTCCCCATGAGGATGGTGAGAACCTGGCACAGGTTGCCCAGGGAGGTGGTGGAAGCCTCCTGCCTGGAGGTGTTTGCAGCCAGGCTGGATGTGGCTGTGAGCAATCTGCTGTAGTGTGAGGTGTCCCTGGCCATGGCAGGGGGCTTGGAAGTGGCTGCTCCTTGAGGTCCCTTCCAGCCCTCACAATTCTATGATTCTGTGATTCTGCACTGATGAAAACATTCTGTGAGCACTTCAGGAGGCTTCTCCACTGTGGGTTTTACATCTGCTCTTGACAATTTTAGTCCTGAATGCATGAATGTTAATTCCAATCCTTCTTATCTCTGAAGCTCTTGAGTCCATGCTGGCTTAAGATGTGCTTGTGGCAGATGCTTTGCGGTCCCAAAATAAGGCATTGGGTGAAAGGACAAGAGAGGAGGGGATCACAGAGAATGTGAACATTTCTCTTGGATGCTGGCTCACCAGGGAGAGTTGCAGCCTCACTGGATGTATTTTAGTCCTAATTAAGGCATTGTCAGTGGAATTGTTATTGTCCTAATCAGGAACTGTGGCAGACAGGTGGTTTGTTAGACAGGTTGTGAAGGATATGCAATGCTTAATAGAGTCACCAGAGACCAGCCAATGCACTGATGAGGATCCTGGTGCTCTTTCCAGTGCTGCCCTTTGCATTGAAATTTGGGGCTTATTCCTCTGATGTATGTGCTTCTAGCTTTATAACTATGACCTTTGAATGCCTGTCTTAACATACAGCCCAGTTCCATTTGATGCCTGGAATGGCACAGGATAGCAAAAAAAAAGCCTTGCAAGAAGGATGGTCAGCAGAAGAAAATTAATGGAGATATTTATGTTGTGCCACTGACTTGAAGGGCTGGGTGGTTGATGTGCTGCCCACTTGCACCCAGTTTTACAAGCTGTTATGGGCCTGGATTTCAGTTTAGGAAGAATGGAGGCACCTCAGAGCAAGAAGGGGAAAACAACCCCAACAGCACCAACAACAAATCCAACCAAACCCAAACACTGGTTTAGTTGATCAGAGGGTGCTGGGTGATAGGTTGGACTGGATGATCTCAAAGGTCTTTTCCAACATGGTTAAGTCTATTCTATTCTATTCTATGCTATGCTATGCTATGCTATCCTAATTCTTATTCTATTCTATTCTATTCTATTCTATTCTATTCTATTCTATTCTATTCTATTCTATTCTATTCTATTCTATTCATTCTGTTCAAATGCTTCCAATGCTCATCACATGAACATTTTCCATCAATGGTTCATGGAATCATAGACTCAGCCAGGTTGGAAAAGACCTCAGGGATCAAGTCCAACCTATTACCTAATGCCTAACACCTCCTGATCAACTAAACCATGGCTCCAAGTGCCACATCCAAGCCTTTTTTGAACACCTCCAGTGATGGTGACTCCACCACCTCCCTGGGCAGCACATTCCAATGGCCAAACTCTCTTGCTGGGAAGAATTTCTTCCTAACATCCAGCCTAAACCTCCCCTGGAACAGCTTGAGACTGTGTCCTCTTGTTCTGGTGCTGGTTGCCTGGGAGAAAAGACCAACCCCCACCTGGCTACAACCTCTCTTCAGGGAGTTGGAGGCAGCAATAAGGTCTCCCTGAGCCTCCTCTTCTCCAGGCTAAACACCCCCAGCTCTCCCCAGAGCTGGGGAGAGACTTTTGACAAGGGCTGGGAGTGATAGGATGTGAGGAAATGGACTGAAGCTTGAAGAGGACAGATTTAGATTGGATATTAAGAAGAAGTTGTCTGCCATGAGGGTGGTGGAACACTGGAACAGGTGGCCCAGAGAGGTGATCTCTGCATCCCTGGAGACCTTGAAGGCCAGGCCTGATGGGGCTCTAAGCAGCCTGATCTAGCTGGGGATGTCCCTGCTTGCTGCAGAGGGGTTGGACTGGATGACCATGTAAGGCCCCTCCTAACTGAATGCAGTCTGTGTTTTCCTGATTCCACGCTCTCAGCTTGGCATTGACAATACTACAGATTCACTTTTAGCATCTCCACTGCAGGACAATTCTCCTCTGCTACTCATGCTAAGCTTTCTTCTCTCTCCACAGCCCTCCTGTGTTGGGTTAAGAAAAGAGTCCAGCAGGGTGAGCCCAGCAGCAGTGCTTTTATCCTGCTGGGCTTGCAGTGAACATTTCCCATCTGCCCACTCTGTGCAGAAAGGATTGGAACTTGCTAGAGAGGCACCATTTAGTTCAGGAAGATTGTGACCTTGAAAGCCTGTGGCTCAGAGAGATTAGACTCCCAGATCTCACGTTATGACCTGCCAGTCATCAGGGTAGGAGATTTCAGGAGCTTACACATTGATTTTAGCGTGGGGAAAACACATGGCAAAGAAGTTCTTCAGCTGTGATCATTGATTGTTACAGGGAGAAGGGGTAAAGGCAACGTGGTCATTGATGGAAGAACTGAAGTGGACTTCTTTAATCCACCAAAATCCAAGGGTGTTGAGACATCTGCCTCTGGTTTATGTCTGAAGTGATTTCATCTCTGCTTTAGTTTGCTGTGTGTTCCCCCACCCCCTCCCCAAATTTCTCAGAGCTACATCAATAACCCTGCTGCTTGAGCTCCTGCCTTGATGCTGAGGCCTGTGGGAAATCAGTAAATTGTCCAGCATGACAGCAGAGCATTCAACTAGCATAGGGGAAGCCTCAGGTGACATAAACCTACCCTACCTGGCTCCTGAGACCTGGTCTGACTCACATCTGTCAAAGGTGATGTGTAGAGAGTGAGGTCTTGCAGACAGATCTCTCCAAGCTGGAGGGATCATTTCAGGGACAGTTGCTCTTAGATAAGTGAGAGCCAGGGCTGGATGAGAAATTCTGTGTTGTTGGGATTATAGAAGGCAGAGAAGGAACTGGGAGGCACTGTTCTAGGGAATTATGTGAGACTTGTGCTGAGAATAGAATAGAATAGAATAGAATAGAATAGAATAGAATAGAATAGAATAGAATAGAATAGAATAGAATAGAATAGAATAGAATTGAATTAACCAGGTTGGGAAAGACCTCAGAGATCATCAAATCCAACCTATCGTCCAACACCATCTCATCTACCAACCCATGGCACCAAGTGCCTCAGCCAGGCTCTTCATAAACAGCTCAATGCTCACCACATGAACATTTTTCATCAATGGTTCATGGAATCATAGACTCAGCCAGGTTGGAAAAGACCTCAGGGATTATCAAGTCCAACCTATTACCTAACATCTAACACGCCCTGACAACTAAAGCATGGCTCCAAGTGCCACATCCAATCCCTTTTTGAACACCTCCAGGGATGGTGACTCCACCACCTCCTTGGGCAGCACATTCCAATGGCCAGTCTCTCTTGCTGGGAAGAACTGCTTGCTAAGATCAAGCTTAGACTTCCCCTGGCACAGCTTGAGACCGTGTCTTCTTGTTCTGGTGCTGGTTGCCTGGGATATGAGACCAACCCCCACCTGGCTACAACCTCCCTTCAGGGAGTTGCAGAGAGCAAGAAGGTCTCCCCTGAGCCTCCTCTTCTCCAGGCTAAGCAACCCCAGCTCCCTCAGCCTCTCCTCCCAGGGCTGTGCTCCAGACCCCTCCCCAGCTTTCTTGCCCTTAGCATGGAGCTGAGAAATGTGAAGTGGAAGGAGGTCAATCTCCTACCTGAGTCTGATATAATCAAAGGTGTTAGTGGGGATGTGCCAGGGTCCAGGTTCAGCATCTATATAAGGAAGTGTTCAGATGAATTTGCACACTGAGGTGGATTCAGATAAAGCTACAAGGAAAATCTGGCACCCAGAGAACTTTACTGTGAAAGACTGAGGAAGTCAAATCTATTTAATTCTTCCTCCTGAGGTTTGAAAAGCAATTCATTAGTGGTCAAAAAGGGCTTCTCTACTATTGGAAATCTTGTCTCCTCTTGCCATGTGAGTGTAAAGCATATGAAGTCACAGGCTCACAGGATCTTAGGGGTTGGAAGGGACCTCTGGAGATCATGAAGTCCAACCAACCTGCCAGAGCAGGACCAGAGAATCCAGCACAGGTCACACAGGAACACATCCAGATGGCGCTGGAAAGGCTCCAGAGAAGGAGACTCCACAACCTCTCTGGGCAGCCTGCTCCAGGGCTCTGTGACCCTCAGAGTGCAGAAGTTCTCATGTTGAGGTGGAGCCTCCTATGCAATAGTTTACATCCATTGCTCCTTGCCCTAATACAGGGCACAAGTAAGCAGAGCCTGTTCCCTCCCTCTTGACCCGCAGCCCTCAGACATCCACATACATTGCTCAGATCCCTCTCAGTCTTCTCCAGACTAAACAGCCCCAGGGCTCTCAGCCTCTCCTCACCAGGCCGTGCTGCAGTCCCTTCAGCATCCTTGGAGCCCACCCAAGCAGATCCCTGTCCCTGGTCTCTTCTCACAGTTAATTAGTGATAGAAAAAGAGGGAATGGCCTCAAGCTGACACTGGGAAGGTTTAGGCTGGAAAATAGGAAGCATTTTTATTCCCAGCAAGAGTGGTCAGGGACTGGAATGTGCTGCCCAGGGAGATGGTGGAGTCACCAACCTTGGATGTGTTTAAAGGTGGTTTGGATGTGGTGCTTGGGGCTATGGTCCAGGAGTAACCCTTGTGGAGTAGGGTTCTGGGTTGGACTTGGTGATCCTGAGGCTCTTTTCCAACCTGAATGTTTCTGTGATGCTGTGATTTACACCCAGCTCATTTTCTGTGTGGTGAGAAAATGGTGACATGTGGTTGTGAAGGTCTTCTAGTGGCTCAGTTGCTGAGGGATGGGAGGTTTTGCCTTGATGCAGCTAATAAACAGCTGTTTACACAGCATGTTTGCTCAGGCTCTAATAGGATCACTTTGCTGATTTGGGGTTTTTCCTACTAGTTGGAGAGTGTTGCCATCTGTCAAGCAACAAATAGCAGTACCTGAAAGGTATGAATGTTAATGAAGGTGCTCTACTCATCCAGGGAGGCTTGAGAGTCAGTTCCATAGGAATCTCTCATTTTTGTTATCAGCTCCTTTCTTTTGAGTATGGTTGCCTTTTCCTCATATGATTCTCAGGATCTCAGGTAGTGATAGGACTAGGGGGAATGGAATGAAGCTGGAGGTGGGGAGATTGAGGCTGGAGGGGAGGAGGAAGTTCTTCCCCAGGAGAGTGGTGAAGCCCTGGAATGGGTTGTGCAGGGAGGTGGTCGGGGCCCTGTCCCTGGAGGTGTTTAAGACCAGGCTGGCTGAGGCTGTGGCCAGGCTGATGTAGTGTGGGGTGTCCCTGCCCATGGCAGGGGGGTTGGAACTAGCTGATCCTTGTGGTCCCTTCCAACCCTGACTAATACTATGATACTATGATTTCCTCCCCTCTATGTACCTGGGAGAGATTTTTATCCCTTAATCACTGAATCACACAATGGTGGGGGTTGGAAGGGACTTTTGGAGATCATCTAGTCCAACCCTCCTGCTAAAGCAGGTTTCCCTAGATCAGGCTACACAGGAAAGTGTACAGGTGGGGTCTGGCAGTCTCCAGAGATGGAGGCTCTAGAACCTCTCTGGGCAGCCTGATCCAGGGTTCCAGCACCCTCACAGCAAAGATTTCTCTTGAGTTCAAGGAAAACCTCCTGTGTTCTAGATTCTGCTCATTGTCCCTTCTCCTATCCCAGGGTACAACTGAGAAGAGCCCAACCCCATCCTCTTGACACCCACCCTTTAGCTATTGATCAGCACTGATAGATCCCCTCTCAGTCTTCTCCTCTCCAGGCTAAACAGCCCCAGGTCTCTCAGACTCACAAGAGAGATGCTCCAAGACACTCAGCATCTTTGTGTCCCTCCATTGGACTCTCTTGAGTACTTCCCTGTCTCTCTGGAACTGGGGAGCCCAGAACTGGATACAATGCTTCAGATGTGGCCTCACCAGGGCAGAATAGAGGTGCAGGAGAACCTCTCTTGACTCCTGTTAATGCACCCCAGGATGCCCTTGGCCTTCTTGTCCAGGAGGGCACATAGCTGCCTCATGGTGAAGCTGTTATCCAACTTGAAAATAGATTTAGCATGCCTAACCCCTAAGTGGTTTCTTGATTGCCTAAGCCTTGAGTGCACATATTATGCTGATGCTGTCATCTGTGGTATAATGCACTCCACATACCTCATTGACTAGTTCATGGATTTATTTATGTCTTCTGAAAGATCTAGAGCATAACTTCTGAACAAGATCTGGTAGGAAAGGTCCCAAGTGAGGAAGAATAGGCTGCATCCAAAACAAGAAGCTGTTCCTGGGCTTGATCACACTCAAAGTTTACTAATAGTAATTGTAGTTGGCATTTAGCTCTGCTTTCAGGCAAGGAATGCTTTTTAGTGCCTTGACCTTTAGTGCCTTGATTCAGATGACACCCAGCTGGGAGCAGGAGTTGATCTATTGGAGGGCAGGAGAGCTCTGCAGAGGGACCTTGCCAGGCTGGACAGATGGTTGGCCACAACAACCACAGGCAGTGCTGCAGGCTGGGGTCAGAGTGGCTGGAGAGCAGCCAGGCAGAAAGGGACCTGGGGGTGCTGGTTGAGAGTAGGTTGAACATGAGCCTGCAGTGTGCCCAGGTGGCCAAGAAGGCCAATGGCATCCTGGCCTTCATCAGGAACAGTGTGGTCAGCAGGAGCAGGGAGGTCATTCTGCCCTGTGCTCAGCACTGGTTAGGCCACACCTTGAGTCCTGTGTCCAGTTCTGGGCCCCTCAGTTTAGGAAAGATGTTGAGATGCTGGAAGGTGTCCAGAGAAGGGCAAGAAAGCTGGGGAGGGGTCTGGAGCACAGCCCTGTGAGGAGAGGCTGCGGGAGCTGGGGTTGCTTAGCCTGGAGAAGAGGAAGCTCAGGGGAGACCTTCTTGCTCTCTGCAACTCCCTGAAGGGAGGTTGTAGCCAGGTGGGGGTTGGTCTCTTCTGCCAGGCAACCAGCATCAGAACAAGAGGACACAGTCTCAAGCTGTGCCAGGGGAGGTTTAGGCTGGCTGTTAGGAAGAAGTTCTTCATAGAAAGAGAGATTGGCCACTGGGATGTGCTGCCCAAGGAGGTGGTGGAGTCACCATCACTGGAAGTGTTTAGGAAGAGCCTGGATGAGGCACTTGGTGCCATGGTTGAGTTGATGAGATGGTGCTGGGTGATAGGTTGGACTTGATGATCTCTGAGGTCTATTTCCAACCTGCTTAATTCTGTATCCTGATTCTCTGGGCACTAATGCCTGCCTCAGCTGTGGCCTGGCTGTGTGCTTGGAGCAGATGTTGCATTCCACCTGGAGCTCTAAGGTGTCTTCATTAAAGCTCCATTAGGCTGTTGCATGCACAAAATGAGCTCTTCAGTAAAAAAAAAAGCTGCCATGACTGAATAAACTGCAGAATGCTGGAGCTGGCTGCACAGCCTGGGCCTGAGCAAAGAGTAATCCAGGAAGAAAATTGCCTTCCCTGGTTTCCTAGAAACTAAAGAGCAATAAATTGCCCCTAATCTTCTTACTGATTTCCATGAAGAGGAAAGCTGACAGCAGTGAGCAGCATCTACCTGCTTCTCCTGTGATACCATCTGAAGGGAATGAAGCCTGCATCAATTCACTCCCTTTTTTTTATCCCCTGGCTGTTTCACAGGGGTAGGACCAGGCAGTGCCTTGGCAGGGTGCCTGCTGCTCTCCCTTTTGATACAGTGGTGTTCAAAAGAGTGTTACAAGGCAGACTTTATTTTCTTCCTGGTAATATAACTTGGTGATCAGGAGACAAACAGCCTGGTTTGAGTAAAAAGCAGTGATGCCTCTCTGAAGTGAGGCAGAAGGAGCTGACACTGGTTAAGTGCTGCTGTCCTTCAGCTGCCATCGTGTTGCTCTCCTCCTTGACTGGAGCTACTTTCACCCATAATGAGCTTCAAAGTAATCACATTTTGCCATGGCATTTAGTGACACATGGCTTTAGTGCCCTGTGGAGAAGGCCTGGGAGTCCTGGTGGATAACAAATTATCCATGGGGCAGCTATGTGCCCTGGTGGTCAAGAAGGCCAATGGGATCCTGGGCTGCATTGAGGGGAGTGTGGCCAGCAGAACCAGGGAGGTTCTCCTCCCCTTCTACTCTGCCCTGCTGAGACCTCACCTGGAATATTGCATCCAGCTCTGGGCTCCCCAGTTCAGGAGGGACTGAGATCTGATGGAGAGAGTCTAAGGGAGGGCTACAATGATGCTGAAGGGACTGCAGGACTGCCTGGGGAGGAGAGGCTGAGAGCCCTGGGGCTGTTCAGTCTGGAGAGGAGAAGGCTGAGAGGGGATTTGATAAGTGTCTATCAATATCTGAGGACTGGGGGTCAGGAGGGAAGGGACAGGCTCTGCTCACTTGCTCCCTGCAATAGGACAAGGAGCAATGGATGTAAGCTGCAGCACAGGAGGTTCCACCTCAGCACAAAGGAGAACTTCTTCACTGTGAGGCTCACAGAGCCCTGGAACAGGCTGCCCAGAGAGGTTGTGGAGTCTCCTTCTCTGGAGACTTTCAAGGCCTGTCTGGATGTGTTCCTGTGTGACCTGAGCTAGATTGCATGGTCCTGCTCTGGCAGGGGGGTTGGACTTGATGATCTCTTTGGGTTCCTTCCAAACCCTGACATCCTGTGAGCCTGTGAAACACAACAATAAAAGCCCCAACCCAAACCGAACCAATACAACAAACCCCCACAAAAAAAAAGCAGCTTGGCCCTGTGCCTTGCAGTGCATAGAGTAGAGAAGGTCCCACGGAGGTCATCTGAAGTGCATGACCCATTTTGAATGCCTTCAGTTTGCAGGACTTGAGCAGGCTTAGAGCGAGGATCCTGACAGCCCTGCTCAGCATCCCCCTGCTGAAGCCTTTAAATCTGGCTTCCTGCTGCTTCTCAGGCTGATGCTGGCTTTCAGCTTGATGGAATGAAGGCATCATTAAGGCAAAATTAAGAAAGCATCCCATCCATAACTGTAAAATATCCCTCAGCCTCTCACTGGAGCTGCCTGCAGGCACTCTTCAGATGACTGTTTGTATTTGTGCTGTGTGGCTTTCCTATAAGGCACTCCTCAGATGACTGTTTGTGTTTGTTCTCTGTGGCTTTCCTATAAGACTAATAACTGCATTTTATTTCCCCCCACCCCCTACCCCTTCATCTCTCTCTGATTTCCCCTCAGATGATGTCAGTTTAGGAGATTAGTTGAGTTCTCTTAGATGTCTTTCCAGGACTCGGTGACCTCACCCTTCAGGAGTGGACACTCCAAATGTGCAAGTGTGCAGTAAACTTCCTGCCTCTTTGTACCAGCTACCCCAAGATGCTTTCTGCAAGTCCTCAGCTGCAAGAGGAGGAAATGCAAGGCTGCCAGAGAACTGCTCTGCCGTCCCTGCTGGCTCTCAGAAGCCGTTTGGTTCGTGGGGTCACTCAGCTCTGGCTGAAATTTGCTCAGTTAGTCATCCTGGTTGGCAGATATGAAAACAGAAAACATTTTGAAACCTGGGGCTGTGCTCAGGGTGCAATTTGGGGAAACTGAAGAGGAGTTCTAGCTGTGGGGTCTGGGGGCTGCTCCATTTCTAGGCAACTGCTGACACTGCACATTTGGGTCCAGACCTCCCTGCTGAAAACTTCAAAGGCATTCCTTCCAGGCACAGAGTTTACTCTAGAAGAGTGGAAGTTCCTCTCTGAGGTTCAAAGGGTCATTGCTAGAAAACTCATTATCTCTGGGGCTGGGGACTTGAGTAAAAATGAGTATGGATATCAACCAAGCTACTCAGGGTTCCAGCAGGATGTGGCAAGCAGTCAACAAATCCAAGGAGATCCAAGGGGTTTGACTTTTGCTGTCAGCGAAGAATGGAAACTTAAAGGTTATGTGTAAAAAAGCCATTGGCTATTAGAATTAAACCCAAGGAATATTAGAATTGCAAGCAATGAATATCAGAATGAAACCCAAGAAATATTAGAATGAAACCCAAGGAATATTAGATTTGCTTTCCTGCATGATGTGGTGGTGCCCAGGTGACCCTTGTGAGGTTCAACAGGAGCAAGTGGAGGGTTCTGAACCTGGGTCAGAACAATCCTCACTATCAATACAGGCTGGGGGAGGAGGGGATAGAAAGCAGGAGAAGGATTTGTGGGTGCTGGTGGATGAGAAGCTGGAGAGGAGCAGGCAGTGTGAGCTTGCAGCACAGAAGGCAAAGCACAGACTGGGCTGCATCCAGAGCAGCATTGCCAGCAGAGCCAGAGAGGTGATTCTGGCAGTTTGTTCTGCTGAGACCTCACCTGGAGTGCTGTGTGCAGGTCTGGAGCCCTCAGAAGAAATGACATAGACCTGATGGAGAGGGTCCAGAGGAGAGCCATGAAAATGATCAGGGTGTTGGAGCACCTTTGCTACAAGGAGAGGATGGGGGAGCTGGGTGTGTCCAGCCTGGGGAAGAGAAGGCTCCTGGGAGACCTCAGAGCAGCCTTTTGGTATCTGAAGTGGGCTACAAGAAGGATGGAGAGAGACTGTAAAGGCCTGCAGGGACAGGACAAGGATCAGTGGTTTGAAATGAGAGAAGATGTACTGTGCCCAGGTCTGGGCCCCTCAGCTTAGGAAAGATGTTGAGTTGCTGGAACGTGTCAAGTCGTGCCAGGGGAGGTTCAGGCTGGATGTGAGGAAGAAGTTTTTCATAGGAAAAGAGATTGGCCCTTGGAATGTGATGCCCAGGGAGGTGGTGGAGTCACCATCCCTGGAGGTGTTTAGGAAGAGCCTGGATGAGGCACTTGATGCCATGGTTTAGTTGATGAGATGGTGTTGGGTGATAGGTTGGACTTGATGATCTCAAGGACCCTTTCCAGCCTGGTTAATCCTCTCCTCTCCTCTCCCTCTCCTCTCCTCTCCTCTCCTCTCCTCTCCTCTCCTCTCCTCTCCTCTCCTCTCCTCTCCTCTCCTCTCCTCTCCCTCTCCTCTCCTCTCCTCTCCCTCTCCTCTCCTCTCCCTCTCCTCTCCTCTCCTCTCCTCTCCTCTCCTCTCCTCTCCTCTCCTCTCTCTCCTCTCCTCTCTCTCCTCTCCTCTCCTCTCTCCTCTCCTCTCCTCTCCTCTCCTCCCCTCCTCTCCTCTCCTCTCCCTCCTCTCCTCTCCTCCCTCTCCTCTCTCTCCTCCCTCCCCTCTCCCTCCCTCCCTCCCTCCTCTCCCTCCCCTCCCTCCCCTCTCCTCCCTCCCCTCCCCTCCCCCTCCCCTCCCCTCCCCTCCCTCCCCTCCCCTCCCCTCCCCTCCCCTCCCTCTCCTCTCCTCTCCTCTCCTCTCCTCTCCTCCCTCTCCCTCTCCTCTCTCTCCTCTCTCTCCTCTCTCTCCTCTCCTCTCTCTCCTCCCTCCTCCCTCCCCTCCCCTCCTCCCCTCCCTCCTCCCCCTCCCTCCCCCTCCTCCCCTCCCTCCCCTCCCCTCCCCTCCCCTCCCTCTCCTCCCCTCTCCTCCCTCTCCTCCCCTCTCCTCTCTCCTCTCCTCTCCTCTCCTCTCCTCTCCTCTCCTCTCCTCTCCTCTCCTCTCCTCTCCTCTCCCCTCTCCTCCCTCTCCTCCCCCTCCCCTCCCTCCCTCTCCTCTCCTCTCTCTCCTCTCCTCTCCTCTCCTCTCCTCTCCTCTCCTCTCCTCTCCCTCCTCCTCTCCTCTCCTCTCCTCTCCTCTCCTCTCTCTCCTCTCCTCCTCTCCTCTCCTCTCCCCCCCCTCCCCTCCCCTCCCCTCCCCTCCCCTTCCCAAACCTCCCCTCCCCTCCCCTCCCCTCCTCTTCCCTTCTCTTCCCTCCCCTTCCCTCCCCTTCCCTTCTCTTCCCTTCTCTTCCCTTCTCTTCTCTTCTCTTCTCTTCTCTTCTCTTCTCTTCTCTTCTCTTCTCTTCTCTTCTCTTCTCTTCTCTTCTCTTCTCTTCTCTTCTCTTCTCTTCTCTTCTCTTCTCTTCTCTTCTCTTCTCTTCTCTTCTCTTCTCTTCTCTTCTCTTCTCTTCTCTTCTCTTCTCTTCTCTTCTCTTCTCTTCTCTCTTCTCTTTCTCCTCTATGCTATACCACACTATGCTATGCTATTCTTTTCTAAGAGCAGGTTTAGATTGGATGACAGGAACAAGTTCTGCACTATGAGGGTGGTGGAGCACTGGAACAGGTTGCCCAGAGAGGTGGCTGAGGCCCCATCCCCAGAGATATTCAAGGTGATGCTTGACAGGGCTCTGAGCATCCTGATCTAGTTGAGGATATCCCTGCTGACAGCACAGGGTTTGGACTGGATGACCTTTGGTAGTCCCTTCCATCCTGGACCACTCTGTGATTCCATACCAGCAACTAATAATTAGAGTAGCAGTAACTAAATGGGAATGCAACCCTTGGGTACAGATTTATCTTAGCTGCATCTCCAGTTGGCATCACAACTTCTCAAATAAGAAATGAGACTGGAAGTGTGATTTCTGAGGGAAATGAATTTAAATCCAAGCATTATCATCCATGTGAGACAAGATTTGCTTTTCACCATTCATATATTGAATTGAGATGGAATCACTTTACTTCCACTTTACTTCCACTCCAGTTTTCTTAACATCCCTCCTAAATGGACATAATTATGCCAATGGGGATACTTCATCCTCTCTGTTTTGATCCCTCAATTACAGCCAGAAGTTTGATGTCACTTTAATAATATTTGTGATATCTAAATGGCTTGTAATAGGTTCCAGGATGATTTTCCACTCTAATAGAATGTTCCTCCCCAAAGGATTCCCCCAACAAAGCAGAACCCCCAGCTCCATGAAAAGTAACTGCCGTGGAGCCTGACACTTTCCAAGGTAAGGGACTAAAATATGGGAGTGTCTCACTTTATGGCATCAAAAGCTTTTCCTTTCTGTTCCAGAATTGCTTTGTTTAAAATCATAGAATCAATAAGGTTGGAAAAGACCTCAGAGATCATCAAGTCCAACCTGTCACCCAACACCTCAAAACAACTAAAACATGGCACCAAGTCCCTCAGCCAGGCTCTTCCTAAAGGTCACCTCCAGGGATGGTGACTCCACCACCTCCCTGGGCAGCACATCCCAATGGCCAATCTCTCTTTCTATAAAGAACTTCTTCCTAAAAGCCAGCCTAAACCTCCCCTGGCACAGCTTGAGACTGTGTCCTCTTGTTTTGCTGCTGGGTGCCTGGTAGAAGAGACCAACCCCCACGTGCCTATGACCTCCCTTCAGGGAGTTGGAGAGAGCAAGAAGGTCTCCCCTGAGCCTCCTCTTCTCCAGGCTAAGCAACCCCAGCTCCCTCAGCCTCTCCTCACAGGGCTGTGCTCCAGACCTCTCCCCAGCCTCGTTGCCCTTCTCTGGACACCTTCAAGTGTCTCAATGTCATTTTTAAAGAACTGGACACCATTAATTAATTAATTAATTAATTTATTTATTTATTTATAGCTAGGAGATTCTGGCTGCTGGTAATCATCACTGAGAGGTTTACAACCTTATTCCATTGTTTTTTTTTTTCTCATGACTTCTCATGATTTTAGGCTTCTCCTCCACCTGCTGCACTGTTGCAAAGGAGGAGAAATCCCAATCAAAAAGTCTGACTGCACTGCCTCAGATGCTTAAAGCTCAAATAACCCCCAAGAGACTTGGGAAATATAACTGCAAATCACCTGGATATAAAACAGATCTATTACCTCCAATTTAATTGACTTTGCAGTTCGAAATACATAATATTAGCCTAATCAAGCCCAAGTTGTTCACATTTTCCTTAGCTTGCATTTTATACACCAGGATTTAATTCTTAAAGCAAATATTCTTCAATATTGCTATTGTGTTCAACACTGGAACAGGTTACAGAATACCAGGTTGGAAAAGACCACCAAGGTGCTCAAGTACAACCTATCACTCAACACTCAACTAAACCATGGCACCATGTGCCTCATCCAGGCTCTTCTTAAACACCTCCAGTGATGATGACTCCACCACCTCCCCTGGGCAACCTGTGCCAGGCTCTCACCACCCTCCTGGGGAACAACTTCTTCCTAACATCCAATCTCAATCTCCCCATTTCTAGTTTTGCTCAATCCCCCCCAGTCCTATCCCTCCCTGACATCCTCAAAAGTCCCTCCCCAGAATTCTTGGAGGCCCATGCAGATACTGGAAAGCCATAATTAGGTCTCCTGGGAGCCTTCTCTTCTCCAGATTGAACAATCCCAACTCCCTCAGTCTGTCCTCAGAGCAGAGCAGCTCCAGCCCTCTGCTCATCCTCGTGGCCCATCCCTGAACACCTTCCAGCACCTACCTGGACTAGGGGCTCCAGAACTGGACACAGTACTGCAGTTGTGGTCTCACCAGAGCGGAGCAGATGCAGGCCAGGCTCTGCTTAGCTCTGTGGGCTGCAACTGCTCACTTCTGGCACCTGTTGAGCTTCTCATCCACCAGCACCCCCAGGTCCTTTTCTTCAGAGCTGCTCTGAAGCCAGTCCCTGCCCAAACTATATCAATGCTTGGGTTGGCCTCGTTCTGTAACCGATAAATACTTGCATTTAATCTCTCTTCTTTTCTTCTTCCTTTTTAGATGTTCATAAATGTACTCAGAAAGCAAGCAAACCAAAAGGTAATTTCTTTATTTCTCCATTCAGTCCAGGAAGTTCCAAGCAACCAGAGGCACCAGATATTAATGATTTATACCTCAAAATGGTGCAGGTTACTCTCTACAACTACCTGAAAGGACATTATAGAGAGGCTGGTGCTTCTTCTCTCAGGTAATTAGTGATAGAACAAGAGGGAACAGCCTCAAGTTATGACTGGATAGGTTTAGACTGGACATTAGAAACAATTTTTCGTTGAAAGAGTGGTCAGGGATTGGAATGTGTTGCCCAGGGAGGTGGTGGAGTGACAGACCCTGCATGTGTTTAAAGGTGGTTTGGATGTGATGCTTGGGGATATGGTTTAGGGGTGAACTTTGTGGAGTAGGGTTCTGGGTTGGACTTGGTGATCCTGTTGATGTACTCAGCACTGGTTAGGCCACACCTTGAGTCCTGTGTCCAGTTCTGGGCTCCTCAGGTTAGGAAAGATGTTGAGATGTTGGAAGGTGTCCAGAGAAGGGCAACAAAGCTGGGGAGGGGTCTGGAGCACAGCCCTGTGAGGAGAGGCTGAGGGAGCTGGGGTTGCTTAGCCTGGAGAAGAGGAGGCTCAGGGGAGACCTTCTTGCTCTCTGCAACTCCCTGAAGGGAGGTTGTAGCCAGGTGGGGGTTGGTCTCTTCTCCCAGGCAGCCAGCACCAGAACAAGAGGACACAGTCTCAAGCTGTGCCAGGGGAGGTTTAGGCTGGATGTTAGGAATAAATTCTTCCCAGCAAGACAGATTGGCCTTTGGAATGTGCTGCCCAGGGAGGTGATGGAGTCACCATCCCTGGAGGTGTTTAGGAAGAGCCTGGCTGAGGCACTTGGTGCCATGGTTTAGTTGATTAGATGATGTTGGGTGATAGGTTGGACTTAATGACATCAAAGCTGACCTATTCTATTCTATTCTATTCTATTCTGTTCTGTTCTGTTCTATTCCAACCTGAATGTTTCTGTGCTTCTGTGAAGTGTCTGAAACCTAGAAGCATGATGCTTCTGGGACAGAACATTTGAAACCAACTGTAAATAGCAACAGATCAGCCAAAAAACCCTTCCAACCCTGAAAGCTCCTGGATGAATTCAGAGCTGTGTGCACAGCCAAAATGGACAGAGCTGAAAAGTGGATTGTAAAGGGCATAATTATGAAGACAGATTTATGAGGCCCCCTCCCAGCTGAAGGTCTTAAAGAACTGAAAGGCAGAACTCCATGCAGGTAGGTGGCTGGAAATTGCCATCATGTGACCCTCTCCTATCTTTGATCAGTAATGAAAGGGTTTTGCTCCTTTTCACTCAGCTGCTGGTTGCCTTCTCCATGGTCTGCACTCATTCAGGTTGATCAGTGATTTAATCAGGTTATCCTTCCATCTGTTTGGTTTCAAACCCTTTCTTGTGGGATCTTTTACTCTTTAATAGGCCTTATTTTCAGGCTGGAAACATCTGAAGGCTTCAAGATTAAGATCTATCCAGGCTCCACATGGCCATCCAGTATTGATTTGCAGTCTTGAATGTAAAATCTTTAGCTTTCATTGGATGTCTTCCTCTCTGTTTTCAAGGAGGCCTTAATACTATAAACCCATTTGAGGTTTATAGTATTATCCTCCTAAACATTTGAGGAGCTTGTTTAGGGAGATCATTTCCCCCTTGTTTTGCTACTCATTTTCCATGATCATCTTCAGTCTGTTACCAGCAGGATCAAATCTCTTATGGCATTCAGCAACTGCAAATTAAGTCTTCAGCTCAACCTTTTGCTCTGGATGGTCAAAATTTGCATCTGTGTCTGCTTCCTTCAAACTCCTAGATAAGCTCTTGGCCGAATGCAACCAGATGAAGGGCTTTCAATTTGCACTTATTTCAGATTTAGAACTCAAACACACCTGCAAGGAGTCATTTGCCACTAGAGAATTGAACTTATTCCAACCTGGTTTGTTCTATGTATGTATGTATTATTCCTCCCTCAAAACATGATGGTTGATTTAATAGCTGCTCATTCTCTTCTTTGTTGCACTTACCCAGGGAGACCTTCTTGTAGCCTTCCAGTACATGAAAGGGGCTACAAGAAAGCTGGGGAGGGACTTTTGAAGGTGTCAGGGAGTGAGAGGACAGGGGGGCATGGAGCAAAATTAAAAGTGGGGAGATTGAGATTGGCTGTGAGGAAGAAGTTGTTCCCCAGGAGGGTGGTGAGAGCCTGGCCCAGGTTGCCCAGGGAGGTAGTGGAAGCCTCCTGCCTGGAGGTGTTTGCAGCCAGGCTGGAGGTGGCTGTGAGCAACCTGCTGTAGTGTGAGGTGTCCCTGCCCATGGCAGGGGGGTTGGAACTGGCTGCTCCTTGAGGTCCTTTCCAACCCTAACTATTCTGTGATTCTGTGAATTTCAACTCACTCACTCAGTGTGGAAGTTTTGCCCCATTTGTTTCTTCTTCTCTAGGCATTACTTCACAATTGGATGTCACAATTAGAGCCTTAGAGTCTCTGTGGGAATCCTCTAGAGAATGATTCCAATCTGGGATCCTACAGGAAGGCTGCAGAGGGACTTTCTATAGGGTTTCTAGCAATAGGACAAGGGGGAATGGGTTTTGGCTGAGGGAGAGTAGGTTTAAGCTGGATTTTAGAAAGAAGTTTTTCAGTATGAGGGTGGTGAGATTCTGGCACAGGCTGCCCAGGGAGGCTGTGGATGACTCCTCCCTGAGGGTGCTCAAGGCCAGGTTTGAACGAGGTTAGGAGAGGCTGAGTCTCGTTGAGAGGCATCCCTGCCCATGGCAGGGAGATTGGAGTATCATAGTATCATTCAGGGTTGGAAGGGACCACAAGGATCAGCTAGTTCCAACCCCCCTGCCATGGGCAGGGACACCCCACACTACATCAGGCTGGACAGAGCCTCATCCAGCCTGGGCTTAAACACCTTCAGGGCTGGCGCCTCAACCACCTCCCTGGACAACCCATTCCAGGGCTTCACCACTCTCATGGTGAAGAACCTCCTCCTCCCCTCCAGCCTGAATCTCCCCACCTCCAGCTTCATTCCATTCCCCCTAGTCCTATCACTCCCTGAGATCCTGAGAAGTCCTTCCCCAGCCTTCCTGTAGGCCCCCTTCAGATACTGGAAGTAGATGATCTCTGAGATCCCTTTCAGCCTAAACCCAGACCTCAAGGATCATCCAGCCTGGCCTTCACAACCTCCAGGCAGGAGGCTTCCACCACCTCCCTGGGCAACCTGGGCCAGGCTCTCACCACCCTCACGGTGAAAAATTTCTTCCTGACATCCAATCTGCATCTCCCCATTTCTAGTTTTGTTCCATTCCCTCCAGTCCTGTCACTCCCTGACACCCTCAAAAGTCCCTCCTCAGCTTTCTTGTAGCCCCCTTCAGATACTGGAAGGCCACAAAAAGGTTTCCTCAGAGCCTTCTCCTCTCCAGACTGGACAACCCCATCTCTCTCAGTCTGTCTCCACAGCAGAGATGCTTCAATACCTGAGGTGCCCAACTTTGCTGTCTTACAAATCTGTTGATTTTTACATCACCCTCCTGCTGATCAGTTCTAGTTCCACTGAGTTTAGAAGAAACACTCTGCACCTCAGGCTACAAATGTTGAGTACCTGAGAGGCAGGAATGTGTTTTGTGTTAGTTGCCTTTTCTGTAGGATGAAGGTCACCTGTCTAACTACAAAGAGCACAGATGAGGTGTCCAAAAATGTCTAGCCATGATCCTCCAGGACATATTAGGCTGGATGTTAGGAGGAAATTCTTCATGCAAAGAGTGATTTGCCATTGGAATGTGCTGCCCAGGGAGGTGGTGGAGTCACCATACCTGGAGGAGTTTAGGAAGAGCCTAGATGAGGCACTTGGTGCCATGGTTTAGTTGCTCAGATGATGTTGGGTGGTAGGTTGGACTTGATGATCTCAAAGGTCTCTTCCAACCTGGTTAATTGTATTCTATTATGTGGTTTAGTGGACTTGGTCTTATCGGTTTGATGATTGGACTTGATGACCTTAGAGGTCTCTTTCAATCTTGATGATGCTATGATCTCACCCTCAGTGCTGAGGAAGGTCTACAGCACTGGCAGAGATGAGGACAATAACCCAGGAAGGGTGGCCTCAAAATGAAAGGGTGTTCCAACCATGCAGGCCAGAGAAGCATGGGAGTTTGTTGGTGGTTGGGTGGTGCCTGTCATCCTGCCTGGCTATCAGGCATCTCTGTGAGATGCTAAAGGAAACAGCCCCTTCACAATCACTGTGTCAATGTCCTTATTCAGCACTTGCATGATGGATGGGATTAGGGGTCCCTCCTGTCATCTTTCCTAATGGGCTCTCCTTCTGTCCCAAGGAAAAGAAAGGCATCTTTATGTGCAGAACCCCTCTGTGGAAGACAAATGAACCAGGGGCAAATTGCAGGTTGATGACTCCTCTTTTATTTTCTTTTTCCTCTCCAGGGTTCTGTTTCCAGTTAAATGTTCTCAGGACTTAAGCCTTTATTTAGAATAAACCAAACCAGGTTGGAAGAGACCTTCAAGATCATCGTGTCCAACCCATCAACCAATCCAACCCACCCAAACAGCTAACCCATGGCACCAAGCACCCCATCAAGTCTCCTCCTGAACACCTCCAATGATGGTGACTCCACCACCTCCCCAGGCAGCCCATTCCAATGGGCAATCACTCTCTCTGTATAGAACTTCTTCCTAACATCCAACCTACACCTCCCCTGGCACAGCCTGAGACTGTGTCCTCTTGTTCTGGTGCTGGCTGCCTGGGAGAAGAGACCAACCTCTGCCTGTCTACAATCTCCCTTCAGGTAGTTGTAGAGAGTGATAAGGTCACCCCTGAGTCTCCTCTTTTCCAGGCTGAGCAATCCCAGCTCCCTCAGCCTCTCCTCACAGGGCTGTGTTCCAAACCCCTCACCAACTTTGTTGCCCTTCTCTGGACACCTTCCAGCAAGTCAACCTCCTTCCTAAACTGAGGGGTCCAGAACTGGACACAGGACTCAAGGTGTGGCCTAACCAGTGCAGTGTCCAGGGGCAGAATGACTTCCCTGCTCCTGCTGGCCACACTCTTCCTGATGAAGGCCAGGATCCCATTGGCCCTCTTGGCTGCCTGGGCACACTGCAAGCCTCTCCTCTCTTTGGGATGGCTGTAAATCAGATGGGACCTTGCCAGGTGTGGTGGAGCCCTACTCATAGAGTGAGGTAATTCTGTTAGCTACAAGGGCTGAGCAAGGAGAGGGCTGAGCATGGCTTCCTGCTCCCCAGCCTTCCTGGTGGCAACAGGTGGCAGAAGGGGGCAGAGCCACATCTTCTGTCTGCATGGTTGCCTTCATGTCTTTAATGTGAGGTGTCCCTGCCCAGGGAGGTGGTGGAGTCACCATCACTGGAGGTGTTTTAGAAGAGCCCAGATGAGGCACTTGGTGCCATGGTTTAGTTGATGAGATGGTGTTGAGTGATAGGTAGGACTTGATGATCTCAAAGGTCTCTTCCAACCTGGTCTATTCTATTCTATTCTATTCTATTCTATTCTATTCTATTCTATTCTATTCTATTCTATTCTATTCTATTCTATTCTATTCTATTCTATTCTATTCTATTCCATTCCATTCCATTCCATTCCATTCCATTCCATTCCATTCCATTCCATTCCATTTACAAAAAACAAATGCAGCTTCCAGATTTCCTATGGTCTGTACCTAACCTGTTGCATTTGACAGGCAACAGGTTAGGCAGGATGGTTCCACCCTAGCAGTTTTCATCTTTCAGAATGAATTAATATTTAGTTGGGGTTTTTTGTTTGTTTGTTTTAAATTTATTATCATTTTGTTTTCCCTGCCAAGGAATGGGCAGTATGCATTACAGCTGGCCTGGCTGGGCTGGAAAGACAGAGAGCAGTGGTAAAACATTCATGCTTGCAGGCAGGGTGCTTCAGGGCAAACAAAGGAGCTTTTCAGTCTCTCAGACTGGAGTCCAGTGTCATGCCTCCCAAGTCCCTCAGGCTGGGGCAGACATGCTGCTGTAGAATTGCACTCTGGGACCCAACACAGCATAAGCAAGAAGGTATTGACAGGGAATGGGGTGGAGAACAGGCAGTAAAAAATAGAGGGGAGAGGGAGAGGTTTGGAGAGGAGAGGTTTGGAGAGGTTTAGAGAGGAGGGGAGGGGCGGGGAGGGAAGGGGAGGGGAGGGAAGGGGAGGGAGTGGATGGAGGGGATTTAATAAATATCTATAAATATCTGAGAGTTGAGGGTCATGTAGGAGGGGACAGGTTCTGCTCAGGTGCATCCTGTGATAGGACAAGGAGCAATGGATAGAAAATACAGAACAGGAGGCTCCACCTCAGCATGAGGAGGAACTTCTTCACTGTGAGGCGCACAGAGCACTGGAGCAGGCTGCCCAGAGAGATTGTGGAGTCTCCTTCTCTGGAGCCTTTCAAAACCCACCTGAATGTGTTCCTGTGTGACTTGTGCTGGATTCTATGGTTTTACCCTGGCAGGGGAGTTTGAGCTGATGATCTTTGAAGGCCCCTTCCAACACCTAACATCCTGTGAGCCTGTGATTTTCTGTCCCAAACCTTTCCAGGAAATAGCCAAACCCCTACTTGCTTGGCTGTAGAGCAGCAAGACTCAGCTAAAGGATGCTCTAAATCAACAATATCAGTTATAGGTCACTTAAAAGCTTCTGTTGTCAGGATGAAAAAGGTCTGTGTCACACAGGCATGCAGACACAAGCCCAAGTGTCATGTCAGCATAACCTCTTTATATGCTATGCCTGGAATGAAGAGCAAATGCACCCAGAGTGCATCTTTTCCTATGCTTTTATTTTCTCTTTTCTTTACTTTTCCCTTCCTTTTCTTTCCTTTTCTCTTTTTTCTCTTTTCTTTTCTTTTCTTTTCTTTTCTTTTCTTTTCTTTTCTTTTCTTTTCTTTTCTTTTCTTTTCTTTTCTTTTCTTTTCTTTTTTCTTTTCTTTTCTTTTCTTTTTTTTTCTTCTCTTTTCTTTTCTTTTCTTTTTTTTTCTTCTCTTCTCTTCTCCTCTCTTCTCTTCTCTTCTCTTCTCTTCTCTTCTCTTCTCTTCTCTTCTCTTCTCTTCTCTTCTTTCTTTTCAATTCTTCTTTTCTTCTTTTTTCTTCTCTTTTCTTTTCTTCTCTTTTCTTTGCTTTTCTCTTTTCCTTCCCTTTTTCTTTCCCTTTCCCCTTTCCCTTTCCCCTTTCCCTTTCCCTTTCCCTTTCCCTTTCCCTTTCCCATTTCCCTTTCCCCTTCCCCTTTCCTTTCCTTCCCCTTTCCCTTTCCTTCCCCTTCCCCTTCCCCTTCCCCCTTTCCCTTCCCCCTTCCCCTTCCCTTTCTCTTTCCCTTTCTCCTTTCCCTTTCTCTTTTCCTTTCCCTTTCTCTTTCCCTTTCCCTTTCCCTTTCCCTTTCCCTTTCCCTTTCCCTTCCCCTTCCCCTTCCCTTCCCCTTCCCCTTTCCCTTCCCTTCCCTTTCTCTTTTCCTTTCTCCTTTCCCTTTCTCCTTTCCCATTCTCTTTTCCCTTCCCCTTCCCTTTCCCTTCCCCTTCCCTTTCTCTTTTCCTTTCTCCTTTCCCTTTCTCCTTTCCCATTCTCTTTTCCCTTCCCCTTCCCCTTCCCCTTCCCCTTCCCCTTCCTTAAGGAAATCCCACAGGGATGAGCAATACCCTTAACAGCGAGCCTACAACCACCTCTAGCTAGATTTTCCTTCCCACTCTGTATTTCTTTCCTATTAAATTAGTCCTGTACTGTGAGAAATAATTCTTCCCTCGTGGTGGCTTTCAAATACCTGCAGATTGATTTCCCTGCTCAGGAGGCTCTAAGCCCACCTGCCCAAGCCTAGGCATCATAATCATCCCTGCATCAGGCCATGAGAAATGAGAGGCATCAAGCTGCCCTAGGTAAGGCTGCTAACAAAGTACTGATGTATGGTGACCCACGCAGGGGAGGTCATCCAGTGCACACCACCTGCACATTTCTTCTTATCATCTCAAACTGAAATCTCTGTGAGGGCTTTTTCTTCTCCCCCTTCTCCATCCTGTCTTCAGCTGTGTGTTGCTCTGTTGTTAAAGGTAAATAAATTACACTTCTCAGTATTCTGAGCTGGATGTGCTTTGGTTTTAATAAGCATTTCCAGGCTCAGACACCAGTTTTACTCAGGGTGTGGTGTGCTGTGCTGTGCCTTGCTGCTCTCTCAATGACAAGATGAAGCCTGGGAGGGGATACCAGGCAGAGGGCAATTTTCCTGCAGACAGCATTCACAGTCTCCAGCTCCTGGCAATAAAGGGAAGAAATGGAATAAATGACTGGCCAGGGGAAAGAAAAGCATCTCAGCTGCTTGTCTTCAGCCACCTGGCTATCACAGCAGGCAGGAAGCTTAAAAAGAAGTTGCAAAGCAAACAAAACAAAGCAGGAGAGTTGCTGGGAAGTGATGAGTTGGGTGGACAGCCAACATTCCAGTATCTGAAGGGGGCTCCAAGAAAGCTGGGGAGGGACTTTTGAGGGTGTCAGGGAGGGATAGGACTGGGGGGAATGGAGCAAAACTAGAAGTGGGGAGACTGAGATTGGATGTGAGGAAGAAGTTGATCCCCATGAGGGTGGTGAGAGCCTGGCCCAGGTTGCCCAGGGAGGTGGTGGAAGCCTCCTGCCTGGAGGTGTTTGCAGCCAGGCTGGAGGTGGCTGTGAGCAACCTGCTGTAGTGTGAGGTGTCCCTGGCCATGGCAGGGGGCTTGGAACTGGCTGCTCCTTGAGGTCCCTTCCAACCCTGACAATTCTGTGATCCTATGAGGCCTGAGCCTCTGTCTGTCAGTCAAAGGTTGGGCATGCTGGCACCTGCTGCAGATCAGCTGTGAGAAAGGAAAAAACCAGCCAACCAAGAAAAAAAAAAACCACTCCCCCTTTAATTTACAGCTTGAGGAAATGTAGCAGGCACCATCAGGCTCTGCATCGTGATGTCTGGAGTCCTGGTTTTGATCAGCTCCCATGTCGCTTGTGAGCCAGCACCAGGCTGCTGTTATCACTGTGTTATCCCTGGGCTGTTATTTGTAGCTCTTGCAGGGGTCTGGTTTATAGTTAAGGAAGCAGCCCTGGGGCCATCAGTTTGCTTCTGTGTATCTATATTTTGGGATTCTTTTTTTTCTGGACAGCATCTGAGAGCTTTGTAAGTGCTCCAAAGCTATGCAAAATGGTGAGCCTGAACATTGTGTGGCTTGGAGCTGATCTTGAAGGTCTGTTCCAGCTGAAATGAGTTGATGATGCTATTACAGCAGTTAATCCACTTTTGTAGGGAAGGGTAAAACTGGGACAGGAGGTGAAAATGTCACTTTCAGAACCATCTCCCTGCTTCTGACAGGGATGAGAATCCCATTCCTTAGCTCTGGCACTGATTCCAGGCAGTGATGTTGCTTCTCGGTGTGCTGCAGAGGAATAACTCCTGAGGAACTACAAGTTGCATAGCTAATTAAATTGAGAAATATCTTCTTGTTGTCAGCTTACAATAGATGGCAGAGACAGGCAAAAGTCTTTATTTATGAGCTGTCTGTGTCACCAGCACCACCCACAGCTAACTTACTCCCCAGGTCCAGATTTCAGCTTCAGCTCAGCACTGAAAGTGATGTAAGCCCTCTGATATTAGTTTCAAACCTGTCTTTTCTGTCCTTTACATTTTGGTTAGTGGAGCAACAGGGATGTTTATTTCCTTTTCTTGATATCCCTTGCCAACACATTCAGTTCCTGGATAGGTATCCAGGATATTGTTTCCCCTCCTGTTCAAGTTCTCTTATTTGATCAGCATCCATGCAAGAGAAAAAAATGATTGTGACCTGCTCACGGAGTCATAGATTCATGGAATGGTTTGAGTTGGAAGGGACCTTAAATATCATCCACTTCCAACTTCCCTGCCATGGGCAGGGACAACTCCTACCAGCCCAGCTTGCTCATGGTCTCATCCAACCTGGCCTTGAACATCTTCAGGCATGAGGCTTCCACCACCTCCCTGGGCAACCTCTGCCAGGCTCTCACCATCCTCATGGGGAATAACTTCTTCACATCCAATCTGAATCTCCCCACTTCTAGTTTTGCTCCATCCCCCCCCATTCTATCACTCCCTGACACCCTCAAAAGTCCCTCCCCAGCTTTCTTGTAGACCCCTTCAGATACTGGAAGGCCACAATTAGGTCTCCTGGGAGCCTTCTCCTCTCCAGCCTGCACAACCCCAACTCCCTCAGTCTGTCCTCATAGCAGAGCAGCTCCAGCCCTCTGCTCATCCTTGTGGCCCTTCTCTGGACATGCTCTGTACTTGATGATCTTTGGAGGTCCCTTCCAACCCCTAACATCCTGTGAGCCTGGGATCCTGTGAACTTCTTTCTCAATACTGTCTGTGATGTTGCCTGTAGCTATATAGCTAAGACAGGTATACATTCTGCATACAATAAATCAGGAAAGGAGCTGGTGGGTAGCAGAGAAGCATCCACAGAAGAAGAATAACAAAAGAGAAGTAAAAATTAGGGCAGAGAAAGCAGACAAGCCAATGGGGGAGGAGGAATCATTAAATGTGAGGGTTTAGACACACACAGGGCAAGTTTTTGGTGTGTCAGCAGGTTTGTGGTCTCTGTCCACGTGTGTGATCTAAGAACCAGTGAATGCAAGCAATGTTTCAGTCAAAGAAGGCTAAAGTAGCTGGAATTAACTTGAAACTTGAGAGCATGCACATGGATGGTCAGCAAAGCTTAGCTGGTGTGCAGGCCTCCTTTTCCCTCCTTGTTCACTGATTAGTTTTACTTCACCCCCAAAGATAGCTGACAGGGATGACTTAGGAGATTGGCTTCAGCAGTTTGCTGGAGAGTTTAGGTGCAGCTGATCAGCTTCAGCTTCTGGCCTGGTATGTTCTAAATCAGATCAGTACCCTTTAATTGCTCCTGATTCTGTTTTTCAGCTTAGTGTCCTCGTGGGTGCTGTGTGAAGAGATGGCTGAGCTCATCTCACAGCTTCTCCCTGGTAAAAGGGTTGGTTTTGGACAAGGAAAAGGTCTTTGCTATGAGGGTGGTGGCACACAGGTTGCCCAGGGAGGTGTGGTGGAGGCTCCATCCCTAGAGACATTCAAGGTCAGGCTTGATGGGGCTCTGAGCAACTTGATCTAGGAGGGGACGTCCCTGCTGACTGCAGGGCCTTGGACTGGATGACCTTTAAAGGTCCCTTCCAATTAGTGCACTCTGATTCCATGATTCTGTGATTGGTTCCATGATTCTGTGATTCCATGATTGCATGATTCCATGATTCTATAATTGCATGATCCACTGATTCCCTGATTGCAAGCAGGTCTAGCTGGAGATGTCCCTGCTGATTTCAGGAGGGGTTGGACTGGATGACCTTTAAAGGCCCCTTCCAACCCAATGCATCCCTCTCCCAGAACCCTGCACCTAATGCTTCACTCTGCTCTGGCACTGCCTGACCCTCTGACAAGCCAATTCAGGTCACTGGGCTGGCAGAAAACAAGCCAAGCAGAAAGAATGGAATATTTTCCTGTCAGCTTAATAAACAAAATTGGATCAGCAAAGAATCTGCTGAGTAGAAGTGGAGATGATGCAGCCAGAGAAAAGAGCAGTACCATGCAATCAGGGGAAGGGCAGTCTGTTTTCACTTGATAAATGAGCTCAGCCTGTCCTGGTGAGCTGCATGGTCAATTGTCAAGAGCCTTGACAAAAGAAAGGACAAAACCTCCCTTTTTTTCCCTTCTAGCTGTGGATATTAGAAGTGGAAAAGCATTTTGGAAACTGAGGCTTAGCAGCCACTCACCTCCCAGAAACTGATCAGGTGCAACACACAGGCTGGGTCTGCCCCTTGGAGAAGGGCAAGGTAGCTTGGGAAGGGTCTGGAGAACAGGGCTGAGAAGGAGCAGCTGAGGGAACTGGAGGTGTTTGGTCTGGAGAAAATGAGGCTGAGGGGAGACCTTCTGCCTTTCTACAACTCCCTGAAAGGAGGTTGGAGCTAGGTGGGGCTTGGTCTCTTCTCCCTAGTAACAAGCTGGGAGCTGGGGTTGCTTAGCCTGGAGAAGAGGAGGCTCAGGGGAGACCTTATTGCTTTCTGCAACTCCCTGCAGGGAGGTTGTAGCCAGGTGGGGGTTGGCCTCTTCTCCCAGGCAACCACCAACAGAACAAGAGGATGCAGTCTCAAGCTGTGCCAGGGGAGGTTTAGGCTGGAGGTGAGGAGAAAGTTCTTCCCAGAAAGAGGAACTGGCTATTGGGATGTGCTGCCCAGGGAGGTGGTAGAGTGACCATCCCTGGAGGTGTTCAACAAAGGCTTGGATGTGGCACTTGGAGCCATGGTTTAGTAGCCAGGAGGTGTCGGGTGATAGGTTGGACTCAATGATCTCTGAGGTCTTTTCCAACCTTATTGATTCTATGATTCCCAGCAGTAGGACAAAAGGAAATGGCCCCAGGTCACAGCAGGAGAACTTTATGGAGTGCCATAAAGCAGTGCAGATGTAGGAGAAGAGTGAAGCAGTTACACATTAGTAGCAGAGAGCACCTGTTTGTGGTAAGCCAAGCCTAAACAGGGTGAGTGGGCTTTAACTTCTGCTCTTTCCAGCAGGATTAATATCAGCCTGAAAGGAATCCCAGAGTGTGCTGAGGAGGAAAAAAAGCAAAACCCAAAGTTGTGGTTTCAGATTACAGGAAATGCAATCTCAGAATCACTCTTTTGGAATCTGACAGGAGCTCCCCAAACAGGAAAACAAAATAATCTACAGCTTTGCAAATGTACTCTGGGATGACAGAATTTTGCCTGTGATTCACACATGCCACTCCTTTTCAGCTTTTCATTGAGAGGAGTGCCATTCTTTTTGGCTCACCTGCATGCAGCTGGCTCCTCTTAGAGTGAAAGGAGGAAATGTGTCAGTTTTTGGGTCCTGTTAACTGCTATTCACACGGATTTAGAGGAGGTTACTGTGGGAAGGAATAATCACACCTATGAAAATGCATGTGGCTTTTGAGAGAGCTGAGTCTGCTGACCCAGAAAACTCCCCCTTTGAAGCTCAGGATTGAATTTGCTCCAGATCCCAGAATCAGAAGTGACAGGATTAGAGAGGCAGGTGTGTTTTGATGTGGTGCAAAACATCAAGTGGTGCAAAAGTAAAGCCCAAGCAAGTAGCACTGTCTCCACAAGATTTTCCTGCTGCAGTGTCCTTTGATTCTATCTTAGAAATTAGTTATCTCAGACTTCTGAAGTAGATTTTTTTGCCTGGGTTAGAAATATCTGTTTGCTTTGTCATTGAATCATAGAATGCATTGGGCTGGAAGGGATCTTCAAAGGTCATTTTAGGCTGGAGGTGAGGAGAAAGTTCCTCCCAGAAAGAGAGATAGACCATTGGGATGTGCTGCCCAGGGAGGTGGTGGAGTCCCCGTCCCTGCAGGTGTTCAAGAAAGGCCTGGATGTGCCACTTGAAGCCATGATTTGGTTGTCAGGACGTGCTAAGTATTAGGTGATAGATTGCACTTGACGATCTCTGAGGTCTTTTCCAACCTGGTTGATTCTATGATTCTATCTGGTGGAATCTCGCCATAGTCAGCAGCATCCCCAACTTGATCAGGTTGCTCAGAGCCTCATCAAACCTGATTATGAATGTCTCTAGAGATGGAGCCTCCATCACCCCTTTGGGCAATGTGCTTCAGTGTTTCACCACCTTCCTAAAAGAGAATTTCTTCCTAATGTCCAGTGGAGTATCTAATCATAGAATCTTAGAATCAACTAGGTTGGAAAAGGCCCAAAGATCATCAAGTCTGACCTACCATCCAACACCTCATGACTAACCAAACCATGGCACCAAGTGCCTCATCCAATCCCTCTTGAACACTGCCAGTGATAGTGACTCCACCACCTCCCTGGGCAGCATATTCCAAAGGCTAACAACTGTCTCTGGGACGAACTTTCTGCTCACCTCCAGCCAAAACCTCCCCTGGCACAGCTTGAGACTGTGGCCTCTTGTTCTGGTGCTGGGTGTCTGGGAGAAGAGACCAACCCTCACACGGCTACAACCTCCCTTCAGGTAGTTGTAGAGAGCAAGAAGGTCTCCCCTGAGCTTCCTTTTCTCCAGGCTAAGCAACCCCAGTTCCCTCAGCCTCTCCTCACAGACCTGTGCTCCAGACCCCTTCCCATCTTTGTTTCCCTTCTCTGGACATATTCATAGCATCATAGTCTCATATTATCATTCAGGGTTGGAAGGGACCACAAGGTTCAGCTAGTTCCAACCCCCCTGCCATGGGCAGGGACACCCCACACTACATCAGCCTGGACAGAGCCTCAGCCAGCCTGGGCTTAAACACTTCCAGGCATGGGGCGTCAGCCACCTCCCTGGACAACCTCCAGGGCTTCACCACTCTCATGGGGAAGAGCTTCCTCCTCCCCTCCAGCCTGAATCTCCCCACCTCCAGCTTCATTCCATTCCCCCTAGTCCTATCACTCCCTCAGATCCTGAGCAGTCCCTCCCCAGCCTTCCTGTAGGTCCCCTCCAGATACTGGAAGGCCACAATGAGGTCACCTCGCAGCTTCTCTTCTCCAGACTGAACAGCCCCAACTCCATTCCCAACACATTCAAGGGTCTCAACGTCCTTCTTAAATTGAGGAGCCCAGAGCTGGACACAGGATTCAAGGTGTGGCTTAACCAGTGCAGTGTACAGGGGCAGAATGACCTCCCTGCTCCTGCTGGCCACACTCTTCCTGATGCAGGCCAGGATGCCACTGGCCGTTTTGGCCACCTGGGCACTCTGGCCAAACATCTCCCATCCTTTTTTTTCTAATTCAGTATTTGTCATGTTGTTTTGTTTTTTTTTTTCCTGAATCCCCTTCATTCTTTCTCTCTCTCTTCCCAGGTCTGGAAGCATTCATCCCTATTGGCTGTTCCACCTCTTTACATCGCTGCTAGTGTGAATCTGAATTGGAAGGCTAACTCCTACTCCTGGCAACGGTTGACCCCAGGGCTGAGCGTTTGAATTTGCAGCACTTGAGTGTTAGAATGAGTGTGAGACCAACCTTCACACTCCAGAAACTTGCCAGTTGGCAGGTTGCACTGCTTGTCTGCTTCTCATTCTGCTGTGCCCTCTGCAGTCTGCCACCCTTACGTCCCAGTCTCCTTTTTTCATCAACAGTTTGTCAACCCAATGGTTTGTACCTGAGAAATTGTCTTATGACCCATCCAAAACTCTTGGGAGCCATGGAATGGAAAGTTTTCCTTTATCTTTGGCCAATGAAACATCACTGGGAAATTTTGTTCCAGGTTACCAGCCATGAGACAAAGAAAAATAGAAAAGAGAGGTGTTTGGGAGTAGATTTCCACAAGTTCTGTGCTTTACCTGTGTGGGATTAGATTGGATATTGGGAAAGAGATTGCTACTGGAAGATATTAAGGGGGGAAATGTTACCAGAAGATATTAGGGGGGGGCGGGGAAATGTTACTGAAAGACAGTAGGAGGAAAATTGTTACTGAAAGATATTAGGGGGTTAAAAAGTTACTGAAAAATAGTGGGGAAAAGAATTGTGACTGAAAGAAATTAGGGGGAAAATTGTTAATGAAATATATTAGGGGAAAAAAAAACGTTGTTGAAAGATAATAGGGAAAAGAATTGGAACTGAAAGATGTCAGGGGAAAAATTGTTACTGAAAGATAGTAGAGAAAAAATTGTTACTGAATGATATTATGGGGGGGGGGGGAAATATTATTGAATGATATTGGGGGGAAATATTACTGAAAGATATTAGGGGGAAAAATTGTAAGTGAAAGAGAGTAGGGAAAAGAATTGTGACTGAAAGAAACTAAGGGAAAATCATTGCTGAAATAGGGGGAAAAAAATGTTGCTGAAAGATAGTAGGGAAAATAATTGTTACTGCAAGATGTCAGGGGCAAAATTGTTACTGAAAGATGGTAGGGAAAAGAATTGTCACTGAAAGATGTTAGGGGGAATATTGTTGCTGAAAGATAATCATCATCATCATCATCATCATCATCATCCAGGTTGGAAGAGACCTTCAAGATCATTGCATCCAACCCATTAACCAATCCAACCCACCCAAACAGCTAACCCATGGCACTAAGCACCCCATCAAGTCTCCTTCTGAACACCTCCGATGACAGCAACTCCACCACCTCCCCAGGCAGCCCATTCCAATGGGTAATCACTCTCTCTGTATAGAACTTCTTCCTAACATCCAACCTGAACCTCCCCTGGTGTAGCCTGAGACTGTGTCTTCTTGTTCTGGTGCTGGCTGCCTGGGAGAAGAGACCAACTCCCACCTGGCTACAACCTCCCTTCAGGGAGTTGGAGAGAGCAAGAAGGTCTCCCCTGAGTCTCCTCTTCTCCAGGCTAAGCAACCCCAGCTCCCTCAGCCTCTCCTCACAGGGCTGTGCTCCAGACCCCTCACCAACTTCGTTGCCCTTCTCTGGACTTGTTCCAGCAAGTCAACCTCCTTCCTAACCTTAGGGGCCCAGAACTGGACACAGGACTCCAGGTGTGGCCTCACCAGTGCAGTGTCCAGGGGCAGAATGACCTCCCTGCTCCTGCTGGCCACACTCTTCCTGAGGCAGGCCAGGATGCCATTGGCCCTTTTGGCCACCTGGGCACACTGGAGGCTCATGTTCAGCCTACCATCCACCAGCACCCCCAGGTCCCTCTCTGCCTGGCTGCTCTCCAGCCACTCTGACCCCAGCCTGTAGCACTGCATGGGGTTGTTGTGGCCAATGTGCAGAACCCGGCACTTGGATGTGTTCAATCTCCTGCCCTTGGCCTCTGCCCATCTGTCCAGCCTGTCCAGGTCCCTCTGCAGAGCCTCTCTACCCTCCAGCAGATCAACTCCTGCCCCCAGCTTGATGTCATCAGCAAATTTACTGCTGATGGACTCAATGCCCTCATCCAGATCATCAATAAAGATGTTAAAGAGCACAGGGCACAGCTCTGCTCCCTGGGGCACAGCACTGGTGCCTGGCTGCCAGCTGGCTGTGGCATCATTCAGCACCACTCTCTGGGCTCAGCCTTCCAGCCAGTTCCTAACCCAGTGCATTGTGCTCCCATCCAAGCCATGGGCTGACAGCTTGGCCAGGAGGGAAAATGTTACTGAACGATATTAGGGGAAAGAATAGTTACTGAATAATATTGGGGGGGGAAAAATGTTACTGAATGATATTAGGGAAAATAGGTTAGTGAAAAATATTAGGGAGAAAAATTGTTACTGAAAGATAGTAGGGAAAAAATTGTTTCTTTCCTCTTCCCCTTTCCCCCTTCCCCTTCCTTTCCCCATCGTTTCCTTTCTTTCCTTACAGAAAATCACTGTTGTTTTTTCCAAAGCCAGCTCAGAATGCCAAAAGCTCTGCATCTGACCACCTGGCTATAGAATTCCACCATGTGGGTGGTCATCTGCATGCCTATTAAAGGGCTATTATTTTGGGAAACCAAGAGGCTTGCCCTCCACAAGCATTTATTTTGCCATACTGTGCAGTGCAGGACACCTCCTCTCCCCCCCATCAATCTCCCTCCAAGCAATACCCTCCTTCCTTACCAAGAAACAATGCATCTTGGATTGAAAACAGAACCCAGAGCAACCTTCCCACTAATGGAGAATGCATGGGAATCAATACTGAACGTGAAGGAGTTGGGGCTGTTCAGTCTGCAGAAGAGAAGGCTCCCAGGTGACCTCATTGTGGCCTTCCAGGATCTGAAGGGGGCTCCGGGAAGGCTGGGGAGGGACTGCTCAGGATCTGAGGGAGTGATAGGACTAGGGGGGATGGAATGAAGCTGGAGGTGGGGAGATTCAGGCTGGACTTGAGGAGGAAGTTCTTCCCCATGAGAGTGGTGAAGCCCTGGAATGGGTTGTGCAGGGAGGTGGTTGGGGCCCTGTCCCTGGAGGTGTTTAAGGCCAGGCTGGCTGAGACTGTGGCCAGGATGATGTAGTGTGGGGTGTCCCTGCCCATGGCAGGGGGGTTGGAACTGGATTGATCCTTGTGGTCCCTTCCAACCCTGACTGATACTACGATACTATGATACTATGAATCCTTTCTTAACCTCAGTGCAAAGCAGCAGCCCTGCTTTTGGAAGGGCTGTGAGCTGAATGTGGCTCACCCTTTTTATGTGGCTCCTTTGAACTCCCCGTGATTTACCATTCTGATAAAGCACTCCAGGGTCAGGGGAGACCTTCTTGCCCTCCACAACTCCCTGAAGGGAGGTTGTAGCCAGGTGGGGGTTGGTCTCTTCTGCCAGGCAACCAGCACCAGAACAAGAGGCCACAGTCTCAAGCTGTGCCAGGGGAAGTTTAGGGTGGAGGTGAGGAGAAAGTTCTTCCCAGCAAGAGAGATTGGCTATTGGAATGTGCTGCCCAGGGAGGTGGTGAAGTCACCATCCCTGGAGGTGTTCAAAAAAGGCTTGGATGAGGCACTTGGAGCCATGGTTTAATTAGCCAGGAGGTGTTAGGTAATAGGTTGGACTTGATGATCTCTGAGGTCTTTTCCAGCCTGGTTGAATCTATGGTTCTATGGCAGTCATGCAAACACAGAGGTGGCAGCTTAATTTTATTTCTGGTTTGTGCCCTGTTCTACAGCTGAGGATCATGACAGCTCTCTCAGATGCAGTATTTAGTGTGAGGGTCTCAGGTTTTCCACAAGGATCTCTCAAAGCCTTGCCTTCCCACCTCAGGATAGGGTCCCTCTCTTGGATGTTTGACCTGCACAGTTTGTGTGACCTCTCTTTTTGTTTGTAGATGGAGAACTTTGCTCTTGCTGATAAATATGCCAAAAGATAGCTAATCCATCACACCTTTAGGTAAACTCTTCTGGTGATGGATTGCTACTGCTGTTAAAAATGTTTGGTTTCTTTCCAGTTTGATTTGTTCTGCCCTCAGACTCCAACCTCTACAGATCGTGCAGGTTGCTAAATCAAATAAGTTGTTAAATCCCATCTTGGGTTGTTAGATCCCACCTGGTATTGTTGGATCCCATCTTGTGCTGTTAAATCCTGTCTTGGTGTTGTTAGATCCCACCTTGGTATTGTTAGATCCCATCTTGTGCTGTCAGATCCCATCTTAGTCTAGTTAGATCCCACCATGTGCTGTTAAATCCCACCTTGGTGTTGTTAGATCAACTTGAACCATACAGGACCTTGCAACTTCTGCACGCAAAATAAGCTCATCCCATATCCTTCCAACAAATAGTACATGGGTAGCTCTGAGCAGGCAAGCAGACCTTTAAAACATGCACTCAAGCACCAAGCATATGAAGAATCATAGAATTCTTAGGGTTGGAAGGGACCTGAAGGATCAGCCAGTTCCAAGCCCCCCTGCCATGGCCAGAGACACCTCACACTACAGCAGGTTGCTCACAGCCACAGCCAGCCTGGCTGCAAACACCTTCAGGCAGGAGGCTTCCACCACCTCCCTGGGCAACCTGTGCCAGGCTCTCACCACCCTCATGGGAAACAACTTCTTCCTAACATCCAATTTCAATCTCCCCACTTCTAGTTTTGCTCCATTCCTCCCAGTCCTATCCCTCCCTGATACCCTCAAAAGTCCCTCCCCAGCTTTCTTGTAGCCTCCTGCAGATACTGGAAGGCCACAATTAGGTCTCCTGGGAACTTTTTCTTCTCCAGACTGAACAGTCCCAACACCCTCAGTCCAAAGAATCCAAAGACCATAAGCAGACAAAACAGAGTCAGGCAGGTGAGCAGCTTCCTGTCTATGATGGAGATGAAACAGTGGAGTGAGTGATGATAAGTGAGGGGGAATTGACATTGTAACAAATAATTGTAATGCTAAAATGTCCCCAGGTGGGCTGGTTTCAGGGACACCCTTGGCTGTTCCACATCTCTTGTGTGAGGAAAATCTGTGGTGTGTCTTAAATGGTGAGAAAGTTGAGTTTAGTGTTGCCTGGCATCACTTCAGCATGGCTGAGATACCATAGTGAATCTAACCCTCTAGCACACTGACCACAGGCACTTTTGGTTGGACTCAAGCAGAGAATCATGGAGAGCTCTGAGTTGGAAGGAACCTCCAAAGGTCATCCAGTCCAAACCCCTCTGCAGTCATCAGGGGCATCCTTAGCTAGATCAGGTTTCCCAGAGCCCTGTCCAGCATCACTTTGAATATCTCCAGGGATGGAGCCTCAACCACCTCCCTGGGCAACCCATAATAAAGAACACTCAATCTAAATCTTCTCTTTTCTAGTTTGAAGCCATTGCCCCTTGCGCTATCATTGCAGGCCTTCATAAACAGTCTCTCTCCATCCTTCTTGTAGGCCCCCTTCAGGTACTGGAATAGTCTTGCCAGGAAGATCTTGACCTTGCCTGACACTAGGTACAGTTATCTACTCCCAAAATTTCACTGATATCTAAAGTCCACTAACAGACTTCTCTCTGGCACTTCTGTCTGCACCTAGTTTATGCAAATCTGACTAATCACAGAATCAACCAGGTTGGAAAAGACCTCAGAGGCCATCAACTCCAACCTATCACCTAATACCTAACACCTCCTGACAACTAAACCATGGCTCCAAGTGCCACATCCAAGCCTTCCTGGTTGTAACCTTCCCCAGTGCCACAGCTTTTGGAATGATTAATATGCCAACTCAGGGTTTGAATGTGGAGCTTGGAAAGGGGTCAGGAGGCATTTGACATGGATTTGTCATGAGGGCTGTACAAAGGAGCAGTTGTGCCCCTGCCTAGATGGGAATGAAATCTCATCCAGCGAGAAGCTGAGCTCCATGGAACGTGGAGATCTTGTTACTGCACTCCTTCAGCTCTCAGCATTACAGACCACCAGGAAGGGAGCTCCAGCTCGCTGTCCACTGCCCCTTTTGACCTGCCAGGTGAGTCAATGCTTTCTGTGCTTTTAAATGCATGCAGGCTTGGAAGGAAATGGAGACTGTGATATCCTTTTGGTCACAAGAAGCTTAGAGATGGGGAACAGGAGGAACAATTGCCTGCAATTAACTTCACACTGCATTGAGCTTGACATAAGGGAAGAAATCTGGGTTTAAAACCCTCTGTGATTTCTGTTTGAAAATGATTGTGGGGCAGGTCTCACAATTAGTCACTGCAAATAGCAAATAAAATGCTTTGGGGACAAAAAGGGTCAGAACAGCAGACCAGGATTCCCTCTGCCTACAAGCCACACTGCTGAGTTGTTGGCACCATATTTGATTTTCAAATAGTATCTTTTATCTACTGTCCTCCTTTAAGGAGTTAGAAAGACAGGCTCTTTAAATCTTATCAAAGGAGAGAGATGTGGAGGTGATGGAGCCAGGGCAGAGGAGGGCAAGGAAGCTAGGGAAGGGCCTGGAGAACAAATCTGATGAAGAGCAACTGAAGGAGCTGGGGGTGGTTTGTTTGGAATAGAGGAGGCTGAGGGGAGACCTCATTGCTGTCTACAACTACCTGAAAGGGCATTGTGGAGAGGCTGCTGCTGGGCTCTTCTCACAGGTAATTAGTAATAGAACAAGAGAGAATGGCCTCAAGCTGCCACTGGGTAGGTTTAGACTGGACAGTAGGAAACACTTTTTTCCAGCAAGAGTGGTCAGGGATAGGCATGTGCTGCCCAGGGAGGTGGTGGAATCTCCAAGCCTGGAAGTCTTTTAAGCTGTTTTGGATATGGTGCTTGGGGCTATGGTTTAGGGGTGGCCTTTGTACAGCAGGGTTCTGGGTTGGACTTGGTAATCCTGAGGCTCTTTTCCAACCTGAATGTTTATGTGACTCTGTCAATTAAAGAAAACTCCACATGGGATTGGATGGAAGTACAGAATATATTGGAAGATGGAATGGAGGTGCTGTTCATAGCTACAATCTACAGGGCAGAGCATGGAAAATACACAGAATACAGAGTTGGGTTTTAACAGACTATGAACAGAGAAGCATCAGGAAGGAAGGAGAGAAGGGAGAGAAGAGTCCTGTGTCCAGTTCTGGGCTCCTCAATTCATGAAAGATGTTGAGATGCTGGAAGGTGTCCAGAGAAGGGCAAGAAAGCTGGGGAGGGGTCTGGAGCACAGCCCTGTGAGGAGAGGCTGAGGGAGCTGGGGTTGCTTAGCCTGGAGAAGAGGAGGCTCAGGGGAGACCTCATTGCTATCTCCAATTCCCTGAAGGGAGGTTGTAGCCAGGTGGGGGTTGGTCTCTTCTGCCAGGCAACCAGCACCAGAACAAGAGGCCACAGTCTCAAGCTGTGCCAAGGGAGATTTAGGCATCAGGTGAGGAGAAAGTTCTTCCCATAAAGAGAGATTTGCCATTGGAATGTGCTGCCCAGGGAGGTGGTGGAGTCCCCATCCCTGGAGGTGTTCAAAAAGGGGCTGGATGTGGCACTTGAAGCCATGGTTTAGCTGTCATGAGGTGCTGGGTGACAGGTTGGACTCGGTGATCTCTGAGGTCTTTTCCAACCTCATTGATTCTATGATTCTAAGGAAAGGGGAAAAGGGGAAGAAGCAGCTTGTGCTGTCCCCTTACAGAGGTTGGATTCAGGCATTCTGGGAGTGAAGTAACTAAAGTAACCATTTCCTGCCCACTTCCTGGACCTATCTGGACCTCCTAGAGGTCCTCTCCATGGTTTCTTACAAGCACCCATGTCAAATCATGGCATCTACTTAAAATTGCACTTGATCTACGGTCACAGAGAAGGAAAGTCAGCCTTGAGCAAAGCAAATGAATTCAGTAGCACCTCCAGTGAAGCAATGTTGTTGCTACAGAGCTGAGAATCGGGGAGAAAACAGCTTCTCCAGAAAGGTGCAATTTATGAATCTGATCTTTTGCATATTTATGGTACAAGGAAGATTATTCATAGCCATTTGGGTTTTAATCTCGCAGCCGTGTTCACCTGAATGAAATTAATTGCTTGTGTAGCAAGTGTGGTGAGGACCAAACTGTTAGAACTATGCTGAAATTAGGAAGCATTACAGAAGTAATTGATGAGGGACTGAAGGAAAGCAAGATGCATAGTCAGAAAGGAGAAGGGAGATGGAGGCCTGGGCCTGTTTAGTTCTTGAGAAGAGAATGCTGAGGGAGGATATATAGAACAGAATGGAATGGAATGGAATGGAATGGAATGGAATGGAATGGAATGCAATAGAATAGAATAGTATAGAATAGAATAGAATAGAATAGAATAGAATAGAATAGAATAGAATAGAATAGAATAGAATAGAATAGAATAGAATAGAATAGAATAGAATAGAATTAACCAGGTTGGAAGAAACCTCAAAGATCATCAAGTCCAACCTATCACCCAGCACCATCTGATCAACTAAACCATGGCACCAAGTGCCTCGTCCAGGCTCTTCCTAAACACCTCCAGTGATGGTGAGTCCACCACCTCCCTGGGCAGCACATTCCAATGGCAAATCTCTCTTGCTGGGAAGAACTTCTTCCTAACCTCCAGCCTATAACTCCCCTGGCACAACTTGAGACTGTGTCCTCTTGTTCTGGTGCAAGGTGCCTGGCAGAAGAGACCAACTCCCACCTGGCTACAACCTCCTTTCAGGGAGTTGCAGAGAGCAAGAAGGTCTCCCCTGAGCCTCCTCTTCTCCAAGCTAAGCAACCCCAGCTCCCTCAGCCTCTCCTCATAGGGCTGTACTCCAGACCCCTCCCCAGCTTTGTTGCTCTTCTCTGGACAACTTCCAGCAGCTCAACATCTTTCCTAAACTGAGGAGCCCAGAACTGGACACAGGACTCAAGGTGTGGCCTAACCAGTGCTTAGCACAGGGCAGAATGACCTCCCTGCTCCTGCTGGTCACGCTATTCCTGATGCAGGCCAGGATGCCATTGGCCTTCTTGGCCACAACTATTAACATCTCTAAATATCTGAGGGGTGGGTGTCAAGGTGCCAGCTCTTTTGTGTAGTGCCCAGTGATAGGACAAAGGACAACAGGTGCAAACTGGAACACAGGAGCTTCCACCTCAAAAAGAGAAGAAAATTGTGAGGATTATGGAGCCCTGGATGAGGCTGCCCAGAGAGGTTGTGGAGTCTCCTTCTCTGGAGACTTTCACGGTCTGTCTGGATGTGTTCCTTTGTGACCTGAGCTAGATTGTATGGACCTGCTCTGGCAACAGGTTTGGACTCAACGATCTCTTTGGGTCCCTTCCCTTCACTGGAGGCTTTCAAAACCCACCTGGATCTGTGGACCTGCCCTGGGTGATGCTGCTTTGGCAGGGGGGCTTGGACTCAGAATCACAGAATCACATAAATCTTCATGTTGGAAAAGAGCCTCAGGATCACCAAGTCCAACCCAGAGGCCTACTCTAAAAGATTCACCCCTAAACCGTAGCCCCAGGCACCACATCCAAACCACCTTCAAGCACATCCAGGCTTGGGGACTCAACCACCTCCCTGGGCATCACATGGAATCATAGAATCAACAAGGCTGGAGAAGTCCCTCCCCAGCTTTCTTGGAGCCCCCTTCAGATACTGGGAGGCCACAATTAGGTCTCCTCAGAGCCTTCTCTTCTCCAGACTGAACAGCCCCAACTCTCTCAGTCTGTCCTCATAGGAGAGGTGCTCCAGCCCTCATCTGTTTACGTGTGCCCTTCCTTACAGATGTAGCAATGAATGTGTGGTTCCTCCTTATTTCCCAGCAGGCAAACCTTCCTAACACTCTGTTTTTTCCTGCCAGAAACTCGTAGATGGATGCTAAGCACTTTCACTTCATTTTTAAAGGCACTCTTGAACTGTTTGGGAGTTCACCTGTGAAAGGGAAGATTTTTATCAGTGCAGCTGGATGTTTACAAGGAGCTTAGGCTGTGTTTAAATTGAAAGGTATGAGGTTATCATGAGTCTGGGAAAGAGAAGTTCTTGCACATTTAATCCAGCATGAAGTCCTCCAGCAGTGTATGACAGCAAAGTGCTCTGGCATTCAAAGCACAGAACTTTGCATTATCTGCTTGGCTCTCTGGGTTGCAAGTGCTCACTGCTGGCTCGTGCTGAGTTCCTCATCCCCCAGCACCCCCAAATCCTTTTCTTCAGGGCTGCTCTCAAGCCAGTCCCTGCCCAGCCAGTATCTGTGCTTGGGATTGTTATGCAGGAAAACACCAAAGCAGTGGAGGCAGGGTAGAAGAAAGTGGAAAGTAAAATGTTCTGCTGCAGCAGAAACCTTCACACTACTGGGGAAAAAAGCAAACGACCCATGGAAAAGAGTCCAAGCATGCTTTATGTTCACTCTGTGGTGTGTCTCTTTAAAGGATGGTATTTAATGGACAGATGGCCCTCTAGACCAAGGGCCAAAACACTTTTGATTTCCTTTCTAGTAAAGAAAGTGTTTCCTCTTTAGGCTTGGGTTTTATTCCAGTTATAATGAGGCCTCACTGCAGTGGTGCCAAGAAGTGCCTGATTTGCATGTGCAAATTCAAGATTAATAGGAGTGAACTCTGCTGGATTTATTAATCTGCTCTTAGCTATAGAGCTTCTACTCCCTTTTTGTCCTTCTAAGCTTTTGTGCTGTATCTTTAGACAAGTGAAGCTCACAGCCTGTTTTCCTCAGCTATGATTATGCATTTTTGCATGATTTTCAATCAAGGATTAATACTAAGTTGATTTTAACAGAGTCCATAAACTTCCAGGGTTTCCCCTTCCTTCTTTCCTCTTCCCCTTTCCCCCTCTCCCCCTTTCCTCCTTTTCTCTTTTCCCCCTTTTCCCTTTCCCCCTTTCCTCTTTTCCCCTTTCCCCTTTCCCCTTTCCACTTTTCCCCCTCCCTTCCTCCCTTCCTCCCTCCCTCCCTCCTTCCCTCCCTTCCTTCCTTCCTTCCTTCCTTCCTTCCTTCCTTCCTTCCTTCCTTCCTTCCTTCCTTCCTTCCTTCCTTCCTTCCTTCCTTCCTACCTTCCTCCCTACCTTCCTTCCTCCCTTTCTCCCTCCCTTTCTCCCTCCCTCCCTCCTTTCCTCTTTTCCTCCTTTCCTCCTTTCCTCCTTTCCTCCTTTCTTCCTTTCTTCCTTTCTTTATTCCTTCTGAATTCCTTCCTTTGGAATTCCTTCCTTCCTTTCTTCTCTCTCTCTTTCTTTCTCTCTCTCTCTTTCCCTTCCTTCTTTCCTTCCTTCCTTCCTTCCTTCCTTCCTTCCTTCCTTCCTTCCTTCCTTCCTTCCTTCCTTCCTTCCTTCCTTCCTTCCTTCCTTCCTTCCTTCTGAATTCCTTCCTTCTGAATTCCTTCCTTCCTTTCTTCTTTTCTTTCTTCCTTTCTTTCTTCCTTCTTTTCTTTCCTTTCTTTTTCTCCCCTTCCTTCCCTCCTGGGCTTAAACAAAAGCAGAGCAATTGTTTGCCCCCCAGTGACTACAGCGCACATTGAGCCCCTGCCTCCCAGAATAGCTGCTCAGATTGGAATCCTGTCGAACTGCCTAATTGCTGTGGACCTCTGAGTCACCCACAGAAATATTTTTAATGATCAATCGACCAGAAAGCTCATAACTTTTATTTGAGGTCCCTCATCAACAAATTGATTCTCTATTTCCATACGATTAAGGAAGCCTTCCAGTTAGGGATTTGCTTTAAAAGGTTAAATTAAACAAATAAATAAAGCAGGGAAACAAAGAAGGCTTCCCATGTGTAAAGGAGAAGCATCCTACACTTGCAGGGCAAGAAGGTTATTTTAACAAGTGAGCATTTGATTAATTTTCAGCAGAGCCCTCATCCATGGGATCATAGATTCCATCTTGGAAAGTGAGGGGGTGAAACAATTTCTCCTTCCCCTGCATGCAATTCCCTCTTAGCAGAGGATTAAAGGCTTATAAGGAGAGGCAGGGCAAAATTCATTAGCTGGGCTCTGCTGATGCTGAAGCTGGAACAGATCTCTGTGTAACTGGGAAACAAATTTCCCATCTTAGCATTAGTGGCAGGTGAGCTGCAGTGGTAATTCCACCCATTGCAGCCTGTCTACAATAACTATATGCAGCTATTCGTGCATGTAATTCAGCTACCTGATTCATTAACATTTAAACACTCTGTTAGGCAATGACCATAAATTAGGGGCCTTGCAGAACCTTGGCAAAAGTTATGTTTAACAGCCACTGGTACATGAAAGCCTTGTCAAGGGGAAAAGAAAATACTTCCATGCTGAGCAGTAACAAACATCTATGTTTTATGGTGCCCCAGGGGATTTCCATTTGAGGATGGCATCTAAGATCTCTGGGCTCTACCAGGGAGAAAGCAGACAGTCAGAGAGTCAGGGAATGCATCAGGTTGGAAGGAAGCATTGAAGGTGTTCTTGGGCAACCATGAGGTGATTAGATGGAAAGAGGTCAGTATTCAGTATCACTAAGGTTGGAAGAGACCTCAAAGATCATCGAGTCCAACCTGTCACCACAGACCTCATGACTAGAGTAGGGAGGACACTACTGCCCACTGCAGACTTGAACTCACAACCTTCCCATTAAGGGTCTTATGCACTACCAACTGAGCCACAGCACACGTTAAACATAGGTCAAACATAGGCTCACAGGATGTCAGGGGTTGGAAGGGACCCAAAGGGTCCAACCCCCCTGCCAGAGCAGGACCATGCAATCTAGCTCAGGTCACACAGGAACACATCCAGATGGTGCAGATTGCTGAAGGCAATGGTTTAACCCCTGCCTTGGTAGAGTTAGAGAATGGTTGGACTCAATGTTCTTAAATGTCTGTTCTGAACATGAGCCTCCAGTGTGCCCACGTGGCCAAGAAGGTCAATGGCATCCTGGCCTGCATCAGAAAGTGTGGCCAGCAGGAGCAGGGAAGTCATTGTGCCCTGTACTCAGCACTGGTTAGGCCACACCTCAAGTCCTGTGTCCAGTGCTGGGCTCCTCAGTTTAAGAACATTGAGACTCTTGAATGTGTCCAGAGAAGGGCAACGAGGCTGGGGAGGGGTCTGGAGCACAGCCCTGTGAGGAGAGGCTGAGGGAGCTGGGGTTGCTTAGCCTGGAGAAGAGGAGGCTCAGGGGAGACCTTCTTGCTCCCTACAACTCCCTGAAGGGAGGTTGTAGCCAGGTGAGGGTTGGTCTCTTCTGCCAGGCACCCAGCACCAGAACAAGAGGACACAGTCTCAAGCTGTGCCAGCACAGGTTTAGGCTGGAGGTGAGGAGAAAGTTCTTCACAGAGTGTCATTAGTCATTGGGATGTGCTGCCCATGGATGTGGTGGAGTCACCATCACTGGAGGTGTTTAAGAAAGGCTTGGATGTGGCACTTGGAGCCATGATTTAGTTAGTCAGGAGGTGTCAGATATTAGGTAATAGTTTCATAGTTTCATAGTTTCATTCAGGGTTGGAAGGGACCACAAGGATCATCTAGTTCCAACCCCCCTGCCATGGGCAGGGAAACCCCACACTAGATCAGGCTGGACAGAGCCTCATCCAGCCTGGTCTTAAACACCCCCAGGGACGGGGCCTCAACCACCTCCCTGGACAACCCATTCCAGGGTCTCACCACTCTCATGGGGAAGAACCTCCTCCTCACATCTAGCCTGAATCTCCCCACCTCCAGCTTCATTCCATTCCCCCTAGTCCTATCACTCCCTGAGATCCTGAGAAGTCCTTCCCCAGCCTTCCTGTAGGCCCACTTCAGATCCTGGAAGGCCACAATTTGGTCACCTCGGAGCCTTCTCTTCTGCAGACTGAACAGCCCCAACTCCTTCAGTCTGTCCTCATAGGAGAGGTGCTCCAGCCCTCTGATCATCCTCCTGGCCCTGCTCTGGACACGTTCCAGCACCTCCACATCCCTCTTGTCATAGGGGCTCCAGAACTGGACACAGTACTCCAGATGGGGTCTCACCAGGGCTGAGTAGAGGGGGAGGATCACCTCCCTCGACCTGCTAGCCACACTTCTCCTGATGCAGCCCAGGATCTGATTGGCCTTGCGGGCTGCAAGTGCACATTGAGAGCTCCTGGTGAGCTTTTTGTCCACCAGCACCCCCAAGTCTCTCTCCTCAGGGCTACTTTCCAGCCAGTCACTGCCCAGCCTGCACTTCTGCCTGGGATTGCCTGGACCCAGATGCAGGACCCTGCACTTGCTCTTCTTGAACTTCATGAGGTTGGCTTGTGCCCACCTCTCCAGCCTGTCAAGGTCCCTCTGGATGGCCTCCCTTCCCTCCAGCGTGTCTGCTGCACCACACAGCTTGGTGTCATCAGCAAACTTGCTGAGGGTGCACTCAATGCCACTGTCCATGGCACCCACAAAGATGTTGAACAAGACAGGTCCCAGGACTGATCCCTGAGGGACTCCGCTTGTCCCTGGCCTCCACTGGGACATGGAGCCATTGACAGCCACTCTTTGGGTGCGGCCATCAAGCCAGTTCCTTATCCATCTAGTTGTCCACCCATCAAACCCATGTGTCACCAGTTTGGAGACCAGGATGTGGTGCAGGACAGTGTCGAAGGCTTTGCTCAGGTCCAGGACTTTATGATCTCTGAGGTCTTTTCCTACCTAGTTGATTCTGTGATTCTCTGACTCTATGACTCTGTGATTTTATGAGTCTGTGACTCTGTGACTCTATGATTCTATCCTAAACAAAATGATTCTATGACATAGAAAAGCATAGTAGTGCCCTGTGACTAAGATCAGACTTGGCTGTGGAAGGGGAGCAAGAAGAAACAGCAGAACCATGCTAGCAAAAGAAGTGTGTGCTTTAGTAAGTAGGATGGATTAAGGCTGGCAGCAGAGGGGCGCAGATGAACTGTTCTGCCTATTTGGCCAGTGAAGCTTGGGACTCCTTATCTAAAACAAGTGCTTAAGTAAATTAGGTTTGCAGAGACAGGGATTTAAAGCCTCTCTAGAAACTGTCACATCATAACTTCTTCCTCATCCTGACACTGGGACTGTACTGAACCTTCTGACTCATTCAGTTTGGCTTTATGTTTCAGTCCCTGTTCATCCATGACTGCTTTGCTCACCTCTGCCTTTCATGGGGTTTTCAAGCAGCCTTCCAACCCAGCCTGAGAAAAGCTCTTTGGGTTTTCAGCTGTTGTACTTTGGAATGGAATGGAATGGAATGGAATGGAATGGAATGGAATGGAATGGAATAGAATAGAATAGAATAGAATAGAATAGAATAGAATAGAATAGAATAGAATAGAATAGAATAGAATAGAATAGAATTAACCAGGTTGGAAAATACCTTTGAGATCCTTGGGTCCAACCTCTCACCCTCAGTGTTTTTCCAGCTTCACACTTAAAGACTTGTTAACCCAAAGCTGCCTGTAACAATTGTTTTCATTTTAAAGCAGGAAGTTTTCACTGAAAAAATAGCTACCAAATAAACCCCAAACCAATCCCCCTTCCTCCTCCAAAAACATAAAGCAAGAAAAAAAAGTGTATTCACAGGGTCACAGAAGGTTGGGGGTTGGAAGGGATCTCCAGAGATCATCAGGTCTAACTCCTCTGCTAAAGCAGGATCACCTAGGCTGGCCACACAGGAACACATCCAGGTTGGCTTAAAAAGTCTCCAGAGGAGACTGCACAACCTCTCTGGGCAGCCTGCTCCAGGGCTCTGTCACACACCGAGTAAAGAAATTTCCCTTCATGTTGAGGTTGAACTTGGCGTGTTCCAGCTTATATCCATGATTCCTTGTCCTTTTACCTGGTGCCACTGAGCAGAGCCTGTCCCCTTCCTCCCCAGACCTCAGATATTGATAGGCATTGAGCAGATAGATATTGAACAGGCACTTGGTGCCATGGTTTAGTTGACAAGATGGTGTTGGGTGATAGGGTGGACTTGAGGATCTCAAAGTTCTTTCCCAGCTTGGTTAATTCTATTCTATTCTATTCTATTCTATTCTATTCTATTCTATTCTATTCTATTCTATTCTATTCTATTCTATTCTATTCTATTCTATCCCATCCCATCCCATCCCATCCCATCCCATCCCATCCCATCCCATCCTATCCTATCCTATCCTATCCTATCCTATCCTATCCTATCCTATCCTATCCTATCCTCTTCTCCCAGGCACCCAGCAGCAGAAAAAGAGGACACAGTCTCAGGCTGGAGGTGAGGAAGAAATTCTTCCCAGCAAGAGAGATTGGCCATTGGGATGTGCTACTCAGGGAGGTGGTGGAGTCACTATCACTAGAGGTGTTTAAGAGGAGCCTGGCTGAGGCACTTGGTGCCATGGTTTAGTTGATCAGATGGTAGGTCTTTTCCAACCTGGTCAATTCTGTATTCTGTATTCAAAGGTAAGCCTGCTGCTTAGCTTTTTTTTTTGACATTCTTTGAGATGTGGATTTCTTGAGCTGCTTCCTGTTTCAAATGGCTGGGAAGGGACATCAGCTGTTGGAGTGGCAGCAGGAGCAACGCTGAGGTGAAAAAGGGGTCAGGAATATCTTTAGGAGAACCAGGGGGGAAAGCAAACCATGCACTTTCATAACTCAAAAGGTGGAAATGAGGAGCAGAGCCTTCCTGCTCTATCCACATAGCTTAAGGGGACCAAGGGAGAGATGGGACTGAGCCTGTCCCACACTGGTGAGCAAATCAAATCCTGGTGCATTTTCATCAAGTGTCAGACACAGACAGCTATTTCTGTGGGGCTGGGCAGGAAATGAGGCTATTAAGTTACAGGTTTTCCATTGCCCTTGTCACTCCTTTCTCCTATCCTACAGATGCTCTATCAAAACAAGTCATTGGAACCATTTATCTTCCCAAACTTAAAATACTTTTTTTCCCCCCCAGAACTATTATTTATTTATTTATTCCATACACACACACCCCACACCCCTCAGTACTTGAGGTCTTTGTACTCTGTGTCTTGCTTCCCTGATCTTGTATGGCTCTAAGATTAATTTGCACTAGCAAGGAGTTCAACAACAAAATCAATTTCATTTGGGTCAGGTGAGGTCACTCCCAGCTCAGTAGTGTGAGGAGAGAGAAATAGATTATTATCATTCTGGGAACACCACTGCCTCAGAATGGAGGAGTGGGGAGGGGGGAAAGGGAAAATAATTTACCCATTAAAGACCTTTACAATCATTTTCACAACGTTGGAAACAGGGAATGTTTCCTTTTTGGTTGTTTGCTTCAACCTTGCGCTAACCATCCCTGCACAAACAATTTGGGCTGGAAAAAAAAAAGCCTTTGTGCCCCTGCAGAGCTAAATGGAAGAGAATTTGTTAAGTGGCTGGCAACATTTCACTAGGAATGTGGCACTGTCAGATCGATCCTGCAGTACCTTTGATAGATCTCTTTGCACCCTTGGCACGTAGCAGGTGCAAATTAAACAGCATTCCCCTCGGTTAGGTGTTCCATGTGCCACATCGCCGAAGGGCAGATGTAGCAGGAATTGAAGTTGCACCATGGAAAGCAATGTTATAGATGAAAACAAGAAGAAGGAGAAGAGGAAGGAGAGGGAGAAGGAGAAGAGGAAGGAGAGGGAGAAGGAGAAGGAGAAGGAGAAGGAGAAGGAGAAGGAGAAGGAGAAGGAGAAGGAGAAGGAGAAGGAGAAGGAGAAGGAGAAGGAGAAGGAGAAGGAGAAGGAGAAGGAGAAGGAGAAGGAGAAGGAGAAGGAGAAGGAGAAGGAGAAGGAGAAGGAGAAGGAGAAGGAGAAGGAGAAGGAGAAGGAGAAGGAGAAGGAGAAGGAGAAGGAGAAGAAGGAGAAGAACAAGAACAAGAACAAGGAGAAGAAAGAGGAGAAGAAGAAGAAGGAGAAGAAGAAAGGAAGAAAAAGAAGACTAAGAAGAAGAAGAAAAAGAAGAAGAAGAAAAGAAGGAGGGGATAGGACAAGGGGTAATGGCTATAAACTACAGCACAGGAGGTTGTACCTCTACATGCGGAGGAACTTCATGCTGTAAGGCTCACAGAGCCCTGGAACAGGCTGCCCAGGGAGGTTGTGGAGTCTCCTTCTCTGGAGACATTCAAGCTCCATCTGGATGTGTTCCTGTGTGACTTGTGCTGGATTCTATGGTCCTGTTGTGGCAGGGTGGTTGGACTCAATCTCTGGAGCTCCCTACCAACCCCTGACATCCTGTGAAGATCAGATTTAGATAGGATGTTAGGAACAAGTTCTGCACCATGGGGGAGGTGGAACTCTGCAACAGGTTGCCCAGGGAGGTAGTTGAGGCCCTCTCCCTGGAGATCTTCAAGCTCAAGCATGGCAAAGCTCTGAGCAACCTGATCCAGGGGATTTGATGACATTGTGAGGTCCCTTCCAACCCAAGCCATTCTGTCATTCGATCACTCTGTTGTTCTATTTTAGCCAACATTACAACTACTCCAAGAAGGATCTGTGTGAGGGTAACAGAGCCCTGGAGCAGGCTACCCAGGCAGGTTGTGGAGCCTCCTTCTCTGGAGACTTTCAAGCCCCATCTGGATGTGTTTCTGTGTGACCTGTGCTGGATTCTATGGTCCTGTTGTGCCAGGGGGGTTGGACTCAATGATCTTTTGGTCTTTTCCAACCTGGTTAATTCTATTCTATTCTATTCTATTCTATTCTATTCTATTCTATTCTATTCTATTCTATTCTATTCTATGCTATCCTATCCTATCCTATCCTATCCTATCCTATCCTATCCTATCCTATCCTATCCTATCCTATCCTATTCCATTCCATTCCATTCCATTCCATTCCATTCCATTCCATTCCATTCCATCTTCAGAGGTCACTTCCAACCCTTCACATCCTGTGAGCCTGTGAAGCCTGAGGAAACGTGTTCTCCAATCTTTGCTGCCTGGAAAATCCAGAGCAGCAAGAAGCTGCAATAAGTTTAAAGTTTAGGTTGCTACCACTCTGGAATTGTCTGAACTTCATTTAATATAAAGCTGCTAATGAGCCCTTTTCCATGCCTCTGACAAATCCTGCAAGGCAATAATTGGGAACTTGCTAAAATGCATGCAAAAATAACTATTACTCGGAATGGGAAGGATGGATAGGAAGGAGCTTTTGATGCTCTTGCTCATTTTTTATCTCATTGTGATTATGCAGAAGGAAGAAAAAAATAGCAATGAGATCAGGAATGCTAAAATGAAGATGATCTCAACTAAATGTTATGAAATGGGGGCACAGAACACTACTGTTAGTTTCATTAGTTTCATGGTGAGAGGCCTTGAGCACAAACCCTACAAGGAGAGGCTGAGGGAGCTGGGGTTGTTTAGCCTGGAGAAGATGAGGTTCAGGGGAGACCTTCTTGCTCTCTACAACTACCTGAAGGGAGGTTGTAGCCAGGAAGGGGTTGGTCTCTTCTCTCAAGTAACCAGCACCAGAACAAGAGGACACAGTCTCAAGCTGTACCAGGGGAGGTTTAGGCTGGAGGTGAGGAGAAAGTTCTTTGCTGAGAGAGTTGTTAGCCATTGGGATGTGCTGCCCAGGGAGGTGGTGGAGTCACCATCCCTGGAGGTGTTCAAGAGGGGATTGGAGGTGGCACTTGGTGCCATGGTTTAGTCATGAGGTCTGTGGTGACAGGTTGGACTTGATGACCTTTGAGGTCTCTTCCAACCTTGGTGATTCTGTGATTCGTTTTAGATGCAGAAGTGATTTGTGTTTAAACAAATACTTGCTTTATGGTTTGCGGGTGGGTGGTTTATGGGTTTGTTGTTGGTTTTGTTATTTTCATCATTATTTATTATTATTATTATTATTATTATTATTATTATTATTATTATTGTTATTATTATTGTTGTTGTTGTTATTAATACTTTCTGAGCGCTTCAATTCCTGTCTGTGCCCAGTGGGGTGTTTCTGTCCCTTCAGCCTCTCTCAGGCTGAACCCCACCAGCTGGCCCCCGTTGATGTGAATGTCAGTTCTTATCACTGATATTTAGTAGCATTTCCTTTGCTGAGCTCTGACTCCAATCTCCTGCCTACCTTATGAATTCCACTCCATCTCATCTGCTTCATGTCACACCAGCAGAGACTTTCAATGACCTTCTCAGGATGCTTATCCTTACAAAGCACTTGGCAGCCATCCCCTATGCTAATTTCCATCAAGTTCCATTTCTCCTCCTTTTCCCTTTTTTTTCCTATTATCAGCTTTCATGAGTGTTCTTCTGAGCTGATCCATGAAATCTCAGTGCAGCCAATGACATTTGGTATATAACAGAGTATCAGAGACAACCCCAGAGATCAAATCCTTGTGTTAGGCTGCAACAAAAAAAAAGGGGGAGAGGGAAACATTTCAAGCCCTGCAATTGTTAAGGTGGAACTTTGTTGATATGATCCAGTCAGGAAGTCTGAACACTTTAAATCTGGGAGGGTGCTCATAGTTTAATCTGATCTAGTTGAGGATGTGCCTGCTTACTGCAGAGGGGCTTGGACTAAATCAACTTTGGAAGTGCCTTCCAACCAAGACCATTCTAGGATTCTATGATAATTTCAATTTGCTGTTGTTCCATCCAACTGATTGATGCTGAGACAGTGTCATGGCTTGGTATAGGCTGGGCAGGGACTGGCTTCAGAGCAACCCTGAAGAAAAGGACCTGGGGGTACTTGGGTAGGAGAAGCTCAACAGGAGCCAGCAGTGAGCACTGGCATCCCAGAAAGCCAAGCAGAGCCTGGGCTGCAGCAAGAGAAGTGTGGCCAGCAGGGCCAGGGAGGTGATTCTGCCCCTCTGCTCCATTCTGGTGAGACCACACCTGGTCCAGTTCTGGAGCCTCTGTGCCAGGAAGGATCTGAAAGTGCTGAAAGGTGTCCAGGGAAGGGCCACGAGGATGAGCAGAGGGCTGGAGCTGCTCTGCTGTGAGGACAGACTGAGGGAGTTGGGGTTGTGCAGTCTGGAGAAGAGAAGGCTCTGAGGAGACCTAATTGTGGCCTTGCAGGATCTGAAGGGGGCTCCAAGAAAGTTGGGGAGGGACTTTTGAGGGTGTCAGGGAGGGATAGGACTGGGAGGAATGGAGCAAAACTAGAAGTGGGGAGACTGAGATTGGATGTGAGGAAGAAGTTGTTGCCCATGAGGGTGGTGAGAGCCTGGCCCAGGTTGCCCAGGGAGGTGGTGGAAGCCTCCTGCCTGGAGGTGTTTGCAGCCAGGCTGGATGTGGCTGTGAGCAACCTGCTGTGGTGTGAGGTGTCCCTGGCCATGGCAGGGGGGTTGGAGCTGGCTGATCCCTGAGGTCCTTTCCAACCCTGACAATTCCATGATTCTATGATCATTGTGCACTACTACCTTATCTTGAGACTGAAGATATCCTTTCATCTTTGCACGTTGTTAATGGAAAACACTTTTATTGTAGGTATAAAACTGATGCAGAAGGGCAAAGGAAGTTGTTACCATTTTCAGCTTATAATGAGTTGCAGATTTCTTTGCTTTTGGTGTTGTTTTGTATTTGTTATTGTTTTGTTCTGGGTTTTTTTTTTGTTTGGTTGATTTTGGTTTGGTTTGTTGGGGTATTTTTTGTGGAGGATATTAAAATGGAGCCCCTAAGATTATTTATATTTTTCCCCCTCTCTAAGATTACTCCAAATGAGCAGTTTAAAAAGAGTAAATGAATTCTTGTTTAGTTTTTATAATCTGTGTTTCTCTTTCACAGTTTCCTCTGTTTTGGGCAAAGCAAAACCTCACAACCTGGTTTGTTTCAGTGCATTTTGCTCTTTGTGGTTTCTGCTTTCCTGTTCTGACTCTTTTTTAGGAAAAGTAATTTTTGCACAACTGCTCTGAGGTTAAAAATTATCCTTTTTTGATGATTGAACAGGAGGCCAGGGACAAGCAGAGTCCCTCAGGAATCAGTCCTGGGACCTGTCTTGTTCAACATCTTTGTGGGTGACATGGACAGTGGCATTGAGTGCACCCTCAGCAAGTTTGCTGATGACACCAAGCTGTGTGGTGCAGCAGACACGCTGGAGGGAAGGGAGGCCATCCAGAGGGACCTTGACAGGCTGGAGAGGTGGGCACAAGCCAACCTCATGAAGTTCAAGAAGAGCAAGTGCAGGGTCTTGCATCTGGGTGGAGGCAATCCCAGGCACAAATCCAGGCTGGGCAGTGACTGGCTGGAAAGCAGCCCTGAGGAGAGAGCCTTGGGGGTGCTGGGGGAGGAGAAGCTCACCAGGAGCTCTCAGTGTGCACTTGCAGCCCGCAAAGCCAATCAGATCCTGGGCTGCATCAGGAGAAGTGTGGCAGGCAGGTCAAGGGAGGTGATCCTCCCCCTCTGCTAAGCTCTGATGAGACCCCACCTGGAGTACTGTGTCCAGTTCTGGAGTCCCTATTACAAGAGGGATGTGGAGGTGCTGCAACATGTCCAGAGAAGGGCCACAAGGATGAATAGAATAGAATAAACCAGGTTGGAAGAGACCTTCAAGATCATCGCGTCCAACCTATCACCCAACACCACCTAATCAACTAACCCATGGCACCAAGCACCCTGTCAAGTCTCCTCCTGAACACCTCCAGTGACGGCGACTCCACCACCTCCCCGGGCAGTCCATTCCAATGGGCAATCACTCTCTCTGTGTAAAACTTCCTCCTGACCTCCAGCCTGAACTTCCCCTGGCGCAGCCTGAGACTGTGTCCTCTTGTTCTGGTGCTGGCTGCCGGGGAGAAGAGACCAACCTCTGCCTGTTTACAATCTCCCTTCAGGTAGTTGTAGAGAGTGATAAGGTCACCCCTGAGTCTCCTCCCCTCCAGGCTAAGCAGCCCCAGCTCCCTCAGTCTCTCCTCACAGGGCTGTGTTCCAAACCCCTCACCAACTTCATTGCCCTTCTCTGGACTCGTTCCAGCAAGTCAACCTCCTTCCTAAACTGAGGGGCCCAGAACTGGACACAGGACTCGAGGTGTGGCCTAACCAGTGCAGTGGACAGGGGCAGAATGACCTCCCTGCTCCTGCTGGCCACACTGTTCCTGATGCAGGCCAGGAAGCCATTGGCCCTCTTGGCTGCCTGGGCACACTGCAGGCTCATGTTCAGCCTACCATCAACCAGCACTCCCAGGTCCCTCTCTGCCTGGCTGCTCTCCAGTCACTCTGACCCCAGCCTGTAGCTCTGCATGAGGTTGTTGTGGCCAATGTGCAGAACCTGGCACTTGGATGCGTTCAATCTCCTGCCCTTGGACTCTGCCCATCTGTCCAGCCTGTCGAGGTCCCTCTGCAGAGCCTCTCTACCCTCCAGCAGATCAACTCCTGCCCCCAGCTTGGTGTCATCAGCAAATTTACTGATGATGGACTCAATGCCCTCATCCAGATCATCAATAAAGATGTTAAAGAGGATGGGGCCCAGCACTGATCCCTGGGGGACTCCACTACTGACTGGCCACCAGCCGGATGTGACACCATTCACCACCACTCTCTGGGTTCGGCCATCCAGCCAGTTCCTAACCCAGCTCAGAGTGCTGCTGTCCAAGCCATGGGCTGACAGCTTGGCCAGGAGTTTGCTATGGGGGACGGTGTCAAAGGCCTTGCTGAGGTCCAGGTAAACTACATCCACAGGCCTCCCCACATCCACCAGGCGGGTCACCTGCTCGTAGAAGATCAGGTTGGTCAGGCAGGACCTGCCCTTCCTAAATCCATGTTGGCTGAGCCTGATCCCTTGGCCATCCTCTAAGTGCTGTGTTAATGCACTCAGGATGACCTGTTCCATGATCTTGCCTGGCACTGAGGTCAGGCTGACAGGCCTGTAATTCCCTGGCTCATCCAACCGGCCCTTCTTATGGATGGGCACCACGTTGGCCAGCTTCCAGTCCTCTGGGACCTCGCCAGTGAGCCAGGACTGCTGAAAAATGATGGAGAGCGGCTTGGCCAGCTCCTCTGACAGGTCCCTCAGCACCCTAGGATGGATCCCATCTGGTCCCATGGACTTGTGGTGATCCAGGCGGCTGAGCAGATCACCAACTGCCCCATTTTGGAACAGTGGAAAACTATGCTGCTCCCTGGCTCCTTCTGCCAGCTCTGGAGGCCAGCTGTCTGGAAGACATTCTGTCCTGCTAGTAAAAATTGAGGCAAAGAAGGTGTTAAGTATCTCTGCCTTTTCCTCATCCCTTATCACAACGTTCCCCTCCGTGTCCACCAAGGAGTGGAGGTTGTCTCTGCCCTTCCTCTTGCTATTAATGTATTTATAGAAGGACTTTTGTTGTCCTTCACAGCAGAGGCCAGACTAAGCTCCAAGTGCACTTTTGCCTCCCTAATTTTCTTCCTGCAAGACCTAGCAACATCCTTCAATTTTTCACGGGTTGCCTCCCCTCTCTTCCAAAGGTGATACACCCTCTTTTTTTCCCTTAGTTCCATTAAAAGTTCTTTAACCATCCAGGCTGGCCGTCTGCCCCGGCGGCTCATCTTCCGGCACATTGGCACAGCCTGTCCCTGAGCCTTCAACAGTTCTTCCTTGAAGTAGGACCAGCTCTCCTGGACCCCTTTGTTTGTTGTCAGAGGGCTGGAGCACCTCTCCTATGAGGACAGACTGAAGGAGTTGGGGCTGTTCAGTCTACAGAAGAGCAGGCTCCCAGGTGACCTCATTGTGGCCTTCCAGGATCTGAAAGGGGCCTACAGGAAGGCTGGGGAAGGACTTCTCAGGATCTCAGGGAGTGCTAGGACTAGGGGGAATGGAATGAAGCTGGAGGTGGGGAGATTCAGGCTAGATGTGAGGAGGAAGTTCTTCCCCATGAGAGTGGTGAAGCCCTGGAATGGGTTGTGCAGGGAGGTGGTTGGGGCCCTGTCCTTGGAGGTGTTTAAGGCCAGGCTGGCTGAGGCTGTGGCCAGGCTGATGTAGTGTGGGGTGTCCCTGCCCATGGCAGGGGTTGGAACTAGCTGATCCTTGTGGTCCCTTCCAACCCTGGCTGATACTGTGATACTTAGTGTTTGGCTTATGGCAAGTCTGATATCTGATGTTCATGTAGGGAAGTCATCCTGCCCTGTGCTCGGCAGAACTGGACACACTGCTCAAGGCAGGCTCTTGCCAGTGGGGTCCAGCAACAAGACAAGGAACAATGGACACAGATTGGAACAGAGGAGGTTCCACCTAAACTTAAGGGGAAAAAAAATGCCTTGAGTGTGACAGAGCAGTGGAGCAGGATGCCCAGAGAGGCAGTGGACTCTCCTTCTCTGGAGGTATTCCAAACCCTCCTGAGCATGTTCTTGTGTGGTTTTCTCTGGGTGATCCTACTTTAGCAGGAGGGGTTGGATTAGATGATATTCAGAGGACCCTTCCCCATGCAGTGTTACAGGCTGGGGTCAGAGTGGCTGAGAGCAGCCAGGCAGAAAGGGACCTGGGGGTGCTGGTTGATGGTAGGCTGAACATGAGTCAGCAGTGTGCCCAGGTGGCCAAGAAGGCCTAAGGCATCCTGGCCTACATCAGGAACAGTGTGGCCAGCAGGAGCAGGGAAGCCATTCTCCCCCTGTACACTGCACTGGTTAGGCCACACCTCGAGTCCTGTGTCCAGTTCTGGGCTCCTCAGTTTAGGAAGGAGGTTGACTTGCTGGAACGAGTCCAGAGAAGGGCAAAAAAGCTGGGGAGGGGTCTGGAGCACAGCCCTGTGAGGAGAGGCTGAGGGAGCTGGGGTTGCTTAGCCTGCAGAAGAGGAGGCTCAGGGGAGACCTTCTTGCTCTCTCCATCTCCCTGAAGGGAGGTTGTAGCCAGGTGGAGGTTGGTCTCTTCTCCCAGGCAAGCAGCACCAGAACAAGAGGACACAGTCTCAAAGCTGTGCCAGGGGAAGTTTAGGCTGGAGGTGAGGAAGAAGTTCTTCCCAGAGAGAGAGATTGTCCATTGGAATGTGCTGCCCATGGATGTGGTGGAGTCACCATCACTGGAGGTGTTTAGGAAGACCCTGGATGAAGCACTTGGTGCCATGGTTTAGTTGATGAGATGGTACTGGGTGATAGGTTGGACTGGATGATCTCTGAGGTCTTTTCCAACCTGGTCTATTCTGTTCTATTCTATTCTATTCTATTCTATTCTATTCTATTCTATTCTATTCTATTCCATTCCATTCCATTCCATTCCATTCCATTCCATTCCATTCCATTCCATTCCATTCCATTCCATTCCTTGCCCTGCCATCCTCTGATCTCTGATTTCTGGTACTGGGAGGAGATTCACTTGCCACCAGAATTTATTTCCAGGGAAAACTGCATTCATATTTTTGTTCCTTCCTCTTCAACACCCAACCCCTGATGCAGCCAGGTTGAGCTCTGCCTATGAATTCCCCACTTTCACAAACAGGAAATGTTTCCCCTCAAATGCTAATCTCCAAGAGCAGGGCTGGAGCCTGCTCAGTGCTATAGAGTTCAACTGAAGGCCAATAATCCAATATATGTATGCTGGGGGAGGGAGAGGGGAGGATAAGGAGGAAGAGACCTCTCTTTCCCTGGAATAGAAATAAAAATAGCAGCAGGCCTTATCATTTTCAGATTGTTACTAGCACCAGGGAGACGTGATCCAAATAACAAGTGGATGACTGCATACACTGGTGCAAGATAAAGACCCCAGATAGGGATTTGATTAAGTATCATTATCAGTCACCATGCAGAGAATGGCAGCTAGCCAGCAGAGCATTCACTTCTCTGTCCATCTCTGCCTCTGCCTGGCTGCTTCTGCAGGTTGTCATAAAGGTAACTCAGAGATAGAGCAGCATGTCAGATAGCAGCCAGCATTTTCTCCATGCTAGGTCCCCTTAAACATAACTGGCATTGTTGCAGGGAGAAAATGAGGCTGGCAGCTCAAACCACCCTGCTTTGTTGGTAGCCTTGGATTTGTGATTACTACCATCCTTCCTTAGAAACATAGAATCAGCCAGGTTAGAAAAGACCTCCAAGGTCATCCAGTCCAACCTCTCACCCAGCCCTATCCAATCAACCAGACTGTGGCTCCAAGTGCCACATCCAATCCTTTTTGAACACCTCCAGGGATGGGGACTCCACCACCTCCCTGGGCAGCACATCCCAATGGCCAATCTCTCTTGCTGGGAAGAATTTCTTCCTGACCTCCAGCCTTAACCTGTCCTGGCTCAGCTTGAGACTGTGTCCTCTTGTTCTGGTGCTGGGTGTCTGGGAGAAGAGACCATCATCAGCCTGTCTACAACCTCCCTTCAGGGAGATGGAGAGAGCAAGAAGGTCTCCCCTGAGCCTCCTCTTCTCCAGGCTAAGCAACCCCAGCTCCCTCAGCCTCTCCTCCCAGGGCTGTGCTCCAGACCCCTCCCCAGCTTTCTTGCCCTTCTCTGGACACCTTCCAGCAGCTCAACATCTTTCCTAACCTGAGGAGCCCAGAACTGGACACAGGACTCAAGGTGTGGCCTAACCAGTGCAGTGTACAGGGGCAGAATGACCTCCCTGCTCCTGCTGGCCACACTCTTCCTGATGAAGGCCAGGATGGCATTGGCCTTCTTGGCTGCCTGGGCACACTGCAGACTCATGTTCAGCTGACTATCAAACAGTACCCCCAGGTGCCTCTCTGCCTGGCTGCCCTCCAGCCACTCTGACCCCAGCCTGTAGCTCTGCATGGGGTTGTTGTAGCCAATGTGCAGAACCTGGCACTTGGATGTGTTCCATCTCATGCCCATCCATCCAGCCTGTCGAGGTCCCTCTGCAGAGCTCTCCTACCCTCCAACAGATCAACTCCTGCCCTCATCTTGGTGTCATCTGCAAACTTACTGATGGAGGACTCAATCCCCTTGTACAGATCATCAGTCATTCCTCTCTGGCTGCTAATCAGCCTGTTTATTACTCATTCTCATGTCTTAAAGACAGTGGTTGAGGAAATATTCCCTCACTGCTCATGTGGTGTTGGAATGGCAAGGGAATAACCTCAGCCTTTGCTCTGGGAGCTGTTTAACCAGTCTCCAACAGTTAATCATGCTCAGGGCATTGTCACTTTCAGGGGACAGAGATTGCTTCCCCAGCGACGTGCTCAGAAGCCATCTATTTAGTTTTCTTTTCATCTGAATTTGGGGAATGATGAAGGTTTTATTAAATGAAACTTAATTCACCACAACAGGGACTCCAACCCTACCTGTTCCCACTACCAGGGGATGCAGGGTAATTTAATAACAGTCTCTTTAGATTAGCTCTGCCTATTTGCATGTGGCTTTATTAACTGACTCCATGCCAGGGCATGGAGAGGGTTTCAGAGGCCTCTGTCTCAGACTCTTTTATTAGTAAAAATCATAATCCTACACTGATGATTAGTAAACTCCATCATGCAGTGACAAAGCCACAGGGTAAGAACAGCTAGAGGTGGTGATGTAAGCCTTTTGGCTATGGTTCAAGGTGCTAAGACTCAGTAGATTGCAATTCTGCCCAGCAATGATGTGGTTTCTTTTTTTCTCCTGCCACAGTGACAGCTGCCTGAGAGCTTTTCTGTCATTATCCTGTTTATTTATTTAAGCATTAAAGTGTAATGATTTACCAGCCTATGAGGTGGGAGCAACCTGTGAATTGCAGTGATGCTGACTTTTGTATGCTCAGCAACATCTGGTTTCCAGGTGTGAAGCTGTGGGTTGTGTTCGCTGATGCTCAGAGGCTGTTTCCATGTGAAGCTAGAGAGGCACTGATACAGGCTGGGCAGGGACTGGCTTGAGAGCAGCCCTGAAGAAAAGGACCTGGGGGTGCTGGTGGAGGAGAAGCCCAACAGGAACCAGCAGTGAGCACTTGCAGCCCAGAAAGCCAATCCCATCCTGGGCTGTAGTAAGAGAAGCATAGCCAGCAGGGCCAGGGAGGGGATTCTGCCCCTCTGCTCCACTCTGCTGAGACCACAGCTGCAGCTCTGGGGCCAGTTCTGGAGCCTCTGTGCCAGGAAGGATCTGGAGGTACTGGAAGGTGTCCAGAGAAGGGCCAGGAGGAGGAGCAGAGGGCTGGAGCTGCTCTGCTGTGAGGACAGACTGAGGGAGTTGGGGTTGTTCAGTCTGGAGAGGAGAAGGCTCTGAGAAGACCTAATTGTGGCCTTCCAGTATCTGAAGGGGGCTCCAAGGAAGCTGGGGAGGGACTTTTGAGGGTGTCAGGGAGGGACAGAAGAGACCAACCCCCATTTCTATGATTCTATGAGGAGAGGCTGAGGGAGCTGGGGTTGCTTAGCCTGGTGAAGAGAAGGCTCAGGGGAGACCTTCTTGCTCTCTATAACTACTTGAAGGGAGGTTGTAGCCAGGTGGGGGTTGGTCTCTTCTCCCAGGCAACCAGCACCAGAACAAGAGGACACAGTCTCAAGCTGTGCCAGGGGAAGTTTAGGCTGGAGGTGAGGAGAAAGTTCTTCCCAGCAAGAGTAATTAGCCACCGGAATGTGCTGCCCAGGGAGGTGGTGAAGTCACCATCACTGGAGGTGTTTAGGAGGAGACTTGGTAGGGTGTTTGGTTGCATGGTTTAGTTGATTGGTTGGTGTTGGATGATAGGTTGGATGTGATGATCTTGAAGGTCTCTTCCAACCTGGTTGACCCTATGTTTCCTTGCTCCTGCTGGCCACACCATTGCCAGTCCAGGCCAGGATGCAATTGGCCTTCTTGGCCACCTGAGCACACACTGGCTCATGTTCAGCTGGCTGTTGATCAACACCTTCAGGTTTTTCCCTCTTCTGGGCAGCTTTCCACCCACTCTGCCTCAAGCCTGCAGCATTGATGGGATGGTTGTGACCCAAGTGCAGGACCCAACTCTTGACCTTGCTGAACCTTTTACAATGTTTTTAATCAGTTGGGCAGCAGAAAATATTTGATAAGAGCTCAGGATCAGTTCTGCTTAAGCTTGCTGAGAGCCTGGCACAGGTTGCCCAGGGAGGTGGTGGTGTTTGCAGCCAGGCTGGATGTGGCTGTGAGCAACCTGCTATAGTGTGAGGTGTCCCTGCCCATGGCAGGGGGGTTGGAACTGGCTGAGCCTTGAGGTCCCTTCCAACCCTGACAGTTCTATGATTCAGGTGCAGACTGAGATCTATTTCATAGCCCTGTCTGGAAGGTAAAACAACAGGATCTATAGAGAGTTATTAATTCAGCATTCAGTTTGAATCAATGACAATGAAGTGATACAATATTTTAAACAGAAATAAACTCCACTGCTCTGACATTGATGAGATGTTCTCAGCCCAAAATAAGAGCCATATTGCTTTTTACTTTGTTATTGTCATAGATTTAAGAGGAAGGAGTGGTAAAGAGGCAGGGAGGAAAGGGCTTGTGTTTTAATGTGCTTGCTTTGAGATCAGAGGCATCAAATCCCAGGAGGAAAGGAAATCTGTAAACCGTGATGTGCAGAGGATGGAATACCTCAGGAGTAAAAAGGAATTTAGTGCCTCTCCACAGTGAAAATGATAGGCATGAAATGGGAAGAGATAAAAGAGAGAGAGCTGCTCAAGGTGCAGAGCTGACACTTCTTCCAATGACAAGCAAAGAACAGGCAAGAGTACTCAACAACAAAATGAAGCCTTAAGGATGTGGGGCATAAATTGTTTCCCCCCAGGATGACACTTTCCCATCACTGCCAGAAAACCAATGAGAAGGCAACCTTGCACAGCAGCAGTTTGTTATTGTTACTGTTGTGGTTTTTTTCTAAGATATGCTAAATGTTGGTGACCTTCCAGGAGAGTTTTGAAAGCCTGGTAAAGTGAGTCAAGAATCAGACACAGGAAAAGGGGAGTTGGAAGGCACTGACTTGCACTTAGAATCATAGAATGGTTAGGGTTGGATCCTTGATGATCATCCAGTTCAAACCCACCTGCCATGGGCAAGGACATCTCACACTACAGCAGGTTGCTCACAGTGACATCCAGCCTGGCTGCAAACACCTCCAGGGATACACAATAGAGAATTAACCAGGTTGGAGAAGACCTCAGAGATCATTGAGTCCAACCTATCACCCAGCACCATCTCAGCAACTAAACCGTGGCACCAAGTGCCAGATCCAGGCTCCTCTTAAACACCTCCAGTGATGGTGACTCCACCACCTCCCTGGGCAGCACATTCCAATGGCCAAGCTCTCTGTCTGGGAAGAATTTTGAATAGAATTAACCAGGTTGGAAGAGACCTTCAAGATCGTCACATCCAACCCATCATCCAACACCACCTAATAACTAAACTATGCAACCAAGCACCCTAAACACCTCCAATGATAATGATTTCTTCCTAACATCCAGCCTAAACCTCCCCTGGCACAGCTTGAGACTGTGTTCTCTTGTTCTGGGCCTGCTTGCTTTGGAGAAAAGCCCAACCCCCACCTGGCTACAACCTCCCTTCAGGGAGTTGGAGTGAGCAAGAAGGTCTGCCCTGAGCCTCCTCTTCTCCAGGCTAAGCAACCCCAGCTCCCTCAGCCTCTCCTCACAGGGCTGTGCTCCAGACCCCTCCCCAGCTTTCTTGCCCTTCTCTGGACACCTTCCAGCACCTCAACATCTTTCCTAAACTGAGGGGCCCAGAACTGGACACAGGACTCAAGGTGTGGCCTCACCAGTGCTGAGCACAGGGCAGAATGACTTCCCTGCTCCTGCTGGCCACACTGTTCCTGATCTAGTGTGAGGTGTCCTCAGGGAGGTTGGAACTGGATGATCCTTGAGGTGCCTTTCAACCCTGACAATTCTGTGATTCTGCTCTCAGTTAAGAATCTAAATGTCCTTGAACAGCTGACCCAGAAACAGTCTGTCCAGTATCAAACTGGATGGTTATAGCTAAGAGTGAGAATCCTGTGGGATCCTAATTTAAAAGAGAAAAGGAAATCACTAACCATAAGTTTCTCTACAACCAGAAGTTCATCTGAAGCTGGTGATGCAGGCACAGATATGTGGCTGAAACAGAGCCATAGCCCAGCACCACTGCTGAAGCTGGCCCAAGAGTGAGCAATCCATCATGCCAGGAAGTTCAGGGAGTGAACATGCAAGAAGGAACTTGATTCACCAACCACATCAAAGAGATGATTTCACTCTGACAGAAAGGAGGCATGGGCCATATTTGCTCCAGTGTCTGTTTTGTGCTATTTGCAGTGAAGGAAGGAAAAAAAACCCTGTGTCAGTTATGATGCAAAAGCATTAGGCACAGGGATGGGAACCCAGAGCCATCCTTCTGCATGGGAAGAGTACTGCTGCAAATTGGCCAAGCAGAGGCTCAGCCTGAGATTGTGGAAAAAGTCTAATTCTTTTAAATTAATTGAACCTCCTTTAAACTGAGTTGATTATGTAAATTTAGTTGATTAGGTGGTGTTAGATGAGAGGTTGGATGTGATGATCTTGCAGGTTTCATTTCTCTCCTCTCCTCTCCTCTCCTCTCCTCTCCTCTCCTCTCCTCTCCTCTCCTCTCCTCTCCTCTCCTCTCTTCTCCTCTCCCCTCCTCTCCTCTCCTCTCCTCTCCTCCTCTCCTCTCCTCTCCTCTCCTCTCCTCTCCTCTCCCCTCTCCTCTCCTCTCCTCTCCTCTCCTCTCCTCTCCTCTCCTCTCCTCTCCTCTCCTCTCCTCTCCTCTCCTCTCCTCTCCTCTCTCCCTCTCCTCCCTCCTCTCCTCTCTCCTCTCCTCTCCTCTCCCTCTCCCTCTCCTCTCCTCTCCTCTCCTCTCCTCTCCTCTCCTCTCCTCTCCTCTCCCCTCCCTCCCCTCCCTCTCCTCTCCTCTCCTCTCTGAACCTCTCCTCTCTGAACCTCTCCTCTCTGAACCTCTCCTCTCCTCTCTGAACCTCTCTCCTCTCCTCTCCTCTCTGAACCTCTCCTCTCCTCTCCTCTCTGAACCTCTCCTCTCCTCTCTGAACCTCTCCTCTCCTCTCTGAACCTCTCCTCTCCTTCCCCTCTCTTCTCTTCTCTTCTCTTCTCTTCTCTTCTCTTCTCTTCTCTTCTCTTCTCTTCTCTTCTCTTCTCTTCTCTTCTCTTCTCTTCTCTTCTCTTCTCTTCTCTTCTCTTCTCTTCTCTTCTCTTCTCTTCTCTTCTCTTCTCTTCTCTTCTCTTCTCTTCTCTTCTCTTCTCTTCTCTTCTCTTCTCTTCTCTTCTCTTCTCTTCTCTTCTCTTCTCTTCTCTTCTCTTCTCTTCTCTTCCTTTCCCAAACCTTCCCAAACCTTCCCTTCCCAAACCTTCCCAAACCTTCCCAAACCTTCCCTTCCCAAACCTTCCCAAACTTTCCCTTCCCTTCCCCCCTCTTTAATGCCTAAAAACTGAGCTTTTGGCTCCTGCTTTACTCAGCATTCATTTACCTGTCTGTTGATTTGGGCTGTGCAGATTTGCACTAAATTCATAGAATCACAGAACTGTCAGGGTTAGAAGGAACCTCCAGGATCAGCCAGTCCCAACCCCCCTGCCATGGGCAGGGACACCTCACACTACAGCAGGTTGCTCACAGCCACAGCCAGCCTGGCTGCAAACACCTCCAGGCAGGAGGCTTCCACCACCTCCCTGGGCAACCTGGGCCAGGCTCTCACCACCCTCATGGGGGACAACTTCTTCCTCACATCTAATCTGAATCTGCCCACTTCTAGTTTTGCTCCATTCCTTTCAGTCCTATCACTCCCTGATACCCTCAAAAGTCCCTCCCCAGCTTTCTTGTAGCCTTCTTCAGATACTGAAGGCTACAATTAGTTCTCCTTGGAGCCTTCTCTTCTCCAGACTGAATATCCCCAACTCCCTGTATCCATAGTCGAGGTCCTCCAGCCCTCTGGTCATTCCTGTGGCCCTTCTCTGGACACATTCCAGATCTTTCTGTTCATTCTGACAGTGTTAAGCCTGCTGACTATCTTTTAATTAGCATTTGTCTTTACTGGAGCAACATCTGAGAATAAACTTAGCATATCCTTTCCTGCAATTACTTTAAATGCCTGAAAAAGCCTGAAGGGAAGAAGCCATAATCTCTGTTTCACAATATGTTAGGATGCATGCTCATCCTATGGCCACACTCAATACATATTTCAGATGATTAGCACAGCTAATAACTGTTTGCCCTCCTCTGAACAAGCTAAATCTTACCCTGAATTAAGTTCTGCTGAACTATGAAATGCTGCAGTCAGGTTTCTTCAGTGAAAAATGACCCCAGTGCTCAGAGCCTCTGAGGGAAGAACCACATGAACTGTGAGGTTACCTGGGAAGCAATACAGGACAGGGTTGATGGAGGTGACTTAATAGAATAGAATTAACCAGGCTTGAAAACACCTTTGAGATCATCCAGTCCAACCTATCACCCAACACCATCTAATCAAGTAAACCATGGCACCAAGCACCCCATCCAGTCTCTTTCTAACCACCTCCAGTGATGGTGACTCCACCACCTCCCTGGGCAGAGCCTGACTAGCGTGGTTTAGAGCCTGCAGTATAAGGGAAAAGCTCCAGAGATAAAAGACAAAGAGGAGGCTGAGGGAGCTGGGGTTGCTTAGCCTGGAGAAGAGGAGGCTCAGGGGAGACCTTCTTGCTCTCTCCAACTCCCTGAAGGGAGGTTGTAGCCAAGTGGGGGTTGGGCTCTTCTCCCAGGCACCCAGCACCAGAACAAGAAGATGCAGTCTCAAGCTGTGCCAGGGGAGGTTTAGGCTGGAGGTGAGGAAGAAGAGCTTGGCCATTGGAATGTGCTGCCCAGGGAGGTTGTGGAGCCCCCATGCCTGGAGGTGTTGAAGAAAGGATTAGATGTGGCACTTGGAGCCACGGTTTAGTTGTCAGGAGGTGTTAGGTATTAGGTTGGAGTTGATGATCTCTGAGGTCTTTTCCAACCTTGTTGATTCTATGATAATAGACTGACCTGTGGGCTGACCTGGCTCCAGAAGAAAACAGGCTGTCAGGCCCCTATAAACAGGCAGGAATGGGAACTTCATTCACAATGGGCAAAGTGTCTGTGTCTCCTAGATAGCTGCTATCACTGGTGACTTCCCTCCTTTTTTAGCAGCAGGGGTGGGAAAAAAATGGGGTGGGGGAGAAAGGCCAAGTGAGATACTGAATTTAAAAGAGGGGTTAATATCTCCAGAGGTTAGGGAAGGCATAGAAACCTCCACAGGGAAAGCAGAAATCAGCAGGAGAATGTGGGAATTCAATAAGAATATATATTTTATTAACCTATAATTGCATTATATTTATATTAAATCTGTATTTGTATTGTTTTAGCAACAAAACCATATGGCAGGATTGAAGTGGAAAGCTCCAGAGATGGTGGGGGTGGGGGGGACTGACTGTATGTTTCTGCTTAAGAAATCACAGTTTTCCCTGATGAGAAGGAATAGATCTCTCATCTCTAGAATCTACTGAGCTGAAATGTTCTTGTTTGAATTTTTCTGGGCACTTAGTGGATATTGGTTGATGGTAGGCTGAACATGAGCCAGCAGTGTGCCCAGGTGGCCAAAAAGGCCAATGGCATCCTGGCCTGCATCAGGAACAGTGTGGCCAGCAGGAGCAGGGAAGTCATTCTGCCCTGTGCTCACCACTGGCTAGCTCACACCTTGAGTCCTGTGTCCAGTTCTGGGCTCCTCAGTTTAAGAAGGACTTTAAGACTCTTGAAGGTGTCCAGAGAAGGGCAAGAAAGGTGGGGAGGGGTCTGGAGCACAGCCCTGTGAGGAGAGGCTGAGGGAGCTGGGGTTGCTTAGCCTGGAGAAGAGGAGGCTCAGGAGAGACCTTCTTGCTCTCTCCAACTCCCTGAAGGGAGGCTGTAGACAAACAGAGGTTGATCTCTTCTTCCAGGCACCCAGCCCCAGAACAAGAGGACACAGTCTCAAGCTGAGTCAGGACAGGTTAAGGCTGGAGGTTAGGAAGAAGTTCTTCCTAGAAAGAGAGATTGTCCATTGGAATGTGCTGCCCAGGGAGGTGGTGGAGTCACCATGCCTGGAAGTGTTTAAAAAGAGCTTGGATGATACACTTGGTGCCATGGATTAACTGATTAGGTGATGCTGGGGGAGAGGCTGGACTCGATCATCCCAGAGGTCTTTTCCAACCTTGTTGATTCTATTCTATTTCAAAGGTTCCAGCTCAAGAGGATCAAGGTAAGGACCAGCAGATGAGGGGTTAGGTTTAGAGTGCATCTTAGGAGGAAAACCTGTGGATGGGGGGAGATAGTTTGTAAAGCATTTAATGGGCTCAAAGTATGTTAGGAGTTGGAAGGAGTCTCTGGAGATTGAGTCCAAACCCCCCTGCTAGAGTAGGAGCATAGAATCCAGCAGAGGTCACACAGAACACATCCAGATGGGGCTGGAAAGTCTCCAGAGAAGGAGACTGCACAACCTCTCTGGGCAGCCTGCTCCAGAGCTCTGTGACCCTCACAGTGAAGAAGTTTCATAGTTTCATAGTTTCATTCAGGGTTGGAAGGGACCACAAGGATCATCTAGTTCCAACCCCACTACCATGGGCAGGGACACCCCACACTAGATCAGGCTGGACAGAGCCTCATCCAGCCTGGCCTTAAACACCCCCAGGGACGGGGCCTCGACCACCTCCCTGGACAACACATTCCAGGGTCTCACCACTCTCATGGGGAAGAACCTCCTCCTCATCTTGAGGTGCAACCTACTGGGCTGGAGTTTCTATCCATTGCCCCTTGTTCTATCCCAGGGAGCAAGTGAGCAGAGCCTGTCTCCTCCCTCCTGACCCCCAGCCCTCAGATATTTATAGTCATTTTTTCAATCCCCTTTCATTCTTCTCACCTCCAGACTGAACAGCCCCAGGTGGTACTGCAGTCCCTTCAGCATCCTTGTAGCCCTTCCTTGGACTGTCTCCAGCAGATCCCTGCCACTTCTGAACTGGGGAGCCAAAAACTGGATGCAATATTCCAGGTGAGGTCTCAGCAGGGTAGAGCAGAGGGGGAGGAGAACCTTCCTGGGTCTGCTGGACACACTCCTGTGAATGCACCCCAGGATCCCATTGGCCTTCTTGACTACCAGGGCACATTGCTGTCCCATGCAGAACTTGTTATCCACCGGGATATGTAGCATTAATAACTATAACCTCTGGCAAGATGGAGAGAGTGAAGCTGAGGATCTAGCCATCTTTTGCAGCTCTCCAAATCCACAGGTAGAAGCTCATTTTCCAGCCTGTTTAAAGCTGGGTGGAAGAAAGGAAGACAGATTTTGTTATGCTAATGATCACATAGATCTTTCCCACCTCTAGTTGTGTGCCTCGATGATTTATCATCATGAAGTCATGATAAATGAGAAGGAAGAGGAGGAAATGCAGCAGTTCAGCTGCATGGAGCAAACCCAAGAGCACAGGATAAAAGAGTGTTTTCCTGAGGATTCTGGGCTGCTGCCACCAGCACAGGATTGATATTTAATAGGTGTCAGAAGGGAAGAAAACTTTGTTGGCATTTGACACTTAAGGGGGGAGAAAATAATTCCACTCTAACAACCTGCCATAACATAATCGCTGCCTTACCCTTGGAGACAGGAGCTGGGGTGGGCATTGGGCTGCAGGGTTGTTGCTGTCTAATTAACAGGCTCGTTAGTGTGTTTCAGGATGGCTTTGCCACACGTAGACAGCACACTGAGTGTCTCCAAACTTGCCTGGCCAGGTGCAGGCAGAGCTGTTCCCTCCACAGCCTCCCTTTAATCTGAGAGATTGTGTGGGTGTGCAAGCCTGTGACAGAAACCTTCATCTTCTCCCTCATGTCTAAGCCCAGCTTCCCACCTAACATGACATATTAGAGCTGTGGCAACACTTCTTGGAGGAGCTGGGGTTTAATGTTGATGGATGGTTAAGCACTGAGCTGTTCAGCTCTTCTGGCTCTTGGATTTTTTTACATGGCATTGATGGAAGTCAACAGGAAAAGAAAATCCTCGGGTTTTGTGATCTCCTGGAACATCTACAACATCAAGTCACTGTTTCACTAGCTCAGGGGTTAGCTGAAGCAGCAATTTGGCCTTGGGGGAAAAAAGAGCTCTGCTTGCCCTATGTAACAATGCACTTTTGGCTTGCATGCTTTAAATCCTGTTTGTGTGTTGCTCTGCTTGCTAATTGCTGTCTTTCCCAATTACTACTAAAATAATTTTATGTCCCTTCTGGAACAGGATTCTTAAGTGATGAGTTATGTCTGCAGCAAGGCTGGGTGGGCTTTTACAGAATTAACCAGGTTGGAAAGGACCTCAGAGGTCACTGAGTCCAACCTATCACCCAACACCATCTCATCAACTAAACCATGGCACCAAGTGCCTCATCCAGGCTCCTCTTAAACTCCTCCAGGGATGGTGACTCCACCACCCCCCTGGGCAGCACATTCCAATGGCCAATCTCTGTTTATGGGAAGAATTTCTTCCTAACACCCAGCCTGAACCTCCCCTGGCACAACTTGAGACTGTGTCCTCTTGTTTTGCCACTGGTTGCCTGGCAGAAGAGACCAACCTCCACCTGGCTACAACGTCCCTTCAGGGAGTTGGAGAGAGCAAGAAGGTCTCCCCTGGGCCTCCTCTTCTCCAGGCTAAGCAACCCCAGCTCCCTCAGCCTCTCCTCACAGGGCTGTGCTCCAGACCCCTCCCCAGCTTTGTTGCCCTTCTCTGGACACCTTCCAGCAGCTCAACATCTTTCCTAAACTGAGGAGCCCAGAACTGGACACAGGACTCAAGGTGTGAGCTAACCAGTGGTGAGCACAGGGCAGAATGACTTCTCTGCTCCTGCTGGCCACACTGTTCCTGATGCAGGCCAGGATGCCATTGGCCTTTTTGGCCACCTGGGCACACTGCTGGCCCATGTTCAGCCTACTATCAACCAGTGCCAAGGTTTAGTTGATCAGATGCTGCTGGGCAATAGGTTGGACTTGATGATCTTGAAGGTTTTTTTCCAACCTGGTTAATTCTGTGCTCAGTTAGAGAGTGGTTGGATTGCTGAGACCACACCTGCAATCCTGTGTCCAGTTCTGGGCTCCCCAATTCAAGAGAGACAGAGACTTGCTGGAGAGAATCCAATGGAGATCTATGAGGATATTTAAGGAACTTGGATATCTGAGGCTGTTTAGTCGGGAGAATAGAAGGCTGAGAGGGGATCTGATCAATGTTTATGAATATCTGAGGAGTGGATGGATGTGTTGGGTGACATGTTGGACTTGATGATCTCTGAGGTCTTTTCCAACCTTATTGATTCCATGATGTTGAGATGAAGGGGCCAGGCTCTTCTCAGTGGTGCCCAGTGATAGGACAAGGAACAATGAGTACAAGCTAGAACACAGGAGGTTCCACCCCTACATGAGGAGACAATTCTTTATGGTGAGGCTACTGGAGTCCTGGAGCAGGCTGCCCAGAGAGGTTGTGGAGTCTCCTTCTCTGAAGACTTGCTAAACCCACCTGGACATGCTCCTGTGTGACCTTCCCTGGGTGATCTTTCTTTGGCAGGGGGGTTGGACTCCATCATCTCCACAGGTCCCTTCCAAACCCTAATATTCTGTGATTCTCTGCTGGGTTTGTTGCTGGAGCATGTCCAGAGCAGGACCACGAGGATGAGCAGAGGGCTGGAGCTTTTCTCTATGAGGACAGACTGAGGGAGTTGGGGTTGCTCAGTCTGGAGAAGAGAAGGCTCCAAGGAGACCTAATTGTGTCCTTCCAGGATCTGCAGGGGGCTCCAAGAAAGCTGGGGAGGGACTTCTGAGGGTGTCAGGGAGTGATAGGACTGGGGGAGATGGAGAAAAACTGGAAGTGGGGAGACTGAGATTGGATGTGAGAAAGAAGTTGTCCCCCATGAGGGTGGTGAGAGCCTGGCCCAGGTTGCCCAGGGAGGTGGTGGAAGCCTCCTGCCTGGAGGGGTTTGTAGCCAGGCTGGAGGTGGTTGTGAGCAACCTGCTGTAGTGTGAGGTGTCCCTGCCCATGGCAGGGGGTTTGGAACTGGTTGATCCTCGAGGTCCCTTCCAACCCTGACAGTTCTATGGTTCTATGGTTTCCAAGCAGAGCTATTCCATTCCAAACCATTTCCAGGCATCTCTGCACACCCACAAGGCCACACTGAGGTTTTGCAGTAGGTGAACAAACACTTGTGATTTTATTTTCTCCTTTTTTTTTTGCCACCAGGAAGCAGTGCAGAAGTTGATACATAGCTGAATTATCTGGATGTAATTAGGGTAATAAGTAAATAACTAAATGTCGACAACTGTTCTCTTGCTAGCACTTGAGCACTGCACATTGATCAGCCAGCTCTAAAAATAGGCAGGTTGGTAATTTGAGCTCTTCTTCCCTAACATCTCGCTGTTGGCTACAGGCTTGCAGCCTTATCCCTGCCCTCCTCTTGAAGGAGATAATTGTATGCCTCGTGGAATAGAGTGATGCTGATGTGAAAGCCTTTAAAGGCTTTTTAAACACCTTTTGTTTACGATGTTTTCAACCCTTTTAAGTGTTGGCTGCAACTGCTGCTCCTGCACACGTGTGAAACAGAGAAATTAGAGGCTTCATAATGTGATGTGATGACTCTGCCAGGATTTCCATGGCCAGTTTGGGGGAAATTCACAGTGGCTGGTAGAAAAGTAGCATCTGGTATCACAGAATCACAGAATCACCAAGGTTGGAAGAGACCTCAAAGATCATCAAGTCCAACCTGTCACCACAGACCCCATGACTAAACCATGGCACCAAGTGCACATCCAGTGCCCTCTTGAACACCTCCAGGGATGGTGACTCCACCACCTCCCTGGGCAGCACATTCCAATGATGAACGACTCGCTCTGTGAAGAACTTTCTTCTTCACCTTGAGCCTAAACTTCCCCTGGTGTAGCTTGAGACTGTGTCCTCATGTTCTGGTGTTGGTTGCTTGAGAGAAGAGACCAACTCCCTCCTGGCTTCAGGTAGTTGTAGAGGGCAATGAGGTCTCCTCTGAGCCTCCTCTTCTCCAGGCTAAGCAACCCCAGCTCCCTCAGCCTCTCCTCACAGGGCTGTGCTCAAGGCCTCTCCCCAGCTTTGTTGCCCTTCTCTGGACATGTTCAAGTGTCTCAATGTCCTTCTTAAACTGAGGGGCCCAGAACTGGACCTGCAGTCTCATAGTGATATTGGTAGGCTACTCTCTCTTTCTCTCTGTGGGATAGGCTGAGGTAAGGACCAGTAGATGAGGAGGGCAGATTTAGACTGGAGATTAGGAAGAACTTCTTTCCAGTGAGGGTGGTGAGGCACTGGAACAGGTTGCCCAGGGAGGTTGTGGATGACTTTTTCCTGGAGCTGTTCTAGATCAGGTTGGATGAAGCCTTGAACAACCTGGGCTCATGTGACGTGTCCTTACCCATGGCAGCAGGATTGGAACTGGATGATCTTCAAGGTCCTTTCTACCCCAAATTCTTTGCTCTTCCCCATGAGGGTGGTGAGAGCCTGGCACAGGTTGCCCAGGGAGGTGGTGGAAGCCTCCTGCCTGGAGGTGTTTGCAGCCAGGCTGGAGGTGGCTGTGAGCAACCTGCTGTAGTGAGAGGTGTCCCTGCCCATGGCAGGGGGGTTGGAACTGGCTGATCCTTGAGGTCCCTTCCAACCCTGACAGTTCTATGATCCTGTGAATCTATATGAATGGATGATGTGCTTTTGAAATGGGTTTGTGTGCAGGATGTGATATTCCATCACAGAGCAGAAAGGAAGGTCACAAGCACCCAGAAACCAAACAAACAAAAATTCAAAGGGGGAACAACAAACCCAAATGAATCAAACACACACAAATAAGAAACAAACAACAAAACCAACACCCAAACAAAATAAAAGCCAGACAACAACAACAAAATAAACAGAAATGTAATAAAAAATAACCCTACAAGCAAAACAGAGAAGGAAAACTAAGAAGACAAGAAAACAAAGTCCACAAGAGATCATCTGTCCTTTCTTTGAAGTAAGTAACTGTCAGCTATTCAACTTTGCAAATTTAGAAGTTCTCTTGCAATGCCTCCTCTAGAAAGCAAGGTTTGGGCTTATGTTTCCACAGCCTCTGGCAGAGCCTTGGAGGAGGGCACAGAGTGCACAGTCAGCAGGTTTGCTGATGACACCAAGCTGGGTGGAGTGGGTGCAACAGGAGGGTTCTGCTGCCATTCAGTCAGACCTGGACAGGCTGAGAGCTGGGCAGGGAGAGATGGAATGGAATTCAACAAGGGCAAGGGAAGAGTCTTGCACCTTGAATTGTTCCTTCCCATGCACCAGGGTAAGTTGGGGATTGACCTGTTGGAGAGCAGTGAAGGCAAAAGGGGCCTTGGGGTCCTGGTGGATAGAAAGATGACCATGACCCAGCAATGTGCTCTTGTAGCCAGGAAGGCCAAGGGCGTCCTGGGGTGGATTAGAAGGGCTGTGACCAGTAGGTCAAGAGAGGTTCTCCCCCTCCTCCTCCTCCACTTTTCTCTGATGAGGCCACATCTGGAATTGCGTCCAGTTCTGGGGCCTTCAATTCAAGACAGACAGTGAGCTGCTTGAGAGAATCCAGCACAGAGCCATGAGGATGATCAGGGGAGTGGAACATCTTATGTATGAGGAGAGCCTGAGGGGAGCTGAGGGCTCTTTAGCTTGGAAAGGAGGAGCCTGAGAGGTGACCTTATTGTTGTTGATCAAGATGTGCAGGGTAAGTGCCCAGAGGCTGGAGTCAGGCTCTGCTGGGGGATGCCCAATGCCAGCATAAGGGGCAGTGGTGGGAGTTGAAACATAGGAAGTTTCACATACATAGGAGGAAAACTTTTTCACTCTGAGGGTGACAGAGCCCTGGAACAGGCTGCCCAGGGGGGTTGTGGAATCTCCTTCTCTGAAGATACTCAAAACTCACCTGGATGTGTTCCTGTGTGACCTGCCCTGGGTGACCCTGCTCTGGCAGGGGGGTTTGGACTGGATGAGCTTTTGAGGTCCCTTGCAGCCCCTGAAATTCTGTGATTCTGTGACTATGAACATGAAGGAAGGCATTGAATTGCCCTTGAGGAGTAATCTCTGGTAAAAGAAATGATTCCTACTCTTAGGTTTTTATCCCCTCCCTGACTTCCTTTGGACTAACTGCACCTAGGACCAAATCTTATTGTGCTGCTTGCCCTGAATTTCCTGGGTAATCTGGTGTAGGTGATCCTGCTCTCACAGCGGTGGAGGTTGGACTGGATGATCTCAAGCTGCAGCTGCACCAGGGGAAGTTTAGGCTGGAGGTGAGGAGAAAGTTCTTCCCAGAGAGAGTTGTTGGCCATTGGGATGTGCTGCCCAGGGAGGTGGTGGAGTCCCCATCCCTGGAGGTGTTCAAAAAAGGCTTGGATGTGGCACTTGAAGCCATGGTTTAGTTAGTCATATGGTGTTGGGTGACAGGTTGGACTTGATGATCTCTGAGGTCTTTTCCAAGCTGGTTGGTTCTATGACCTTTCAGGGTCTCTTCTAACCCCTGAAATTCTGTGGTAATTCCCTGAGCATCTGAGCTTGTGCAGCTGTTGATTGTTAAGAGGCATTTGCCACCCCTGTGCTTGCTGCCACACTCTCTCTCTATATATATACATATATATTCAGCCCTGGTTTTATCCCAAACATTTGAATTTACAAATCAGCCAGAAATGAATGCCTGGCATGGAGTTGAGTTTTACAAGGCGGTGACCCATCCTACCACTGTGTAATAACAGGTCCCACTGTGACAATTAAAATAAATCACCCTCCAGAATGTGCCATTACAGACATTCATGCCTCATCAGGAACTGAATTGTCTTTTATGATGGATTTCCAGGAAAGGTGTAGAACTTGAGGCTGCTCTCCCTACAGCACAAAATGATTTATAAGGGAGCTCCCCTCCTCCCTTCTCCTCCATTTGCTGTGGAAATGAAACATGGGAGGAGTGAAATGCAGATCTGAATTAAGAGTCAGAGCTGTTGGTGACAAAGTTGGTGAGGGGCTTGGAACACAAACCCTATGAAGAGAGGCCGAGGGAGCTGGGGTTGTTTAGCCTGGAGAGGAGGAGGCTCAGGGGTGACCTTATTGTTCTCTACAACTACCTGAAGGGAGCTTGTAGACAGGCAGAGGTTGGTCTCTTCTCCCAGGCAGCCACCACCAGAACAAGAGGACACAGTCTCAGGCTGCACCAGGGGAGGTTCAGGCTGGAGGTCAGGAGGAAGTTTTACACAGAGAGAGTGATTGCCCATTGGAATGGGCTGCCCAGGAAGGTGGTGCAGTCACCATAGCTGGAGGTGTTCAGGAGGAGACTTGACAGGGTGCTTGGTGCCATGGGTTAGTTGGTTGGGTGGTGTTGGGTGATAGGTTGGACACGATGATCTTGAAGGTCTCTTCCAACCTGGTTTATTCTGTTCTAGTCTAAAGAAATCCACAAGTGTGTAGGTAATTTTTTAACCAATCACGGCTGATTCCAAATGAAACCAAGACCCCAGACCTCGCTGCTACTATCACTTGAATGTGCCCAGAGAAGGCTAATGAGGCTGAGGAGAGGTCTGGAGCACAGCCCTGTAAGGAGAGGCTGAGGGAGCTGGGAAGAGGAGGCTCAAGGGAGACCTTATTGATCTCTGCAACTACCTGAAGGGAGGTTGTAGCCAGGTGGGGGTTGTCCAGCCTGGTCTAGTGGAAGGGACCCTTTGGTAGATGCAGACAGGAGTTTGGTACCATCTGCTTGAAGGAGGAAAACTGAGTTTGCTTCAAGAGGGCAATATAAGAGTTGCATCCCCAGATGCCTGGAGGTATGAGGATATGGTTTAGTGCTCATGGGAGTGGAGTTATGGCTGGAATTGATGACCTTAAAGGTCTTCATAGTTTCATAGTTTCATAGTTTCATTCAGGGTTGGAAGGGACCACAAGGATCATCTAGTTCCAACCCCCCTGCCATGGGCAGGGAAACCCCACACTAGATCAGGCTGGACAGAGCCTCATCCAGCCTGCTCTTAAACACCCCCAGGGACGGGGCCTCGACCACCTCCCTGGACAACCCATTCCAGGGTCTCACCACTCTCATGGTGAAGAACCTCCTCCTCACATCCAGCCTGAATCTCCCCACCTCCAGCTTCATTCCATTCCCCCTAGTCCTATCACTACCTGACATCCTGAGAAGTCCCTCCCCAGCCTTCCTGTAGGCCCCCTTCAGATACTGGAAGGCCACAATTAGGTCACCTCGGAGCCTTCTCCTCTGCAGACCGAACAGCCCCAACTCCTTCAGTCTGTCCTCATAGGAGAGGTGCTCCAGCCCTCTGATCATCCTTGTGGCCCTTCTCTGGACACCTTCCAGCACCTCCACATCCCTCTTGTAATAGGGGCTCCAGAACTGGACACAGTACTCCAGGTGGGGTCTCACCAGGGCTGAGTAGAGGGGGAGGATCACCTCCCTCGACCTGCTGGCCACACTTCTCCTGATGCAGCCCAGGATCTGATTGGCCTTGCGGGCTGCAAGTGCACATTGAGAGCTCATGTTGAGCTTTTTGTCCACCAGCACCCCCAAGTCTCTCTCCTCAGGGCTACTTTCCAGCCAGTCACTGCCCAGCCTGTATTTGTGCCTGGGATTGCCTCGACCCAGATGCAGGACCCTGCACTTGCTCTTATTGAACTTCATGAGGTTGGCTTGTGCCCACCTCTCCAGCCTGTCAAGGTCCCTCTGGATGGCCTCCCTTCCCTCCAGTGTGTCTGCTGCACCACATAGCTTGGTGTCATCAGCAAACCTGCTGAGGGTGCACTCAATGCCACTGTCCATGTCACCCACAAAGATGTTGAACAAGACAGGTCCCAGGACTGATCCCTGAGGGACTCCGCTTGTCACTGGCCTCCACTGGGACATGGACCCATTGACAGCCACTCTTTGGGTGCGGCCATCAAGCCAGTTCCTTATCCATCTAGTTGTCCACCCATCAAACCCATGTGTCACCAGTTTGGAGACCAGGATGTGGTGCAGGACAGTGTCAAAGGCTTTGCTCAGGTCCAGGTAAATGACATCAGTTGCTCGCCCCTCATCTATTAATGTTGTCACCTGCTCATAGAAGGCCACCAGGTTGGTCAGGCAGGACCTGCCCTTGGCAAAGCCATGCTGGCTGTTCCCAATTACCTCTTCACTATTCTTTTGAGCAAGTAGTGACTCCAGGAGGATCTGCTCCATGATCTTTCCAGGCACAGAGGTGAGACTGACTGGCCTGTAGTTCCCTGGTTCCTCCTTCTTACCCTTTTTGAAGATGGGGGCAATGTTTCCCCTTTTCCAGTCTGTGGGGACTTCACCAGATTGCCATGACTTTTGAAATATAACAGAGAGGGGTTTAGCAACCTCGTCTGCCACTTCTCTTAGTACCCGTGGGTGTATCCCGTCGGGTCCCATGGACTTGAACACTTTCAGGTTCTTCAGGTGATCACGAACCTGATCTGCACTTACAATGGGCAGTTCTTCCTCCCCGTCCCTGGCTTTGACTTCCATAACATCAGGAGTGTGGCTAGAGGCCCTTGCAGTGAAGACTGAGGTAAAGAAGTTATTAAGTACCTCAGCCTTTTCCTCATCCCTTGTGACCATGTCACCATTTTCCTTTCTGAGGGGCCCACACCTTCCCTAGTCTTCTTCTTCCCATTAATATACCTGTAAAAGTTCTTAGTGTTCCCTCTAATCTCCTGGCTAGATTCAATTCAAACTCTGCTTTGGCTTTCCTAACCAGGACTCCGCTGCTCGGGCAGCTTCCTTATATTCCCCTGTTCTACCTGTCCTTCCCTCCACTTCCTGTAGAGTTTCCTTTTAAGTAATAGTGTGTCCAGTAGCTCCTTGCCCATCCAGGCAGGCCTCCTAGCATTCTTACCTGCTTTTCTCTTTGTTGGTACACGGAGCTCCTGGACACAGAGGAGGTGGTCCTTGAATATTGACCAGCTATCCTGGGTCCCTCTTCCCTCCAGGGCTTTGTCCCACGACACTTTGGCTAGCAGATCCCTGAAGCGATCAAAATCTGCACGCCTAAAGTCTAGGGTCGTGAGCTTGGAATACTTCCTCCTGATTGCCCTGAGGATGTTAAATTCAACTGCTTCATGGTCACTGCAGCCAAGGCCATCTGTGAGCCTCACATTGCTTACCAGCCCTTCCCTGTTGGTGAGAACAAGGTCTTCTCCAACCTTAAATGATTCTCTAATTCTCTGTCTCTTCTCCTAGGTACCCAGCAGCAGAACAAGAGGACACAGTCTTAAGCTGTGCCAGGGGAAGTTTAGGCTTGGGGTGAGGAGAAAGTTCTTCCCAGAGAGAGAGCTTGGCCATTGGAATGTGCTGTCCAGGGAGGTGGTGGAGTTACCATCCCTGGAGGTGTTCAAGAGGGGATTGGATGTGGCACTTGGAGCCATGGTTTAATTGTCAGGAGGTGTTAGTTGCTGGGTGATAGGTTGGACTTGATGATCTCTGAGGTCTTTTCCAACCTGGTTGATTCTGTGATTCTTTGTGTTAGATGTTGCAGTAGGCTGCCCAGGGAGGTGGTGGAGTCACCATGCCTGATGGTGTTCAAGAAACTTGTGACCATGGTGCTTTGGGACATGTTTTGATGGCCATGGTGGTCTTTGGTTGATGTTTGGACTCTGATCCTGGAGGGATTTACATAGCTTCAGTTATAGCTTCATAGAGTAGGTTGGAAGGGACCTTAAAGATCATCTAGTTTCAACCCCCCTGCCACAGGCAGGGATGTCTTCCACTAGACCAGGTTGCTCAAAGCCTCATCCAACCTAACCCTGAACATCCCCAGGAAGGGGGACATCCAGAAAGTCCCTGGAGGTGCCATTTTACAACCCAAACAATTCCATGAATCTCTTTTGAAGCAACTAGAGCTAGCAAGAAGGCAGTGGGAAAAGGAATTTTTTAGCTCATGTTGCATTCTGATAATTTGATCTCATTTTAGAAGCTTTTTTTTTGCACCCATCAGGTGACACTACCACAACTTCTGTGGTGGTAAATGTTGGTCTCTTCTCCCCAAGAACAATGACAGGATGAGAGGAATTTAGAATAAACCTTTATTTAGAATAAACCAAACCAGGTTGGAAGAGACCTTCAAGATCATGGTGTCCAACCTATCAACCAATCCAACCCACCCAAACAGCTAACCCATGGCACCAAGCACCCCATCAAGTCTCCTCCTGAACACCTCCAATGATGGTGACTCCACCACCTCCCCAGGCAGCCCATTCCAGTGGGCAATCACTCTCTCTGTATAGAACTTCCTCCTGACCTCCAGCCTGAACTTCCCCTTGTGCAGTCTGAGACTGTGTCCTCTTGTTCTGATGCTGGCTGCCTGAGAGAAGAGGAGACCAATCCCCACCTGGCTATAACCTCCCTTCAGGGAGATGGAGAGAGCAAGAAGGTCTCCCCTGAGCCTCCTCTTCTTCAAGCTAAACAACCCCAGCTCCCTCAGCCTCTCCTCACAGGGCTGTGTTCCAAACCCCTCCCCAGCTTTCTTGCCCTTCTCTGGACTCGTTCCAGCAAGTCAACCTCCTTCCTAAACTGAGGGGCCCAGAACTGGACACAGGACTCGAGGTGTGGCCTAACCAGTGCAGTGGACAGGGGCAGAATGACCTCCCTGCTCCTGCTGGCCACACTGTTCTTAATGCAGGCCAGGATGCCATTGGCCCTCTTGGCTGCCTGGGCACACTGCAGGCTCATGTTCAGCCTACCAGCACTCCCAGGTCCCTTTCTGCCTGGCTGCTCTCAGCCACTCTGACCCCAGCCTGTAGCACTGCCTGGGGTTGCTGTGGCCAATGTGCAGAACCCGGCACTTGGATGTGTTCAATCTCATGCCGTTGGACTCTGCCCATCTGTCCAGCCTGTCGAGGTCCCTCTGCAGAGCCTCTCTACCCTCCAGCAGATCAACTCCTGTCCCCAGCTTGGTGTCATCAGCAAATTTACTGATGATAGACTCAATGCCCTCATTCAGAAAAATGGCCTCAAGTTGCCCCAGGTAAGGTTCAGGTTGAATATGAAAAAAGACTTCTTGACTGAAAGGGTTCTCCAAACCTGGCACAGGCTGCCCTGGGAGGTGTTTGAGACCTCATCCTGGGAGGTGTTCCAAAGAGGCAGAGATGTGGTGCTGAGGGACATGGTTTAGCACTAGATTTGCTAGAGTAGAGAGTGGTTGGACTCAAAGGTCTTCTCCAACCAAAATGATTCTGTGGTGGTTGGGTTTTTTTTTCCTATTACAAGAGGCACAGAGCCTCCTCCCATCCCTACTGGCAGCCCTGTGCAGGTGGCAGAAGTACAACAGTACTGGTAAATTCTCCTGACTTTAAGAGCTATTTCTCTGCCAGATCTCCACATCCTTCCTGCTGGGAGCACTTGGAACTGAAGTGGTGTAGGTGAACAATGTTTTCATTTGTGTATTTTAGTAAGCTACCTCCAAACCCTTTTTCCCTCCCCGCTTGGTTCCCAAGTGGGTAGAACACTTAGGGTTGAGATTCATCTCATTAACTTCAGGCATCTGTAGTGTAGACATCTCCATCTGAACTACTCACTTGAGACTTACTTTGTAGTCAGCAGGGAGATAAACACTTTTAGAGGGAGATTCAGCTGACCTATTTGAGTCACTTGGTAGCAGGGCACCTGTTAAGATAACCACTTCTGGATTAGATGAGGCCATTGAAGTTGTCTGCACTTGGTCATGTGAATCCCACTGCAGGATCTGTATCTAGGTGCTTTTGTAAGTTGGTCAATGAGGAGGAGAAGATGTTTTGCTCCCCTGCATCCTGTAAGTTCCAAATTCAAGCTGTGCACTGTACCTTTTTTTTTTGGTGGCTTTTATTTGCCTGCTTTAAGCTAATACCATGAAGGTAAGCAGCCAGGCTCTTGCTTAATAGGATAGGTTCCTGGAGTGAGCCTGGGATAGGTTCCTGGAGTGAGCCAAGGATAGGTTTGTCTCTTCCCTTCACAGGACAATATTAAAGCCTTGGCAGCATCTTCCTGGCCTGTCTCTTCCACTCCAGGAGATGGTGAAAGCTGTCCTGTGCACAAGCAAGCAAGTACATGTTGGAGTCACACCCATGTGGGATAGAGTGCTTGGAAAGCTGCCTGGCAGAAAAAGTCCTGGGGGTGCTGGTTGACAGACAGCTGAAGATAAGCCAGCAGTGTGCTTAGGTGGCCAAGAAGGCAAAGAGCATCCTGGCCTGGATCAGAAATACTGTGACCAGCAGGACCAGGAAAGGACTTGGTTCCAGCAGTAGGCACTGGTGGAGGCTGCACCTTGAGTGCTGGGTTTGGTTTTAGGCTCCACACTATAAGAAGGACATTGAAGTGCTGGAGTGTGTCCAGAGAAGGGCAACAAAGCTGACTGAAAGGTCTAGAGAATAGGACTTGTGAGGAGCTGGGGAGGCTGAGGGACCTAGAGCTGTTTAGCCTGGAGAAAAGGAGGCTGAGGGGAGACCTCATTGCTCTCCACAACTCCCTGAAAGGAAGTTGGAGCCAGGTGGGGGTTGGTCTCTTCTCCCCACTAACAAGTGACAGAATGAGAGGAAATGGACTCAAATTGCATCAGGGAGGTTTGGAACAGGCTGCCCAGGGAAGTGCTGGAGTCACCATTGGACTGACTTTTGAACTTGATCTTAAGAGAGTCCCTTCCAGCCTTAATGATTCTACAGTTCCCTTTTTCCTACACTCTGAATTCTCTTGAACATAACATGCAAGCCATGGACTCCCGGGGCATATCCCTTCCAACCCTTAACCCTGGCTCATCTGTCTTACCTACAGCTCATGTCCCTACTGTCCAGCATAAGAGAACTGCTGGGCTCTCACCATTGCTCTCTAATGCTTCATACAGCAGTAAAAGCTGTATGAAGCATACATAGCTCTGCTGTGAGGAAAAGCTGAAGGAGCTGGGGGTGTTCAGCCTGGAGAGGGGAAGGCTCTGGGGAGACCTAATAGCATCCTGCCAGCACCTGAAGGGGGCTACAAGAAGGATGGAGAGAGACTGTTTGCAAAGGCCTAAAGTGACAGGATCAGGGACCATGGTTTTAAACTAGAGCAGAGCAGCTTTAGATTGGATATTAGGAACAAGTTCTGCACCATGAGGGTGGTTGAACACTGGTACAGGTTGCCCATAGAGGTTGTTGGGGCCCCATCCCTGGACATATTCAGGGTGAGGCTCAACAGGGCTCTGAGCAGCCTGATCTAGTTGAGAATGTCCCTCCTGACTACAGAAGGGGTTGGACTGGATGACCTTTGGAGGTCCCTTCCAACTCAAACCATTCTGTGTTCAGGGGTGAATTGTGTAGACCAGGGTTAAAGGTTGGGCTTGATGATCCCAAGGGTCTTTTCCAACCTGAGTGATTCTGTAAAATGGGGAGAAGGAGGCCAGAAGCAGGATAAATGTGGTGGAGTTACAAAAAAATCACACAATCCATGATCACTGTCACCAGCTGCCTGCTCTGCACCAGCTGTGTAGGTTATGACAGCTCTCCTAAAATAAAACTGAAGGAGCCCTGTGAGGAGAGGCTGAGGGAGCTGGGGTTGTTTAGTCTAGAGAAAAGGAGGTTCATGGGAGACCTTCTTGATCTCTACAACTCTCTGAAGGGAGTTTGTAGCCAAGTGGGGCTTGGTCTCTTCTCCCAGGCAGCCAGCACCAGAACAAGAGGGCACAGCCTCAAACTGTGCCTGGGACGTTTAGGCTTGAGGTGAGACAAAAGTTCTTCACTGAAAGAGTCATTCATCACTGGAATGTGCTGCCCATGGAGGTGGTGGAGTCACCATCCCTGGAGGTGTTCAAGAGGAGATTGGATGTGGCACTTGGTGCCATGGTCTTGTCATGAACTCTGTGGTGACAGGTTGGACTCGATGATCCTTGAGGTCTTTTCCAACCTTAGTGATACTGTGATACTGTAACAAGAGGACATAGTTTCAAGCTGTGCCGGGGGAGATTTAGGCAGGATGTCAGGGAGAATTCTTCACAGAAAGATTGGCCCTTGGAATGTGCTGCCCAGGGAGGTGGTGGAGTCACCATCACTGAGCCTGGATGAGGCACTTGGTGCCATGGTTTAGTTCATTAGAAGGTGTTGGGTGATAGGTTGGACTTGATGATCTCAAAGGTCTTTTCTAACCTGGCTAATTCTGCCCAGGGAGGTGGTGGAGTTGCTGTCCCTGGAGATCACAGTATCACAGTATAACTAAGGTTGGAAGAGACCTCGAAGACCATCTAGTCCAACCTATAAACACAGACCCCATGACTAGACCATGGCACCAAGTGCCACGTCCAATCTCCTCTTGAACGCCTCCAGGGACGGTGACTCCACCACCTTCCTGGGCAGCACATCCCAATGACCAATGACTCTCTGTGAAGAACTTTCTTCTCACCTCGAGTCTAAACCTCCCCTGGCACAGCTTGAGACTGTGTCCCCTTGTTCTGATGCTCTTCAGGAAAAGCCTGGAAGAGGCACTCAGCACCATGGTCTGGTTGTTTGGCTAGGGCTGGGTGATAAGTTGGACTGGATGATCTTGAAGTTCTCTCCCAACCTGGTTGATTCTATATAATCTTTGCAGCCTTCGTGTTCAGTCTGCAGAAGAGAAGGCTCCCAGGTGACCTCATTGTGGCCTTCCAGGATCTGAAGGGGGCCTACAGGAAGGCTGGGGAAGGACTTCTCAGGATCTCAGGGAGTGATAGGACTAGGGGGAATGGAATGAAGCTGGAGGTGGGGAGATTCAGGCTGGAGGGGAGGAGGAAGTTCTTCCCCATGAGAGTGGTGAGACCCTGGAATGGGTTGTCCAGGGAGGTGGTTGGGGCCCTGTCCCTGGAGGTGTTTAAGGCCAGGCTGGCTGAGGCTGTGGCCAGGCTGATGTAGTGTGGGGTGTCCCTGCCCATGGCAGGGGGGTTGGAACTAGATGATCCTTGTGGTCCCTTCCAACCCTGACTGATACTATGATACTATGATAGGTTTCCCCATTGGATTGATTTTCCTCCCGTTTCTGCTGCAAAGACTGAAAGGAAAGTTAAGTCCAAACTGTGACACTTGCCCTCCTCCCTTTCACATCTGTGCATCTCTTGCTCTTCCTAGAAAGAAAAAAAAAAAAGAAGGTGGTTGAACGCTGCCAAACGACCTAACTAATAACTGCATTTACATTTCTGTACCTATGGAGGGGATTCATTTAATTCCTTTTAAAACCCGGGCTTGGAGCCGCAGATAAGCCATCAGTGTGCTTAACAGGATATTAAAAGCAGAAAGCAAGGCTGGAATAGCAGGTTCATTAGAGAACACTTTCTCCAAACGTGGAAGCTGAGCACCAGATGCCGTTTTGCATAATAAAGGCAGCCAATGATTAGCCCTTCGAGGTCTGTGATCCCTGAATAATAACCCATTTTTCAACCTTGCCTGTTCTTTTTTTTTCCCCTTTTCTTTGCTTTTTTTTTTTTTTTTTTAATTCCCCCTACCCCAAATTTTCCAGCTGTAGGAGTAGTCCATTTTAATCATCACCTAAACCAAATGTCATTCCTAATGCTGCTGTAAAATTCAATGTGATATTTTTGTCTTCCCCCTCACATACCCCCGAATAATTCCAAGAAGGAAAAAAGAGAATAAGAAATAGAATTTAAAAAAAAAATAAAAGAATAATAAAAAAGAATAAAAAATAGAAAGAAAAATAGAATTTAAAAAAAGAAGGAAAAATAGAATAAAGTAAAGAAGATGAGAAAATAGAATAAAAAAATAAGAAAAAGAATAAAAATAGAAGGAAAAATAGAATTAAAAAAAATAAAAAATAGAAGGAACAATAGAATAAAATAAAAAGAAGGAAAAATAGAATAAAAATTTTCAAAAAGAATAAAAATAGAAGGAAAAAGACAATAAAAGAATAAAAAAAAGAAAATAGAAGAAAAGAACAAAAAAATACAAAAGAGAATAAAAATAGAATAACAAATAGAAGGAAAACTAGAATAAAAATTTAAAATAATAAAAAATAGAAGGAAAACTAGAATACAATAATTAAAAAGAAGAAAAATAGAATAATAATTTAAAGAAGAATAAAAATAGAAGGAAAAATAGAATAAAAGAATAAAAAAGAATAAGAAAATAGAAGAAAAGAACAAAAAGGAATAAAAAACAGAATAAAAATAGAATAAAAAATAGAAGGAAAAATAGAATAAAAAATAGAATAAAAAATAGAAGGAAAAATAGAATAAAGAATAAAAAAAAGGAAAAATAGAATAAAGGGTTAAAGAAGAATAAAAAAAACAGAAGGGGAGCACAAAAAGGAGGGAAAACCAGAAGGGAAAATAGAATAAACATTAAAAATATTAAATTTTTTAAATAATGAAGCTCTAAATAAAAATCTCTTGATAAATATAGGATAAATTTTGTAAAGCATATGCACTCTATGTCTTTTATAACTATATAAAGGGGCTAAGAAGAACAAAAATCAGTGTCAGCCTTCTCTTGACATTGAATTCCTGGATTTGAACCTGATTTTCAAGCCACAAATGGAGAATCCAGTGATTCATCTACAGGGAATCTTCCATAATTATCCTCCCTGAGCTCAGCTTTAGAGGCATGGGCTCCTGGTGTCTTTGAAGTAGGGTGGCTTTCAAAGATATTTCATCAGCTTGGGGTTTGGGAGCGATGAAGAGCAGCCCCGGCATGATCAAATCTGGCTTATTTGGCTCTCAGCACTTGCATCAGCTGCTGAAGCTACCCAGGCCCATCTGCTCTTTGTGGATGCTTCTTCTACAGCAGACCTCTATTTGACTTCCCCTGTATGAGGACAAAGGGAGATTCCTCATCACAGGTGGGGAATTGGTTCCTGTCTTCAAGAAGAGCAAAGCATTAGAGGAGGGCAAGGTGGGGAAGTTCTTACAGATGCTAACCCTCCCTAACCTTCAGGGCTTGGAAACTGCTGGGATGCCTCTGTGGAGAGCTTCTATTTTCAAGTCAATGTCTTGTTTGCCATTTCTGATGGGCACTGCTCATTTCACACTGATGTTGATGTCAGGAAGGATGAATATTGTCCAAAGACAGGCAGTTGAGGACAAGCTCATGGCCCAGGAGAGGACCCTGTTATCTTAGCCGAAGTAGGTAAAGACAAGAATTAAAGGTTCAGTGGAATTATGGACAAACAGAAACATACTGCAGCAACAGACTTGGTGCAACCATCTGAAAGCCAATAAGTATTTTTGTTTTAGTGACAGTTATCTGTAGTCTGTTGTGGCTGCAAGCTGGTAGCAAGACACTGGAACAAACTCCCCAGTCCCATCTGGTGCCTGGAAGAAAGTTTCTCTGTGCCTTGTGTTATTAAAGCCAAGGCTGAAAGCAAGGACACCTCCTGTAGTTCAGAGGATGCTTCCAGGAGGGGTCAAGAGGGTTGTTGAGCTAATGGGGGTTATCAAAACATTTGAAGGACTGATGGTCATTTCTGGCATCTGTTTTGTCTGTAAGTGTGAGTTATAAACAATTGAAAAAGAAATCTAAGGTAGCTGACTTAAGAAGGAAAACATCCTTGCAAGGGGAAACATACCAAAAATAATCATGTAAAGAAAAGTTTTTGTTATCAGAGAATCACAGAATTGTCAGGGTTGGAAGGGACCTCAAGGAGCATCCAGCTCCAACCCCCCTGCCATGGCCAGGGACACCTCACACTACAGCAGGTTGCTCACAGCCACCTCCAGCCTGGCTGCAAACACCTCCAGGCAGGAGGCTTCCACCACCTCCCTGGGCAACCTGTGCCAGGCTCTCACCACCCTCATGGGGAACAACTTCTTCCTCACAGCCAATCTCATCCCCCCCAGTCCTATCACTCCCTGACAGCCTCAAAAGCTAGGTCATGTAGGAAGAAAATTAGGGAGGCAAAAGTGTATTTGGAGCTTAGCCTGGCCTCTGCTGTGAAGGACAACAAAAAGTCCTTCTATAAATACATTAATAGCAAGAGGAAGGGCAGAGACAACCTTCACTCCTTGGTGGACATGGAGGGGAACGTTGTGATAAGGGATGAGGAAAAGGCAGAGATACTTAACACCTTCTTTGCCTCAAGTTTTACTAGCAGGACAGAATGTCTTCCAGACAGCTGGCCTCCAGAGCTGGCAGAAGGAGCCAGGGAGCAGCATAGTTTTCCACTGTTCCAAAATGGGGCAGTTGGTGATCTGCTCAGCCGCCTGGATCCCCACAAGTCCATGGGACCAGATGGGATTCATCCTAGGGTGCTGAGAGAGCTGTCAGAGGAGCTGGCCAAGCCACTCTCCATCATTTTTCAGCAGTCCTGGCTCACTGGAGATGTCCCAGAGGACTGGAAGCTGGCCAACGTGGTGCCCATCCACAAGAAAGGCTGGTTGGATGAGCCAGGGAATTATAGGCCTGTCAGCCTGACCTCAGTGCCAGGCAAGATCATGGAACAGGTCATCCTGAGTGCAATAACACAGCACTTAGAGGACGGCCAAGGGATCAGGCCTAGCCAGCATGGATTTAGGAAGAGCAGGTCCTGCCTGACCAACCTGATCTCCTTCTATGATCAGGTGACCCGCCTGGTGGATGTGGGGAGGCCTGTGGATGTAGTCTACCTGGACCTCAGCAAGGCCTTTGACACCGTCCCCCATAGCAAACTGCTGGCCAAGCTGTCAGCCCATGGCTTGGACGGGAGCACACTGCGATGGGTTAGGAACTGGCTGGATGGCCGAACCCAGAGAGTGGTGGTGAATGGTGTCACAGCCAGCTGGTGGCCAGTCAGTAGTGGAGTCCCCCAGGGATCAGTGCTGGGACCCATCCTCTTTAATATCTTTATTGATGATCTGGATGAGGGCATTGAGACCATCATCAGTAAATTTGCTGATGACACCAAGCTGGGGGCAGGAGTTGATCTGCTGGAGGGTAGAGAGGCTCTGCAGAGGGACCTCGACAGGCTGGGCAGATGGGTAGAGGTCAAGGGCAGGAGATTGAACACATCCAAGTGCCAGGCTCTGCACATTGGCCACAGCAACCCCATGCAGAGCTACAGGCTAGGGTGAGAGTGGCTGAGAGCAGCCAGGCAGAGAGGGACCTGGGGGTACTGGTCGATGGCAGGCTGAACATGAGCCTGCAGTGTGCCCAGGCAGCCAAGAGGGCCAATGGCATCCTGGCCTGCATTAAGAACAGTGTGGCCAGCAGGAGCAGGGAGGTCATTCTGCCCCTGTCCACTGCACTGGTTAGGCCACACCTCGAGTCCTGTGTCCAGTTCTGGGCTCCTCAGTTTAGGAAGGAGGTTGACTTCCTGGAACGAGTCCAGAGAAGGGCAACAAAGTTGGTGAGGGGTTTGGAACACAGCCCTGTGAGGAGAGGCTGAGGGAGCTGGGCTTGCTCAGCCTGGAGAAGAGGAGACTCAGGGGTGACCTTATTGCTCTCTACAACTACCTGAAGGGAGGTTGTAGACAGGCTGATGATGGTCTCTTCTCCCAGGCAACCAGCACCAGAACAAGAGGACACAGTCTCAGGCTGTGCCACGGGAGGTTCAGGCTGGAGGTTAGGAGGAAGTTTTACACAGAGAGAGTGATTGCCCATTGGAATAGGCTGCCTGGGGAGGTGGTGGAGTCACCATCGCTGGAGGTGTTCAGGAGGAGACTTGATGGGGTGCTTGGTGCCATGGGTTAGTTGGTAGGGTGGTGTTGGATGATAGGTTGGACGCGATGATCTTGAAGGTCTCTTCCAACCTGGTCTATTCTATTCTATTCTATTCTATTCTATTCTATTCTATTCTATTCTATTCTATTCTATTCTACTCTACTCTACTCTACTCTACTCTACTCTACTCTATTCTATTCTATTCTATTCCCTCCCCAGCTTTCTTGGAGCCCCCTTCAGATACTTGCAAACCACAATAAGGTCTCCTTGGAGCCTTCTCTTTTCCAGACTGAGCAACCCCAACTCTCACAATCTTTCTTCATAGGAGAGGTGCTCAAGCCCTCTGCTCATCCCCATGGCCCTTCTCTGCATTGTTTTGCTATTCCCTCTCTTGGGATGACTTTAGCCAAAAGATATTCTAGTGGAAAAACTACCTGAAGGCTCAGTGTGCAGCTGATAGGGGAGTTTCACTGAATTTATTGATGCTCTGCTTTCCATCTACAACAGTTTCCCAGGCTTTATGTTTCAGCAGCATACAAACATTTATTTGCTTTTGAGTGCATAAACAGAATGATTTGGAAGGGATCTTTAAGATAACTCTAAAGGATTCTAAAAGACTGAAACAGTTTGCCCAGGGAAGTGGTTGAATCACCATCCCTGGGTGTCTGGATATGGTGCTGAAAAGGATATGGTGGGGTTGTAGTGGCCATGGTAGAGCTAAAATTAGTAGATTTAGTGATAGCAATGGTTTAGAATAGAATACAATTAACCAGGTTGGAAAAGACCTTTGAGATCACCAAATCCAACCTATCACCCAACACCATCTCATCAACTAAACCATGGCACCAAGTGCCTCATCCAGGCTCTTCCTAAACACCTCCAGGGATGGTGTCTCCACCACCTCCCTGGGCAGCACATCCCGATGGCCAATCTCTCTTGCTGGGAAGAATGGCTTACTCACCTCCAGCCTAAACCTCCCCTGGCACAGCTTGAGACTGTGTCCTCTTGTTCTGGTGCTGGCTTCCTGAGAGAAGAGGAGACCAATCCCCACCTGGCTATAACCTCCCTTCAGGGAGATGGAGAGAGCAAGAAGGTCTCCCCTGAGCCTCCTCTTCTTCAAGCTAAACAACCCCAGCTCCCTCAGCCTCTCCTCCCAGGGCTGTGCTCCAGACCCCTTCCCAGCTTTCTTGCCCTTCTCTGGACACCTTCCAGCAGCTCAACATCCTTCCTAAACTGAGGAGCCCAGAACTGGACACAGGACTCAAGGTGTGAGCTAACCAGTGGTGAGCACAGGGCAGAATGACCTCCCTGCTCCTGCTGGCCACACTGTTCCTGATGCAGGCCAGAATGCCTCTGGCCTTCTTGGCCAGCTGGGCACACTGCTGGCTCATGTTCAGCCTTCTATCGACCAGACCCCCTAGCAAAGCTGAAGCTGAAATTGGAAGCTGATGGAAAGTAGTTTTAGAATGGGTGTTAGTAAATTCCTCAGTATTAAGATGGTGAGACTCTGGAACAAGTTGCCCAGAGTGTTTGTGGATGCCCCTTCCTGGAGGTGAGGTTGGATGAGGCCTTGGGCAATGAAGTCTAGTTGAGTGGCATCTCTGTCCAAGGGAGAGGGCTTGAAGCAGATTCTCTGAGGTCTATTCTAACCATCATTTTGTTGGACTTGCTGATCTTGAAGGACTTTTCCAACAACACTGGTAGTGATCCTGTGAATTCTGTGAGTAATTTGGTTCCAACCTCTCTGACACAGGCAGAGTCGCCTTCCACAAGACCAGGTGACTCAAATATTTCAGATAGTAGTAGTGACACATAACCTAATAAATACTGTGACTAAGTTAAAGAGTACTACTTAATTGCAGGTGTTTTCTAGTGCTTTCAGTACAAACTAATTGAGCAACTCACAAAGATGATCAGAGGGCTGCACCGCTTCTGCTACGAAGACAGGCTGAGGGAGCTGGGGGTGTTCAGCCTGGAGAAGAGAAGGCTCTGGGGAGACCTAATAACAACCTTCCAGTATCTGAAGGGTGCTTCAAGAAGGTTACAGAGGGACTGTTTCCAAAGGCCTGCAGCAACAGGATGAGAGGCAATGGTTTGAAAGGAGAGAAGAGGAGATTGAGACTGGATGTTAGCAACAAGTTCTTTAACTTGAGGGTGGTGGAACACTGGATCAGGTTGCCCAGGGAGGTCGTTGAGGCTCCATCTCTGGAGATATTCATGGTCAGGCTTGACAAGACTGAGCAACATGATGTGATGGAGGATGTCCCAGCTGACTGCAGAGGAGGTTAGACTGAAATGACCTTTGCAGGTCCCTTCCAAGCCCAACCCATTCTACAAATTATCTCACAGAATAAATTCCAATTAAACCTGATCTTCGTGTAAAAAAATAGTGTGTGTGTGTGTAGGAATGAAAGAAGGTTGTGGTGGGGGATGAAGGCTGAAGCAGCGTGGCTTTGTATGCTTCATGTCATAAACTAGGTTGCTTCTTGTTGGTTGGGTTTATTTCATTGCCAGCCAGAGCTTTTGTTTTGGCAGGTAGCACCAGGTGGCACTGTGACATTACCATCCACATGGGTAACTCATTTTTAACAGGAGAAGAAGGTTTCAGCCTTGGGAAGCCATGGTTCAACTGGCTGGGTGGCTTCTGGGCTTTAGGGAAGAAGCTGAGAAGGGCAGTGGAGCATTTTGTTTCATTTCCACACTTCCCTTTCAGCCTGAGTTTTATATTCAGTTCATATATTGTGGAAGCTTGCCCCTAGGTTAGAGTCTCAGCATGGTGGTTAAAAGGGACCTCTGGAGATCATCCAGTCCAACCCCCCTGCCAAAGCCCAGGTCACCCCCAACAGATTACAGAGGGCTGAACACTTCAGGTGGGTTTGGAATTCTCCCAGAGAAGGAGACTCCACAACCTCTCTGGGCAGCCTGCTCCAGAGTCTCACCATCCTCATACTGAGGAACTTATTACTAACATCCACTCCAGCCACTCTCACAGCAAACTTTTTTTCTCTCATAATCAGATGGAACCTCCTGGATTCCAGTTTGTGCCTGTTGTGTCTTTTCCCAGACACCACTGATTAGTTCCAGTTATTTGTTAGTGTTTTTAGTGTTCTTTTTAACACTCTTGAAGGACTTGTGCATGGCTAAATTGAGGAAGATTTACTCAGTGCTTGCTCACTTGATTCATCATGGCCTTCTACATCAGGCAGCCCCAGAACACTTAAAATGAAATGAAAGCACAACAAAGTTGGTGAGAGGTTTGGAACACAAGCCCTATGAGGAGAGGCTGAGGGAGCTGGGATTGCTTAGCCCGGAGAGGAGGAGGCTCAGGGGAGACCTTCTTGCTTTCTACAACTCCCTGAAGGGAGGTTGTAGCCAGGTGGGGGTTGGTCTCTTTTTCCCAGGCAACCAGCACCAGAACAAGAGGACACAGTCTCAAGCTATGGCAGGGGAGGTTTAGACTGGATGTTAGGAAGAAATTCTTCATAGAGAGAGTCATTGCCCATTGGGATGTGCTGCCCAGGGAGTTGTCATCATTGGAGGAGACTTGATAGGGTCCTTAATTGCATGGTTTAAGTCAATTAGATGGTGTTGGATGATGGGTTGGACTTCATGATCTTGAAGGTCTCTTTCAACATGGTCTATTCTATTCTAACCTATTCTAAAGCTCTTTGTTGTTGTTTGCTTTCTGTATAACAAATCAAGGCAAATGACAGCTCTTCTATGATCAGAAATAACAGAGCATCAGGTAATAGATATCTATTAATCTACCTGTCTCAGGTATGGCAAAGAAATCATAGAATCATAGAATTGTCAGGGTTGGAAGGGACCTCAAGGCTCAGCCAGTTCCAACCCCCCTGCCATGGGCAGGGACACCTCACACTACAGCAGGTTGCTCATAGCCACATCCAGCCTGGCTGCAAACACCTCCAGGCAGGGGGCTTCCACCACCTCCCTGGGCAACCTTTGCCAGGCTCTCACCACCCTCATGGGGAACAACTTCTTCCTCACAGCCAATCTCAATCTCCCCACTTCCAGTTTTTCTCCATCCCCCTCAGTCCTATCACTCCCTGACACCCTTAAAAGTCCCTCCCCAGCTTTCTTGGAGCCCCTTTCAGATACTGGGAGGCCACAATGAGGTCTTCTTGGAGCCTTCTCTTCTCCAGACGGAACAGCCCCAACTCCCTTAGTCTGTCCTCACAGGAGAGCAGCTCCAGCCCTCTGCTCATCCTCTTGGCCCTCCCCTGGACACCTTCCAGAACCTCCAGATCCTTTCTGCAACAGAGGCTCCAGAACTGGACACAGTGCTCCAGGTATTGTCTGAGGAGAGCAGAGGGGCAGAATCCCCTTCCTGGCCCTGCTGGCTGTGCTTCTCTTGATGCAGCCCAGCATGTGATTGGCTTTCTGTGCTGCAAGTGCTCACTGCTGGCTCCTGTTGAGTTTCTCATTCAACGTCTCTTTCTTCTTCTCTGCTTTTCTGGGATATGTTTCACAAATCCCCTCCAGGAGCTTCTTGAGTCCCTCATGGTAAATGGCTCCATGTCTAAGTGGAGAAAAGTGATGAGTGGTGTTCCCCAGTGGTCAGTATTGCAACCAGCACTGTTTAGCATCTTTGTCAGCAATCGGGACAGTGGGATTGAGGCACCCTTGGTGAGTTTGCTGTTGACAGCAAGCTGTGTGGTGTGGCAAATTTGGTTGAGGGAAGGAATGTCATCCAGTGGGAATTTGAGAGGTGGGCTAATGCCAACCTCATGAATTTTAACAAGGCCAATGTCAAGATCCTCCATCTGTGTCAGAGTGATCCCAAGCACAAACTCAGGCTGGGCAGGGAATGGATGGAGAGCAGTGCTGAGGAAAGAGCTTGGGGGGTGCTGGGCAATGAAAAGCTCAACAAGAGCTGGCAATGCGCACTTACAGCCCAGAAGGCAACCATGTCCTGGGCTGCACCAGAAGTGTGACCAGCAGGTCAGGGGGAGGTGATTCTCCTGCTTTGAGCTGCTCTTGTCAGACCTCACCTGGGGTGCTGTGTCCAGCTCTGGAGATCCCAGCACAAGAGGGACACAGAACTGTTAAAGCAAGTCTAGAGGAGAGCACTGGAGATGATCAGAGAGCTGGAGCACCTGTCCTGTAAGGATGGGCTGAGATAGCTGGGGTTGTTGAGCCTGCAGATGAGAAGCCTCCAGGGAAACCATAGAGCAGCCTTCCAGTATGTAAAGGAGGCTACAGGAGAGCTGATGTGGGTCTTTTTACCAAAGCATGTAGTGATAGGACAAGGGGCAATGGCTTCAACCTGTAAGAAGCTATTTTTAGGGTAGATACTAAAAAGAAAGTCTTCCCTGTGAGGGTGATGAGGTACTGGACCCAGGTTGCCCAGGGAAGCTGTGGAGGCTCCAAGCCTGAAAGTGTTCAAAGCCAGGTTGGAAGGAGCCTTTAGCAACCTGATCCAGTAGGAGCTGAGCTGTCTGGGCACTTGGTAGAGGGTTGGAACTAGATCATCTTTAAGGTCCTTTCCAACCCAAACCATTCTAGGGTTGGTCCTCATGGGTGAACCCAGCGCGTGGCTGAGGAGAGAGGAGGCAGCTTGAGGAGTGCAGCTCTGGGAGTTTGGCTTTTTGCTTTGATTCCCTTGCTTTTCAGGCGGTAAGGGGCTGGTGGCTCGGGACTTCCCGAAGAGGAAGAGAGGAGGAGGGGCAGGGGGCTCGGATTGCATACCTGCCGGAGGGCAGTGACGTAACTGGGGGAGGGGTTGCCGCGGAGACCGAGCGCAAACCAAACAGAACCCAGCGCGTGGCAGAAGAGAGAGGAGGCAGCTTGAGGAGCGCAGCTCAGCTCAGCTCAGCTCAGCTCAGCGCAGCTCAGCTCAGCTCAGCGCAGCGCAGCGCAGCGCAGCTCAGCTCAGCTCAGCTCAGCCTGCTCACTGACAGGGGAAAAAAAAAAAAAAAAAAAAAAGCCGGGTGGAGAGGGTGGTTGCTGCAAGATGGTCACCACTAGAGCAAAGTCTAGCAGAAGGACAGTGGGCACCCAAACAGAGACCACACACAAGCATGCAGATGTTCAGGTAGGTGGCTGCAGTGAGTGCTGGAGCCTGGCACTCGATATGGAGGCTGGAGGGAGCAGCTGTTTCAGGTGTGAGCAGGTCAGTGATCTGATGAGCATGGTGGTCAAACTAAAAGAAGAGGTGGAAAGGCTAAGAGCTAGAAGAGATGGCGAGCAGAAAATTGACGATTCCCATAACGTAATCTCTTCTAAACCAGGACAGGGGGTAACACTTAGGGGAACAGGGAGTTTGATACCTCCCCAGAAACAAGATTCTCAACCTCCCTGTAGTAACCCACATGAGCAGGGCCAATGGGAACAGGTCTCTGCCCGACGGAAGAAGTGCAAACAAAGGAAGTCTGCTCCTGTGAGCAGCACCCTGCCTCCAGTGCAGTTACAGAACAGGTATGAGGCTCTGCAGGAGGAACAGGTCATTGGTAAGGCTGAGGACCCAAGAAGGTCAGAAGCTGCACCAATGACAGGTTGCCTCAGGCCAGCCATCAAAACTTACCCAGAAAAGAAACCTCGCAGGGTCATCGTCATAGGAGACTCCCTACTGAGGGGAACAGAGGGCCCAATATGCAGACCAGACCAATTTCATAGAGTGGTCAGCTGCCTCCCTGGTGCCCAAGTTAAAGACGTTGTAGACAGAATTCCCAACCTCGTGAGTCCTTCAGACTACTACCCACTGCTGGTCTTTCAGGTGGGCAGTGACGATGTAACAATGAGAGGCTCACAATCTATTAAAAAGACTTCAGAACTTTAGGGCAAATGCTAAAGGGATCAGGGCTCAAGTCGTGTTCTCTGCCATCCCTCTAACGTCAGCAATGGATGAGGACACACTGAGGAAGGGCCGACAGATCAATTCATGGCTCAGGGGCTGGTGCCATCGAGAGGGCTTTGGGTTCCACAATCATGGATTGGTTTTCAAGGCACCTGAGCTGAAAACAACTCATGGGACACACTTGTCCCAGAGGGGGATAAGAATCCTGGGGCAGGAATTGGCAGGGCTCATTGATAGGGCTTTAAACTAGATTTGAAGGGGGAAGGGGTTAATAGTCTCCTGCTGGCTGGTGACAAACAGAGGGGCAGCTCACCAGCAGTAGAGAGAAGGAGAGCTGGTAAGGGCTCTCAACTTGCTGCCCTGAGGCAAGCCATGAATGATCCACCAGGACATTCTGTGGAAACCTAGGGGATTTGGCACAAGAGGAGGACAGGGCCAGCCCAGCTGAAGTGCCTCTATGCGAATGCGCGCAGCTTGGGCAACAAACAGGATGAGTTAAGGGCCACTGTGCTGCTGGGATGCCGCGACATAGTGGCTGTTACTGAAACTTGGTGAGATGAATCCCATGACTGGAATGTAGGCATATATGGATATAAACTCTTTAGGAAGGATAGGCAGGGAAGGAGAGGAGGAGGTGTTGCCCTCTATGTCAATAGCCAGTTGGAATCAGTGGAGCTCCAACTGGGGAGGGATGATGAGCTAGTTGAGAGCGTATGGGTTAAAATTAAAGGCAGGACAGGGGAAGGAGATATTACTGTGGGGGTCTCCTACAGGCCACCTGACCAACAGATCCAAGCAGATGAGGCCCTCCATAGGCAAATAGAAGTGGCTTCCAGGTCACAAGCCCTGGTCCTCATGGGTGATTTCAACCACCCGGCCATCTGCTGGAGGGACAACACAGCAAGGCACCACCAATCCAGGATGTTCCTGGACTGCATAGAAGACAACGTCCTCCTCCAGATGGTAGAGGAACCAACAAGAAATGGTGCTATGCTGGACCTTGTTCTCACCAACAGGGAAGGGCTGGTAAGCAATGTGAGGCTCAGAGACGGCCTTGGCTGCAGTGACCATGAAGCAGTTGAATTTAACATCCTCAGGGCAATCAGGAGGAAGTATTCCAAGCTCACGACCCTAGACTTTAGGCGTGCAGATTTTGATCGCTTCAGGGATCTGCTAGCCAAAGCGTCGTGGGACAAAGCCCTGGAGGGAAGAGGGCCCCAGGACAGCTGGTCAGTATTCAAGGACCACCTCCTCTGTGTCCAGGAGCTCCGTGTACCAACAAAGAGAAAAGCAGGTAAGAATGCTAGGAGGCCTGCCTGGATGGGCAAGGAGCTACTGGACACACTATTACTTAAAAGGAAACTCTACAGGCACTGGAGAGAAGGACAGGTAGAACAGGGGGAATATAAGGAAGCTGCCCGAGCAGCAAGAGTCCTGGTTAGGAAAGCCAAAGCAGAGTTTGAATTGAATCTAGCCAGGGAGATTAGAGGGAACACTAAGAACTTTTACAGGTATATTAATGGGAAGAAGAAGACTAGGGAAGGTGTGGGCCCCCTCAGAAAGGAAACTGGTGACATGGTCACAAGTGATGAGGAAAAGGCTGAGGTACTTAATAACTTCTTTACCTCAGTCTTCACTGCAAGGGCCTCTAGCCACATTCCTGATGTTATGGAAGTCAAAGCCAGGGACGGGGAGGAAGAACTGCCCATTGTAAGTGCAGATCAGGTTCGTGATCATCTGAAGAACCTGAAAGTGTTCAAGTCCATGGGACCCGACGGGATACACCCACGGGTGCTGAGAGAACTGGCAGAGGAGGTTGCTAAACCCCTCTCTATTATATTTCACAAGTCATGGCAATCTGGTGAAGTCCCCACAGACTGGAAAAGGGGAAACATTGCCCCCATCTTCAAAAAGGGTAAGAAGGAGGAACCAGGGAACTCCAGGCCAGTCAGTCTCACCTCTGTGCCTGGAAAGATCATGGAACAGATCCTCCTGGAGTCACTACTCGCTCAAAAGAATAGTGAAGAGGTGATTGGGAACAGTCAGCATGGCTTTGCCAAGGGCAAATCCTGCCTGACCAACCTGGTTGCCTTCTATGAGCAGGTGACAAAATTAATAGCTGAGGGGCAAGCAATGGATGTCATTTACCTGGACCTGAGCAAAGCCTTCGACACTGTCCCGCACCACATCCTGGTCTCCAGACTGGTGACACATGGGTGTGATGGGTGGACAACTAGATGGATAAGGAACTGGCTTGATGGCCGCACCCAAAGAGTGGCTGTCAATGGCTCCATGTCCCAGTGGAGGCCAGGGACAAGCGGAGTCCCTCAGGGATCAGTCCTGGGACCTGTCTTGTTCAACATCTTTGTGGGTGCCATGGACAGTGGCATTGAGTGCACCCTCAGCAAGTTTGCTGATGACACCAAGCTGTGTGGTGCAGCAGACACGCTGGAGGGAAGGGAGGCCATCCAGAGGGACCTTGACAGGCTGGAGAGGTGGGCACAAGCCAACCTCATGAGGTTCAGCAAGACCAAGTGCAGGGTCCTGCATCTGGGTGGAGGCAATCCCAGGCACAAATGCAGGCTGGGCAGTGACTGGCTGGAGAGTAGCCCTGAGGAGAGAGACTTGGGGGTGCTGGTGGACAAAAAGCTCAACAGGAGCTCTCAATGTGCACTTGCAGCCCGCAAGGCCAATCAGATCCTGGGCTGCATCAGGAGAAGTGTAGCTAGCAGGTCGAGGGAGGTGATCCTCCCCCTCTCCTCAGCCCTGGTGAGACCCCACCTGGAGTACTGTGTCCAGTTCTGGAGCCCCTATGACAAGAGGGATGTGGAGTTGCTGGAAGGTGTCCAGAGAAGGGCCACAAGGATGATCAGAGGGCTGGAGCTGCTCTGCTGTGAGGACAGACTGAAGGAGTTGGGGCTGTTCAGTCTGCAGAAGAGAAGGCTCCCAGGTGACCTCATTGTGGCCTTCCAGGATCTGAAGGGGGCCTACAGGAAGGCTGGGGAAGGACTTCTCAGGATGTCAGGTAGTGATAGAACTAGGGGGAATGGAATGAAGCTGGAGGTGGGGAGATTCAGGCTAGATGTGAGGAGGAGGTTCTTCCCCATGAGAGTGGTGAGACCCTGGAATGGGTTTTCCAGGGAGGTGGTCGAGGCCCCATCCCTGGGGGTGTTTAAGAGCAGGCTGGATGAGTCTCTGTCCAGCCTGATGTAGTGTGGGGTGTCCCTGCCCATGTCAGGGGGGTTGGAACTAGATGATCCTTGTGCTCCCTTCCAACCCTGAATGAAACTATGAAACTATGAACTATGAAACTAGATCATCTTTAAGGTCCTTTCCAACCCAAACCATTCTAGGGTTGGAACTAGATTATCTTTAAGGTCCTTTCCAACCCAAACCATTCTAGGGTTGGAACTAGATCATCTTTAAGGTCCTTTCCAACCCAAACCATTCTAGGGTTGGAACTAGATCATCTTTAAGGTCCTTTCCAACCCAAACCATTCTAGGGTTGGAACTAGATCATCTTTAAGGTCCTTTCCAACCCAAACCCTTCTAGGATGCTTTAAGCATTAGGCAGAGTATTTCAAACCCTGCATTGAGTCTCCTCACTCCCAGAACTTATCATTCAATACCTGCAGCTTGGCACAGCAAATTATGCAGCTGTGGATTTTATGTACTCACTTCTGGCTCCTGCTTGAGTTCATACATTGCAGTATTCATCATTTTGACTTGGTAATGACTTTGGGCTGCCAAGACTAACTGGGATGTTGGTTAGGCTGTGTCAAAAACTTGATGCCTCAACTGTAACTAAGGTCTCCTGTGTAGCCATCTCCTGTTTACTTTGTGGATGCTGCAATAACACCTTGTAAAATTTCAGGACACCTACCTTGCAATTCAGAGATAGATAGATATATATATATTTTGGTGGAAATATCAGAGTATTGAACAGAGAAACTCAAATAATGGAAGAGAGGATGCTGGAGACCACCACTTAACCCAAATCACTGCTCAGGGAAAGGGGAGGATGGAGGTATCTTAGCTGACTGCCAAGCCTCTTCTGAGATCCTGGGAGACACAGGGTGGTGATGATTCAATTAATAACATACAGGACATAAAACCAGGTGGGTAAGAATGTGTGTGTCTCTTCCTGGATGACATATAATTCATCAGCTTTAGAGGAAATGATCTAAAGATGTGGGGGCTCCTCAAGCCAGAGGAAATAGAGCCAGCCAGTGGATAAGGATCACTTTTCACTTCCATCACTGGAGCTGAGATTTGGCTCCCCTCAACTCCAGATTTACAACCACCCTATTAAAAGCTGGAAGTTGTGGTGGTGGTTGGGACATGCCTGGGTATAAATTATGGTTGCAAGAAAAGAAGTGTGCTGTTTAAAATACTTTCTAGTTCTTTGTGACAGTCTCACTGCATTGATTGAGCTGAAGGCAAAGCCAGTGGGGCTGAAAAAATAACAGTGAACATTTCTCAGATGCTTTCTAATCCACTGGTAAGACCCAAACTGGAGTGAAGGTTAAATGGAAGTCCAAAGATAGATTCTTTGAATCATAGAACCAGTCAGGTTGGAAAAGACCTCAGAGATCATCAAGTCCAACTTATTACCTATTACCTAACACCTCCAGACAACTAAACCATGGCTCCAAGTGCCACATCCAAGCCTTTCTTGAACACCTCCAGGAATGGTCACTCCACCACCTCCCTGGGCAGCACATTCCAATGGCCAATTACTCTTTCTGGGAAGAACTGTCTCCTCACCACCAGGCTAAACTTTCCCTGGTGCAGCTTGAGGCTGTGTCCTCTTCTTGCCTCTCACACTGGATCAGATCCTATCCAATCCATATCAAGCCATGTCCAGCCTGGCCTTAAATACCTCCAGGCATGAGGCTTCCACCACCTCCCTGGGCAACCTGGGCCAGTCTCTCACCATGCTCATGGGGAACAACTTCCTAACATCCAATCTGAATCTCCCCATTTCTAGTTTTGCTCCATCCCCCCCAGTCCTATCCCTCCCTGACACCCTCAAAAGTCCCTCCCCAGCTTTCATGGAACCCCCTGCAGATCCTGGAATGTTCACTGTTCAGGTTTGACCCTGTTCACTACAGGGAGGTAGGACCAGATGACCTTTGGAGGTGCCTCCCAACACAGGTGGTTCCATGATTCTGAAGTCCCTGGGAGGGAGAGCTGCACTGGAGGTGTGTTGCACTGCAGGTGTCACTAGGCAAGAGGAAGAAGAACCACTGTGTGCAGTACCTGTTATTCCTTGGAGCTCTCTCAACCATGCTTAGCACATAAAATCTGACAGGATTAGAACCTCAGGTGATATGGCTCCAGGCAAAGGAGAAATTCAGTTACCTGTCAGTAGCAATAATGGAGAGATGAGTGAAGCCACCACAAGGCTGCCTCTGTCTTTCCCCTGGATTGCTTCTCTTTTAAGATGCCCATACTGAGCAGTCAGTCCCTGTGCCTACTGATGAAAGGAGATGTTAATGTTGTGCAAAGAGAAAGGAAGCCTTAAATCTCTTTTATGGGTTGACTTAAGTTTCTCTGGATGTTGTTTGCTCTCTTTTAAGCTGAGCTGTATAAATATATATATAGAGAGAGAGAAGCAAGAGCTTCCAATGTCATTAGCAGGTATGTCATACTCAAATGCTTTTCTTTTTATTGGGGGTAGGGGAGGAGTAACTTCCATCTTGCAAGGTAAATTAAAAGTGTTAGCTGAACCATAGAAATGGTCTGCTCCAGCTCCCACTGAAATCAGTCTCCTATTGATGGATGAGAAGCTGGACAGGAGCAGGCAGTCTGAGCTCGCAGCCCAGAAGGCAAATCACAGCCTGGGTTGCATTAAAAGCTGCACTGCCAGCAAGGCCTGAGAGGTGATTCTGACACTTTGCTCAGCTCTGGTGTACTGTGTGCAGGTCTGGAGCCCTCAATATAGGAAGGACATGGACCTGATGGAGAGAGTCCAGAGCAGGGCCACAAAAATGATCAGGGGGTTGGAGCACCTCTGCTATGAGGTGTGGTGGGTTGGAAGGGGTAAGGCCAAGAAGCCTCTTCCCTCCCCCCTGTAAGGTAAAAGGGAAAAAAAAGTGAAGGGAAAGGAAAAAAAAACTCACAAGCTGAATTAGCAAGGCAGTGGAGCTATATTTACAAAGCAGTGTAGGATTTTGCAGGGGAATATTTACAAATTTGCAATATCTACAATATATACAAAGATATACAACAGAGTAACACAGAAATGAGAGTAACCCCCCTCGGCAGAGGGGGTTCCCCACCTCCGCTCTCCCCTCTCTCCCCCCATTTCCCCAGAATAGGTTAGAAGAGAGAGAGAGAGAGAGAGAGAGAAAGAAGTTAAAAGCAGTTTTGTGTTAATTGGAAGGGAGTTAATACCGGACTTTTATCAAGTCTTCAAGGCCGAGGCCTTGGCAGAAAGCCCAGCATAGACAGAGAGCTGCTGCACCGTGGAGAGGCGGAAGCAAGACTGAAGATAAAGTTCCGGAGTGCCCAGGATATCTCCCAGTTCAGAAGGTGCTTCCTCCCACTTCACCAATGAAATAGTTTAGATTATTCCTTCCGTTTACCAACTTCCGTCCACCATATTCTCTTTCTTAAGGGGGCAACGTCAACCGGTCACATGAGGATAGGCTGAAGGAGCTGGGGGTGCTCAGCCTGGGGAAGAGGAGGCTCTGGGGAGACCTACTAGCAGCCTGCCAGTACCTGAAGGGGCTACAAGAAGGATGGCGAGAGACTGTTTGCAAAGGCCTGAAGTGACAGGACCAGGGACAATGGCCTCAAGCTAGAGCAGAGCAGCTTTAGGTTGGATGTTAGGAACAAGTTCTGCACTATGAGGGTGGTGGAGCACTGGAACGGATTGTTGAGGTTGTTGAGGCCTCTTCCCTGAAGATATACAAGGTGAGACTCAGGGAGGCCCTGGGTAACCTGATCCAGTTGGGGATGGCCCTGCTGACTGCAGGGAGGTTGGACTGGATGAGCTTTGGAGGTCCCTTCATGGACTACTTTATAATTCTCTATTTTTTAGGCATTCCTGTGTTGATGCCTCTTTCCCTTCAGTAGAGACTGTAGGCTACTTATTTGTTGCTGCTGTGATGAAAGGCTACAGATAAGCTCTTCTGCTTAGACCCCTATACTATAATTTTCCAAGGAAACATTAAGTGAAAGGAATTTAGAGGAGAGCCACCAGGATGATCAGAGGGCTGGAGCACCTCTCCTGTGAAGACAAGCACAAAGAATTGGGCTTGTTCAACTTGGAGAAGAGAAGGCTCCAGGAAAACCTTAGAGCTGCATTTCAACATCTGAAGGGGACCTACAGGAAGGCTGAGGAAGGACTGCTCAGAAGGGCTTGGAGTGATAGGACACTCCCATGAAGAGCTATTCAATCCCATGCAGAGCTATAGACTGGGGTCAGAGTGGCTGAGAGCTCCCAAACAGAGAGGGACCTGGGTGTGCTGATCGACAGCCACCTGAATATGAGCCAGCAGTGTGCCCAGGTGGCCAGGAGGGTCAATAGCATCCTGGCCTGCATTAGGAATAGTGTGGCCAGCAGGAGCAGGGAGGTCATAGTGCCCCTGGACTCTGCTTTGGTTAGGCCGCACCTTGAGTCCTGTGTCCAGTTCTGAGCCCCTCAGTTTAAGAAGGACATCGAAACACTTGAAGGTGTCCAGAGAAGGGCAACAAGGCTGGGGAGAGGCCTTGAGCACAGCCCTGTGAGGAGAGGCTGAGGGAGCTGGGATTGTTTAGCCTGGAGAAGAGGAGGCTCAGGGGTGACCTCATTGCCCTCTACAACTCCCTGAAGGGTGGTTGTAGCCAGGAAGGGGTTGGCCTCTTCTCCCAGGTAACCAGCACCAGAACAAGGGGACACAGTCTCAAGCTGTGCCAGGGGAGGTTTAGACTCGAGGTGAGGAGGAAGTTCTTCACCGAGCGAGTCATTCGGCATTGGAACGGGTTGCCCAGGGAGGTGGTTGAGTCATCGACCCTGGAGGCGTTCAAGGGGAGATTGGACGTGGCACTTGGTGCCATGGTCTAGTCATGGGGTCTGTGTTGATAGGTTGGACTCGATGATCCTCGAGGTCCTTTCCAACCTAAGTGATACTGTGATACTGTGACAAGGGGCAGTGGTTTGAAACTGGAGCAGGGGATTTAGGTTGGGAAGAGTTCTTTACAATGAGAGTGGTGAAATACTGAAACAGGTTGCCCAGAGTTGGGGGTGAGGTCTCATGGCTGGAGACGTTCAAGATGAGCCTCCATGTGGCCCTGGGCAGCCTGGTGTAGTTGGAGATGTCCCTGATGACTGCAGGGGATTTGGACAAGATGGCATTTTAGGGTCCCTTCCAACTGGATGCAACCTGTGCATATTCTTCTTCTACACAGAATAGAATAGAATTAAACAGGTTGGGAAAGACCTCAGAGATCATCAAGTCCAACCTATTACCTAATAGCTAACACCTCATAACTAAACCATGGCTCCAAGTGCCTCATCCAAGCCTTTTCTGAACACTTCCAGTGATGGTGACTCCACCACCTCCCTGGGCAGCACATTCCAAGGGCCAATCTCTCTTTCTGGGAAGAACTTCTTCCTCACCTCCAGCCTAAACCTCCCCTGGCACAGCTTGAGACTGTGTCCTCTTGTTCTGGTGCTGGGTGCCTGGGAGAAGAGACCAACCCCCACCTGGCTACAACCTCCCCTCAGGTAGTTGCAGAGAGCAAGAAGGTCTCCCCTGAGCCTCCTTCAATACCTGTACTAATACTCTGCATTTTGAACTCCACTTGTAGCATGTTTTCTCCATTGCTTTTTGTCTTTCCCAAGCAAATCCTCTCAGAATATTCTGATTTTAGCTTTCTTTTCCCCCCCCAGCTGTCAGCAAAATGCCTCCTTTCCCATCAAATGGACCAGGGATTTCTGTCTGAAGTCAAGGCTAATAGAGAGCAGATTTTTCTCCTGTAAATAGCTCAATTATCATAAAAAGAAAAACCTGAGCTCCCAGTCCTTTAGGGTGATGGTATTTTCATGGTAGGGGAGTTTGTTGGGAATCTGGGGGCTTTGTTTTATGCCTTTAATGCAGCATTGACTGACAGGCAGAGAACTGGGGGTGTGTGTGGTAGGGGGAATGCAAGAGACATATGACTGCTACAGCACATTTCCAACCCTTTGAAAGGAAAGTTGTTTTGCAGAAGCTAGGGTGAAAGAGGGGGTGAAAGATCTGTTTAACATGTCCCTGCAGGAGGGGAAAGGATTCCTCCAGGTGGAATTTGACACACAGCCAATTGAGTTTTTAAGTGGTAGGCTCTGGTCACTTGCATAGCAAATAGCCCAAGATAAATAGGGAAGATCTTTGATGTAGGCTTTACAAAAATAAAGGGGGGAAAAAAGACAGATTGTGGACCACTTAAGCAGATGCCACAGGGTCTAGGCTGGGCCTCTGTAATCTTGTTTTTGTAACTGCTGCATCTATTAAAAAGGAACAGGGGCCAGAATGCTTGTAAATGGGAACATCATCTTCCCAGCACAGCCTTGCTTTTGGAAGCTTTCCATTTGCTTCTCAGTGAGTGATACCCCTCAGTCATCAGTGCATCAACGTTTTAACAAGCTTGCTTCTTTCCATTTCACTTGAAAAGTTCCTCTTCTACATTCTGGTTAGTCCCTAGCTCTATATCTATGATGTTTCTTCTCCCTGGAGTACAGAATCACAGAAACATTCAGGTTGGAAAAGACCCTGAGGATCACCAAGCCCAACCCAGAACTCTACTCTACAAGGGTTACCCCTAAACCACAGCCCCAAGCACCACATCCAAATGACAGAACACAGAATTAACCAGGTTGGAAAAGACCTCAGAGATCATCAAGGCCAATCTATCACCCAACACCATCTAATCAACTAACCATGGCACCAAGAGCCTCATCCAGGCTCTTTTTAAACACCTCCAGGGATGGTGACTCCACCACCTCCCTGGGCAGCACATTCTGATCCCTATACACTCTTGCTGGGAAAGAAATGTTTCCCAATGTCAAGACCAAACCTACTCAGTCAAAACTTGAGGCCATTCCCTCCTGTTTTATCACTAATTACCTGGAAGAAGAGGCCAGCAGCAACCTCTCCACGGTGTCCTTTCAGGTAGTTGTAGACAGCAGTGAGGTCTCCCTCAGCCTCCTCTGTTTCACACTAACCATTCCCAGCTCCCTCAGTCTCTCTTCATCAGATGTATTCTCCAGGCCCTTCACAGCTTCCTTGCCCTCCTCTCCCCTGGCTCCATCACCTCCACATCCCTCTTGTATTCAGCTGTCCAAACTGGACACAACACTCCAGGTGCGGCCTCACCAGAGCTGAGTCCCAGGGGACAATCCTCTCCCTGCTCCTGCTGGGCACAGCATTGCTGATCCCTGCCAGGATGCCTTTGGCTTTCTTGGCCACCTGCACACACTGCTGGTTTCTAGTCAGTATGCAGTGTACTCTCTGATTCTATGACCTGAAGAGCCAGGTGTAAAAATGTCAGCACTTTGGAGAGCATTTTGATGACATAATCTCTCTTCTAATAGCATTAGATGAATATATGTGACAAATCCTGTCAAGATTCAGACTAAAATGTCAGTAGGTTTCTGTGCTGTGAGGCCACACCTGCAGTATTGTGTCCAGCTCTGGGCTCCACAGTTCAAGAGGTACAGGGAAGTACTGGAGTGAGTCCAATGGAAGGTCAGGAAGATGCTGAGAGGCCTGGAGCACCTCTCTTACAAGGAGAGGCTAAGAGACCTGGGGCTGTTCAGCCTAGAAAAGAACAGTCTAAGGTGAGATCTTCTCAGTTATGATTAATATCTAAAGTGTGGAGGTCAAGAGGACAGGGTTGGGCTCTTCCAGTGGTGTCCAGTGACAGGACATCCTCACAGGTGGCCAAGAACAACAGCATCCTGGCTTGCATCAGAAACAGTGTGGCCAGTTGGAGCAGGGAAGTCATTCTGCTCTGTGGTCAGCACTGGTTAGGCCACACCTTGGGTCCTGTGTCCAGTTCTGGGCCCTTCAGGTTAGGAAAGAGGTTGAGCTGCTGGAAGGTGTCCAGAGAAGGGCAACAAAGCTGGGGAGGGGTCTGGAGCACAGCCCTGTGAGGAGAGGCTGAGGGAGCTGGGGTTGCTTAGCCTGGAGAAGAGGAGGCTCAGGGGAGATCTTATTGCTCTCTCCAACTCCCTGAAGGGAGGCTGTAGCCAGGTGGGGGTTGGTCTCTTCTCCCAGGCAGCCAGCATCAGAACAAGAGGACACAGTCTCCAGTTGTGCCAGGGGAGGTTTAAGCTGGAGGTTAGGAATAAATTCTTCCCAGCAAGAGAGATTGGCCATTAGAATGTGCTGCCTGGGGAGGTGGTGGAGTCACCATCCCTGGAGGTGTTTAAGAAGAGCCTGGGTGAGGCACTTGGTGCCATGGTTTAGTTGATGAGATGGTGTTGGGTGGTAGGTTGGACTTGATGATCTCTGAGGTCTTTTCCAACCTGGTTAGTTGTGTTGTGTTGTGCTGTGTTCTTTTCTGTTCTATTCTATTCTATTCTATTCTATTCTATTCTATTCTATTCTATTCTATTCTAACCAGCAGGCCCAGAGAAGTGATTGTCCTCTGTACTCAGTGCTGGTGAAGCCACTTCTTGAGTCTGGGTTCAGTTTTGGGGTCCTCACTATTAAAAAGACATTGAGATACTGGAGTGAGGCCAGAGAAGGGCAGCAAAGCTTGGGAAAGGTCTGCAGAACAGGTCTGGTGAGGGAACTGAGGTTGTTTAGTCTGGAGAAAAGGAGGGTGAGGGGTGACCTTCTGTCTCTCCACTGTTCCTGAAAGGAGCCAGGTGAGTGTTGGTCTCTTCTCCCTGGTAGTGTGACTGCAGGAAAGGAAATGGTCTCAAGCTAAATAAGGAGAAGGATAGGTTGGGTGTGAGGTCCATATCCTTTCTGTGCTGAGGGCTCCAGAGCTGGATGCAGTACTCCAGGTGAGGTCTGACCAGAGCAAAGTCCTTTCACAGGCAAAACTATCAATAAATCTGTTGTTTTTTCCCCCCCTCTCCTAATTCTAATTCATTTCAGAAGCTCTGATGGTATAAAAACCTCATTGCAGAAGTCTGCTGTAGTTTCTGCACCTGGGCTATACAGAACCTCTAAAAAGGTTTCCCTCTGAACTCTTGCTGCTGTTGGGTGTTTTTTTTTTTTTTTCTGGTAATGAATTAAAAACACAAATAAAATGTGGTGAAGTGATAGCCACTGGATGCTTCTTCCTCTCCTGAGTCAAATCACACTGGAATTTGGCTTTTGTTCAGCCATTTTGGGTTGCAAATAAACAAAATCAAACCCAAGCCAAACACTCTCCTGTATAGATATTTGCTTTACAAGAGGAGAGCTGCTAAGAAAGACAGACTGCTGAAACTTTGACTGCCTCACTCAGCTGCTGGGGCATGGTCTTGGCATGGCTTCCTCTGTCACTTATTCACCAGACAACACCAGATTGCATCATCCAGAATGGATTTTTATGATTATTAGTAATTTCCCCCACCACCACCACCATGGTAGTGGAAGAGACTTTTCCAAAGCTGTACAAAAGCTTGACTCACTGAACCCTTTTTGTGCGGCAGCTGCTTCCCAAAGGAAGGTTCCCTGGGCAGGGACACCTTAGTATCATAGTATCATAGTATCAGTCAGGGTTGGAAGGGACCACAAGGATCATCTAGTTCCAACCCCCCTGCCATGGGCAGGGACACCCCACACTACATCAGCCTGGCCACAGCCTCAGCCAGCCTGGCCTTAAACACCTCCAGGGACAGGGCCCCAACCACCTCCCTGGACAACCCATTCCAGGGTTTCACCACTCTCATGGGGAAGAACTTCCTCCTCCCCTCCAGCCTGAATCTCCCCACCTCCAGCTTCATTCCATTCCCCCTAGTCCTAGCACTCCCTGAGATCCTAAGCAGTCCCTCCCCAGCCTTCCTGGAGCCCCCTGCAGATCCTGGAAGGCCACAATTAGGTCACCTCGGAGCCTTCTCTTCTGCAGACTGAACAGCCCCAACTCCTTCAGTCTGCCTTCATAGGAGAGGTGCTCCAGCCCTCTGATCATCCTCGTGGTCCTTCTCTGGACACCTTCCAGCACCTCCAGATCCCTCTTGCAATAGGGGCTCCAGAACTGGAGGCAGTACTCCAGGTGGGGTCTCCCCAGAGCTGAGCAGAGGGGGAGGATCACCTCCCTTGCCCTGCTGGCCACACTTACCCTAGGTCAGGTTGCTCAGAGCTACATCTTTCATGCATCTCCAAAAATAAATTGTCATTGGAAAAAAAAAGTGTATTTCATTGTTTTCCTCACTTCCCCCCAGCCTTCCCCTGGTATTCAGACCATTTCCATGCACTATTCACTAAACTTCGCTTCCGCTAAGCTTGGGCACAGGCCTGGCTTCAGTTCTTTGGGCCAGCAGGCGCTTGGTGATTTCTCTCAATGCCTTTTCCTAGCCCAGCTGTCTCCTAGCCTCTGCTGTGCACACACTTTACCTCTCCTCCCTGAGAGCTTCCCCAGGCCACCATGCCCAGGGTAATACTCCTCAGTCAATGGACCACGCTGCCTGTGGGACTCAGTGTCAGAGCTCCCAAAAGCTTTCCCACAGCTTCATCACAGCGACGCTGCTGCTGGGCTGGGCTTGGCTTGGCTTGCTCCGACTGGCTGCTTCACAGCTCCATTTCTGCAGCTGTCCATGCCCTACTGAGGCACAGCTTGCAGCCTTCTCTTTCTCTAGGTTGCCTGCTTTGTGATCCTGCTCCCAGCTGTGTTTTTCTTCCTCTGACGGCTGAGGTCAGAGGGGGAAGAAAGCTTCCTTATTAGACGCGGTTGTGTCTGTTTAGTGCCTCCAAGTGAACACAGAGGGTTGCTGCTCTGCAAGTACAGTGTGCAAGCCATGGAAACTCTGCTTCATTCTTTGAGATAATGGAGCAAGGGTTTAGTTAGAGCTCAGCAATTCTCCCTGATCAGGCTGAAAACACTGAACTAAACCCTGACATCGGGCACCAAGTCTGACAGCGCTGATCCCAGTAGAGAACCTGTGACTGTTGCAGGCTATGCCTTTAAGAGTTGGCTGTAAGCATTACAGAGCCTAAGAGAAGACGCTCTCTTCTGCCTCTCTGTTAAAGACCATGGAAATGTTTAAGTCAGCAGCACTTATGCTGAGTTGTTTAATTTTACCTTGTTCCTGCTCCTCGCTTCAAGGCAGTTCTGCATTCACTCTGCCTCCTCACCAAGCTGCTTTTAATTGTTTGAGTACTGATCAGTAGCAAAGCATTTGTGTGTCAAATCAGTGTCTTCTCAGATGGTTGTCACAAGGGGATCATGGAATCATTGAATGTTAAGGGTTGGAAGGGACCTCCACAGATCATTGGCTCCAACCCCCCTGCCCAAGCAGGATCACCTAGGGCATGGGCACATCCAAGTTAAAGTTCTTCAGAGAAGGAGACTCCACAACCTCTCTGGGCAGCCTGTTCCAGTGATGGATAAATGTGGCTTTGGAGCACAGAGTCTTAAATTGTCTTTGACCAAACATAACTATGGCCCAGTCCATTTTGAGTATGGATAGGTTGAACTTTTGCTTTGTTCAAAAGCAATCCACGATAAAATATTGTTGTTGCTCTATTCTGTCCTGATGAGACCACACCTGCAATACTGCGTCCAGTTTTGGCCTCCTCCATTCAAGAGAGACATTGCAGAGAGTCCAAGGAAGAGCCACAAGGATGATTAGGGGCCTTGAGCTTCTCACCTGTGAAGAAAGACTGAGAGCCCCAGGTCCCTCTCCACCTGGCTGCTCTCCAGCCACTCTGTCTCCAGCCTGTATGTGCATGGCATTGTTGTGGCCAAAGTGCAGCAGACAGCACTTGGACTTGTTAAATGCCACCACATTGGACTCTTCATAACCCCTCAGCTTTTACAACCATTAACAACAATATTGAGTTATAGAAAAGCATCAGAGATTCTTCTTTACATTTTGTGGTGCCAGGCAGAAAGGGACCTAGGGGTACTGGTTGATAGCAGCTAAATATGAGCCAGCAGTGTGCCCAGGTAGCCTGCATCAGGAAGAGTGTGGCCAGCAGGAGCAGGGAGGTCATTCTGCCCTGTGCTCAGCACTGGTTAGGCCACACCTTGAGTCCTGTGTCCAGTTCTGGGCCACTCAGTTTAGGAAAGATGTTGAGATACTGGAAGGTGTCCAGAGAAGGGCAACTAAGCTGGGGAGGGGTTTGGAGCACAGCTCTGTGAGGAGAGGCTGAGGGAGCTGGGGTTGCTTAGCCTGGAGAAGAGGAGGCTCAGGGGAGACTTCATTGCTGCCTACAACTCCCTGAGGGGAAGTTGCAGGCAGGTGGGGGTTGGTCTCTTCTCCCAGGCAAGCAGCACCAGAACAAGAGGACACAGTCTCCAGCTATGCCAGGAGAGGTTTAGGCTGGATGTTAGGAAGAAATTCTTCCCAGCAAGAGAGACTGGCCATGGGAATGTGCTGCCCAGGGAGGTGGTGGAGTCACCATCCCTGGAGGTGGTGAAAAAGTGGCTGGATGAGGTACTTGGTGCCATGGTTTATTCGATTAGATGGTGCTGGGTGATAGGTTGGACTTGATGATCTCGAAGATCTTTTCCAACCTGGTAAATTCCATTCCATTCCATTCCATTCCATTCCATTCCATTCCATTCCATTCCATTCCATTCCATCATCTGAGGTGGAAGCAAGCTGCATTTGCTTCATCCTTTGCTCCACAGTAAGAAAGCTTGCAGTGGACCCTGCTTGGTGCGCTCTATTTTAAACCTCCAAAGCAGACAACACTCTAAAGCAAAGAGCACAAAGCTAAAGGAATACACTTTGCCCAAACACTGTGATGTTGTTTTCAAAGATGGATAATTATAGCAGCAATATCATTAGCAGCTTCTTGGTCATCTTGGTCACCTTTTTGCTTTAGGTTGATTTCTTTTTGCTTTGGTTTGGGTTTCTTTTCTTTGTGGTGGGGTTTTGTTTTCTTGCTTGCTTTTTTGTTTTGATTTGGGGTTCTTTTAGGTTTTGTTTTGATTTTATTACTATTTTTTTTCTAATCCATGTGAGAAGGCTCTGCAGAAATCACAGTTCTATAGACCTCTTTATTTTTGGGGGGGGGAAGGGAGGTGTATTCCATTTTATGATTTTACCAGCTGGGAAGTGTCACAGAATGGTGGCAAAGGGCTTTGCTTTTGTTGCACTCTTGAGTCACAGCCCTTGAGTTATAGTTGTCAGCTGCTTCTCCCAGATCTCCTTGCTCTGCTGCTCCCTTACTGGTGCAATTATTCTTTCAGAAGGAAAAGGTTTTCCTGTGTACATGTGAAACTTTATCCTGCTATTGCTTCGCTCTCACTCCAATATTTCAACCTGGCTGTCCTTCCCAATTTGACTTCTCCTGTTTCCTGTAATGTAATATTTGTAATCTCTACTCAATCACTTAGCTAAAATAATGACTAATACTAGACCTACATTAAACCCCACTTGACCCATCTGTCTGGTTGGAAATATGTACCACTAATAACTCCTCTGCAAGTAGTGTTCTCCCAAGCACTATGCACTAACTTCATGGTGGATTCTTTCCCAAGCTACAGTGTCTTTTTTTGTGTTCTTATGACTGTATCAGCTGAAACAGTCTGGAGTTTGAGACAGCAATCATAGAATGGTTTTAATGGACCTTTAAGATCACTGAGTCCAAATGTTGACCCAGCACCACCATGGCCATTAAACCACGACCCAAAGTGCCATGTCTACAAGATTTTTGGACACTTCCATGGATGCACCACCTCCCTGGGCAGTCTGTTCTAATACCTGACCACTCTTTCAGTAAAGAAACCTTTCCTAATATGCAACCTGAACCTCTCTTGGTGCAATTTGAGGCCATTTCCTTTCATCCTATTGCTAGTTGCTAGGTTGAAGAAAACAACTTTCCACCTGCTTCCAACCTCCTTTCAAGAAACTGTAGAGAGGGAGAATATCTCCCTTCAGCCTCCTTTTCTCCAGACTAAACACCACCAGACCCTTCAGCTGTTCCTCACAAGACCTTTCATCAGTTTTACTTCCCTGTTCCAAACCCTGACCACTCTTGCAGTCAAGAGGTTTTTCCTGACAGCCACCCTAAACCTCCCCTGCTGCAATTTGAGGCCATTTCCACTTATCCCATCACTTGATACTAGGGAGAAAAGACCAACCCACACCTCACTCCAACCTCCTTTCAGGAAGTTGTAGAGAGCCAGAAGGTCTCCCCTCAACCTCCTTTTCTCCAGACTAATCAACCCCAGGTCCCACAACCACTTCCCACACCACCTGTTCTCCATACCCTTCACCAACTGCATGGCTCTTCTCCAACTGAAACAGTTCTGTAATTCTAATGGCATCTAGTCCAACCCTGCTGCTAGAACACTTTAAAACCCAGCTTCAAGGAGGAGGAGGAGGCTGAGGTTTCTTGTTCTGAGGAACTGGTTGGCCAGATAGGGGATGGATCTGCTCCTTCTTCTGTGTGAGAGGATTAAAGACCTGTGCTTTTTATTCTCTGAACACACCCATGTGCAATTCAGTGTGGATGAACATACAGAATTCTAAAGTAAGCTGAAACTCTCACTCTCACACACACATATGCATACATCTTGTCTTAGCAGTGAAGAGGAAGTCTTCATCATTTTTTTCATGTCTAAGATCTCCTGCTTCCATCAAGTCTCCTTCAAGCAGTCCTGCAGAGGGTATATGCAAACCTCAGCCTCAAAAGTGTTTTCTCCCACCTCAACATTTTCCATGCTCTCAGATGTCCCTCACTGCATTTTACATGGATTCAATATCCTCCAGGCTTTACTTGGAATTTCCAGTTTTAAACATAGATTCAGGCTTAGTTAAATCCCTTCCAAAACAAACCTGGTAAATAATTACATCAGTTTTAGAGGGAGAGTGGAAATTTCCCTCATTCCCCACTCAATTTCTTCACGCTCAAGCAAAGCTTCACCCAGATTAATCATGTAATAGCACAGCCTTTAATTGAATTTTCTTTTGGTAACAAAGAGGAAACCTAACAAATTATTCCTAAGGTCTGGTTTTCCATACAGCTCTTCTAACACTGCCTGACTTGGACAGAGATGAAATTTTGCTTCCTGCTTCAGGTAAGCTTAAAGTTCCTGGCCTGCATCAGGAAGAGTGTGGCCAGCAAGAGCTGGGAAGTCATTCTGCCCTGGACTCAGTTAAGGCCAGATCTTGATTACTGTGTCTAGATCTGGGCCCCTCAGTTTAAGAAGGACATTGAGACACTTGAAGGTGTCCAGAGAAGGGTAACAAAGCTGGGGAGGGGTCTGGAGCACAGCCCTGTGAGGAGAGGCTGAGGGAGCTGGGGTTGCTTAGCCTGGAGAAGAGGAGGCTCAGGGGAGACCTTCTTGCTCTCTCCAACTCCCTGCAGGGAGGTTGTAGCCAGGTGGGGGTTGGTCTCTTCTCCCAGGCACCCAGCACCAGAACAAGAGGACACAATCTCACATTGTGCCAGGGGAAGTTTAGCTTGGGGCTGAGGACAAAGTCCTTCCCAGAAAGAGAGCTTGGTCATTGGAATGTGCTGCCCAGGGAGGTGGTGAATTCCCCATTCCTGGAGGTGTTCAAAAAAAGGACTGGATGTGGGACTTTGAGCTATGGTTTAGCTGTCAGGAGGTGTTGGGTATTAGGTAATAGGTTGGACTTGATGATCTCTGAGGTCTTTTCCAACCTGGTTGATTCTATGATTCTAGATTAATAAATGCTTTTGTTGCTCATGTCATTAAGGAGAGCCTGTAAGCCCCTTAAACCAGACAAGGGAAGACACCTACAGATCAGCTAATTCCTGCTTTTTCTATTCCCTAACTAACAACAGAAGTGCAGAACTTCTCTCATTTCAGTTTTAAAGCCTAACAACAACAACAAAATAGTAAAAAGCTATCTCTCCAGAAAAGTCTTCCTGCCACCACCAACATCTACTTCATAGCAGCATTCTTTTAACAGCATTAAGTGAAACCTTCCCCATGTTCAACTTCAATGCATTGGAATCAAGAGTAATGCCACTTTTAATTAAAGCAGGTATTGCAAAGGATCTGTGCTCTCTCACATTCATCCTTGTAATCTTATTTCAGATTTCTTCCCCACTGAAGTATGTTTATTAATAGTGCTACAGAGATTTTTGGCAGCAGGGGCTTCTCAGATCTTCTAATAACCTTTTGGAGCTGAAGATTGCTTCCTTTCAGACTCCACCAAATCCTTTGCTCTTAAGGAATGTTTCGCTTCATTCAAAGCTTTCCTTTCATTTCTTTGACTACTACCCTTTAATAATTCCTCTTCTTAAAAGTACTGATGAATTGCTTTGCTCCACACACCATCCAGAAAGAGCCAGAATGGACCAGTGACACACTCAGAGAAAAAAAGCTTCTTTGTGTTGTCACTGACAGCTTCCTTAAACTGGAGAGAAGAAAAGGGGATTCAGACAACCTTTTCAACCCCTAACATTTCTTTGTTGCTGTATCCATTGAGAAGGCAGCCAGAGATGAATAAACATTGAGAAATGGTCACTCCACCTCTGGTGAAACTGATTTTATGCACTAAAACTGAACTCTAATATTTACTGCAGGCTTTCTGCGAATTGGTGTCCTGATGCTTGAGCATTTAGCAGCCAAACTGTTCACAACTGCTCCCCATCCACCCTTTCAACTGCATCCATTACTCAATAGGTGGATGAGGCCCCATCCCTGGAGGTGTTCAAGCCCAGGCTGGATGAGGCTCTGTCCAGCCTGATGTAGTGTGGGGTGTCCCTGCCAAGGGCAGGGAGGTTGGAACTAGATGATCCTTGTGGTCCCTTCCAACCCTGACTGATGATACTGTGATACTATGATTTTCCCTCCTCAACACCTTTTTTACTCTCTGTTTCATCTTGTTGCAGGAAATGGTTTGATCTGTTTAAAGCTAAGTTTATCCTGTGTGTAAGTGGCATTTGGTTGGGTAAGGATTTGCCTTCTTAATAACCAACTTCCCTTCTTAATAGCCAGCTTCTCAGTTCAACTTTGCTTCAGTAGAATCAAGCTATAAATAGGCTCAACTTTCTTAATCCTCCACAATGAACAGCCTAATCAATGGATAGATTTGTGGCAAATATTGAAAGCATTAACTTATCAGTTTCAATCTCTTTAAAGCAAAATGTTTTTACAAGGGCTTGTGGTGGTAGGACAAGAGGGAATGGATTGGAGCTTGAGGAGGGCAAATTTAAACTGGACATTAGAAAGAAATTCTTTCCAGTGAGGGTGGGAAGACACTGCAAGAGGTTGCCCAGTGGATGCCCCCTCCCTGGACAAGGCCTGGAACGACCAGGTCTAGTAGAAGCTATTCCTGCCCATAGTGGGAGGTCTGGAACTAGATTACCTTTAAGGACCCTTCTCAACCCAAAGCATTCTATGAATCTATGATTTATTTAAAGTATTAAAAGACTATTGGAACTCTGCTCACTCATCTCCCACTGGAGGAAATTTAGATTTAGGTTTCACCTCCAGGCTCTCCATTTCTATTGCCTTATCCAGTCTGGATGCAAGAGAGGGAGGAAGGGAGGGAGGAAGGAAAGAAAGGAGAAAGGAAGGAGGGGGAGGAGGGAGGAAGGCAGGAAGGCAAAAAGGAAGGAAGGCAGGAAGGAAGGCATGAAGGCAGGCAGGAAGGCAGGCAGGCAGGCAGGAAGGCAAGAAGGAAGGAAGGAGGGAAGGAAGGAGGGAAGGAAGGAAGGAAGGAAAGAAGGAAAAGGAAGGAAGGAAGGAAGGAAGGAAGGAAGGAAGGAAGGAAGGAAGGAAGGAAGGAAGGAAGGAAGGAAGGAAGGAAGGAAGGAAGGAAAGATGGAAGGAAGGAAGGAAGGAAGGAAGGAAGGAAGGAAGGAAGGAAGGAAGGAGGGAAGGAAGGAAGGAAGGAAGGAAGGAAGGAAGGAAGGAAGGAAGGAAGGAAGGAAGGAAGGAAGGAGGGAGGGAAGGAAGGAAGGAAGGAAGGAAGGAAGGAAGGAAGGCAGGCAGGAAGGAGGGAGGGAAGGAGGGAAGGAAGGAGGGAAGGAAGGCAGGAAGGAAGGTAGGAAGGCAGGAAGGCAGGAAGGAAGGAAGGAAGGAAGGCAGGCAGGCAGAAAGGAAGGAGGGAAGGAGGGAAGGCAGAAAGGAAGGAGGGAAGGAGGGAAGGAAGGAGGAAAGGAAGGCAGGAAGGAAGGTAGGAAGGCAGGAAGGCAGGAAGGCAGGAAGGCAGGAAGGAAGGAAGGAGGGAAAGAAGGAAAGAGGGAAGGAAGGCAGGAAAGAAGGCAGGAAGGCAGGCAGGAAGGCAGGCAGGAAGGCAGGAAGGAAAGAAGGCAGGAAGGAAGGAGGGAAGGAAGGAAGGAAGGAATTCGGAAGGAAGGAATTCGGAAGGAAGGAATTCGGAAGGCAGGAAGGCAGGAAGGAAGGAAGGAAGGAAGGAAGGAAGGAAGGAAGGGAGGAAGGAAGGAAGGGAGGGTGGGTGGAAGAGAGAAAGGAAGAGAGGGATGGAGGAAGGAAATAAGGATGGAAGGAAGGAAGGAAGAAGAAAGAGAAAGAGGGAGAGAAGGAGGGAGGAGAAAGGAAAGGAGGGAGGGAAGTAGAGGGGAAGGAAGGGAGAAAAGATACGAAGGAGGCAAAGAAGGGAAACCCCCAAAAATGGTTCATGGCTGTATTGCAATTCCCAAGTAATGAGAAATGCTGGAATGAGTTGATGATTTTTTCCCTTTCCCTTTTGCATAGGGAATCCTTTGGGTGGAAGAAAGGCAGCATAATTGTGTTTCACCACCCTCAGTAAGTCACTGCAGAAAGTGACCAGGTTATCATAAATCAACTTTCCTTTCCTTTCAAACTCCATCAGGCCTTAACTCCTGGGAGGCTAAGGAAAAGGAAACTTATTGGAAAAGAAAACAAAGCACAGCAGTGCTGCATGAAGTGGAAATCTCTATTTTCTCTCTTCCTGGGGTTTAAAAATATCAGCCTACTGCTCCTACATCGACAAACTGAGCAAATCTTACATACTCTCAACATTATTTCGGGTCCCAGGGGGCACGAGATCGTTCTCCTGTGTCTCATAATGGCTGCTCTCACGAGACATAACATCGAGGTCTTGGCTTAAGCTAAAGTGGAAGAGACACTCATTCAGCTTCCAAACATCTGAGTAATGACTCCCTGAAGGAATCATGCAAGGATCATTTCATCATCAACCCACCTGTTGGTCATGTTGGATGTGTTTCTGAGCTCAGCAGACGTGAAGATCTCTCTCTGTGTAACTGATAGCTCCTTAAGTAGCTGCACATAGTTTTGCATTGTGTTTTTCCTTTCTTGGTAAAGTTCTGTAACAAGAGATGCAGAATAGAATAGAATAGAATAGAATAGAATAGAATAGAATAGAATAGAATAGAATAGAATAGAATAGAATAGAATAGAATAGAATAGAATAGAATAGAATAGAATAGAATAGAATAGAATAGTTTCATAGTTTCATAGTTTCATAGTTTCATTCAGGGTTGGAAGGGACCACAAGGATCATCTAGTCCCAACCCCTCTGCCATGGGCAGGGACACCCCACACTACATCAGCCTGGCCAGAGCTTCATCCAGCCTGGGCTTAAACACCTCCAGGGACGGGGCCTCGACCACCTCCCTGGACAACCCATTCCAGGGTCTCACCACTCTCATGGGGAAGAACCTCCTCCTCACATCTAGCCTGAATCTCCCCACCTCCAGCTTCATTCCATTCCCCCTAGCCCTATCACTCCCTGAGATCCTGAGAAGTCCTTCCCCAGCCTTCCTGTAGGCCCCCTTCAGATCATGGAAGGCCACAATGAGGTCACCTGGGAGCCTTCTCTTCTGCAGACTGAACAGCCCCAACTCCTTCAGTCTGTCCTCATAGCAGAACAGCTCCAGCCCTCTGATCATCCTCGTGGCCCTTCTCTGGACACCTTCCAGCAACTCCACATCCCTCTTGTCATAGGGGCTCCAGAACTGGACACAGTACTCCAGGTGGGGTCTCACTAGGGCTGAGTAGAGGGGGAGGATCACCTCCCTCGACCTGCTAGCCACACTTCTCCTGATGCAGCCCAGCATCTGATTGGCCTTGCGGGCTGCAAGTGCACACTGAGAGCTCCTGTTGAGCTTTTTGTCCACCAGCACCCCCAAGGCTCTCTCCTCAGGGCTACTTTCCAGCCAGTCACTGCCCAGCCTGGATTTGTGCCTGGGATTGCCTCCACCCAGATGCAGGACCCTGCACTTGTTCTTATTGAACTTCATGAGGTTGGCTTGTGCCCACCTCTCCAGCCTGTCCAGGTCCCTCTGGATGGCCTCCCTTCCCTCCAGCTGTCTGCTGCACCACACAGCTTGGTGTCATCAGCAAACTTGCTGAGGGTGCACTCAGTGCCACTGTCCATGGCACCCACAAAGATGTTGAACAAGACAGGTCCCAGGACTGATCCCTGAGGGACTCTGCTTGTCCCTGGCCTCCACTGGGACATGGAGCCATTGACAGCCACTCTTTGGGTGCGGCCATCAAGCCAGGAATAGAATAGAATAGAATAGAATAGAATAGAATAGAATAGAATAGAATAGAATAGAATAGAATAGAATAGAATAGAATAGAATAGAATAGAATAGAATAGAATAGACCAGGTTGGAAGAGACCTTTGTGATCATCGTGTCCAACCTATCACCCAGCACCATCTAATCAACTAAACCATGGCACCAAGAGCCTCACCCAGGCTCTTCTTAAACACCTCCAGTGATGGTGACTCCACCACCTCCCTGGGCAGTGCATTCTGTCTGCAACTACCTGAAGGGAGGGTGTAGCTAGGTGGGGGCTGGTCTCTTGTGCCAGGCAACCAGCATCAGAACAAGAGGACACAGTCTCAAGTTGCACCAAGGGAGGTTCAGACTTTATTAGGAAGAAATTCTTCCCAGAAAGAGAGACTTGTCATTGTAATGTGCTGCCCAGGGAGGTGGTGGAGTCACCATCACTGGAGGTGTTTAGGAAGAGCCTGGATGAGGAACTTGGTGCCATGGTTTAGTTGATTAGAAGGTGTTAGGCGATAGGTTGGACTTGATGATCCCTAAGGTCTTTTCCAATTTGATCTGGTCTATTCTATTCTATTCTATTCTATTCTATTCTATTCTATTCTATTCCATTCCATTCCATTCCATTCCATTCCATTCCATTCCATTCCATTCCATTCCATTCCAAACTCCTGCCCCCAGCTTGGTGACATCTGCAAACTTATTGCTGATGGACTCCATCCCCTCATCCAGATCAGCAATAAAGATATTGAACACGATGGGTCCCAGCACTGATCCCTGGGGCACACCACTGGTGCCTGGCTGCCAGCTGGCTGTGGCACCATTCACCACCACTCTCTGGGCTCAGCCTCCAGCCAGTTCCTAACCCAGCTCAGAGAGCTGCTGTCCAAGCCATGGGCTGACAGCTTGGCCAGGAGTTTGCTGTGGAGGTGGTGTCAGAGGCCTTGCTGGAGTCCAGGCAGACTACATCCACAGCCTTCCCCTCACCCTCCATGCAGTCACCTGATCCATGTGAAACAATGAACATGCAAATGTGATTATTCATACAACTGCTGAGTGGATTTCACAGCAACATGACACCAACATCACAGCCTTAAAATCTTTAATGAGTGACTTCACAGTGTAATCAGCCTGAGAATTAACCAATCATTCTTGCTTTTAATTCCTGCAGTCAGGGTAGCTGAGAGCAACTTCCATGAATTACTGAGATCTCCTCAGCCTGTCAGGACTTGTCTACAGGGGAAATTAGTTCTCAGGAAATCCAAGGGATAATTTACTGGAAAGTGGCTGCACTGAGCTAGTGTCTGTGCCTGGTGCAACACTTGAGGAACCTCTGAGTTCAAAGAAATCAGTTTAAGAGCCACAAGGTTGCTGAGGGGTCTGCAGCACAGCCCTGTGAGGAGAGGCTGAGGGAGCTGGGGTTGCTTAGCCTGGAGAAGAGGAGGCTCAGGGCAGACCTTATAGCTGTCTACAACTACCTAAAGGGAGGTTGTAGCCAGGTTGGGGCTGGCAATTCAAAGCCCACAGTGCTTCTGGCTTTGGTGATTTAAAGCCACCACACAATTCAGGGGGAAGTTACTGGCTTCCCTTGAGCTTACTGATCAGCTGGCTGTTCATAGAATCATAGAATCAATAAGGTTGGAACAGACCTCAGAGATCATCAAGCCCAACCTGTTGCCTAATATCTAATGGGGGAGCTTAGCAGCCCTGCCACTCTGGGAGGTTTGGCACTTGCTGTTCTGAGTTCTGTGGTGTCTGTACCTCTCACAATCCCCCTGGATAACTCTGTAACACTGTTCTTTGAGTGTGATGAGTTATGCTGGCACAATCTTTTTTGGCACTCAGATGGTAATTAAATTCCAGCTGCCTAGTTCAGTACATTAGTGAATTTGGGGGTCCCAGCGGATGGGAGTTTGACCATGAGCCAGCACTGTGCTCTTGTGGCCAGGAAGGCCAAGACCATTCTGGGATGGATTAGAACAATGGTTAGTAGGTTGAGAGAGATTCTCTTCCCCCTCTACTCTGCCCTGGTGAGGCCACATCTGGAATATTGTGTCCAGTTCTGGGCCCCTCAGTTCAGGAAGGACTTCAGGAAACTGCTTGAAAGGGTCCAGCACAGAGCCACAAAGATGCTGCAGGCAGTGGAACATCTTCCTTATGAGAAGAGATCACAGTATCACAGTATAACTAAGGTGGGAAGAGACCTCGAGGATCATTGATTGAAGGAACTGGGACTCAACTTGGAGAGGAGAAGTCTGAGGGGTAGCTTCATTCATGCTGGTAAATAGTCACATGAGTGAGTGCTCAGAGTGCCCAGAGGCTGAAACCAGGCTCTGCTGGGGGAAGCCCAATGCCAGCACAAGGGGCAGTGGTGGAAGCTGAGGCAGAGGAAGTGCCATGGAAACAGGAGGGAGAATTTTTGCACAGTGAGGGTGACAGAGCCCTGGAACAGGCTGCCCAGGGGGGTTGTGGAGTCTCCCTCTCTGCAGATGTTCAAAACCCACCTGGATGCATTCTAATGTGATCTGCTCTAGGTGATCCTGCTCTGTTAGTGGGGTTGGACTGGATGAGCTTTTGAGTTCCCTTCCAGCCCCTAACATTCTGTGACTCTCTGAATGTTTTTACTTTTGCTCTCCAGTGTACTTTTATCTTCTCAGATTTAGGTGTTGGGTTTTTTTTTTCCCTCCCCTGCATTCATTATTTATTGTTATAAAGTAGCATTGTTAGAATCAGATTAATTAAATTCCATGGTTCTCATCATAAATTCCAAGTTTTATAGTAGGAAGAAGCAACACAGAGCAGTAAGGATGAGGACCAGAGTAGGAGAGTTAAAATTAAACTCTGAGTACATTGTTCCTTAGTGTCTAATCTGTTAAATCTTTAATGCTTTTCCAGACAGCTTGGTTAAAACTTAATGATTCAAGAATCAGAGTGGTCCAGAAATGTACAATTAGAGACTAATAGTCTCAGTATTCTTCAGTTAATGTCTTGCAGCTGCTCTCTTTCAAGTTCCATTTGCAACTGGAACAAACTCTAGGATCGAAACGCAAAGATCAATAGCGGATAGATTTACAGTTTGCACCAATAATTGATTGGAAAAGAGGAATTTGAATGGACTCATGCTGCTGTTAAATACTACCTGGGCATTGATAAAATCAATCACAGGTTCCCAGTTCCCAATTTCCATCCATAATTAAACCTGTTGAGGCTCAGCCTCTCAGTAAGCACAGTGGAAAAAAATCCAGAGGAGGACAAAAGCATCTTGGTTTTATTTCTTGGGTAAATGATTGCTTCATTTGCTAAAGGTGATGAAGGGAGTGGAACATCTTCCTTATGAGGGGAGACTGAGGGAGCTGAGGGCTCTTAGATTGGAGAGGAGGAGACTTGGAGGTGACCTCCCACCCCAGGTGTGCCCACTTTGCCCTCCCCACCCACTCCCCCTTTATAATCCCCCCCCAGGAAAGGCAGTAGCCCCAAGCTGAGCCCATCTGGGCTGAGGGTTCTCCTCTCATCTCTGGTGAGTGCCCTTGGTGCACACTGGGTGACAGTGGTGGTGATGACTACAAAGTCCAGGGGGCCACCAGGCCCCCTGGTTGTTAGGGCTAACATTGATGACTGCTCCAGTATCGTCCATGGTTGTTGGCTGGGCCTCTTTGCTGGGGCTGAGCTCTTCTTGGCTGGTTGAATCTCTTGCCCCTGCTCTGGTGTGGGTGCACCAATGGTGGTGGTGGAGCAGGGGCAGAAGCTGTTTAGGCAGGGGGGAGGATGGTGTAGGGGGAGCAGGAGCTGCTTTGGGAAGATGAAGAGGGGTGGTGGGGGAGCCAGGGGGGTTAAACTAGATGACCTTCAGAGGTTCCCTCCAACTGTAGTGGTTCTATGACTCCAGGATCGAGTTCCAACTCCCTTGCCACAGGCAGGGACACCTTCCACTAGACTAAGTCAGCATCTTTAATGGAGATATATATACATTAGCTATGATGGACTGGTGGATTTTGGATTTGAAGCTACCTTATGTTGAAGACAAGTTCTTCTGTATGTTGCCACATGAAGTGAAATGATGAGTGAATAAAAATCATTGGCATGAGAACCATTTAAAATCCCACTGAGTGTAGGGGAAGGGTTTGGCTGTTTCAATACTACTGCTCAGCAAATGTCAGTCTTTTTTCTGAAGTGTAGGTAGTGGAAACACTGAAGTAAATTCAGAACTCAAAGACAAGTTGTCTTACCAATATATTGAACTATATGATTCTAGAAAGAAAACTCCATAATCCATGCTGAACTTTGCAGCTTATAGTTTCATAGTTTCATTCAGGGTTGGAAGGGACCACAAGGATCATCTAGTTCCAACCCCCCTGCCATGGGCAGGAAAGCCCCACACTAGATCAGGCTGGACAGAGCCTCATCCAGCCTGCTCTTAAGCACCCCCAGGGACGGGGCCTCGACCACCTCCCTGGACAACCCATTCCAGGGTCTCACCACTCTCATGGTGAAGAACCTCCTCCTCACATCCAGCCTGAATCTCCCCACCTCCAGCTTCATTCCATTCCCCTAGTCCTATCACTACCTGACATCCTGAGAAGTCCCTCCCCAGCCTTCCTGTAGGCCCCCTTCAGATACTGGAAGGCCACAATTAGGGTCACCTCGGAGCCTTCTCTTCTGCAGACTGAACAGCCCCAACTCCTTCAGTCTGCTCTCATAGGGAGAGGTGCTCCAGCCCTCTGATCATCCTTGTGGCCCTTCTCTGGACACGTTCCAGCACCTCCACATCCCTCTTGTAATAGGGGCTCCAGAACTGGACACAGTACTCCAGGTGGGGTCTCACCAGGGCTGAGTAGAGGGGAGGATCACCTCCCTCGACCTGCTAGCTACACTTCTCCTGATGCAGCCCAGGATCTGATTGGCCTTGCGGGCTGCAAGTGCACATTGGGAGCTCATGTTGAGCTTTTTGTCCACCAGTACCCCCAAGTCTCTCTCCTCAGGGCTACCTTCCAGCCAGTCACTGCCCAGCCTGGATTTGTGCCTGGGATTGCCTCGACCCAGATGCAGGACCCTGCACTTGCTCTTATTGAACTTCATGAGGTTGGCTTGTGCCCACCTCTCCAGCCTGTCAAGGTCCCTCTGGATGGCCTCCCTTCCCTCCAGTGTGTCTGCTGCACCACATAGCTTGGTGTCATCAGCAAACTTGCTGAGGGTGCACTCAATGCCACTGTCCATGTCACCCACAAAGATGTTGAACAAGACAGGTCCCAGGACTGATCCCTGAGGGACTCCGCTTGTCACTGGCCTCCACTGGGACATGGACCCATTGACAGCCACTCTTTGGGTGCGGCCATCAAGCCAGTTCCTTATCCATCTAGTGGTCCACCCATCAAACCCATGTGTCACCAGTTTGGAGACCAGGATGTGGTGCAGGACAGTGTCAAAGGCTTTGCTCAGGTCCAGGTAAATAACATCAGTTGCTCGCCCCTCATCTATTAATGTTGTCACCTGCTCATAGAAGGCCACCAGGTTGGTCAGGCAGGATTTGCCCTTGGCAAAGCCATGCTGCCTGTTCCCAATTACCTCTTCACTATTCTTTTGAGCAAGTAGTGACTCCAGGAGGATCTGCTCCATGATCTTTCCAGGCACAGAGGTGAGACTGACTGGCCTGTAGTTCCTGGTTCCTCCTTCTTACCCTTTTTGAAGATGGGGGCAATGTTTCCCCTTTTCCAGTCCGTGGGGACTTCACCAGATTGCCATGACTTTTGAAATATAACAGAGAGGGTTTAGCAACCTCATCTGCCACTTCTCTCAGCACCCGTGGGTGTATCCCGTCGGGTCCCATGGACTTGAACACTTTCAGGTTCTTCAGATGATCACGAACCTGATCTGCACTTACAATGGGCAGTTCTTCCTCCCCATCCCTGGCTTTGACTTCCATAACATCAGGAGTGTGGCTAGAGGCCCTTGCAGTGAAGACTGAGGTAAAGAAGTTATTAAGTACCTCAGCCTTTTCCTCATCCCTTGTGACCATGTCACCATTTTCCCTTTCTGAGGGGGCCCACACCTTCCCTAGTCTTCTTCTTCCCATTAATATACCTGTAAAAGTTCTTAGTGTTCCCTCTAATCTCCTGGCTAGATTCAATTCAAACTCTGCTTTGGCTTTCCTAACCAGGACTCTCGCTGCTCGGGCAGCTTCCTTATATTCCCCCTGTTCTACCTGTCCTTCCCTCCACTTCCTGTAGAGTTTCCTTTTAAGTAATAGTGTGTCCAGTAGCTCCTTGCCCATCCAGGCAGGCCTCCTAGCATTCTTACCTGCTTTTCTCTTTGTTGGTACACAGAGCTCCTGGACACAGAGGAGGTGGTCCTTGAATACTGACCAGCTGTCCTGGGTCCCTCTTCCCTCCAGGGCTTTGTCCCACGACACTTTGGCTAGCAGATCCCTGAAGCGATCAAAATCTGCACGCCTAAAGTCTAGGGTCGTGAGCTTGGAATACTTCCTCCTGATTGCCCTGAGGATGTTAAATTCAACTGCTTCATGGTCACTGCAGCCAAGGCCATCTCTGAGCCTCACATTGCTTACCAGCCCTTCCCTGTTGGTGAGAACAAGGTCCAGCATAGCACCATTTCTTGTTGGTTCCTCTACCATTTGGAGGAGGAAGTTGTCTTCTATGCAGTCCAGGAACATCCTGGATTGCTGGTGCCTTGCTGTGTTGTCCCTCCAGCAGATGTCCGGGTGGTTGAAATCACCCATGAGGACCAGGGCTTGTGACCTGGAAGCCGCTTCTATTTGCCTATGGAGGGCCTCATCTGCTTGGATCTGCTGGTCAGGTGGCCTGTAGGAGACCCCCACAGTAATATCTCCTTCCCCTGTCCTGCCTTTAATTTTAACCCATACGCTCTCAACTAGCTCACCATCCCTCCCCAGCTGGAGCTCCACTGATTCCAACTGGCTACTGACATAGAGGGCAACACCTCCTCCTCTCCTTCCCTGCCTATCCTTCCTAAAGAGTTTATATCCATCTATGCCTACATTCCAGTCATGGGATTCATCCCACCAAGTTTCAGTAACTGCCACTATGTCGTGGCATCCCAGCAGCACAGTGGCCCTTAACTCATCCTGTTTGTTGCCCAAGCTGCGCGCATTCGCATAGAAGCACTTCAGCTGGGCTGGCCTAGCCTCCTCTTGTGCCAATTCCCCTCGGTTTCCACAGAATGTCCTGGTGAATCATTCGTGGCTTGCCTCAGGGCAGCAAGTTGAGAGCCCTTACCATCTCTCCTTCTCTCTACTGCTGGTGAGCTGCCCCTCTGTTTGTCACCAGCCAGCAGGAGACTATAAACCCCTTCGCCCTTCAAATCTAGTTTAAAGCCCTATCAATGAGCCCTGCCAATTCCTGCCCCAGGATTCTTATCCCACTCTGGGACAAGTGTGTCCCATGAGTTGTTTTCAGCTCAGGTGCCTTGAAAACCAATCCATGATTGTGGAACCCAAAGCCCTGTCGATGGCACCAGCCCTGAGCCATGAATTGATCTGTCGGCCCTTCCTCAGTGTGTCCTCATCCATTGCTGACGTTAGAGGATGGCAGAGAACACGACTTGAGCCCTGATCCCTTTAGCATTTGCCCTAAAGTTCTGAAGTCTTTTTTAATAGATTGTGAGCCTCTCATTGTTACATCATCACTGCCCACCTGAAAGACCAGCAGTGGGTAGTAGTCTGAAGGACTCACGAGGTTGGGAATTCTATCTACAACGTCTTTTACTTGGGCACCAGGGAGGCAGCTGACCGCTCTATGAAATTGGTCTGGTCTGCATATTGGGCCCTCTGTTCCCCCTCAGTAGGGAGTCTCCTATGACGATGACCCTGCGAGAGGTTTCTTTTCTGGGTAAGTTTTGATGGCTGGCCTGAGGCAACCTGTCATTGGTACAGCTTCTGACCTTCTTGAGTCCTCAGCCTCACCAATGACCTGTTCCTCCTGCAGAGCCTCATACCTGTTCTGTAACTGCACTGGAGGCAGCGTGCTGCTCACAGGAGCAGACTTCCTTTGTTTGCACTTCTTCCGTCGGGCAGAGACCTGTTCCCATTGGCCCTGCTCATGTGGGTTACTACAGGGAGGTTGAGAATCTTGCTTCTGGGGAGGTATCAAACTCCCTGTTCCCCTAAGTGTTACCCCTGTTCTGGTTTAGAAGAGATTACGTTATGGGAATCGTCAATTTTCTGCTCACCATCTCTTCTAGCTCTTAGCCTTTCCACCTCTTCTTTTAGTTTGACCACCATGCTCATCAGATCACTGACCTGCTCACACCTGAAACAGCTGCTCCCCTCCAGCCTCCATATCGAGTGCCAGGCTCCAGCACTCACTGCAGCCACCTACCTGAACATCTGCATGCTTGTGTGTGGTCTCTGTTTGGGTGCCCACTGTCCTTCTGCTAGCCTTTGCTCTAGTGGTGACCATCTTGCAGTAACCACCCTCTCCACACGGCTTTTTTTTTTTTTTTTTTTTTTTTCCTCCCTGTCAGTGAGAAGGTGAGCTGCGCTGCTCAAGCTCAAGCTGCCTCTCTCCTCAGCCACGCGCTGGGTTCTGTTTGGTTTGCGCGCGGTCTCCGCAGCAACCTCCCCAGCTGCGTCAGTGCCCTCCGGCAAGTAGGCAGTCTGAGCCCCCTGCCTCCTCCTCTCTTCGGGAAGCCTCAAGCCACCAGCCCCTTACCGCCTGAAAAGCAAGGGAATCAAAGCCAAAAGCCAAACTCCCAGAGCTGCGCTGCTCAAGCTCAAGCTGCCTCTCTCCTCAGCCACGCGCTGGGTTCTGTTTGGTTGCGCGGTCTCCGCGGCAACCCCTCCCCCAGCTGCGTCAGTGCCCTCCGGCAAGTAGGCAGTCTGAGCCCCCTGCCCCTCCTCCTCTCTTCGGGAAGCCTCAAGCCACCAGCCCCTTACCGCCTGAAAAGCAAGGGAATCAAAGCCAAAAGCCAAACTCCCAGAGCTGCGCTGCTCAAGCTCAAGCTGCCTCTCTCCTCAGCCACGCGCTGGGTTCAATATTGAGCTTGGCTCAATAAATTTTGATTCAGAAAAAGGGTAGGAAGGATACTCCAGGAAAGTTGGGCTAGATGATCTTCAGAGGCCCTTTCCAAGCCCTACCACTCCCTGATTCTGTGACAGGCATTTGTTAATGGCCAGCTTTGCAGCCAAACACACTGAAGTACATGCAAATAAATTCTCTTCTGTCTACTGTAATATCTTTTTTCCCCTTGGAAAGATAGAATAGAATTAACCAGGTTGGAAAAGACCTCAGAGATCATTGAGTCCAACCCAACACCATCTAATCAACTAACCCATGGCACCAAGCACCCCATCAAGTCTCCCCCTGAACACCTCCAATGATGGTGACTCCACCACCTCCCCAGGCAGCACATTCCAAGGGTCAATATCTCTCTCTATGAATAATTTCTTCCTCAGATCCAGTCTAAACCTCTCCTGGCACAGCTTGAGACTGTGTCACCTTGTTTTGGTGGTGGTTGCCTGGGAGAAGAGACCAACCTCCACATGGCTACAACTTCCCTTCAGGTAGTTAATTTAGTTAGCTTCAGCTGTTAATTTAAAGGTTAATACTAACCTCTAAACCTTTCTGAATCTTCTCTTTTAAACAAGTTTCCTTCACAGTACCTCAAAAAATCAAGTTTGGCTTCTGAGCCAGAAGAATGGCAACTGCCTTGCTAAATGAACAACTGGTTGGAGTTCTGCTGCGGCCCTGTAAGGACTAAAGGTAAATGGATGAAGAATGACAATGCATTTACTTTCTTTTTAGCAGCTCTTCTCGTTGAGGTCCAACTGAAACATGCTTTGTGATCTAATAAAAAATTTTTTTATCAATACAAATCTGTGTTTGAAGCCTTTCTGCAGTTGAGAGTTTGCACACAAGTGGAAAGGTTAGGGTTTGTGTTTCAGCAGCTCTTTAAAGTGGCAGCTGAGGGGTTTCAGCCACAGGACTCCTTGGAGAGCCCAAGCTGCTCTCTCTTTATTTCAAAGGTTTTATCCATGTTTCCTGCCCAGCTTGGAGATGGATAAGTTGGGACAGAATAGAGAAGTATTAAGTATTCAGTATTCCTAAGGTTGGAAGAGACCTCAAAGATCAGCGAGTCCAACCTGTCACCACAGACCTCATGACTAGAGTAGGGAAGACACTATTGCCCACTGCAGGCTTGAACTCACAACCTTCCTGAGTTATGGATATGAACTCCAGCACAGAAGGTTCCACCTCAACATGAGGAGGAGCTTCTTCACTGCAAGGGGCACAGAGCACTGGAGCAGGCTGCCCACAGTGGTTGTGGAGTCTCCTTCTCTGGGGACTTTCAAGACTCCTCTGGATATATTCCTGTGCAATCTGCACTAGATTCTCTGGTGCTGCTCTGGCAGGGGAGTTGGACTCGATGTTGTCAGGAGGCCCCATCCATCCCCTAGCATCCTGTGAGACTGTGAAGAGCAGATTTAGATTGGGTGTTAGGAAAAAATTCTGCACCATGGGGAAGGTGGAACACTGCAACAGGTTGCCCAGGGAGGTAGGTGAGGCCCTCTCCCTGGAGCTCTTCAAGGTCAAGCTCTTCAAAGCAAGGCTCTGAGTACCCTGGTCCAGGGGCAATGGAATAGAATTTACCAGGTTGGAAAAGACCTTCAAGGTCATCGAGTTCCACCTATCACCCAACACCATCTCATCAACTCAACCATGGCACCAAGTGCCTCATCCAGGCTCTTCCTAAACACCTCCAGGGATGGTGACTCCACCATCTCCCTGGGCAGCACACCCTAAGGGCCAATCTCTCTGTCTGGGACGAATTTCTTCTTAACATCCAGCCTCAACTTCCCCTGGCACAGCTTGAGACCGTATGCTCTTGTTCTGGTGCTGGGTGCTTGGGAGAAGAGACCAACCCCCACCTGGCTACAACCTCCCTTCAGGGAGTTGGAGAGAGCAAGAAGGTCTCCCCTGAGCCTCCTCTTCTCCAGGCTAAGCAACCCCAGCTCCCTCAGCCTCTCCTCCCAGGGCTGTGCTCCAGACGCCTCCCCAGCTTTCTTGCCCTTCTCTGGACACATTCAAGTGTCTCAATGTCCTTCTTAAATTGAGGAGCCCAGGACTGGACACAGGACTCAAGGTGTTCTCTGGATGCCTTCCAGCTGCTCAACATCTGATTTAGATTGGATGCTAGGAACAGGTTCTTTACCATGATGGTGGTGGAACACTAGAACGGATTGTCCAGGGAAGTGGTTGAGGCTCCAGCCTCAGAGATATGCAAGGTCAGGTTTGACAAGGCTCAGAGCAACCTCATCTAGAGAAGGATGCCTCTCCTGACTGCAGGGGGGTGGGACTAGGTGACCTTTAGAGGTCTCTTCCAATCCAAACCATTCTCTGATTCAATCACTCTTTTACTCTATTTTAGCTAGTATTACAACTACTCCAAGTAGTATCAGTGACTATGCCTTTTGAGAAGACTCTGCTGAATCTGCAAGTTGGATGCTTGGTATCAGAAGTCTGTTTGCTACTTTGAATAACAGAGAGATTCTGATAAATGTTGCAGACCTGAACTCTCTAAGGACATATAGTTAAATGTCTTGGAAATAAATCACTTTATAAAACCAATTTGGAGATGATTTCACTGATCTGGGAAGGCTTCAGTGGTTGGATCTCAAGATGTTGCCCAGGGAGGTGGTGGAAGCCCCATCCCTGGAAGCTTTTAAATCCAGGCTGGATGTGGCTCTGGGCTGCCCGCTGTAGTGTGAGGTGTCCCTGCCCATGGCTGGGGGTTGGAACTGGATGATCCTTGGGCTCCCTTCCAACCCTGACCATTCTGTGACGTGTAAGTGCAGGGCTGGAAGGGACCTCTAGAGTTCATCTGGTCCAACCCCCCCTTGCAGTAAGCAGGGACACAGAATCACTTAGCTTGGAAGGGACCCCTAAAGGATATTCCCAGATAGATCAGGTTGCTGATGGATATAGTAATGGGAAACAAATTTCTGTCCATTTGAGGAGAGATTTATAGAAGGATAGACTCTAGTTTGTTTGGTTTTCATTTTGAAATACTTTTCTCTCCTTCTAATGCCTTCTCATATCTGTAGGTTATATTCTATGCTCCTGATACACTCTCCTGTACTTCCATCTTAAAGCAGAGCTGTAATCATCCACTATATCCATCTAAAATATTACTTTTTCCTGCAAAAAAAAAAAATGAGAGTTTTGCATTTTACTTTGAGTTTTCTAACTGAGGGGAGGGAGAAATAAATGAAGGCTTCTCTCCAAATTGGGATTTCCATTCTCTGTTCCATTATCTAAGTCTGTCAATTCACTATGGCCCACCACTTCCAGCAGGAAAATCTATTTTGATGCCCATGGGGAAAGGTTATAATGGCTACCTGATCCTGAAATGAAATGTCCTGTTTGATTGCTTCACATCATGCTAAGCTGCATTATATTCAGGCAAAATAAAAAGCAAGGTGCTGTGCTATCCAATATCAAAAGAGAGCTGGCCAGAAGTGGTTTTCCCCACCTCTGCCTGCATTAGATTTCCCTGAGATGAATGGTGCTGTTGTGGTAACTTCAGGAATCATCTGTCTGGATCCATTTCTGAGAGAGAGACACAAAGCAGACAGAAAGCTGCCTGCCCACCTGTGTCTGGGTTCAGGCTTGGATGTCTGCTTGAGCCAGCAATGTGTCCTCTTGGCCATACCGGGTGCTGCACTTTGGCCACAGCAACCCCATGCAGAGCTACAGGCTGGGGTCAGAGTGGCTGAGAGCTCCCAAACAGAGAGGGACATGGGGGTGGGGATTGACAGCTGCCTGAACATGAGCCAGCAGCGTGCCCAGGTGGCCAAGAAGACCAAGGGCATCCTGAGCTGCATTAGGAATAGTGTGGCCAGCAGGAGCAGGGAAGTAATTGTGCCCCTGTGCTCAGCACTGGTTAGGCCACACCTTGAGTCCTGTGTCCAATTCTGGGCCCCTCAGTTTAAGAAAGATGTTGAGATGCTGGAAGGTGTCCAGAGAAGGGCAAGAAAGCTGGGGAGGGGTCTGGAGCACAGCCCTGTGAGGAGAGGCTGAGGGAGCTGGGCTTGCTTAGCCTGGAGAAGAGGAGGCTCAGGGGAGACCTTCTTGCTCTCTCCAACTCCCTGAAAGGAGGTTGTAGCCAGGTGGGGGTTGGTCTCTTCTCCCAGGCACCCAGCACCAGAACAAGAGGACACAGTCTCAAGCTGTGCCAGGGGAGGTTTAGCCTCGAGGTGAGGAGAAAGCTCTTCACCAAGGCAGTCATCCATCATTGGAACGTGCTGCCCAGGGAGGTGGTGGAATCACCATGCCTGGAGGTGCTCAAGAGGGGATTGGATGTGGCACTTGATGCCATGGTCTAGTCATGAGGTCTGTGGTGACAGGTTGGACTCGAGGATCTTTGAGGTCTCTTCCAACCTTAGTGATACTGTGATGCTGTAAGGTGCATTAAGAAGAAGTGTGGCCAGTAGGTCAAGAGAGGTTCTCCTGCACCTCTACGCTGCCCTGGTGGGGCCACATCTGAAGCATTGTGTCCAGTTCTGGGCTCCCCAATTTGAGAGAGACAGGGAAGTACTCAAGAGAGTCCAATGGAGGGACACAAAGATGCTGAGTGTCTTGGAGCATCTTTCTTGTGAGTCTGAGAGACCTGGGGCTGTGTATCCTGGAGAGGAGAAGACTGAGTGGGGATCTATCAGTGATGATCAATAGCTAAAGGGTGAAGCCCATGAGGATGAGGCTGGGCTCTTTTTCATGTTGCCCAGTAATTCCATAATGGCCAAGGGCTGAAAATCCAGGAGGTTTCACTTGAACTTAAGCAGAAACTTCTTTCATTTGATGGTGACAAAACCATGGAGCAGGCTGCCCAGAGAGGTTGTGGAGTCTGGAGACTTTTGAAACTTGCCTGGGCACATCCATGTGCAACCTGCTCTAGGTGACCTTGCAGGGGAGAATACAGAATTAACCAGCTTGGAAAAGACCTTTGAGATCATCAAGTCCAATCTATCACCCAAAACCATCTAATCCACTAAACCATGGCACCAAGTGCCTCATCCAGGCTCTTCCTAAACACCTCCAGTGATGGTGACTCCACCACCTCCCTGGGCAGCACATACAATATCTCTCTCTGGGAAATGTTTCATCCTAACATCAAGCCTAAACCTCCCCTGGCACAGTTTGAGACTGTGTCTTCCCTTCATGGAGTTGTAGACAGCAATAAGGTCTCTCCTGAGCCTCCTCTTCTCCAGGCTAAGCAACCCTCAGCCTCTTCCCACAGGGCTGTGCTCCAGACCCCTCCCCAGCTTTGTTGCCCTTCTCTGGACACCTTCCAGCAGCTCAACATCTTTCCTAAACTGAGGAGCCCAGAACTGGACACAGGACTCAAGGTGTGGCCTAACCAGTGCTGAGCACAGGGGAAGAATGACCTCCCTGCTCCTGCTGGCCACACTGTTCCTGATGCAGGCCAGGATACCATTGCCACTTTTGGCTGCCTGGGCACACTGCAGGCTCATGTTCAGCCTACCATCAACTAGCACCCCCAGGTCCCTCTCTGCCTGGCTGCTCTCAGCCACTCTGACCCCAGCCTGTAGCTCTGCATGGGGTTGTTGTGGCCAATGTGCAGAACCTGGCACTTGGATGTGTTCAATCTCCTGCCCTTGGCCTCTGCCCATCTGTCCAGCCTGTCGAGGTCCCTCTGCAGAGCCTCTTTACCCTCCAGCAGATCAACTCCTGTCCCCAGCTTGATGTCATCTGCAAACTTAGTAATGATGGACTCAATGCCCTCATCCAGATCATCAATAAAGATATTGAACAGGATGGGGCCCAGCACTGATCCCTGGTTTAGTTGATCAGATGCTGTTGGGTGACAGGTTGGACTTGATGACCTTGAAGGTCTTTTCCGACCTGGTTAATTCTATTCTGTTCTAGTAGCCTGCACTCTGAAGAAGGCTTCTTGCTCTTTACAGGACAGAATCTGATTCAGGAAGCTACCAGGATTTTATACAATAGCCTATTTAGTTTCCACTGGATTGAGTAAATAAAGAGAACTTTACTGGCTAGTAAAATTTATGAAGCTTAGTTTTAAAAGCTTGCTGTAAAAGCTTAGGAAGAGGAGCAGCCTTTAAACTTATTTCTCTTCTGCCTTCTTCTGTTGCCTAGATGAGTGGAAGGGGAATTGGTGGCAGAAAAGGAGTGGTCTATGGGATTTATCTGTTTAATCCTCACACTTCCTTCTAATAAGTCTAAAATTATTTTTTTCTAATAATTCTAAAGTTATTTTTCATTTTGCAACAGATTTTTGCAGAGACAAAGTTATGTAGGGGTAATGAAAGAGATCATCAAGTCCAACCAGGCTAAGCAACCCCAGCTCCCTCAGCCTCTCCTCACAGGGCTGTGCTCCAGACCCCTCCCCAGCTTTGCTGACCTTCTCTGGACACCTTCCAGCATCTCAACATCTTTCCTGAACTGAAGGGCCCAGAACTGGACACAGGACTCAAGGTGTGGCCTAGCCACTGCTGAGTACAGAGCACAAGGACTTGATGTCCTGGGTTGTTGCCCAAATGCTGGAAATCCTCCTACTCAGTGCTCTGAATTCATCTGGCCAACTGCTTATAATGCAACACATGAAAGGTTCTATCAGACTCAAGGCTCTCCCTTTGGTGTCACAACTCCCTTTAAAATATTTTAGGAAGGTGTGGATATTAACATCTGTTGTGAATGAACTCTGAAGGCTTCTTGGGGGTGGACTAGATGACACCAACCAGTGGCTCAGTTGGTAGTGTATAAGACCCTTAATGGGAAGGTTTGTGAGTTCAAGCCTGCAGTGGGCAGTAGTGTCCTCCCTATTCTAGTCATGAGGTCTGTGGTGACAGACTGGACTCGATGATCTTTGAGGTCTCTTCCAACCTTAGTGATACTGAGTACCTTTAAAGATCCCTTCCAACTCAATGCATTCTATGACTTCTTTACTTTTTTATATGTTTGGGTGGGGTTTTTTTGTAATTCTTGTTTTAGGCTCTATTGTTTCTTTTTAAAACCATGGAGATTTATCAGGCTAAGGCACTTAACTATGTCCATCACTCATCTGTGGAAGGTAGTCTAAGGTACAGAGAGACTTAAATGGAATGTTAAAAGAGTCAAGATTTTGGTTTTGTGTAGAGAAGAAGCAGCCCTAGAACAGAGGGACACATTGTGTTGGAAGAAAGATCATAGAATCATTGGGTTGGAAGTGACCTCCAAAGCTCATCCAGTCCAAAGCCCTGGCAGCCATAGGGGCATCCTCAATTAGATGTACTGTGTCCAGTTCTGGGCCCCTCAGTTTAGGAAGGAGGTTGACTTGTTGGAAGGTGTCCAGAGAAGGGCAACCAAGTTGGTGAGGGGTTTGGAACACAGCCCTGTGAGGAGAGGCTGAGGGAGCTGGGGTTGCTCAGCCTGGAGAAGAGGAGACTCAGTGGAGACACTTATTGCTCTCTACAGTTCCCTGAAGGGAGGTTGTAGACAGGCAGAGGTTGGTCTCTTCTCCCAAGCAGCCAGCACCACTACAAGAGGACACAGTCTCAGGCTGCACCAGGGGAGGTTTAGGTTGGACTGTTAGGAAGAAGTTCTACACAGAGAGAGTGATTGCCCATTGGAATGTGCTGCCTGGGGAGGTGGTGGAGTCACCATCACTGGAGGTGTTCAGAAGGAGACTTGATGGGGTGCTTGGTGCCATGGGTTAGTTGTTTGGGTGGGTTGAATTGGTTGATGGGTTGGACATGATGATCTTGAAGGTCTCTCCCAACCTGGTTTGGTTTATTCTAAGTATTGCATTCTATTCTATTCTATTCTATTCTGTTCTGTTCTATTCTATTCTATTCTATTCTATTCTATTCTATTCTATTCTATTCTATTCTATTCTATTCTATTCTATTCTATTCTATTCTATTCTATTCTATTCTAGATCAGGCTGCCCAGGGCCCTGTCAAGCATCACTGAACATGTCCAGGGATGGGGCCTCAACCACCTCCCTGGGCAACCTGTTCCAGTGCTCCACCACCCTCAAAGTGCAGAACATGTTCCTAACATCCAATCTAAATCTGCCCTTCTGTAATTCCAAAACATTGCTCCTTATCCTATCACTGCAGGCCTTTGCAAACAGTCCCTCTGCAGCCACCTTCTAGCCCCCTTCAGTTACTGGTATGCTGCTATTAGGTGTCCCTGGAGCCTTCTCTTCTCCAGGCTGAACAACCCCAACTCCCTCAGCCTGTCCTTGATACTGGAAACAGCTCTGCAGAGCTGAATTTTCAACACCTTTGACTCACAGGTTGCTATTAAATTGGTCTGCCAGTCCCTGAGGCAGCTGCAAATGGCACTGGCAGTATTAAAAGTGGTGAAATTATACCTTAACAGAAAATGCTCTGTACACAGAGTGTTAGGTTATTGCTGTGTGATACATTGACTTGTTCTATGAGTCCTGCACTTGGGTCACAACAGCTCCACTCAGCTCTCCAGGCTCAGGGTGGAGTGGCTGGAAAGCTGCCTAGGAGAGAAAGACCTGGGGGTGCTGGCTGACAGCTGGTTGAATATGAACTAACAGGGTGCTGAGGTGGCCAAGAAGGTCACCAGCATCCTGGCCAGCACTCAGAAATAGTGTGACCAGCAGGAACAGAGAAGGGATTGCACCCCTGGACCCTGGACTGGGGTTTCTGGTAGGAGATTTGGATTTGTGTTAGACTCAGAAGTACTCTGCTGATAGTTTTAGGGAATGACAAACATCACTTACTTTGCCAACAAGCAGCAAGCTGAGCTTCTATCTCTCTGTTCTTCTAAAGAGGGAGGGAGAGATGTGTCGATACATAGAATCATAGGATCAATAAGGTTGGAAAAGACCTCAAGGATCATCAAGTCCAACCTGTTAATACAGGCTGGGGACAGAGTGCCTGGACAGCAACCAGGCAGAAAGGGATCTGGGGGTAGCAGTTGATAGAAGGCTGAACATGAGCCTGCAGTGTGTCCAGGTGGCCAAGAAGGCCAAGGGCATTCTAGCCTGCATTAGGAATAGTGTGGCCAGCAGGAGCAGGGAAGTCATTGTGCCCTGTGCTCAGCACTGGTTAGGCCACACCTTGAGTCCTGTGTCCAGTTCTGGGCCACTCAGTCTAAGAAAGATGTTGAGATGCTGGAAGGTGTCCAGAGAAGGGCAACAAATCTGGGGAGGGGTCTGGAGCACAGCTCTGTGAGGAGAGGCTGAGGGAGCTGGGGTTGCTTAGCCTGGGGAAGAGGAGTTTCAGGAGAGACCTTCTTGTTGCCTACAGCTTCCTGCAGGGAGGTTGTAGCCAGGTGGGGGTTGGTCTCTTCTCTCAGGCAAGCAGCACCAGAACAAGAGGACACAGTCTCAAGCTGTTCCAGGGGAGGTTTAGGCTGGGTGACTGGCCATTGGGATGTGTTGCCTAGGGAGGTGGTGGAGTCACCATCACTGGTAGTGTTTAAAAAGAGCCTGGATGAGGCACTTGGTGCCATGGTTTAATTGATTAGATGGTGTTGGGTGATAGGTTGGACTTACTGATCTCAAAGGTCTCTTCCAACCTGGTTAATTCTATTCTATTCTATTCTATTCTATTCTATTCTATTCTATTCTATTCTATTCTATTCTATTCTATTCTATTCTATTCTATTCTATTCCATTCCATTCCATTCCATTCCATTCCATTCCATTCCATTCCATTCCATTCCATTCCACAGTGGCTGATGGCTTGGGGATATGGTTTAGGGGGTGATCTTTGTAGAGCAGGATTCTGGATTGGACTTGGTGATACTGAGAGTCTTTTCCAACCTGAATGTTTCTGTGTGATTCTGTGAGAACTACAACTTCAGCACAGGTCTTGAAAATTGAGAGTGACCTAAAAAAAAACGCCCCAAAACCCACCCAAACCAACCCAAACAACACCAAGACCCCGAACCCCCCAAAACCCCTGGGTTGGATAATAATCCCCCATGTAAAGCTGGGATAATTAAACCCCTCTGACAATTGCATCATACATTATCAGGATTAAGCAGCTCCATTACTCATCACTGGTGCCTTGGACAAAACAAAGCTGGTACACTAGGGACTGTCAGCTGAGCAGATGCTTCCAGGGGAGAAAGCAGCCAAGTGCTGTTGATGTAACACGAGCACCAGCGTGCTGGAGGAAGATATTGGTTGGGCTTGCAGAGTGTTCCTGGAGTTTAGAGACTAGGAAAGGCCCAAATCTGAAGGCACCATATTGCCCATACCATATTTGAACAACAACTTATCTGCTTCTCTGCCAGAGTTGTGCTTTGCTGAAACCTTTTTTGTTGTTGGTGGTGGTGGTGTTTGTGCATAGAGAGCAGGCAGCTTTGTATTTCTTCTGCTGGAGAAAATTAAAGGCAGAAATCCTCAGAACACAGAGTGGGGGAGGAAAAAGGGGAAAGAGAGTTAAAAATGGTTCAAAATTAAAGGCAACAATCCTCAGAACACAGAGTAGGGGGAGGAAAAAAGGAGAAAGAGTTAAAAATGGTTCAAAATTAAAGGCAGTAATCCTCAGAACACAGAGTGGGGAGGGGGGAAAAAGAGGAAGAGAGCTATTATAAAGAAATATAGAGGTAATTGCAGGGGGTTGAAATGTTTGGATTAAAAATAAACACTGCAGAACTATCTTCCCTCTATACATTTGCAGTGGTTTCATAGATCCATGGAATGGGTTAAGTTGGAAGGGACCTTGAAGATCATCTAGTTGCAACCCCCTGCCCTGGGCAGAGACACTTTTCACCAGCCCAGGTTGCTCAAGGCTTCATCTAATCTGGGCTTTGAACACCTCCAGGGAGGGCAAATCAACAACCTCCCTGGGCAACCTGTTGTAGTGTCTCACCACCCTCACTGGAAGGAAAGTCTTCCTAATCTCCAGTCTCAATCTGCCCTCCTCAAGCTTCAATCCTTTCACTACAAGCTCACAACAAAATCCCTCTCCACCGTTATTGTGGGAACTCTTCAGGCACTGGAAGGCAGCTACAAGGTATCCCTGGAGCCTTTACTTCTCCAGGCTGCTCAGTCCCCTTGTTCTATGACTGGACACCACTGAAAAAAGACTGGTCCCATCCTCCTGCCCCCCCACTCTGGAAGTATTGATAAGCATTGATAAGATCCCTCTTCAGTCTTCTCCAGGCTAAAATTCTCCAAGTCACTCAAACTTTCTTCAGAAGAGAGATGTTTTAGTCTCCTAATCACCTTTGTAGCCCTTTGTTTTTGTTTTCCTAGTGTTTCCTCAAGTGGGAAGGCCAGAAATGGACACACTGAACTGGGCACTCCTTCTCTCTCCCCTTCCTTCCTTCTTTCTCCCCTTCCTTCCTTCTTTCTCCCTTCCTTCCTTCCTTCCTTCCTTCCTTCCTTCCTTCCTTCCTTCCTCCCTTCCTCCCTTCCTCCCTTCCTCCCTTCCTCCCTTCCTCCCTTCCTTCCCTTCCTTCCTTCCTCTCTTTCTCCCCTTCCTTCCTTCTTCTCTTTCTCCCCTTCCTTCCTTCCTTCCTCTCTTTCTCCCTTCCTTCCTCTCTTCCTTCCTTCCTTCCTTCCTTCCTCTCTTTCTCCCCTTCCTTCCTTCCTTCCTTCCTTCCTTCCTTCCTTCCTTCCTTCCTTCCTTCCTTCCTTCCTTCCTTCCTTCCTTCCTTCCTTCCTTCCTTCCTTCCTTCCTTCCTTCCTTCCTTCCTTCCTTCCTTCCTTCCTTCCTTCCTTCCTTCCTTCCTTCCTTCCTTCCTTCCTTCCTTCTCCCCCTCAGCATGCAGCCTGTGCACACAGCCATGAGTGTTTCTGTGTGCAGGGCACACACTGCTCTAAACTCCTTTTTGTTTGTTGGTTTTTCTTGGCTTGTTTCTTTTTCCTTGCCTCTTTACCCCTCAAATGGAGGCTCCATGTTTATGTTTATCTCCACTCCAATCCACAGCAGCTTGCCTCACAGAGTTTTCTACTTCCCTGCACCAGGCTTGCTTGGGTTCCTGGGTGCTCATCTGTGGAGGTCACCGTGGGTCTCAGAGTCTTTTAGGTCTGTGTTAATCTCAAATCCTTCAGCAGACTCTGGACCTCTGTGGATAATTTTCCTTTTTATTGTTGCCCTTTAATTAAACAGAAAATGATAAATTGTTTGTGCCCATTGTGCAGGCTACACAACTCCTCACTTCCTGCTTGGTTGCCATCCTGGTATGACATATGGAGAGGATGAAAAGGGGCAGATTAATGGAGCTGCATGCTGATTACAGTTTTCCTGGGGAATCTCAGCTATCTGCTCTCTGACAGCCATTCAGAAGCTGCTATCTGGCCTGATCAGGTGTCGCTGAGCTGTGACCATAACCCAGTGGCTTCTTTTTCTCTCTCTTTCTCTTTTTTTTGTTAGCAACAGACTTTTCAAAATGATGCATTAAAGAGATTATTGATTGTTGCTGTGTGAATTATAACAAAAGACAAGCCTGCTTAGTTCCACTAAGCTGGAAAGGGTAATAAAAGACAGAGTCATAGCGTTAGGCAGAGGGGAAAGCAGAGCTCCCTTCTGCAAGCCACACTAAGGACCATTCAGAACTGTAGCCTCAGCCTTTAGAGTCATCAGAGAATCACAGAATCAACAAGGCTGGAAAAGACCTCAGAGATAATCAAATCCAACCTATCACCCAACACCTCCTGGCAACTAAACCATAGCTCCAAGTGCCACATCCAATCCCCTCTTGAACACCTCCAGGGATGGTCACTCCAGCACCTCCCTGGGCAGCACATCCCAATGGCTAACAATTCTCTCACCTCCAGCCTAAACCTCCCCTGGCACAGCTTGAAACTGTGTCCTCTTGTTCTGGTTCTGGGTGCCTGGGAGAAGTGACCAAACCCCACTTGTCTACAACCTCCCTTCAGATAGTTGTAGACAGCAATGAGGTCTCACCCAAACCTCCTCTTCTCCAGGCTAAACAACCCCAACTCCCTCAGCCACTCCTCGTAGTGCTTGTGCTCGAGGCCTCTCACCAGCCTCATTGCCCTGCAGGTGTTTGCAGCCAGGCTGGATGTGGCTGTGAGCAACCTGCTGTAGTGTGAGGTGTCCCTGGCCATGGCAGGGGGGTTGGAACTGGCTGATGCCTGAGGTCCCTTCCAACCCTGACAGATCTGTGATTTCAGGTGTTTTGTTTCCTACATACTGCTGCTTTCATCAGCAGGGACATTCAGATTGCAGAAGTGCTGCAATCTGAATTGTAATGTGGTGTTCTGCACTCATTGCCTGCACTTCTTTGCTCCCTGTTGGAAGTGAATGAAGTTCATCTACCTGTGAGCATTGCTCAGTGAGGTACAGATGGCAGCACCATGGTTTACCAATGGAAAAAACCAGAAATAATTATCCATCTCTTCATCAAGTAAATGATCTTCCTAGGTTCTTTTTGCACTGCATTTTTGTCTCCTTTCACAATGCCTTTAGGACCCATGATTAGGTCTGGAGAAGAGAAGGCTCCCAGGAGACCTAATTGTGGCCTTCCAGTATCTGAATAGGGCTCCAAGAAAGCTGGGGAGGGACCTCTGAGGGTGTCAGGGAGTGATAGGACTAGGGGGAATGGTCAAAACTAGAAGCAGGGAGATACAGATTGGATGTTAGGAAGAAGTTGTTCCCCAGGAGGGTGGTGAGAGCCTGGCCCAGGTTGCCCAGGGAGGTGGTGAAAGCCTCCTGCCTGGAGGTGTTTGCAGCCAGGCTGGATGTGGCTGTGAGCAACCTGCTGTGGGGTGAGGGCATGGCAGAGGGGTTTGAACTGGCTGGTCCTTGAGGTCTCTTCCAACCCTGACAATTATTCTATGACATATAATAAGAGCAACTGCAGGGTTCTGCATCTGGGTGGAGGCAATCCCAGGCACAAATCCAGGCTGGGCAGGGACTGGCTGGAAAGCAGCCCTGAGGAGAGAGACTTGGGGGTACCGGGGGAGGAGAAGCTCACCAGGAGCTCTCAGTGTGCACTTGCAGCCCAGAAAGCCAATCAGATCCTGGGCTGCATCAGGAGAAGTGTGGCCAGCAGGGCAAGGGAGGTGATCCTCCCCCTCTGCTCAGCTCTGGGGAGACCCCACCCGGAGTACTGCCTCCAGTTCTGGAGCCCCTATTACAAGAGGGATCTGAAAGTGCTGGAAGGTGTCCAGAGCAGGGCCAGGAGGATGAGCAGAGGGCTGGAGCACCTCTCCTGTGAGGACAGACTGAAGGAGTTGGGGCTGTTCAGTCTGGAGAAGAGAAAGCTCCAAGGTGACCTCATTGTGGCCTTCCAGGATCTGAAGGGGGCTACAGGAAGGCTGGGGAGGGACTGCTCAGGATCTCAGGCAGTGCTAGGACTAGGGGGAATGGAATGAAGCTGGAGGTGGGGAGATTCAGGCTGGAGGGGAGGAGGAAGTTCTTCCCCAGGACAGTGGTGAAGCCCTGGAATGGGTTGTCCAGGGAGGTGGTTGGGGCCCTGTCCCTGGAGGTGTTTAAGGACAGGCTGGATGAGGCTGTGGCCAGGCTGATGTAGTGTGGGGTGTCCCTGCCCATGGCAGGGGGGTTGGAACTAGCTGATCCTTGTGGTCCCTTCCAACCCTGAATGATACTGTGATACTATGATACTATGATCAGATCTGGCCACATCTCAGGAAGATAAAAGGTGATGTGTGTCAAAAGCCTGCCAGTGAACAGGTTGATAATGAGGTATGTACAGCCAGGGACATCAGTCAGGCTCAAACCCAGACTTCCTCAGGCCTTAATTAATCTTATCAAGATGGACATAACTCTTGGCTGAATGGCAAGAGGAGAACCTGGCCCCTGAATCTGCTGTCTATTTTGTTCCTGATGTCTTCCCCATTTGCACCTTCTGACCTTAGATGTAGCTGTTGATCTTTGAGACCTGATTACAACAGACATCCTACAGGGTGATAACTTTGCCTGGAGGCAAAAGAGCCAAGTGCAAGGGAATTGGTCATGCAGCCAGGAAGAAATCACTGCTGATGAGTCAGGCTGCCAAGCCAAAGACAGAAATGACAAGTGAAAAGACCTGGGAAGGAGGCAGTGGATGGTAGCTGGAAGACATTCTGACAAAGATCATAACACTATAAATTATGTCAGATAAGGATGTTGCTTGTTAGTACAGTTCAGGATAGTCTCTCCTGAATGAAAAGGAAGTCTCTTCTGAAAAAAAACCCCACAATTCATTTAGTCCTAGAAGGGTTTAAATAGAAGTGGTCAAAGCCAGCTTGGATGGGGGCTTGGGCAACCTGGTCTAGTGGGAGGTGTCCCTGCCCATGGGAAAGGGGTCAGAATTAGGTGATCAATAAGGGCCCTTCCAATCCAACCTATTTAGAGCTTACACTCTGTTACATTTCAGGACTTGCTGCATGATTCTCATCAAATGTATAGGGATTTTAATTACATATTTACACCTCAGAGAAACTAGACATGCTATCTGAGGCTGTCCCCCACAGCAAACTCCTGGCCAAGCTGTCAGCCCATGGCTTGGACAGCAGCACTCTGAGCTGGGCTAGGAACTAGCTGCAAGACAGAGCCCAGAGAGTGGTGGTGAATGGTGCCACAGCCAGCTGGCAGCCAGGCACCAGTGGTGTCCCCCAGGGATCAGTGCTGGGCCCCATCCTGTTCAGTATCTTTATTGATGATCTGGAGGAGAACATTGAGTCTATCATCAGCAAGTTTGCAGATGACAGAAAGCTAGGGGCAGGAATTGATATGTTTGAGGGTAGGAGAGATCTGCAGAGGCACCTTGACTGGCTGGACAGATGGACAGAGTCCAACAGGATGCAATTCAACAAGTCCAAGTGCAAGGTGCTGCGCTTTGGTCACAAGAACCCCATGCAGTGCTGCAGGCTGGGGTCAGAGTGGCTGAGAGCAGCCAGGCAGAAAGGGACCTGGGGGGACTGGTTGACAGCAATACCAGAACAAGAGGACACAGTCTCAAGGTGTGCCAGGGGAAGTTGAGGCTGGAGGTGAGGAGAAAGTTCTTCCCAGGAAGAGAGATTGCCCAGGGAGGTGGTGGAGCCACCATCACTAGAGGTGTTCAAGAAAGGCTTGGATGTGGCACTTGGAGCCATGGTTTAGTTGTCACGAGGTGTTGTGTAATAGGTTGGACTTGATGATCTCTGAGGTCTTTTCCAACCTGATTCTCTGATTCTAAACCACAAAGTCAGTGTTGATAAAGGGTGACACAGTGAATAATGCAGAGGTCAAATCCCAGATTTTGTCTAAGAAGTAGTAAATAGGGCAAGAAATATACCCAGAATCTAACAACCTAAGGGTAAAGCCAAGAAGAAATGGGTTTGGATCTCTCTGGAATCTACAGTTCAGGAGTGTTCCTTAATTCCAGATGTAGGTGCTGGCCTCTGCCACTTCCTACCATCCCATTAGCCTGACAGCTGGATATGCACCAGCAGTCTCCCAGATCCCTGTCTCCATCTAGCTGAAATCTAAGCACCCAATCTTGTTATCCAAGGAGCAAGCAGGATCTGGGGTATCTCCTGGTGTTCCCTTGCAAGTAAGCTTAGATTCAGCCTTTGAGAAAGGAGCTGCTGAGGCTAGAGGCAATTGAAAGGGTGGGGGTCAAAAAGGTGATCCTAGGGTGTATGATTACTGCAGGTGAAGCAGCAGCAGGGAGGTCAGAGTGCAGCTGCATTCAGCACTGGTGCAGCCTCTACTGGAATGCTGAAGTCCCTTTGTCTGACCACACAGCAGGGGCTATTACAGACTGGGAGAGGTCTCAGAGGAAAGTTTGAGAGGCATAGGAAGAGTGGAAATACTTCACTGCCAACAGTCAAAAAGTGATCAGTCTGAGGAGCTGATTGCAAGGGCATGGAGCACTAGGACAAGGGACAATGGCTGGAAGCTAGAGGAGGAGGGACACAGAATGGGCATTAGGAAGAAGTTCTTTACTATTGTGACCTTCCAGCATCTGAAGGGGACCTAGAAGAAAGCTGGGGAGGGACTTTTGAGGGTGTCAAGGAGTGATAGGACCGGGGGGGATGGAGCAAAACTAGAAGTGGGGAGATTGAGATTGGATGTTAGGAAGAAGTTGTTCCCCATGAGGGTGGTGAGAGACTGGCACAGGTTGCCCAGGGAGGTGGTGGAGGCTCCATCCCTGGAGACATTTAAGGTCAAAGATGATTGGGATCAGAGCAACCTGCTTTGAGTGTCCATGCTTACTGCAGGGGGGTTGGATTAGATGACCTTTAGAGGTTCTTTCCAATACAATGCACTCCATGCTTCCATGACAAAGCATTCCTTGACCAGATTCTCTATTGCTTGCTACAGCATAGCAATTCCATTAGAACATTGCTCTGAACATTTAGAACCTGGGGAGCTTTCACACAATGAGCACTATGTGCTTAAGTCAGAGTCCACAATTCTCCTGCATTAGCAAAAACCACATGTGATAAGATTGAGATAAACATGATGGGTTCCCTGCTGAGGTTTGAGGCTGGTTGCTTCTTAGCTAAGAAACCACAACGCAGAATTAACCGGGGTGGAAAAGACCTTTGAGATCATCAAGTCCAACCTTTCACCCAACACCCAACACCATCTAATCAACTAAACCATGGCACCAAGCTCTTCTCAAACACCTCCAGGGATGGTGACTCCACACCTCCCTGGGCAGCACATTCCAATGGCCAATCTCTCTTTCTTGGAAGAACTTTAATAGTATCATAGAATCATAGCATCATAGTATCGTAGTATCATTCAGGGTTGGAAGGGACCACAAGGATCATCTAGTTCCAACCCCTCTGCCATGGGCAGGAACACCCCACACTAGATCAGCCTGGTCACAGCCTCAGCCAGCCTGGCCTTAAACACCTCCAGGGACAGGGCCCCAACCACCTCCCTGCACAACCCATTCCAGGGCTTCGCCACTCTCATGGGGAAGAACTTCCTCCTCCCCTCCAGCCTGAATCTCCCCACCTCCAGCTTCATCCCATTCCCCCTAGTCCTGTCAGTACCTTTGTACTATGATTTCCTGGACACTGACGTACCACTGGTTTGCAGGTTGACATCTGTGCTCAGCAGGGACTATGCTTTATAACTCCAGCTGTTAGACACCTGGGAAGAGGCATTTACATTCATAATGAGTAGCAGCATGTAGGAGAGTTGGAGGGTTTGGGGTGTGTGGTGGGTTAACACCTTTTTCTGAAAACAAAAGAAGAAAGCAGGGGGGAGGGCTTGCGGGTACTTTACACTCCCTGAAGAGCGTTTCCCCCCTGGGAAAGCTGAGTCTGTTCCACTCCCCCCTCCCTGCCCAGCAAGGGTATAAAAAGCAGGACATCATAGCTGTTGGATCTGCTTTTTTTTGGCTCCTGCCTCTGCTGGATGAGAGCTACTGCAGCTGCCCTCCTGATCCTCAGCCACGTGGCCGGACCTGATCCTTCTCCCTGCTGCCTCTGCGCCTCCTCGGAGAAAGACTGGTTTTGTATTATTCTTTTCTGTCCCCCTCCCATCCATTCTTGTTCCTTGCCTTTGTGAACCTTTGTTTTCCGTGTTATTGTTATATATATATATAATTTGAAGAAAAAAAAAAAATATTTGCCTCTACTTCTAAGCTGACTCCAGATTGTTGCTTAGTGGATTTGCTTCTTACCCTTTTTTCTTCCCCTCCTCTCCCTGTTTGGAGGGAGGAGGTGGGGGGAAGTGGGGAAGAGATTCTCAGCCTTTTCCCCATTTGAGCCTTTAACTCTCAGTTAAGGCTCAAACCACTACAATTTTTGGCGCCCAACGTGGGGCTTGGAAATTAATCTTCTATTGGGAAAGCAATACTTTTTTTCTGAAAAAGGAGCTAGAAGTAGAAATGGCAATTTTAAAGAACCTGATGGCCCAAGCCTTTGCATGGGCTTTTGGCTGGATCTTTTGGACCCACATCTACAAATTGATAACTTACCATGTGGTGTGGTTAATGATAGAGATGCTAATCAAGTGGATAAAAACTTTACCAATTAAGTTAGGCATGTATCTCTTGAATTCATTGAATGTCACTGTCAGTGGTAACTTTTCTAACATAGGAAACTTTCCTGAAGCAAGTTATGAAATCAATGGTGCAGATAAAAGTGCCTGTGATGGAAAATTGCTCTGCGTTGCAATATGTTCCATATGCCTAAATGTAATCCTTATAGTGACATTTGCTGGGACTGTGTTGAGTGGAGGACTAGCTAACCCGTTAAGAGCTGTTTGGAGGGTGATAACACACTCCTTTGTGTTCTTTAATGACTGGGGGTGTGTCTGCTGTGGGCATTGTAAGCACTCTGTAGACACAAAGTGGGAGGGGTCGGGTTGTAATGACTGTGCCAGCTCTCAGCCTGAGCCCCAGGCACAAGGGTTTGCCCCACCACCAGCAGTCCCACAGTTGACCCCTGATGCTCCTGCCAATGCAGTCTCTCTAGCACCGGTCACCACACGCAGGAAAAGAAATCAAAAGTCACCGCCAAGCACAGATGGTGAGGAAGGAATCTCAGCAGGCCCCAGCACCTCACAGAACCCATTGGTGGATGAAGATGATTCAGACCAGAAAATAACTGTTACATCGCTGCCCATAAAGGAACTAAGGCAAACTCGTCTGGACTACGCAAGGAAAGAGGGTAAGCCAATACTAAGCTGGGCCCTGAGATGCTGGGACGAGGGGGTGGACACAGTGGACCTGGATAAGAGGGAGACAAAGCTTTTAGGCTCCCTGACTCGTGATGCTGGTCTGGACAAAGAGTTAGCCAAACTTGATGGAATACACACTCTCTGGGCCCGGATTCTGAACGCCATCAAGAGCCGGTACCACTCAAGAGATGACCTGCCCTGGGCCCCAGTTAGATGGACAACTATGGAACAGGGCATTCGGTACCTGAGGCAGATGGCCGTGATGGAAATAATTTATGGGGATGGCCAGATCCCTTTGGACCCAGATGAGGTGCCCATGAGACGGCCCTTCATAAAGAAACTCACCCAGGGTGCTCCTCAGAAATATGCTCACACATTAGGAGGGATACTCTTGACTGGACAGGATGGAAGTCCTAAAACTGCCTGTGAATTTGCCAATGATTTAAGGGAATATGAGGACAGCATAAATCACAAACTCCTGATCTCAGCCATAGAAACTATGGCTAAAGACATTGTCAAAGAGATCAAGACCTCCATGTCTGAACTGAAAAAGGGGAGCGATGCCTCCTTTTCCCCTTCTCCTTCAGAATGGGTCCAGGTTTCGGCAATCAGGAACAGGCGACCTCCCCCTAGGAGATCACCCCAAGCCAATCGGGGGATGTCAAGGGGGTCTCTGTGGAGGTTCCTCTGTGACCATGGAGAGGACATGGACACCTGGCATGGCCAACCCACCTCTGCCCTCTGGAACAGGGTGCGGAACTGCAAGGTGGGCACCACGGGGATAACTCATCCAGGAGAAGAGCTGCCCCAGTTTCCGGAGTGGTCCCTCTCGCACAAGAGACCCTTCCCCTAGTAACACAGGACCGTGTGACAAGTGTGGACATTGCCGCCAGCATTAGAGGTGCCCTACCTCCAGCCAGGTGGAGGCCAGGGACAACAGAGTATACTGGGATGTGTACGTGAAATGGCCTGGCACTTCAGAAGCCCTGAAGTACCGAGCTCTGGTGGACACAGGGGCCCAGTGCACCCTGATACCATCGGGGTACAAAGGGCTGAGTCCATAAGCATTCAAGGAGTCACAGGAGGCTCACAAGACTTGACTGTACTGCAAGCTGAGATAAGCTTGACCAGGAATGAATGGGGAAAGCACAACATAGTGACTGGTCCAGATGCACCTTGCATTCTTGGCATTGACTTTCTGCAGGAGGGATGCTTCAAGGACCCTAAGGGGCACAAGTGGGCGTTTGGGGTGGCAGCTGTGGAGACTGCAGGCAAAGAACAGCTGTCCACCATGCCCGAGCTTTCGGATGACCCCTCCGTAGTGGGCAGCCATAAGGTGCAGGATTTGAAGTTACCTATTGCCTCTCACATAGTACATTGCAGGCAATACAGGACCAACAGAGACTCTCTGCACCCCATACACCAACTGATTCGACGACTGGAGAGCCAGAAGGTGATCAACAAGGCTCACTCCCCCTTCAACAGCCCGATATGGCCAGTGCGGAAGGCAAATGGGGAATGGAGACTGACTGTGGACTACCGTGGCCTGAATGAAGTGACTCCTCCAATCAGCGCTGCGGTGCCGGACATGCTGGAGCTTCAGTACGAGCTGGAATCGAAAGTGGCCAAGTGGTATGCCACAATTGACATTGCTAATGCCTTTTTCTCCATTCCCATTGCAAAAGAATGCCAGCCACAGTTTGCTTTCACCTGGAGGGAGTACAGTATCAATGGAATCGGTTGCCTCAGGGCTGGGTCCATAGCTCAACCATCTGCCATGAGGTGATCCAGACTGCCTTGGAGAAAGGTGGAGCTCCTGAGCATCTGCAGTTCATCGATGGCATCATTGTATGGGGTGAGACAGCAGAGGAAGTTTACCAGAAGGGTAAGAGGATAATTGGCATCCTGCTGGAGGCTGGCTTTGCCATCAAGAGAAGCAAGGTGAAAGGGCCTGTCAGGGAGATCCAGTTCCTGGGTGCTCAATGACAGGATGGCCGTCGCCACGTCCCTCAGGAGGTGGTGAACAGGGTAGCCACTATGGTGCAGCCCACAAACAAGAAAGAGACACAGTCATTTTTGGGGCTTGTGGGCTTCTGGAAAATGCACATTCCCGGGTACAGTCAAATTGTGAAGCCTCTCTTCCATGTAACAAGGAAGAAAAATGATTTTGTGTGGGGACCTGAGCAGCAGGTGGCGTTTGACCAGATCAAACGAGAGGTGGTCCATGCTATGGCTCTGGGGCCTGTTCGAACTGGGCCAGAGATCAAGAATGTGCTGTAGACTGCGGCTGGTGAGAATGGTCCTACATGGAGCTTGTGGCAGAAGGCTCCTGGTGAAACCAGGGGCAGGCCCCTAGGTTTCTGGAGTAAGGGGTACAAAGGCTCTGAGGCCAACTACACCGCGACAGAGAAGGAAATCCTAGCTGCCTATGAGGGCGTCCGGGCTGCCTCTGAGGTAATTGGGACTGAGTCACCTCTATTTCTAGCTCCGAGACTTCCAGTCCTGACCTGGATGTTCAAAGGGAGAGGCTCAACCCCACATCATGCCACAGATGCTACCTGGAGTAAGTGGATGGCCCTGATAACTCAGCGAGCTCGGATGGGGAACTTCGAATGCCCTGGCATAGTGGAAGTGATCACCAACTGGCCAGAGGGTGCTGACTTTGGAATGCCACCAGAGCAGACAGTGACCCATCCTGAGGAGGTTCCCCCATATAATGATCTCCCTGACAACGAGAAGGGCTATGCTCTATTTACAGATGGGTCCTGCCGGCTTGTAGGAAGCAAGCAGAGATGGAAGGTAGCTGTCTGGAGCCCAACAAGGCAAGTGGCAGAAGCAAGGGATGGAGAAGGCGAATCCAGTCAGTATGCAGAGGTAAAAGCTGTCCAGCTGGCCCTGGATATAGCAGAACGAGAGAACTGGCCAGTGCTGTACCTCTACACTGACTCCTGGATGGTAGCCAATGCCTTGTGGGGGTGGCTGAAGGAATGGAGGAGGAACGGGTGGCAGAGAAAAGGGAAGCCTGTTTGGGCCACTGACCTGTGGCAAGACATCGCCGCCCGCCTGGACAGGCTGCCAACCAAGGTACGGCACGTCGATGCACACATCCCCAAGAGCAGAGCCACAGAGGAGCACAAGCACAACCACCAAGCAGACCTGGCTGCTAAGATCTCCCAAATAGACTTGGACTGGGAACACAAGGGTGAGCTGTTCCTAGCTCGCTGGGCCCATGACACTTCTGGCCACCAAGGGAGAGATGCCACATACTGGTGGGCTCGGGACAGATCTGTGGACATCTCTATGGAGGCCATCTCACAGGTCATCCATGAGTGTGACATCTGTGCTGCCATCAAGCAGGCCAAGCACATGAAGCCTCTGTGGTATGGGGGGAGATGGTCGAAATATAAATATGGAGAGGCCTGGCAGATTGACTACATCACCCTTCCTCGGTCTCACAGTGGCAAGCAGTACGTACTGACCATGGTGGAGGCAAGTACAGGGTGGCTAGAGACCTATCCAGTTCCTCATGCCACTGCTCGCAACACCATCCTGGGCCTAGAGAGACATATCCTGTGGAGACATGGCACCCCTGGCAGGATTGAATCAGACAATGGAACCCACTTCAGGACTTCAGGAACCATCTCATAAGGGACTGGGCAAAGGAACATGGGATTGAGTGGATTTACCACATCCCATAGCATGCACCAGCTGCAGGGAAGGTCGAGCGCTACAATGGCTTGCTAAAGACCACCCTAAAAGCCATGGGGGGTGGAGCCTTCAGGAACTGGGAAAAGCACCTGGCTCAAGCCACTTGGTTAGTGAACAGCAGAGGATCTGTGAACCGAGCTGGTCCTGCCCAGTCCCACCTGATGCAAACAGTGGATGGAGATGGAGTTCCTGTGATTGCTGAGAAGAACCTGCTGGAGAAGTCAGTGTGGGTTTTCCCTGCTGCTGGTGGGGGCAAACCAACCCGAGGGGTGGTCTTGGCTGAAGGGCCTGGTCACATGTACTGGGTTATGTTAGAAACTGGGGACATTCAGTGTATCCCACAGCAGAATGTGACTCTGGCTGACAGAGGATGAACTCAGAGGAGGCAACACTCATCAATGTAATTATGTGAATAGTTATAAGTTGTTATAAGTTTCTCCGTCCTAGCTTAATACCATCCCAGCATCCAGGACCCAACTCCTGGGGACAGGAGTTGATCTGCTAGAGGGTAGAGATGCTCTGCAGAGAGACCTCGACAGGCTGGACAGATGGGCAGAGTCCAACGGCATGAAATTTAATGCATCCAAGTGCCGGGTTCTGCACATTGGCCACAACAACCCCATGCAGTGCTACAGGCTGGGGTCAGAGTGGCTGGAGAGCAGCCAGGCAGAGAGGGACCTGGGAGTGCTGGTTGATGATAGGCTGAACATGAGCCTGCAGTGTGCCCAGGTAGCCAAGAGGGCCAATGGCATCCTGGCCTGCATTAAGAACAGTGTGGCCAGCAGGAGCAGGGAGGTCATTCTGCCCCTGTACACTGCACTGGTTAGGCCACACCTCAAGTCCTGTGTCCAGTTCTGGGCTCCTCAGTTTAGGAAGGATGTTGACTTGCTGGAACGAGTCCAGAGAAGGGCAACGAAGTTAGTGAGGGGCTTGGAACACAAGCCCTATGAGGAGAGACTGAGGGAGCTGGGGCTGCTTAGCCTGGAGGGGAGGAGACTCAGGGGTGACCTCATTACTCTCTACAACTACCTGAAGGGGGGTTGTAAACAGGCAGAGGTTGGTCTCTTCTCCCAGGCAGCCAGCACCAGAACAAGAGGACACAGTCTCAGGCTGCGCCAGGGGAAGTTCAGGCTGGAGGTCAGGAGGAAGTTTTACACGGAGAGAGTGATTGCCCATTGGAATGGGCTGCCTGGGGAGGTGGTGGAGTCGCCGTCACTGGAGGTGTTCAGGAGGAGACTTGACAGGGTGCTTGGTTACATGGGTTAGTTGATTAGGTGGTGTTGGGTGATAGGTTGGACGTGATGATCTTGAAGGTCTCTTCCAACCTGGTTTATTGTATTGTATTGTATTGTACCTACTGCACACCAACCCAAAGAGCATCATCTCACCTGTACCCGCTCCTGATATCCCTACAGCAACGGACTGTTCCCTATGTCCATACAGTAATGGACTGTCCCCGATGTCCCTACAGCAACAGACTGTTCCTGACTTTTTCCTTTCCCTTTCAAAGACAGACTGATTCCTGATTCTTCTCCACATGCCTGCCCAGTTCAAGCACCACCTACAGTGACCATCACCAGAGAGAGAGAGAGACTGCCCTGGGAGAGAGCGAGCCGGGATAGCAAGAGACTTGCACCAAGGCTTCAAATACCATGTGTCAAAATCACATGAAGGGGCTGTGGCAGGAGAGAGGAAGTGGAACAGAGGGGTGGATTGTGGTGGGTTAACGCCTTTTTCTGAAAACAAAAGAAGAAAGCAGGGGGGAGGGCTTGCGGGTACTTTACACTCCCTGAAGGGCGTTTCCCCCCTGGGAAAGCTGAGTCTGTTCCACTCCCCCCTCCCTGCCCAGCAAGGGTATAAAAAGCAGGACATCATAGCTGTTGGATCTGCTTTTTTTTGGCTCCTGCCTCTGCTGGATGAGAGCTACTGCAGCTGCCCTCCTGATCCTCAGCCACGTGGCCGGACCTGATCCTTCTCCCTGCTGCCTCTGCGCCTCCTCGGAGAAAGACTGGTTTTGTATTATTCTTTTCTGTCCCCCTCCCATTCATTCTTGTTCCTTGCCTTTGTGAACCTTTGTTTTCCCTGTTATTGTTATATATATATATAATTTGAAGAAAAAAAAAATTATTTGCCTCTCTACTTCTAAGCTGACTCCAGATTGTTGCTTAGTGGATTTGCAACTTACCCTTTTTTCTTCCCCTCCTCTCCCTGTTTGGAGGGAGGAGGTGGGGGGAAGTGGGGAAGAGATTCTCAGCCTTTTCCCCATTTGAGCCTTTAACTCTCAGTTAAGGCTCAAACCACTACAGGGTGCATGTGTATTCCTAATGTTTAATTACAGAACCCAGAGGAATAGCCATCTCCATCCTGTGAACTTCACTGCACCCTAGAAAAGGCTTAAAACACATCCTGAGCTACACAGAGGAAATCCTTATTCCTGGCACTCTCTCTCCACCAATAATAAGCTGCTCCTTAAGTCCTGGATTAACTCTTTAACAATTTACTTGAATTGAAAATGGAAAAGCACCCAGGGATGAAAGCATCTTGAAGCAGAACTTCTTGGGTGAGATTTCTCTGTGCTTCAGTTAACCATTCATGTCATAGTATCATAGTATCATAGCCTCATCCAGCCTGGGCTTAAACACCTCCAGGGACGGGGCCCCAGCCACCTCCCTGGACAACCCATTCCAGGCCTTCACCACTCTCATGGGGAAGAACTTTCTCCTCCCCTCCAGCATCAATCTCCCCACCTCCAGTTTCATTCCATTCCCCCCAGTCCTATCACTCCCTGACACCCTCAAAAACCCCTCTCCAGCTTTCTTGGAGCCCCTTTCAGATACTGGAAGGCCACAATGAGGTCTCCTCAGAGCCTTCTCCTCTCCAGCCTGCACAACCCCAACTCCCTCAGTCTGTCCTCAGAGCAGAGCTGCTCCAGCCCTTTGCTCATCCTCGTGGCCCTTCTCTGGACACCTTCCAGCACCTCCAGATCCTTTCTGCAACAGAGGCTCCAGAACTGGACACAGTACTTCAGGTGGGGTCTCAGCAGAGTGGAGCAGAAAATAGAATAGAATGAACCAGGTTGGAAGAGACCTTCAAGATCATTGTGTCCAACCTATCACCCAACACCATCTAATCAACTAAACCATGGCACCAAACACCCCATCAAGTCTCCTCCTAAACTCTTCCAGTGATGGTGACTCCACCACCTCCCTGGGCAGCACATTTTAATGGGCAATCACTCTATGAAGAATTTCTTCCTAACATCCAATCTAAACCTCTCCTGGTGCAGCTTGAGACTGTGTCCTCTTGTTCTGGTGCTAGTTGCCTGAAAGAAGAGACCAACCCCCACCTGGCTACAACAAGATGAATTCACTCTGCCTGACCAAAGCCATTTGTACAACATGGGGAGGTCCAGGCTGGATGTTAGGAAGTAATTCTTCCCAGCAAGAGAGATTGGCCTTTGGAATGTACTGCCCAGGGAGGTGGTGGAGTCACCATCCCTGGAGGTGTTTAGGAAGAGCCTGGATGAGGCTCTTGGTGCCATGGTTTAGTTGATCAGATGGTGTTGGAGGAAAGGTTGGACTTGATGATCTCTGAAGTATTTTCCAACCTGGCCAATTCTAATCTATTTTGCTGTATTGAAAATGTGGAAGTCAAACATTTAGTTCCAAGCTGGAAGGTTTCTTCATTATTCCCTGCATATACCCATGTGACAAATTTTTTTTGGTGTAAAGCCACTACACTGATAACCTATTTTAATTAAAAGCTCCTTTTAAAGGTATTTAACCAAATATCCATCCCTGCCTCCCCTAGGGATCACTGATGGGATTTCTTATTACCTTAAGCATGTCATGGAGGCATTTTATGAGAAAATTCAGTGTTTGGGTGCTTGCTTTATTCCCTTTGTGATCCTGGCTTTGATAATCATTATTAAGTACTGCTCAGCTTAATGGCTTTGCATGAAAAAAAAATAACAATGTAGTGGAGAGAGAGAAAGAAAAGAGAGATTTATTAGACCCATAATAATAATAAAAAAAAATAATAATAATAATAAACTTAATACCAGAAATAACAATAATTAAAATAACATAAAAATAACAATAACTTAATAGTAACAACAATAATAAACATAAAAATAACATAAGAAGAACAATAAAATAGTAATAATAAAACAATAAGAACAATAATAATAATAATAATAATAATAATAATAATAATAATAATAATAATAATAATAATAAAGGCTTTCTTGCTAAGTCTGGTGTTTCTCTAAAAGCTCTGTCTCTTCTAGTAAATAAAATGAGCCATAGACTGTTCTCTGGCCCTGAGGGCAAACGATGTGGCACTACCCAGACTGAGAGAGCTAAACTCTCTTCTCTCTCAAAACAAGGTAACTGCATCCAAGCTGCCCACTGGGAGCAATCCCTAGAGCACTCCATCCCCAACCCCATGCTCCAGGAGTGTTTGGGATGGTGTTACCTAGAATAGAATAGAATAAACCAAGATGGAAGAGCCCATCAAGTCCAATCTATCATCCAACACCATCTAATCCACTCAACCATGGCACCAAGCACCCTATCAACTCTCCTCCTAAACACCTCCAGGGACGGTGACTCCACTACCTCCCTGGGCAGCACATCCCAATGGCCAATTACTCTTCATAGGAAGAACTTTATCCTCACATCCAGCCTAAACCTCTCCTGGTACAGCTGGAGACTGTATCCTCTTGTTCTGGTGCTGGGTGCCTGGGAGAAGAGACCAACCCCCACCTGGCTACAACCTCCCTTCAGGGAGTTGGAGAGAGCAAGAAGGTCTGCCCTGAACCTCCTCTTCTCCAGGCTAAGCAACCCCAGCTCCCTCAGCCTCTCCTCACAGGGCTGTGCTCCAGACCCCTCTTCAGCTCTGTTGCCCTTCTCTGGATTTAAATGAAAAGCCTACTCTGAATTTAGGTGGACAAGTGGAGGATTTTGTTTCTGCATGCAAAAGCAGCCAAGGCCTAAAGCACTGATTATAGAATCACAGAATCATGGCCAAAGTGCTGCACCCAGCGCTTGGACTTGATCAGTGCCATCCTGTTGGGCTCTGCCCATCTGTCCAGCCTGTCAAGGTCCCTCTGCAGAGCTCTCCTACCCTCTAACAGTTCATCACATGCTCCCAGCTTGGTGTTATCAGGAGAATGAGGTTGTTGGTTTAGTTTTATTGTATTATATATATTGAGGGGTAAATTACAGAAATGTTGGAAAATCACCCAGGACCTCAGAGGGATGCAGTGGTTTGGGTACCACACACTGTGAATGTCCTTTTCAGCTTGAAGCCCTGAGCTTCAGGTTTCAAGCAGCCTGGAAATTCAAAGGCAGATTAAGGAAAATTACAATGTTTTCTCTGCTTTCTTAGGCAAAGCCATTAATCCCCCAGAGGTTTTCATGGCTACCAGGGTACAGCAGCAGCTCTGCTGGGAAAAAGACAAGAAAAAGAAGGATTTTATGGAACTGAGGGAAAAGGTAAAGAAGGAGAACGTGAAAGGAAAAGCTTCTGAATTAACAGATTTGCAGGATGAGTGTGAAGAGGAAAGAGAACCACACACAGCAGGGCAGAGAGCAGAAGGTGGGCAGAAGTAATCAGAATACAGAAAACAGAATTAACCAGGTTGGAAAAGACCTCTGAGATCATCAAGCCCAACCTATCACCCAGCACCATCTAACCAACTAAACCATGGCACCAAGAGCCTTATCCAGGCTTTTCTTAAACACTTCCAGTGGTGGTGACTCCCTTCCAGCTTTTTCAGGCATTTAAAGTAATTGCAGGAAAGGATATGCTAAGTTTATTCTCAGATGTTGCTCCAGTAAAGACAAATGCTAATTAAAAGATAGTCAACAGGCTTAACACTGTCAGAATGAACAGAAAGATCTGGAATGTGTCCAGAGAAGGGCCACAGGGATGACCAGAGGGCTGGAGGACCTTGACTATGAATAGAATAGAATAGAATAAACCAGGTTGGAAGAGACCTTCAAGATCATCACGTCCAACCTATCACCCAACACCACCTAATCAACTAACCCATCTATCCAAGCACCCTGTCAAGTCTCCTCCTGAACACCTCCAGTGACGGCGACTCCACCACCTCCCCAGGCAGCCCGTTCCAATGGGCAATCACTCTCTCTGTGTAAAACTTCCTCCTGACCTCCAGCCTGAACTTCCCCTGGCGCAGCCTGAGACTGTGTCCTCTTGTTCTGGTGCTGGCTGCCTGGGAGAAGAGACCAACCTCTGCCTGTTTACAACCCCCCTTCAGGTAGTTGTAGAGAGTAATGAGGTCACCCCTGAGTCTCCTCCCCTCCAGGCTAAGCAGCCCCAGCTCCCTCAGTCTCTCCTCATAGGGCTTGTGTTCCAAGCCCCTCACTAACTTCGTTGCCCTTCTCTGGACTCGTTCCAGCAAGTCAACATCCTTCCTAAACTGAGGGGCCCAGAACTGGACACAGTACTGAGGTGTGGCCTAACAAGTGCAGTGTACAGGGGCAGAATGACCTCCTGCTCCTGCTGGCCACACTGTTCTTAATGCAGGCCAGGATACCATTGGCCCTCTTGGCTGCCTGGGCACACTGCAGGCTCATGTTCATCCTACCATCAACCAGCACTCCCAGGTCCCTTTCTGCTTGGCTGCTCTCCAGCCACTCTGACCCCAGCCTGTAGCACTGCATGGGGTTGTTGTGGCCAATGTGCAGAACCCGGCACTTGGATGCATTAAATTTCATGCCGTTGGACTCTGCCCATCTGTCCAGCCTGTCGAGGTCTCTCTGCAAAGCCTCTCTACCCTCTAGCAGATCAACTCCTGTCCCCAGCTTGGTGTCGTCAGCAAATTTACTGATGATAGACTCAATGCCCTCATCCAGATCATCAATAAAGATGTTAAAGAGGATGGGGACACAGGGACATGTGTCACAGGACACATGTGTCACATGGACACAGGGAGTTGGGGATATTCAGTCTGGAGAAGAGAAGGCTCCAAGGAGACCTAATTGTAGCCTTCAGTATCTGAAGGGGACTACAAGAAAGATGGGGAAGGACTTTTGAGGGTGTCAGGGAGTGATAGGGCTGGGGGGGTGATGGAGCAAAAGTATAAATGGGTAGGTTCAGAATGGATGTTAGGAAGAAGTCCCTTCCAACCCTAACAATTCAGTGTGTTGGCACTGTTCATATTATTATTATTATGTTATATTATATTATATTATATTATATTATATTATATTATATTATATTATATTATATTATATTATATTATATTATATTATATTATATTATATTATATTATATTATATTATTGTCTTTAAATATTAGAATAATCTTTTTTATTTCCCTTTCATTATTTTAGAATGGTTTGGGTTGGAAGGGAGCTCCAAAGCTCATCCAGTCCAACCCTCCCTGCAGCCTGCAAAGACATCCTTCATTGGATCAGGTTGCTCCAAGCCTTGTGCTACCTGACCTTGAATATCTCCAGGAATGGAGCCCCAGCTACTTCCCTGGACAGCCTGTTGCAAGTGTTTCACCACCCTCAAGCTAAAGAACTTCTTCCCAACATCCAATCTAAAACTCCTCTCATTTAAAACCTTTGCCTCTTATCCTGTCTCTGCAGGCCTTTGGAAACAGTCCATCTGCAGCAGCCTTGTAGCCACCCTTCAGGAACCAGAGCACTGCTGTTAGGTCTCCCTGGAGGCTTCTCCTCTCCAGGCTGAACAACCCCAGTTGTCCCAGCCTGTCCTTGTCCCTTCTTCCACCTGGGGATACACCCAGAACCCCACCTGCAAACAGGCTTCCCAGTGCTGACTGGGTGGAAATCATGGTGGGAGAGGTGGGTGAGGGCTGGGCAGGGCAGGCAGCAAGTATCAGCTTCTCACATTCAAGGCAAACATTGCAGCTCAGGTGAAGCTAAAGATTATTCTTTAAGCCTTTGCTTCCCCTGAAGTTCATCTATCATACAAATACAAGTTCATTTGATTCATCTCAAGACATTTGCAGCTCTCTCATTTGAATTTAAATGTTGTTAATATTAACTTCACCTTTATTTTCCTCAGCTGAAGAAAAAAGAAGCTGGCAGCACTCAGCTTTAATCTGAACAGGATCTGTGGTAATGAAGGGAGCTGCTCAGTAGAAAAATGGCTTTCATTTGTTCCCTCATTTCATCTTGGACACCTAACATGATTGACAAATGTGCCCACTGAGGATTTTCACTTGTTCTGACATCCTGGTTGCTGGCAGAACTTCGTTGAATCGCTTGAGAGAAGCAGACTCTGCTGCCACAAATCAACAGGTGCAGGCTCATGAATGTTGTTCACACCAAGCCCTGCAGAAAGAATCTGAAGAGAATAATTGTGTGGTAAGTGATGCTGGGTCCTTCTAAGAGAGAGGCTGTAGCCAAGCCAGGGATAGGTTGCAGTGGGTCACTGCTGTGGGTTTGGCTTGCACTACACAGCAGTTTGGAAACTTACCCCAAGGAGTAAATTTACAACACAGAATTTGGAAGGAAAATTAAATTCTATTTACAAAAGTAGAATAACTATTAAAGTATAAAGGGCAATAAACATATACAAAATAAAAGGCAACAAACATATACAAAAAACATATACAAAAAATTTGCATGTATTTCCAGATCAGCAACAGCACAACACCCCCTTGTAGAAATGATCCAGCTCTCCTCTCCCCTCTTGTATGAAGAGAAGAGAAGAGAAGAGAAGAGAAGAGAAGAGAAGAGAAGAGAAGAGAAGAGAAGAGAAGAGAAGAGAAGAGAAGAGAAGAGAAGAGAAAAGAGAAGAGAAGAGAAGAGAAGAGAAGAGAAGAGAAGAGAAGAGAAGAGAAGAGAAGAGAAGAGAAGAGAAGAGAAGAGAAAAGAGAAGAGAAGAGAAGAGAAGAGAAGAGAAGAGAAGAGAAGAGAAGAGAAGAGAAGAGAAGAGAAGAGAAGAGAAGAGAAGAGAAGAGAAGAGAGAAGAGAAGAGAAGAGAAGAGAAGAGAAGAGAAGAGAAGAGAAGAGAAGAGAAGAGAAGAGAAGAGAAGAGAAGAAAAGAGAAGAGAAGAGAAGAGAAGAGAAGAGAAGAGAAGAGAAGAGAAGAGAAGAGAAGAGAAGAGAAGAGAAGAGAAGAGAAGAGAAAAGAGAAGAGAAGAGAAGAGAAGAGAAGAGAAGAGAAGAGAAGAGAAGAGAAGAGAAGAGAAGAGAGAAGAGAAGAGAAGAGAAGAGAAGAGAAGAGAAGAGAGAAGAGAAGAGAAGAGAAGAGAAGAGAAGAGAAGAGAAGAGAAGAGAAGAGAAGAGAAGAGAAGAGAAGAGAAGAGAAGAGAGGAGAGAAGAGAAGAGAAGAGAAGAGAAGAGAAGAGAAGAGAAGAGAAGAGAAGAGAAGAGAAGAGAAGAGAAGAGAAGAGAAGAGAAGAGAAGAGAAGAGAAGAGAAGAGAAGAGAAGAGAAGAGAAGAGAAGAGAAGAGAAGAGAAGAGAAGAGAAAAGAGAAGAGAAGAGAAGAGAAGAGAAGAGAAGAGAAGAGAAGAGAAGAGAAGAGAAGAGAAGAGAAGAGAAGAGAAGAGAAGAGAAGAGAAGAGAAGAGAAGAGAAGAGAAGAGAAGAGAAGAGAAGAGAAGAGAAGAGAAGAGAAGACAAATTAACCAGGTTGGAAAAGACTTTTGAGATCATCAAGTCCAACCTATCACCCAACACCATCTCATCAACTAAACCATGGCACCAAGTGCCTCATCCAGGCTCTTCCTAAACACCTCCAGGGATGGTGACTCCACCACCTCCCTGGGCAGCACATCTCAATGGCCAATCTGTCTGGGAAGAATTTCTTCCTCACCTCCAGCCTAAACCTCCCCTGGCACAGCTTGAGACTGTGTCCTCTTCTTCTGGGTGCCTGGGAGGAGAGACCAGCCCCCACCTGGCTACAACCTCCCTTCAGGGAGTTGGAGAGAGTAAGAAGGTCTCCCCTGAGCCTCCTCTTCTCCAGGCTAAGCAACCCCAGCTCCCTCAGCCTCTCCTCCCAGGGCTGTGCTCCAGACCCCTCCCCAGCTTTCTTGCCCTTCTCTGGACACCTTCCAGCATCTCAACATCTTTCTTAAACTGAGGGGCCCAGAACTGGACACAGGACTCAGGGTGTGGCCTAACCAGTAACACATATTAACTAAAGGCTGCAGTGCACACCAGGCACTCTCTTGACATACATCTTCCAGCTAAGCTTCAGCTGAGTGGAATCCAGGAAGTGGCCTCAAGCTGCCACTGGTTAGGTTTAGGCTGGACATTAGGAAAAACTTTTTCACAGCAAGAGTGGTCAGGGACTGGAATGTGCTGCCCAGGGAGGTGGTGGAGTCCCCAAGCCTGGATCTGTTCAAAGGTGGTTTGGATGTGATGCTTGGGGCTATGGTTTAGGGGTGAACCTTGTGGAGTAGGGTTCTGGGTTGGACTTGGTGATGCTGAGGGTCTTTTCCCACCTGAATGTGTCTGTGATTCTGTGATGTGTGCTATGAGTAGGCACTGCAACATGAGCCAAAGGCTGCTGCTGCTTGACAGCTGGCTGAAGATGAGCCAGTGTGAGACCAGGTGGCCAAGAAGGTCAACAGTATCCTGGTCTGGATCAGAAATAATGTGATCAGCAGGACCAGGGCAGTGACCATCCCCCTCTACCCAGCACTGGTGAGGCTATACCATGAGTCCTGTGTTCAGTTTTGGGGCACTCACTCCAAGAAAGACATTGAGGTGCTGGATCAAATCCAAAGAAAGGCAATAAAGCTGGTGAAAGGTCTTGTAAGGAAAAGCTGAAGGGTCTGGTGGTGTTTAGGCTGGAGAAAAGGAAGCTGAAGGGAGATCTTCTCCCTCTCTACAAGACTCCTAAGGGAGGTTGGAACCAGGTGGAAAGTTGTCCTCTTCAACCTAGTAACTCCAAGGAGACCTAATTGTGGCCTTCCAGTGTCTGAAGGAGGTTGCAAAAAAGCTGGGAAGGGACTTCTGAGGGTGTCAGGGAGTGATAGGACTGGGGGGGATGGAGCAAAACTAGAAGCAGGGAGATTGAGATTGGATGTCAGGAAGAAGTGGTTGCCCATGAAGGTGGTGAGAGCCTGGCACAGGTTGCCCAGGGAGGTGGTGGAAGCCTCCTGCGTGGAGGTGTTTGCAGCCAGGCTGGAGGTGGCTGTGAGCAACTTGCTGTAGTGTGAGGTGTCCCTGGCCATGGCAGGGGGGTTGGAACTGGCTGATCCTTGAGGTCCCTTCCAACCCTGACAGTTCTATGGCTGTATGATTCTGTGATCTGAGGTAAGAATTGGTTGTTCTCTCTGAAATAAATGAGGGGGTGGGTGGGTAATTGCATCTGTAATGTAAGTCAGAATCCCTAAGCAGGCAGTGGCTAAGTGATTCATGTAAGAGTAGTCAGATGTTCCTTTGGGGATAGACACTTTTCTCCTCACTTACTGGTGCATGAATTACTACTTCAGGGCATTTATTGCTGAAAGCCAAAGTCAGACAGTCCTTCCTCCCTGCTCCCTGGCAATAGTCCTGACAGTGTCCAAACCCTCAGGAATTCTCATCCATGGAGTGCCAGAGTTTAAGTGACAGATTAAGTCTCAACTTCTAACTGTAAAACTCTTGCAAGGGAATTCAGGTTCTATTTTCACCAAGATTTCTTCTTCTAAAGTAAGTTCAATTCATCAGTCCTGCTTTTCCCTTTCCTTCAGGGGCCCCTTTACTCCCTACAGGATTATATTTCACAAGCCATCTGCTGAGAATCAAGGAAAACCTTTATGCTTCCTCCCTCCCAGCCTTCCTCTTGCAGGGTAACACAGCCACAGGTCACAGCTCAAAACTGCTGCAAAAATCTTCCTGTTTTCTGCTGGCCTTCAGCTGACTCAGGCTGTTGCTGGCTTTTATGAAGCAGACCTCTTTGTGCTGATACTTGACGAGGTGCTCCTGGAGGTTAGTCCTGTTCTAAACCCCAAGTTTGTGACTATGCAGGCAGCTGAAGTGATGCTTGTTTTGTATGACAGGTTTCACTCCTAGAGGTTGTATTCCACCAGCATCAAAAGCCATAAGAAGCACTGGAGGAGGCTGCTCAGAGGGGTTGTGGAGCCTCCTTCTCTGCAGGCTTTCAGAAGTCACCTAGACAATGCTCCTGGGCAACCTGATGTAGGTGAAACTTGAAACTGTTTTAGCAAGGGGTTGGAGTAGATGATCTCCAGAGGTCCTTTCCAAGCCCCACCATTGGATGATTCTGTGAAGAATGGAAAACTCACCCCAGCCTTCTGAGAAGTGCTTCAGTAAAGGAGCTGGCACTGGAGAGTGTGACTAATGAGAAGGCTTTTCCTTGGCTTTGAGTCATAGAATCCTAGAATGGTTTAAGTTGGAAGAGACCTTAAGGATCATCTACTCCAACCCCCATGCCATGGGCAGGGACACCTCTCAGATAGACTTGGTGTCTCAATGCCTCACCCAGTCTGACCTTAAACACTTCCAGGGAGAAGGCAGTCACAGTCTCCCTGAGAAGCCTGTGCCAGTGTCTCACTACCCTCATTCAGAAGAACTTCTTCCTCAGCTCTAGTCTGACCCTGCTCTCCCTCAGCTTCAAACCATTCACAGACCCACATAAAATTCAGGTTGGAAAAGACCCTCAGGAGCACCAAGTCCAACCCAGAACCCTACTCTACAAAGTTCACCTCTAAACCATATCCCTTCTGTGCAGTCCAGACTTCTCCTCAACTCTGATGATATGGGTGGGTGAGAAAGTGTCCTTTGGGACTCTTGTCCTTGTCTTCTTGTTGTCTCCCTTGTCCTGTCTGTAGACACCCTCAGGAAAAGTCCCTCTACAGCCTTCCTGTTGGATCCCTTCTGTTATTAGAAGGCAGTTCTGAGGTCCCTCCAGAGTCTTCTCTTCACCCAGCTCCCTCAGCCTGTGGTCAGAGCAGAGCTGTTCCAGCCCTTGGATCATCTTTGTGGCCTCCTCTGGACTCACTCCAACAGCTCTGTACTGTGTCCAGTTCTGGGCCCTCAGGTTAGGAAGGAGGTTGACTTGCTGGAACGAGTCCAGAGAAGGGCAACAAAGTTGGTGAGGGGTTTGGAACACAGCCCTGTGAGGAGAGGCTGAGGGAGCTGGAGTTGTTTAGCCTGGAGAAGAGGAGGCTCAGGGGAGACCTTCTTGCTGTCTACAACTCCCTGAAGGGAGGTTGTAGACAGGTGGGGGTTGGTCTCTTCTCCAAGGCAACCAGTACTAGAACAAGAGGACACAGTCTCAGGCTGCGCCAGGGGAGGTTTAGGGTGGATGTTAGGAAGAAGTTCTACAGAGAGAGAGTGATTGCCCATTGGGATGTGCTGCCCAGGGAGGTGGTGGAATCACCATCATTGGAGGTATTCAGGAGGAGACTTAATGGGGTGCTTGGTGCCATGGGTTAGTTGCTTAGGTGATGTTGGATTGGTTGATGGGTTGGACACAATGATCTTGAAGGTCTCTTCCAACCTGGTCTGGTCTATTCTATTCTATTCTATTCTATTCTATTCTCTGGGTCCTTCTTCTGCTGGGGGGCAGCAGATCTGGATGCAGTATTTTAGGTGGTATTTGATCATTACTACAAGCATTTTTTCTCCTCACCCAATCTAGAGAAGGTCCGTCTCAGCTGCTCATTGCTCTCTTACTTTGTATTTCTGCTCCCTTGCTTTACATGGGAAATCTCTCATCTGCTCACCAGGCAGGCCTGACAACAGGAAATTTCTATCTTCACCACAGTGGGAGTACTTAGACAGATTCTAGGAGCTGGAAAGATGTAGCTCTTGCAAAAATGCTATCAGGGGTAGGGAATGCCTGAGATGACAAAAGCAATCAAACCAAGAGAGGATGGAAGTGTGGCACTCTGTGTTTATAGAGTGGTAATAGTTTTCTAGGAAGTAGTTGAATGAGGACAACTGATGATCTAAATGTGGGGATTGAGTCCACCACTAGTAAGCTTGCAGACAACACCAAGCTGGGAGCAGGTGTTGATCTGTTAAAGTGTAGAAGGGCTCTGCAGAGGGACCTTGACAGGCTGCACAGATGGGCAGAGTCCAACAGGATGGCACTGAACAAGTCCAAGTGGCAGGTGCTGAACTTTGGCCACAGCAACCCCATGCAGTGCTACAGGCTGGGGTCAGAGTGGCTGGAGGGCAGCCAGGCAGAAAGGGACACGGGGGTGCTGATTGATAGTAGGCTGAACATGAGCCTGCAGTATGCCCAGGTGGCCAAGAAGGCCAATGGCATCCTGGCCTGCCTCAGGAACAGTGTGGCCAGCAGGAGCAGGGAGGTCATTCTGCCCCTGTCCACTGCACTGGTTAGGCCACACCTCGAGTCCTGTGTCCAGTTCTGGGCCCCTCAGTTTAGAAAAGATGTTGAGATGCTGGGAAGTGTCCAGAGAAGGGCAAGAAAGGTGGGGAGGGGTCTGGAGCACAGCCCTGGGAGGAGAGGCTGAGGGAGCTGGGGTTGCTTAACCTGGAGAAGAGGAGACTCAGGGGAGACCTTCTTGCTCTCTACAGCTCCCTGAAGGGAGGTTGTAGACAGGCAGAGGTTGGTCTCTTCTCCCAGGCAAGCAGCACCAGAAGAAGAGGACACAGTCTCAAGCTGTGCCAGGGGAGGTTTAGTGTGGATGTTAGCAACAAGTTCTTCACAGAGAGATTGGCCATTGAGATGTGTGGTCCAGGGAGGTGGTGGATTCACCATCCCTGGAGGTGCTCAAAAAGGGATTGGATGTGGCAACTGAATCCATGGTTTAGTTAGTCCTGAGGTGTTGGGTGGTGGCTTATTCTATTCTATTCTATTCTATTCTATTCTATTCTATTCTATTCTATTCTATTCTATTCTATTCTAATACTTGAGTTAGTTGTCCCTGTTTTCTGACTGAGCAAGAAAGTCCTCTTAGCTCCAGCAAAAACCACTGTCCTGCAAGCTTGGAGAGTGTTAATGTGCCTGCCTTTATACTCCATCAAAGAGGGGGGAATGCTTGGAGAGCTCCTTTTGCAAGCCAAGGAACTTTGGGACTGTAAAAGTCACTGCAGATTGAAAGTGACCTTAAAATGATGAGAGCTGAGTGCTGTTATGGCTTACAGCACCTTTCATCCAGGAAAACTACCACGAGTGTTGAGAACAAGCATTTTATCCATCAGTGGGATGTGGCTGTTTGGAGGGGAAAAAAATGCAGCTGGGGGGATGATTTTGTGAGTGTTCCTGGCCCACTGAATAGGCTGCTTTGGGATACTGGGAGCCCAGGCTTTTGAAGAATCACAGAACTATTTAGGTTAGAAAAGACCTTTGAGATCAAGTCCAGTGGTTATCTCACAACCAGCTGGGAAGTAAGATGGAAAAAATATTCCCAGCTAAGCAGCAAAGTTTGTTATCTAGCTGTCCTGACAGGAAAGCTTCTTCTTGACCTCAGTTCAAGCAAGATTATCTGGGGAGAGGAGAGGTTTAGGGAGAGGAGAGGTTTAGGGAGAGGAGAGGAGAGGAGACTCAAGGAGAAGAGAGGAGACTCAAGGAGAAGAGAGGAGACTCAAGGAGAGGAGACTCAAGGAGAGGAGACTCAAGGAGAGGAGAGGAGAGGAGAGGAGAGGAGAGGAGAGGAGAGGAGAGGAGAGGAGAGGAGAGGAGAGGAAAGGAAAGGAGAGGAGAGGAGAGGAGAGGAGAGGAGAGGAGAGAAAAAAGCAGAAAGAGAAGCAGAAGGTAAAGGCAGAGGGGAAATGAAAGGGAAAATGGAAGGTAAAGAGACAACAGAAGAGAAAAAGGGAAAGAAAAAGGGAAAGACAAAAGGGTAGGGAAAGAGAGAATATCCTTCCATAGAACAGTCACAGAATGGTGGTGGCTGGATGGGACCCCTGGAGATCAGCTACTCTAACCTCCCTGATAGATCATGTTTGCTTAGAGCAGGTTGCTCAGGATGATACCCAGGCAGGTTTTGAAAGTCTCCAGAGCAGGAGACTCCACAGGCTCTCTGGGCAGCCTGCTCCAGGGCTTCAGAACCCTCCAAGGAAAGACATCTTCCCTGAAGTTCAAATAAAACCTCCTAGTTTGTGTCCATGGCCCTTGTCCTGTCACTGGGCACCACAGAAAAGATCTCAGCCCCACCCTCTTGATTTCTACCCTTTACCTATTGATCAGCATTGATCAGATCCCCTCTCAGGCTGCTCTTCTCCAGGCTAAAAATCCCCAGGTGTCTCAGCCTCTCCTCATCAGACAGATGTTCCAGTCCCCTTATGGACTTTGCACTGGACTCTCTCCAGTAGTTCCCTGTCTCTCTTGAACTGAGGAAGGAGCCCAGAACTGGACACAAAACAGAGGAGAGAGGGAGGAGAACCTCCCTTGACTTGTTGGCCACATTCTTCTTGATGCACCCTAGGCTATAACATTAATAGTGATACTCCTTCTTGGCTGTAGCACCAAGAGTTTGTCAATGTTGTGTTTCTAATTAAAAAGAAATAAACATTTGAAAGTAACTTGTAATAGAATCATAGATCTCTTTCATGGTACTCTAAACATGTACCAATAACCTCACACTTTCAGGAACAGGGAACAAATAATCACAGTCTCACAGTACATTAGAGGTTGGAAGGGACCTCCAGAGACCATCCAGTCCAACCCTCCTGCCCAAAGCAGCATCACCCAGGGCATCCAGGTGGAGTTGGAAAGCCTCCAGAGAAAGAAACTCCACCACCTCTCAGCCACAACAACCCCATGAAGTGCTACAGGCTGGGGTCAGAGTGGCTGGAGAGCAGCCAGGCAGAGAGGATGTTGACTTGCTGGAACGAGTCCAGAGAAGAGCAACAAAGTTGGTGAGGGGTCTGGAGCACAGCCCTATGAGGAGAGGCTGAGGGAGCTGGGGTTGCTTAGCCTGGAGAAGAGGAGACTCAGGGGTGACCTTATTGCTCTCTACAACTGCCTGAAGGGAGGTTGTAGACAGGCTGATGATGGTCTCTTCTCCCAGGCACCCAGTACTAGAACAAGAGGACACAGTCTCAAGGTGCACCAGGGGAGGTTCAGGTTGGAGGTTAGGAAGAAGTTCTATACAGAGAGAGTGATTGCCCATTGGAATGGGCTGCCCAGGGAGGTGGTGGAGTCGCCGTCATTGGAGGTGTTCAGGAGGAGACTTGATGGGGTGCTTGGTGCCATGGGTTAGTTGATTAGGTGGTGTTGGATGATAGATTGGAAACAATGATCTTGAAGGTCTCTTCCAACCTGGTCTGGTCTGGTCTGGTCTGGTCTATTCTATTCTATTCTATTCTATTCTATTCTATTCTATTCTATTCTATTCTATTCTATTCTCTCTGGGCAGTCTGGCCCAGGGCTTTCTCCCCCTCACTGGAAAGAATTTTCTCCTCATGTTGAGGTGAAATATTCTCTGTTCAAGCTTGAACCTGATGTTCCTTGGCTTATTGCTGTGCACCACCCAAAAGATCTTGGCCCCCTCCGCTTTCCCCCTCCCCCCTCAGCTATTGATAGACATTGATCAAATCCCCTCTCAGCCTTCTCTTCTCCAGACTAACCAGCCACAGCGCTCTCAGCCTCTCTTCACAGGGGAGCTGCTCAAGTCCCCTAAGCATCCTCATGGCTCTCCCTTGGACTCTCTCCAGCAGTTCTTTCTAGCAGTTGCAAGCCAAGCTGCCACATGGAAGCTCTTTAAAATGCCAACCATCCCAGGTCCATGTGACACAGGGGAGGAGGTGATGACACCCAACAAGCCAGTGCTGCTAATTACCAGTGCAACCTTTGTCAACCCTCTTGCCATGCTTCCACTGTTTTATCAGAGGCAGCTTTTACAGTTTGTTCTTTCTGTCACCAAACATAATACATGGTGAGCAGCTGTGCTTCTGAACAGCCCTGCCAAATTTGTATTGTCCTTATGTTGCATCAATTATTTTTATGGTGGGGTTGTTTTTTTTTTATCTTCCTGTGATGGAGACATCCCAAGCTCTTCACTTGAGATCATTAAAGTTTTGGCTTCCTGAATTTCTGGACCACAGCTGACTTTGTTCTCTCTGTATTCCACTGGGGATGGTGGGGGTGGAGGAGAAGGTCCTTGCCTCTTCTTTTTGCCTCTGGAAGCAGCTTTTCCATTAGAAACAATCCATGTTCTCTCTCTGCACGTAGTTGAAGCTCCCTTTATCTGGTTTTTGGACTACAAGAGCTGGGTGAGTGCCTAGAATGTGGAAGAGCAAGCACTTAAAACTCTTCCCACCTTTCCCCTGCAGGGTTTTATGTGGCCCAGCTGAGCAGTGGTTACAAAGAAAGCCTCAGAGGACTTGTTTACAATACTTAGCCCTTGCCAAGAGAGCTCTCCAAGTCACATCACAGAATCATTTGGGTTGGAAAAGAACTTTAGGATCATCCAGTCCAGCCATTCTCTCCAGGGCTGGGGCTTAGTGCCATGGTTTAGTTGATGAGATGGTGTTGGGTGATAGGTTGGACTTGATCACCCCAAAGGTCTTTCCCAACCTGCTTAATTCTGTATTCTGTATTCTATCCTAACCCATGGCCCACAGCACGACAGCTCTGCCTCTTGGAAACACCTCCAGGGATGGGAATTCAGCCACCTCCCTGGGCAGCCTCTGCCAGGCTTTTGAGAACCCTTTGAATTCATAGTATCATAGTATAGTATCAGTCAGGGTTGGAAGGGACCACAAGGATCATTTAGTTCCAACCCCACTGCCATGGGCAGGGACACCCCACACTACATCAGCCTGGCCACAGCCTCAGCCAGCCTGGGCTTAAACACCTCCAGGGACAGGGCCCCAACCACCTCCCTGGACAACCCATTCCAAGGCTTCACCACTCTCATGGTGAAGAACCTCCTCCTCACATCCAGCCTGAATCTCCCCCCCTCCAGTTTCAATCCATTCCTCCTAGTCCTATCACTACCTGAGATCCTGAGAAGTCCTTCCCTGGCCTTCCTGTAGGCCCCCTTCAAATACTGGAATTAAATTAAGAAGTTTCTCCTCATATCCAACCTAAACCTCCCCTGGGGCAACCATGGGGTACAGGAATAGAATAGAATAGAATAGAATAGAATAGAATAGAATAGAATAGAATAGAATAGACCAGACCAGGTTGGAAGAGACCTTCAAGATCATCGTGTCCAACCCATCAACCAATCCAACCCACCTAAACAACTAACCCATGGCACCAAGCACCCCATCAAGTCTCCTTCTGAACACCTCCAGGGATGGTGACTCCACCACCTCCCCAGGCAGCCCATTCCAATGGGCAATCACTCTCTCAAAGTTCTTTGCTGCTCACAACAATACATTTTTCTCATTGCTTCCAGGAATCAGCCAAAACCTTCACATCTTACCAGGCCTTTCTTTTTCTTTTCTCTGCAGATGACCATATACATCACACTCTGCATCCCTGTTCTTTACAGGTCCATATGAAGGGTTCAGTCATATCCCCAGTGGTGTGACAACTGCTCTAGAGCTCTGGGTAAAGTTTCTCTCTTTAGCCCTCACTCAACTACTTCGTAGAAAACTATTGCCACTCTATAAAGACAGAGCCCCACACTTTCATCCTCTCTTGGTTTGATTGCTTTTACCTCTGGCACTCATACTATCAGAGAATCAATAAGGTTGGAAAAGACCTCAGAGATCATCAAGTCCAACCTCTCACCAAGCACCATCTAATCAACTAAACATTGGCACCAAGTGCCTCATCCAGGCTCTTCTCAAACACCTCCAGGGATGGTGACTCCACCACCTCCCTGGGCAGCACATTCCAATGGCCAAGCTCTCTTTCTGGGAAGAATTTCTTCCTAACCTCCAGCCTGAACCTCCCCTGGCACAGCTTGAGAGTCTGTCGAATAGAATAGAATAGAATAGAATAGAATAGAATAGAATAGAATAGAATAGAATAGAATAGAATAGAACTGAACCAGGGTGGAAGAAACCTTCAAGATCATTGCGTCCAACCTATCATCCAACACCATCTAATCAACTAAACCATGCAAGCAAACACCCTATCAAGTCTCTTTCTAATGATGGTGACACCTCCAATGGTGACTCCACCACCTCCCCAGGCAGCATATCCCAATGGGCTGTGTAGAATTTCTTCCTAACATCCAGTCTGAAACTCTCCTGGCACAGCTCGAGACTGTGTCCTCTTGTTCTGGGGCTGCTTGCCTGGGAGAAGAGACCAACCCTCACCTGGCTACAACCTCTCTTCAGGGAGTTGCAGAGAGCAAGAAGGTCTCCCCTGAGCCTCCTCTTCTCCAGGCTAAGCAACCCCAGCTCCCTCAGCCTCTCCTCACAGGGCTGTGCTCCAAACCACCCCCCCCCCCCCCCCCCAGCATGCACAGGGTTAATTGTCTTCCTCCTCATTACTTAATGTAAGCCAAGCCTTGGCAGTGTAAAACAGGAATGTGGGAGGGAAGGGAGTTGCTCCTCTGAAGTGTATGAAGAACATGGAAAAGGGAAATGCTCTGGGAGATAAAAGAGCAGAACCTATCGAGGCGCATAGAGAAAAGGGCAGGGAAAGGAGGAAGCAGGTGGTGGGGTTTAGATTTCAATTGAAGTGCAGGACAATTGGGTGACCTCCCAGGCAGCCAGCACCAGAACAAGGGGACACAGTCTCAAGCTGCGCCAGGGGAGGTTTAGACTTGAGGTGAGGAGGAAGTTCTTCACCGAGCGAGTCATTCGGCATTGGAACGGGTTGCCCAGGGAGGTGGTTGAGTCATCGACCCTGGAGGCGTTCAAGGGGAGATTGGACGTGGCACTTGGTGCCATGGTCTAGGCATGGGGTCTGTGTTGATAGGTTGGACTCGATGATCCTCGAGGTCCTTTCCAACCTAAGTGATACTGTGATACTGTGATACTGTGATACCTCTGGGGGTGTCTGAGCACTTTTCATGAGCCTGAGATATTTGGCAGTTTCCATTTTGCTGCTCTTACACCTGATTGGCATTCATGGTGGTCTCTGAATTGGGAGAGGATCACAGAATTGCCCAGCTTGGGAAAGAACTTTAAGATCATCCAGTCCAACCATTCAGCTTCCAGAACAAACATTTTATAATGGGTTTGAAGGCAAGGGAAGACTTGTTCATAGGATCATGGAATCATAGAATCAGAGAGTCACAGAGCTGTCAGGGTTGGAAGGGACCTCAAGGATCAGCCAGTTCCAAGCCCCCTGCCATGGGCAGGCACACCTCACACTACAGCAAGTTGCTCACAGCCACCTCCAGCCTGGCTGCAAACCCCTCCAGGCAGGAGGCTTTCACCACCTCCCTGGGCAACCTGTGCCAGGCTCTCACCACCCTCCTGGGGAACAACTTCTTCCTGACATCCAATCTCAATCTCCCTGCTTCTAGTTTTGCTCCATTCCCCCCAGTCCTATCCCTCCCTGACACCTTCAAAAGTCCCTTCCCAGCTTTCTTGGAGCCCCCTTCAGATGCTGGAAGGCCACAATTAGGTCTCCTGGGAGCCTTCTCTTCTCCAGACTGCACAACCCCAACTCCCTCAGTATGCCCTCATAGCAGAGCAGCTCCAGCCCTCTGCTTATCCTTGTGGCCCTTCTCTGGACAGGCTTCAGCACCTTGGATTCCTTGTACCAGCCAGCCAGCCTGAGTAGTTTCTGGAGCAAAGAGAATGATATTCTCTAAGGGGATCTACAGGAAAGCTGGGGAAGGACTGCTTAGAAGGACTTATAGTGACAAGATGAGGGGCAGTGGTTTGTCCCTGGAGCAGGATGGACATCCGGAAGATGCTTTTGCTGCATTCTGGGCTGCATCAAAAGCAGCATCACCAGCAGGTCAGGAGAGATGACAGTGCCACCTTACCCTGAGTTGGTAAGACCTCACCTGAGTTGGTAAGACCTCACCTGGGGCACTGTGTCCAGCTGTGGAACTCCCAGCTCAAGAGGGACATGGACCAGGCTGGATGAGGCTGTGGCCAGGCCGATCTAGTGTGGGGTGTCCCTGCCCACGGCAGGGGGGTTGGAACTGGATGATCCTTGTGGTCCCTTCCAACCCTGACTGATACTATGATACTAAGACCTGCTGGGGCAGCTATAGAATCCTATTTTGGGCAAACCAAACAGGAGCAAAGAAACACTTGAAGCTGGAGAGACATTCCACCACTGTCACCAGGACCTTTAACGTCTCTGCACCCCATGCTGATGAAATGAAGGGGATCAGATGAATACCTATTTCTTCTTTCTCCTTGTCCCAGAGTTCCTACAGATGAATCTTTCATTGTGGCCATGCCTGAATGTTTGCTAAATTGATGCTTGCTGAATTTCTTTGCTAATTTTCTATCTCTCCCCACAAAGATTAATCCAGGAAAGCAAGCAAAGGAAGTTTGGAATTGCTGTTTAGGGAGAACTACTGGAGCAAGGGCTTTTGTCTAGGTTTTGTTTTTCCCCCTTACCTTCCCAGCTCTCTCTCAGGCAAAACACCATCACATTTAGCTTTTCTCACTTCTTTTTTTGGTTAAATGTGTGTAAAGTAAAGATAATGAGTCAGTTCTGCCCTCACAGTGACCTCCTTGGCCCTCCAGGGCCAGCAGGATCACATTTTTACCCATTCAGAAGAGGAAAGAACTTGAAAAAAAAGCCATCTGAGGCTTTCTTACTTGAGGATTAATCATCTGAGCAGCCCCTTAAGTGAGATAGCATGGAAGTAGGGACCAATATAAATGTAAGGTAGAGCACAATGTGACATTTTGCTTAGAGAAGGAAACAAGGCAGTGTAGGATCAGCTTTACTTATCCATTTCTTACATTTATAACTTACTCCTTCCACTGAGAATTTGTTTCCAGGTATCCCTGCAGTGAAAGAAAGAAAAAAAGTCTTTAATTTACCAGTAAGAAATGCTGTAATCCTGGAATGTTGTGGTTAATACACTAAGCTGTGTGCTGCAGCAAACACACTGGAGGGAAGGGAGGCCATCCAGAAGGACCTGGAAAGGCTGGAGAGGTGAGCCCATGACAATCTCAAGAGGTTCAACAAGACCAAGTGCAAGGTCCTGCAGCTGGCTCAGGGCAATCCCAGGCACCAATATAGGCTGGGCAGGGACTGGCTTCAGAGCAGCCATGAAGAAAAGGCCTTGGGGGTGATGGTGGAGGAAAAGCTCAACAGGAGCCAGCACTGAGCACTTGCAGCCCAGAGAGCCAAGCAGAGCCTGGGCTGCAGCAAGAGAAGTGTGGCCAGCAGGGCCAGGGAGGGGATTCTGCCCCTCTACTCCACTCTGCTGAGACCACAGCTGCAGCTCTGGGGCCAGTTCTGGAGCCTCTGTTCCAGGAAGGATCTGGAAGTGCTGGAAGGTGTCCAGGGAAGGGCCACGAGGATGAACAGAGGGCTGGAGCTGCTCTGCTCTGAGGACAGACTGAGAGAGTTGGGGTTGCTCTGTCTGGAGAAGAGACGGCTCCCAAAAGACCTAATTGTGGCCTTCCAGTATCTGCAGGAGGCTCCAAGAAAGCTGGGGAGGAACTTCTAAGGGTGTCAGGGAGTGATAGGACTGGGGGGGATGGAGCAAAATTAGAAATGGGGAGATTGAAGAAGTTGTTCCCCATGAGGGTGGTGAGAGCCCCAGGGAGGTGGTGGAAGCCTCCTGCCTGGAGGTGTTTGCAGCCAGGCTGGCTGTGGCTGTGAGCAACCTGCTGTAGTGTGAGGTGTCCCTGGCCATGGCAGGGGCTTGGGACTGGCTGATCCTTGAGGTCCCTTCCAACCCTGACAATTCTGTGATTCTGTGATTTCATGCATCCCATCATGACAGTTGCATTTTGCCTGTGGATTCTTGACTTTAATTTCACAATCTTCTTTCACAGAAGTATGAAGGATGAAGCTTTGAGCAAGCTGCTCTAGGGGGAGGTGTCCCTATCTTTGGCAGGGGCTGGGTTGTTCTTATCAGCAGGTAGTTCTCACTACTAATTCTTCTCCTCTGTCTATTTATTATTAATAGTTTGGGTCCTTATGAGCAGGCAGGAACCTGAAATGCAAAATAAATAACAATAATTATAATGTATATGCTGTGCCCTGTGTTCTGGCAGTTTATTTATTGAAGCATGGCTTGGAAAAAAATTGCATGTGAAATAATTGGATTAAACCTTCAGGTATCATGAGAATAGAATTTTGTTCCTCAGCAGCTTATCCTCCACGATTTTCTTCTTGCTGGTTTTCTTTCTTTGCCTCTCTTATTTTTCTCCCTTCCTTTTATGTTAGAATCACAGAATCAGCCAGGTTGGAAAAGACCTCAGAGATCATCGAGTCCAACCTCTCACCCAACACCATTGAATCAACTAAACCATGGCACCAAGTGCCTCATCCAACCTCTTCTTAAACACCTCCAGTGATGGGGACTCCACCACCTCCCTGGGCAGCACATTCCAATGGCCAATCTCTCTTTCTGGGAAGAACTTTCTCCTCACCTCCTGCCTCAACTTCCCCTGGCACAGCTTGACACTGTGTCCTCTTGTTCTGGTGCTGGTTGCCTGCCTGGGAGAAGAGGCCAACTCCCACCTGTCTACAATCTGCTTTCAGGTAATTGTAGACAGCAAGAAGGTCTCCCCTGAGCCTCCTCTTCTCCAGGCTGAATCACCTAAGGTGATTCTGTGTTCCTACTTAGGCAGGGGGTTTGGATTTGATGATCTGGGGCTGCTTAGCCTGGAGAAGAGGAGACTCAGGGGTGACCTTATTGCTCTCTACAACTACCTGAAGGGAGGTTGTAGACAGGCAGAGGTTGGTCTCTTCTCCCAGGCAGCCAGCACCAGAACAAGAGGACACAGTCTCAGGCTGCACCAAGGGAGGTTCAGGCTGGAGGTTAGGAAGAAGTTCTACACAGAGAGAGTGATTGCCCATTGGAATGGGCTGCCTGGGGAGGTGGTGGAGTCACCATCACTGGAGGTGTTCAGGAGGAGACTTGATGGGGTGCTTGGTGCCATGGGTTAGTTGTTTAGGTGGTGTTGGATGATTGGTTGATGGGTTGGACAGGATGATCTTGAAGGTCTCTTCCAACCTGGTTTATTCTTTTCTATCTCTGGATGTCTCTTCCAACCCCTAACACCCTGTGGTCCTGTGAACATCCTTGCACAGCTCCTGGGACTTGGGGCCAATGTTTAGTAGTCATGAGGTCTTAGGTGACAGATTGGACTTGATGATCTTTGAGGTCTTTTCCAAACTTATGGATTCTATGACTCTATAATAAAGAGCATATTTTTTTTTACTCAGCAAGGTTACCCAACACTTGGATTCCCATTCGCTCTGGACAGTGGTACCTACATGAAGCATACAATGGAACTTAGTTTCATAGAATCAGTCAGGGTTGGAAGGGACCACAAGGATCATTCAGTTCCAACCCCCCTGCCATGGGCAGGGACACCCCACACTAGAGCAGCCTGGCCACAGCCTCAGCCAGCCTGGCCTTAAACACCTCCAGGGACAGGGCCCCAACCACCTCCCTGGACAACCCATTCCAGGGCTTCACCACTCTCATGGGGAAGAACTTCCTCCTTCCCTCCAGCCTGAATCTCCCCACCTCCAACTTCATTCCATTCCCCCTAGTCCTAGCTCTCCCTGAGATCCTGAGCAGTCCCTCCCCAGCCTTCCTGGAGCCCCCTTCAGATCCTGGAAGGCCACAATGAGGTCACCTGGGAGCCTTCTCTTCTCCAGACTGAACAGCCCCAACTCCTTCAGTCTGTCCTCATAGGAGAGGTGCTCCAGCCCTCTGCTCATCCTCCTGGCCCTTCTCTGGACACCTTCCAGCACCTCCAGATCCCTCTTACAATAGGGGCTCCAGAACTGGACACAGTACTCCAGGTGGGGTCTCCCCAGAGCTGAGTAGAGGGGGAGGATCACCTCCCTCGACCTGCTGGCCACACTTCTCCTGCTGCAGCCCAGGATCTGATTGGCTTTCTGGGCTGCAAGTGCACACTGAGAGCTCCTGGTGAGCTTGGGTTTGTTGGTTTGGTTTTCATGGTTTTTGATCTTTGATACTGTTTTTGGGGTGGGTTGTATTTTTGGGGTCTTTTAATATGTTTTAATGGTTTGGGTTTGTTTGGGATTGTTGTTGTGCTCTGGTTTTGTTTCTTTGGGCTTTGTTGTTGTTTGGGGGTTTGGCTCTTTGTGGTTTTGCTTGCTTTAATGCTTTGCTTTTCTTTGGTTTTTTTGGTTTGGTTTGACAGAATCACAGATTCTGACTTGGTTTTTCTTCTTTGTTTTGGGCATTGTTGTTGCTTTATTTATTTTAATGTTTTGCTTTGGGTTACTTTTTGCTTGGTTTGCTTTGCTTTGGGTTTTGTTGCTATTTGAGGGTTTGTTTTCTTTCTCTTTGTTTATCTTTCAGGTTTGTTTGGGGTTTTTTTTTGGGGGGGGGGTGTTGTTCAGTTCTGTTGTGTTTTCTTTCTATGTTTTTATTTTTGGTGGGTTTTACTTTTATTTTTGGTGGGGTTTTATGTTTTCAATTTCTGAGCCACACAGCACTGATTTGGGGCCACCTTCTGCTCGTGGCAGCTTTTCTTTTCTTGGCTTTACACGAAGCTGCTTTTACTCCTGAAACCATTCAACTGCATAAACAATGCACAAAATGATGCCCAGCACGCAAGAATGTGAAGCATGCAGACTTGTCTGGTAGGCATCTCTGGAATAACACATGTCCTAAAAGTCAGCTTGCCATCACTGGGGAAATGGTGACATGTCTGAGGCATTGCTGCTGACATTGCAGGAGGTTAATGAATGACAGTGCCAAAATGCCAGCACTTACCTTGTCACCGCCAAAGAGCTACAATTAAATTGCCCCTTAAAGAACTGACAAGTGACGAAAGGGGTTTCACTGAAGGTCATGAGTACCCAAGATTCCTATTCCTTTGAGCACTGCTGTAATTTCTGATTTGCCACAAAGAAATCACAAGACAAATATCCTCCATAACCCAGCAGTCTTCCCCCAGAATTATTAAATTACTGGGGAGCAGTTAGCATCAAACCTGCGCTATTAAGACGTATTGCGTGGCACCACCGCCTTGCACGCCAGAAACTCTTCTGTGTCCTAAGTTATCCCTTCAGCAATCTGGAGAAAAAGAGAAGAAAACCATGCCCCCAAAAAAAGCCTTAAATTTCACTTTTAATTTTAAGAGTATTGATGGGGTTTGGTTTTTTTTTTGCTTCCTGAGAGAGGCATGATTTGTATCACCCAAACGAAGGGGAGGATGGCTGCTGCCTAACAAAGGTCTGACTGTGCATCCACTGACAACTGAGGGTGGCATGAATGCACCTCTTGTGCTCATATTAATATGAGCAAAATATTTCACTCTCTCTTATTTATTCTTCTGGGGTTTTGTTCTTTCATTAATCAAGCAAACCAAAATCCCATCAACACAGGCCACAGAATGTAGTTTGCCAGGGTTTCAATGGCCGCTTTCAAATGAAGCTCTTGTTTTGCCCTCATCCTTCTCTCCCTGCATGGCAAAGGTAAACCCCCATGCCCAGCACATATCAGGTTTTATTTGCATGTATCTCAGATAAATGAGTGAAACTGTTTGCTCTGTCTTAATCTCACCACATGTATGGATCCACACAATGCTCTGAATTTATTGCCCAGCTCTGAGAGGAAAGGAATTTTATTTCTATCTCTAGCCATTAATTGTGGGAAAGCTTTAGCCCTGAGTAATAACCCCCAACTCAAAACTGAAAGGCAGATAGAAGAGATAAAAGCAGGATTAAACAAGGTAGTAAGGGAAGGCTTTCTGCCTGTGCTTTGAAAATAATCTGTGTGGAAGGTCTGTTAATTGGAGAAAGATGAGGATTGAGTTGGGTTTTTTTCCCCCCCTCAGATGACAGAAGCTGCAAACAGCAGAAGTGTCCACCCAAAAGCAGCGTTGTGGAGCGAGGAGACAGAGAAAAGCCACTCTCAGCTGAGTGACAGAAAGGCAAAAGCAGTTGAAGAGATAAGAGCGAGCCCATGGCAAGCTCTGAAGTGGGGAGAACAGCTTTGTGTCTTCTGTGGGGCACCCAAAGAGCACTGAACATTGTGACACTAATTGCTGAGCTTCCTGAAACTCAAGCACTCTGCTTCAGGAGTGGAATGTACATTTATTGACTTCACTCTCAAGCACTGCACTTTCTCCTGCCTGGACTTGTGGTCCTCCAGCAGTCCTGTAGTTAGGGAGCTTTGTGCACATACTCTTGAGGCTCCAAATCCTCAATCTGCTTTATGGTGCAATCTGCATTATGATTTCTCTCTGAAAAGAGGCTGGATTAGGAGGAAATGGTTCTCTGGAGACTTTCAAAGCCCACCTGGAGGCACTCCTGTGCAGAGTACCTGAAGTGATCCTGCTTTGGCAGCAGGGCTTGGACCCAATGATCTCTTCCAACCTCTAATATCCCTTGATATTGTAATAATATTCTCCCCAGGAGACCATTTGCCTTCTTGGCATTGAGAGCACATTGCTGGCTCATGCTGAATTTGTCCACCAGAACTCCAAGGTTCTTCTCCATGGACTCTTCCCAGCAGATCCTCATCTGCAGTGTTGCAGAAGGTTGTTTCCCTCTAGATACTGTCCACCAGAACTCCAAGGTTCTTCTTCATGGATCCTTCCCAGCAGATTCTCATCTGCAGTGTTGCAGGAGGTTGTTCCCCTCTAGACGCAGAACTTTTGACTTTGTTGAACTTCATAGTATCATAGTATCAAAGTATCATAGTATCAGTCAGGGTTGGAAGGGACCACAAGGATCAGCTAGTTCCAACCCCACTGCCATGGGCAGGGACACCCCACACTACATCAGCCTGGCCACAGCCTCAGCCAGCCTGGCCTTAAACACCTCCAGGGACAGGGCCCCAACCACCTCCCTGCACAATCCATTCCAGGGCTTCACCACTCTCATGAGGAAGAACTTCCTCCTTCCCTCCAGCCTCAATCTCCCCACCTCCAGCTTCATTCCATTCCCCCTAGTCCTAGCACTGCCTGAGATCCTGAGAAGTCCTTCCCCAGCCTTCCTGTAGCCCCCTTCAGATACTGGAAGGCCACAATTAGGTCACCTCGGAGAGGTTCCTCTCCACTCAGCTGTCTAAAAGAGATGTAATAAATGGTCCAGGTATTAAAAATGATGCTTCTGGACAGCTTTTTTCTCATACCTGAGCCAATCAGCACTTCAGTCTTTGCATTCCAGGCAATCAGATCATCTCATCTGCTGTCAGACTGTCAGAGCCACCCTTGGAGTAAACCAGAACTTTGCTTTAGAGCATAATTTATGTTTGTGTCTGATATGTAGCAAGGGTGATACAGATCTCCAAATGTGACTACCATTAATTTTCAAAACCTCCCTCATTAATTTGCAATAATGATGTGTAATGAATATTTATTAGAAGATTGTATCTGTCCCTATTAATTCACCATGAAACACCACTGATCTCTCTCTGCCTGGGGAGTGAAGAGCACCAGGCAGAATTAAATGGAGAGATGATAAATCACAGAATAGAATCACAGAATCAGCCAGGTTGGAAAAGACCTCAGAGATCATCAAGTCCAATCTATCACCTGATACCCAACACATCAAGGCAACTAAACCATGGCTCCAAGTGTCACATCCAAGCCTTTTTAGAACACCTCCAGTGATGGTGACTCCACCACCTCCCTGGGCAGCACATTCCAATGGCCAATATCTCTTTCTGGGAAGAACTTTCTTCTCACCTCCAGCCTAAACTTCCCCTGGCAACTTGAGACTGTCCTCTTGTCCTGGTGCTGGTTGCCTGGGAGAAGAGACCAACCCCCACCTGGCTATAACCTCCCTTCAGGGAGTTGTAGAGGTCAATAAGGTCTCCCTTGAGCCTTCTCTTCTCATTGGCCTTCTTGGCCACCTGGACACACTGCAGGCTCATGTTCAGCCTACTATCAACCAGCACCCCCAGATCCCTCTCTACCTGGCTGCTCTCAGCCACTCTGACCCCAGCCTGTAACACTGCATGGGGTTGTTGTGGCCAATGTGCAGAGCCTGGCACTTGGATGTGTTCAGTCTCCTGCCCTTGGCCTCTGCCCATCTGTCCAGCCTGTCGAGGTCCCTCTGCAGAGCCTCTCTACCCTCCAGCAGATCAACTCTTGCCCCCAGCTTGATGTCATCAGCAAATTTACTGATGATGGTCTCAATGCCCGCATCCAGATCAGCAATAAAGATATTGAACAGGATGGGGCCCAGCACTGACCCCTGGGGGATGCCACTGGTGCCTGGCCACCAGCTGGCTGTGGCACCATTCACCACCACTCTCTGGGCTCAGCCCTTTAGCCAGTTCCTAACCCAGCTTCTGTTTGCCATGCCAGGCTTGGATATTATAGTTGAAAGGTCCTAAATGAGAGTTCAATGTGGAGCTCATTGGTAAATAGAGCAGAGAACTGAGTGACTCCATGGAGCCCCTATTACAAGAGGGATCTGGAGGTGCTGGAACGTGTTCAGAGAAGGGCCACAAGGATGAGCAGAGGGTTGGAGCACCTCTCCTATGAGGACAGACTGAAGGAGTTGGGGCTGTTCAGTCTGCAGAAGAGAAGGCTCCCAGGTGACCTCCTTGTGGCCTTCCAGGATCTGAAAGGGGCTCCAGGAAGGCTGGGGAGGGACTGCTCAGGATCTCAGGGAGAGCTAGGACTAGGGGGAATGGAATGAAGCTGGAGGTGGGGAGATTCAGGCTGGAGGGGAGGAGGAAGTTCTTCCCCATGAGAGTGGTGAGACCCTGGAATGGGTTGTACAGGAAAGTGGTTGAGGCCCCAGCCCTGGAGGTGTTTAAGGCCAGGCTGGCTAAGGCTGTGGCCAGGCTGATGTAGTTTGGGGTGTCCCTGCCCATGGCAGGGGGGTTGGAACTAGCTGATCCTTGTGGTCCCTTCCAACCCTGACTGATTCTATGATACTATGATACTGTTTTCTTCCTAGTGTGGGTCATCATTTTTCCCTTTCTTTTTTAGTCATAAGCAAACAAATACCCCAACCAACCCCTCTGTGTTCCTGCAGTTAGTAGGAACTGAATGTCCTCATTCCAGTGGTTGCTGTGAGACTCTCATGAAATCTTTCACTGGGATTAAAGATCAAAGGAGGAGCTGTGATTACAACTCAGATGGTTTTCACCATCCCCTTTGATAAAGAGGTCTCCATCTCAGCCACCATTATATATTCAGCAGCCTGGGACTCCAGCTGACTGCCTTCTCCCCTTTTTAATTGCAGCTTTCTTTTGTTGCATGATTTCTATGAGGTGGCTGATGGAAAAGTTTCCAATTTCAGTTTGCTCCACGAAACCAAGCCCACAGAAAATTCTGTGGCAGGAAGAGTTTGTCTGAGGAAGGTGTTCCACATGGGAACATGTGAATAGGTGCATGGAGGAGGAGGAGGAGGAGAAGGGTGATGAGAAAGAGCAAGCACATTCAGAATATTTTATTCACTGATTTATTCATACCTCCCTTGGGTTTTCTAGGAAGTAGAGATGTAGAAGTTAACATCAGGTCTTCAGCATTCAGCTGCATTCTATATTCTGGAGCTGTGTTTGGCAGGTGGGGGAGGAATTCCAGCTAAATCACTCACCAAACAAACTTTTGTGGAAGTTATTCAAGTTGAACACATTTCCAAATCAATTTTGCAGCAAAAATTGGTGTCCAGTAATTAATAATTAATGATACAGAATGCAGAATTAACCAGGTTGGAAAAGACCTCAGAGATCATCAAGTCCAACCTCTCACCCAACACCATCTGATCAAGTAAACCATGGCACCAAGTGTCTCATCCAGGCTCTTCCTAAACACCTCCAGGGATGGTGACTCCACCACCTCCTTGGGCAGCACATTCCAATGGCCAATCTCTCTTGCTGGGAAGAATTACTTCCTAACATCCAGCCTGAACCTCCCCTGGCACAGCCTGAGACTGAGTCCTTTTGTTCTGGTGCTGGTTGCCTGGTCTCCTTCTATGATCAGGTGACCCGTCTGGTGGAAGTGGGGAGGCTGTGGATGTGGTCTGCCTGGACTTCAGCAAGGCCTTTGACACCGTCCCCCACAGCAAACTGCTGGCTAAGCTGTCAGCTCGTGGCTTGGACCACTACACTTTGTGATGGGTTAGGAACTGGCTGGAGGGCCAAGCCCAGAGAGTGGTGGTGAATGTTGCCACAGCCAGCTGGCAGCCAGGCACCAGTGGCATCCCCCAGGGATCAGTGCTGGGCCCTGTGCTCTTTAACATCTTCATTGATATCTGGATGAGGGGGTCGAGTCAGTCATCAGCAAGTTTGCAGATGACACAAAGTTAGGGGCAGATGTTAGTCAGTTAGAAGGTAGAAAGGCTCTGCAGAGGGACCTCAACCAACTGGACAGATGGGCAGAGTCCAATGGGATGTCATTCAACAAGTCCAAGTGCTGAGTGCTGCACTTTGGCTATGGCAATCCCATGCAGAGCTATAGGCTGGGGTTGGAGTGGCTGAGAGCTCCCAAACAGAGAGGGACCTGGGGGTGCTGATCGACAGCCAGCTGAATATGAGCCAGCAGTGTGCCCAGGTGGCCAAGAGGGCCAATGGCTTCCTGGCCTGCATTAGGAATAGTGTGGCCAGCAGGAGCAAGGAAGTCATTGTGCCCCTGTACTCTGTTATGGTTAGGCCACACCTTGAGTCCTGTGTCCAGTTCTGGGCCACTCAGTTTAAGAAGGACATTGAAACACTTGAAGGTGTCCAGAGAAGGGCAACAAGGCTGGGGAGAGGCCTTGAGCATAGCCCTGTGAGGAGAAGCTGAGGGAGCTGGGGTTGTTTAGCCTGGAGAAGAGGAGGCTCAGGGGTGACCACATTGCCCTCTACAACTCCCTGAAAGGTGGTTGTAGCCAGGGAGGGGTTGGCCTCTTCTCCCAGGCCACCAGCACCAGAACAAGGGGACACAGTCTCAAGCTGCACCAGGGGAGGTTTAGACTCGAGGTGAGGAGGAAGTTCTTCACCGAGCGAGTCATTCGGCATTGGGATGTGCTGCCCAGGGAGGTGGTGGAGTCACCATCCCTGAAGGTGTTCAAGAGAAGACTGGATGTGGCACTTGGTGCCATGGTCTAGTCATGGGGTCTGTGTTGATAGGTTGGACTCGATGTTCCTTGAGGTCCTTTCCAACCTAAGTTATACTGTGATACTGGAGAAGAGGCCAACCCCAACCTGGTTACAACCTCTCTTCAGGGAGTTGTAGATGGCCATAATATCAACACAAGAGGGAAACTTCCTCACTGTGAGGCTCACAGAGCACTGGAGCAGGCTGCCCAGAGAGGTTGTGGAGTCTCCTTCTCTGAAGACTTTCAAGTCCCATCTGGGTGTGTTCCTCTGTGACCTGAGCTCGAGTGTATGGTCCTGCTCTGGCACAGGGCTTGGACTGGATGATCTCCTTGGGTGCCTTCCAACTCCTGACATCCTCTAATCCTGTGACCTGCCTGGATGAGTTCCTGTGTGACCTGGTATAGCTGACCCTGTTTTGGCGGGAGGGGGAGGTTGGACTGGGTGATCTCTGGAGATCCCTTGAGCCCCTTCAGGCTGGGTATCAAGAAGGAGCTCTTCCCAGACAGAGAATGTGCTGCCCAGGGAGGTGGTGGAGTCACCATCCCTGGAGGTGTTTAAGAAGAGCCTGGATGAGGCACTTGGTGCCATGGTTTAGTTGATGAGATGGTGTTGGGGGATAGATTGGACTCAATGATCTCAAACAGCTTTTCCAACCTGGTTCATTCTATTCTAATACCCCCAGATCCCTCTCTGCCTGGCTGCTCTCAGCCACTCTGACCCCAGCCTGTGGCATTGAATGGGATTGTTGTGGACAATGTGTAGAACCTGGCACTTAACCTGACATCTCACCCTTTACCAGGGTTCTTTTATTAATTATCTGTTTGATTAATTCTTTAACCTATTGAACCTTCAAGAACACAATCAGAAGAATTTAAGTTCCATAAGTGGTGCTGGGTTGATGGTTGGACTTGATGATCTCTAGAGGTCTTTCCCAATCTTAATGGCTCTGTGATTGTGTAGGTTTGGGGAGAGCAAATGCTTTTCTTTACAGGAATGATTTGGGGACTTGAATATCTCTCCTGTGTAGAAAGACTGAGAGCCCTGGGGCTGTCTAGTCTTGAGAGGAGAAGGGTGAGAGGGGATCTGATCAATGTCTATTGATATCTGTGGGGTGGGTGTTAGGATGTAGGTGCCAGGCTCTTTTTTGGGTGGTGCTCAGTGATAGAACAAGGAACAATTAATGTAAGATGGAACAGAGGAGGTTCCACCTCAGCCTGAGGAGGCACTGCTTCAAGGTGAGATTGATGAAGCCCTGGAGCAGGCTGCCCAGAGAGGTTGTGAAGTCTCCTTCTCTGGAGACTTCCAAGCCCACCTGGATATGTTCTGTGTGACATGCCCCAGGTGATCTTGCTTTGGCATGGAGATTGAACTTAATCTGTGGAGGTCCCTTGCAACCCCTAACCTCCTGGGATTTCTGGGGAACCTGGGTTAGAGAAGCCAGACAGAAAGCCTGGAGAAGGGCCTCCTGGATGTTTTTAGGTGGGGTGTTGTTCGTGAGGGGTTTGGAACACAAGCTTATGAGGAAAGACTGAGGGAGCTGGGGCTGCTTAGCCTGGAGAAGAGGAGGCTCAGGGGAGACCTTCTTGCTCTCTGCAACTACCTGAAGGGAGGTTGTAGACAGGCAGAGGTTGGTCTCTTCTCCCAGGCAGCCAGCACCAGAACAAGAGGACACAGTCTCAAGCTGTGCCAGGGGAGGTTTAGGTTGGATGTTAGGAAGAAGTTCTATACAGAAAGAGTGATTGCCCATTGGAATGTGCTGCCCAAGGAGGTGGTGGAGTCACCATCAGTGGAGGTGTTCAGGAGGAGGTTTGATAGCGTGCTTGGTACCATGGGTTAGTTGTTTAGGTGGGTTGGATTGGTTGATGGGTTGGATGTGATGATCTTGAAGGTCTCTTCCAACCTGGTCTATTCTATTCTATTCTTAGTTTCATAGTTTCATAGTTTCATTCAGGGTTGGAAGGGACCACAAGGATCAGCTAGTTCCAACCCCCCTGCCATGGGCAGGGACACCCCACACTAGAGCAGGCTGGACAGAGCCTCATCCAGCCTGGTCTTAAGCACCCCCAGGGACGGGGCCTCGACCACCTCCCTGGACAACCCATTCCAGGGTCTCACCACTCTCATGGGGAAGAACCTCCTCCTCACATCTAGCCTGAATCTCCCCACCTCCAGCTTCATTCCATTCCCCCTAGTCCTATCACTGCCTGAGATCCTGAGCAGTCCCTCCCCAGCCTTCCTGTAGGCCCTCTTCAGATCCTGGAAGGCCACAATGAGGTCACCTGGGAGCCTTCTCTTCTGCAGACTGAACAGCCCCAACTCCTTCAGTCTGTCCTCACAGGAGAGGTGCTCCAGCCCTCTGCTCATCCTTGTGGCCCTTCTCTGAACACGTTCCAGCACCTCCACATCCCTCTTGTCATAGGGGCTCCAGAACTGGACTCAGTACTCCAGGTGAGGTCTCACCAGGGCTGAGTAGAGGGGGAAGATCACCTCCCTTGACCTGCTGGCCACACTTCTCCTGATGCAGCCCAGGATCTCATTGGTCTATTCTATTCTATTCTATTCTATTCTATTCTATTCTATTCTATTCTATTCTATTCTATTCTATTCTATTCTATTCTATTCTATTCTATTCTATTCTATTCCAGGGGCTTCCCCCACCCCCACCTCCATGCAGTCTTCAAAATAAAGGAAGAGGGGAAAAAATGACAAAGAAAAGTAGCCTAGAAATAATTTTTTGTGCATGGGCAACTGTGCCAGGAGTTTGAAAAACACCCTGTGTGTCTCTCAGAAGGTAAGTGGAATGTGAAAGTATGTGACAGCCAGACACAGGCACAGAGCATAAACAAATCCACTTCTCTATTAAAAATACCTACACTGAAGCTTTGGATTCAGCTCAGCTTCTCAGTCCCTTAAAGAAACCAAACCCAAACACTTCTGAACATTTCTGGGCTGCAGCAAGAGAAGCATAGCCAGCAGGACCAGGGAGGGGATTCTCCCCTTCTTCTCTGCCCTGGTGGATTGTTTAGCCTGGAGAAGAGGAGGCTCAGGGAGACCTTCTTGCTCTCTCCAACTCCCTGAAGGGAGGTTGTAGCCCAGTGGGGGTTGGTCTCTTCTCCCAGGCACCCAGCACCAGAACAAGAGGACAAGTTTCAAGCTGTGCCAGGGGAGGTTTAGGCTCAAGGTGAGGAGAAAGTTCTTCAGTAAGAGAGTTGTTAGCCATTGGAATGTGCTGCCCAGGGAGGTGGTGGAGTCACCATGCCTGGAGGTGTTCAAGAGGGGATTGGATGTGGCACTTGGAGCCATGGTCTAGTCATGAGGTCTGTGGTGACAGGTTGGACTTGATGATCTTTGAGGTCTCTTCCAACCTTGGCAATACTGTGATACTGTGGTGAGACCACAGCTGGAGCTCAGAATAGAATAGAATAGAATAGAATAGAATAGAATAGAATAGAATAGAATAGAATAGAATAGACCAGGTTGGAAGAGACCTTCAAGATCATCGCATCCAACCTATCACCCAACACCACCTAATTAACTAACCCATGGCACCAAGCACCCTGTCAAGTTTCCTCCTGAACACCTCCAGTGACGGCGACTCCACCACCTCCCCGGGCAGCCCATTCCAATGGGCAATCACTCTCTCTGTGTAAAACTTCCTCCTGACCTCCAGCCTGAACTTCCCCTGGCGCAGCCTGAGACTGTGTCCTCTTGTTCTGGTGCTGGCTGCCTGGCAGAAGAGACCAACCTCTGCCTGTTTACAACCCCCCTTCAGGTAGTTGTAGAGAGTAATGAGGTCACCCCTGAGTCTCCTCCTCTCCAGGCTAAGCAGCCCCAGCTCCCAATCTGAAGGGGGCTCCAAGAAAGCTGGGGAGGGACTTTTGAGGGTGTCAGGGAGGGATAGGACTGGGGGGAGTGGAGCAAAACTAGAAGTGGGGAAACTCAGATTGGAAGTGAAGAAGATGACCAGGCTGGATGAGGCTCTGGCCAGCCTGATCTAGTGTGAGGTGTCCCTGCCCATGGCAAGGGGTTGGAACTAGATGATCCTTGTGGTCCCTTCCAACCCTGAATGGTACTATGATACTATGATATGATAAGTTCCCCATGAGGGTGGTGAGAGCCTGGCACAGGTTGCCCAGGGAGGTGGTGGAAGCCTCCTGCCGGGAGGTGTTTGCAGCCAGGCTGGATGTGGCTGTGAGCAACCTGCTGTGGTGTAAGGTGTCCCTGCCCATGGCAGGGGGATTTGATCTGGCTGATCCTTGAGGTCCCTCCCAACCCTGATAATTCAATGCTTCTGTGATTTTATGCATCCCATCAGGATTGTTGCATTTTGGTGCCATGGTTTAGTTGATTAGAATAGAATAGAATAGAATAGAATAGAATAGAATAGAATAGAATAGAATAGAATAGAATAGAATAGAATAGAAAGAATAGAATTAACCAGGTCAGAGAAGACCTTCAAGATCATCAAGTCCAACCTATCACACAACACCATCTAATCAACTCAACCATGGCACCAAGTGCCTCATCCAGGCCTCTCTTACACACCTCCAGGGATGGTGACTCCACCACCTCCCTGGGCAGACATTCCAAAGGCCAATCTCTCTTTCTATGAAGAACTTCTTCTTCGCCTCCAGCCTGAACCTCCCCTGGCACACCTTGAGACTTTGTCCTCTTGCTCTGTTGGTGGTTGCCTGGGAGAAGCAACCCATCCTTCTTAACCTTAGAGGTCCTTTCTATCCTTAATGATTCCATGATTCTATAAAGGGATTGAGGAAAGCAGAAAGCCTGGTGGGGGGGAGGTTGGATTGATGACCACAACCTGGCCACTGAATTTTGCTGCACACTCAGAGCAAAAAATGTCTTCCCTTCTTGATCAGAGGCAGTGCATTCACCCCCACCCCATGATCAATCTCTCCTCCTAATGACACTAAACTGACCTGCTGGGTATGAAGCATCCTAATGGCATTGCTGTGAAACCCAGGCTGCCCTGGCTCAGTCCTGAATGAAACATCTCCCTCCAAAGCCAAATCAAAACCATAAAGAAAGAGAAGGCAGTGCTGAGATGGAGCACAGGCACTAAATGAAACAGCAGCTCTGTAAATAACACTTTAACAAATGCTGCAGGTGAGGCAAAGCATAATGACAGAGCTGGAGGAGAGTGATGTGCTTGGCCCTCGCCTTCAAAATGGAATCTCTGGAGCAGTGCACTTCTTGGGCAATTTCATGCATTTGCTCAGCTAATCTCACATCAGCAGCATCAAGCTTGTCATATTGATTTTAAAGGAGAGGTTGGGGAGAAAAAGAATTCCAAATGGGTAGGTAGCTTGGCTTTGTCAATCCCCAGCACGGTTGCCAGGCAACTTGGTGACCTGACTTGGGATGGATTGTTACAGTGACCTGACTAAATAGTCCCCAAATCACCTGAGACTTTCCAAAGGAAACACAGCAAAGATGAATTGTTTCTGCCATAAGATGCATTGGCTTCCTGCTTTGCTTCTAGAAGGGTCAATTTATACCCAAAAAAGTGTTCTTTTTTTTTTTTCCTTTCTTTTTAATGAAAGGCAGCAAGAATAATCTCTGTGCCAATTAATCACAGAGGCACAGAACATTTAAGGGCTGGAAAGGACCTCGAGAGATCACCCAGACCAAACCCCCCGCCCTGCCAAAGCAGGGTCACCTATACCAGGTCACACAGGAACTCATCCAGGCAGGTCACAGGCTCCCAGGATGTCAGGGGTTGGAAGGGACCCAAAGAGATCATCAAGTCCAACGCCCCTGCCAGAGCAGGACCATACAATCTAGCTCAGGTCACACAGAAATGCATCCAGATGGGGCTTGAAAGTCTCCAGAGAAGAAGACTCCACAACCTCTCTGGGCAGCCTGCTCCAGGGCTCTGGGAGCCTCACAGTGCAGAAGTTCCTCCTCATGTTGAGTTGGAACCTCCTGTGCTGGAGTTTCCATCCATTGCCCCTTGTCCTATCACAGGATGCAAGTGAGCAGAGCCTGTCCCCTCCCTCCTGACCCCCAGCCCTAAGATATTTATAGACATTTATCAGATCCCCTCTCAGTCCTCTCTTTTCCAGACTAAAGAGCCCCAGGTCCCTCAGCCTCTCCTCACCAGGCAGTGCTCCAGTCCCCTCATCATCCTTGTAGCCTTCTGCTGAACCCTCTCCAGCAGATCCCTGTCCCTCTTGAACTGGGGAGCCCAAAACTGAACACAGTACTTAAGATGAGGTCTCAGCAGGGCAGAGCAGAGGAGTTGGAGACCCTCCCTGGATCTGATGGCCACACTCTTCTTAATACACCCCAGGATCCCATTGGCCTTCTTGGCCACCAGGGCACATTGCTGTCCCGTGGACAATTTGTTATCCACTAGGACTGCCAGGTCCCTCTCCACGGGGCTTGAATGTCTCCAGAGAGGGAGACTCCACAACCCCCCTGGGTCATGGATAATCATCTAAAAGAGAAGCAATTATCTATGTGACATTGAAAACTCTTTTGGTTTGTATCATTTCCACTGAGAGTGGTTAAATAAATAATTAAGTAGAGCAATCTATGATTGATTTGATATAACTTTCTTGCTACTAAACCAGAACTGATTTAGTATAACTTTCCTGTTACAAGTACAGACTGTTTCTGAGACTATTTCAGAGGGCTGAGTAGGATGAATGTCAGTAGATTAAGCTAAGAACTTCTAAAGCATCCAGTTCTAAACCTGGAACTGGATGATCTTTGAGATCCCTTTCCAACCCTGACACTCCTGTGATTCTGCAAAGCAAACTCATGAAATGCTGTTTCATTTCACAAGTGTTGGTCTCTCTGTTGCTCTAAGCCATGGTTTGGATTTTTCAGACTGAGATTCTAAACTTAGTTTGCACTAAGCACACATGGGGAAAAAATATAACTAATTGATTCATGGAATGGTTTGGGTCAGAAGGGACCTTGAAGATCATCCAATTCCAACCCCCCTGCATTGGCAGGGACACCTCCCACCAGCCCAGGTTGCTCAAGGCCTCATCCAACCTGGTCTTGAACACACAGAATCACAGCCCCTCAGTTTAAGAAGGACATTGAGACACCTGACTCTGTCCAGAGAAGGGCAACAAGACTGGGGAGAGGCCTTGAGCACAGCCCTGTGAGGAGAGGCTGAGGGAGCTGGGGTTGTTGAACCTGGAGAGGAGGAGGCTCAGGGGTGACCTCATTGCCCTCGACAACTCCCTGAAGGGAGGTTGTAGCCAGGAAGGGGTTGGTCTCTTCTGCCAGGCAAGCCGCACCAGAACAAGAGGACACAATCTCAAGTTGTGCCAGGGGAAGTTTAGGCAGGAGATGAGGATAAAGTTCTTGACTGAGAGAGGTGTTTGCCATTGGAATGTGCTGCCCAGGGAGGTGGTGGAGTTACCATCCCTGGAGGTGTTCAAGAGGGGATTGGATGTGGCACTTGGTGCCATGGTCTAGTCATGAGGTCTGTGGTGACAGGTTGGACTCGATGATGCTTGAGGTCTCTTCCAACCTTGGTGATACTGTGATACTGTGATACTGGTGTCTGATGAAAGCAGCTTAGAGATGTACTGTTCTCTCCATGGTGGGCATGAGGGTGGGGGTGGAAGGAGAAGATCAGGGAAAGCAGGGCTGGTGTAGCTTTGGCCCTCTGGAGTTATTCCTGAAGATCTGTTTATCTGGTCTCGCATGAGTGCTTTGCAGTACACCTCTACCTCATGACAGTATTTGCCTCTCCCTCCTTTGCTCAGAGGCTCCCTGTGTGAGTAGGTGTTTATGGGTCTGTGCTGGACTTGTACCACCCTCAGATTCCTTACAGCACCTTATGGACCTGTGATGCCAGCTGTGCCCCATGGCAGGGTGGAGGAACCTTGTTTACATCTTGGGCACCTTGGGAAAGTTCTCCAGCCCTCTGATCATCTCTGTGGCCTCCTCTGGACCCACTCTAGCAGGTCCATGTCCTTCTTGTGCTGGGGGCACCAGAACTGGATGCAGTACTCCAGCTGGAGACTCACTTGAGGTGCAGAATCCCCTCCCTCATCCTGCTGGTCACACTTCTGTAGGCACAGCCCAGCCCTATGGGATGCCAGCAACCATTTCTGGCCAGGCTTGGAGAACCTTTTTCAGTCAATAAGTTTCTTCTAATATGGAATGGAATGGAATGGAATGGAATGGAATGGAATGGAATGGAATGGAATGGAATGGAATGGAATGGAATGGAATGGAATGGAATGGAATGGAATGGAATGGAATTAGAATTAACCAGTTTGGAAAAGACCTTCAAGATTATCAAGTCCAACCCATCACCCAACACCATCTAATCAACTAAACCATGACACCAAGTGCCTCATCCAGGCTCTTCTTAAATACTTCCAGTGATGGTGACTCCACCACCTCCCTGGGCAGCACATTCCAATGGTCAATCTCTCTTGCTGGGAAGAATTTCTTCCTCACCTCCAGCCTAAACCTCCCCTGGCACAGCTTGAGACTGTGTTCTCTTGTTCTGGTGCTGGGTGCCTGGGAGAAGAGACCAACCCCTCAACCTGTCCTTCAACAAATAAACGTGTAAGCATTCTGGGTGCTGAGTTTTGTGGCACAGGAGGGCAGGAAAGAAGATATATTTTGCACAGTGACCTGTGCATTAACAACCTGAACTATGTGTTTTAAGCAGCAATTTTCTGACGTATGCTTTAAGGCACTTTGTGTGCATTGCTGTGTGGGCAGGAATTGAGAGGAGGTCAGCAAGGTCAATATCATCCATTAAGGAACTGAAAAATCTCTTTATCTCATAAGTAGTTTCCTAAACTACTACAAGCCTTAGAGGCTTTTGATGGTACCTGGATCCAGAGATTTTCCTTTTCCAGTCTTGCTGGAGGGAAGGGAAGTAGAAACCCTAAAAATAAATAAAACAATTCCAAGTTATTCCTGGAAATTGTTTATTGGTTTTCATTCTTTTTATGGAGTGTACAGTAATAATCTGGCATTTACCTGACAAGGAAGCATCAGAGAATCACAGAAACATTCAGTTTGGAAAAGACCCTCAGGATCACCAAGTCCAACCCAGAACCCTGCTCTACAAAGCTCAGCTTTAAACCATAGCTCCAAGCACCACATCCAAACCACCTCGAAACACAGCCAGGGTTGGGGGCTCCACCACCTCCCTGGGCAGCACATTCATAGTTTCATAGTTTCATAGTTTCATTCAGGGTTGGAAGGGACCACAAGGATCATCTAGTTCCAACCCCCCTGCCATGGGCAGGGACACCCCACACTAGAGCAGGCTGGACAGAGCCTCAGCCAGCCTGGTCTTAAACACCCCCAGGGACGGGGCCTCGACCACCTCCCTGCACAACCCATTCCAGGGTCTCACCACTCTCATGGGGAAGAACCTCCTCCTCACATCTAGCCTGAATCTCCCCACCTCCAGCTTCATTCCATTCCCCCTAGTCCTATCACTGCCTGAGATCCTGAGCAGTCCCTCCCCAGCCTTCCTGTAGGCCCCCTGCAGATCCTGGAAGGCCACAATGAGGTCACCTGGGAGCCTTCTCTTCTGCAGACTGAACAGCCCCAACTCCTTCAGTCTGTCCCTGACCACTCTTGCCAGGAAAAAATGTTTCCTAATGTCCAGTCTAAACATTCCCAGTGGCAGCTTGAGGTCATTCGCTCTTGTTCTATCAGTAATTACCTGTGAGAAGAGACCAGCAGCAGCCTCTCCACAACCTCCTTTCAAGTAGCTGTAGAGAGCAATGAGGTTTCCCCTCAGCCTTCTCTGTTTCACACTAACCATCCCCAGGTCCTTCAGTTGCTCTTCATCAGATTTATTCTCCAGGCCCTTCCCAGCTTCCTTGCCATCCACTGCCCTGGCTCCAGCACCTCCACATCTCTCTTGGATTGAGGTGCCCAAGACTGGATAGAACAGGACAGAATGGAACGGAACGGAACAGAACAGAACAGAACAGAACAGAATAGAATAGGTTGGAAAAGACCTTCAAGATCATCAAGTCCAACCTATCACCCAACACCATCTGATCAAGTAAACCATGACACCAAGTGCCTCATCCAGGCTCTTCCTAAACACCTCCAAGAATGATGACTCCACCACCTCCCTGGGCAACACATTCCAATGGCCAATCTCTCTGGGAAGAATTGCTTCCTAACCTCCAGCCTAAACCTCCCCTGGCACAGCTTGAGACTGTGTCCTCTTGTTCTGGTGCTGGTTGCCTGGCAGAAGAGACCAACCCCCACCTAGCTACAACCTCCCTTCAGGGAGTTGGAGAGAGCAAGAAGGTCTCCCCTGAGCCTCCTCCTCTCCAGGCTAAGCAACCCCAGCTCCCTCAGCCTCTCCTCACAGGGCTGTGCTCCAAACCCCTCCCCAGCTTTGTTGCCCTTCTCTGGACACCTTCCAGCATCTCAACATCCTTCCTAAACTGAGGGGCCCAGAACTGGACACAGGACTCAAGGTGTGGCCTAACCAGTGGTGAGTACAAGGAGAAAGCTTCCTCCCTACCCAGGCTTTCTCTTTTTTTCATTTCTCTTTTCAGAACCCATCAGTCTCCCCAAGCTAATGAGCTCAGTGAATCATATTAACACAAGCTACAGCTGACTGACAAGTAAGTACATGGCTGTCGTGTCATCTAATCATGGTGTTGTAATTCAATTAGCTATTGATTGTGGTTACCAATACTCTGCTCTAACTGTGGCAGCAAAACATTCAATAGCTCTGAAGTTTTATGACTGATGCAAATGGTACCAGTCTCAGATAGTCTTCAATTCAGATATCCTGAAAGTAGAGGGGGTTTTATCTGCAACACAGAATCACAACATGTTAAGGGTTGGAAGGGACCTCCGGAGATCATCCAGTCCAACCCCCCTGCCAGAGAAGGGTCTTCCAGGGCAGGTCACACAGGAACACATCCGGGTGGATTTGGAATCCCACTAGAGCAGGAGACTCCACAACCTCTCTGGGCAGCCTGCTTCAAGGCTCTGCCATCCTCACAGGGAAAAAGTTTTCCCTTCTGTTCCCATGGCACCTCCTCTGTTCCAACTTGCCCCCAGTGCCTCTTGTGCCGTCTTTGGCCATCCCTGAGCAGAGTCTGGCTCCAGCCCTGCACATCTTTATGAGCAACAACGGGGGCAGCCCTCAGGCTCCTCTGCTCCCAGCTCCAAGCCCCAGCTCCCTCAGCCTGGCCTCACAGGGAGACGTTCCACTGCCTGCAGCAGCTCTGTGCCTTTGGGATAGACTCTTTCAAGCAGTTCCCTGAGATCTTGCTTGAAGGGAGGCCCAGAACTGGACACATGCTTCCAGGTGTGGTCTCAGCAGGGCAGAGTAGAGGGGCAGGAGAACCTCTCTGACCTACTTACCACAGTCCTTCTAATACCACCTCAGAATACCATTTGCCTTCACTAGCTATGAGCTACTCTGTAGTTTCTTGTAGCTGATCAAGCTAATTATAGATGGAAATAAGGTGAGGACTATTTGCTGTTCATTTAACACCTAAGTATACAGAATACAGATTTTACCAGGTTGGAAAAGATCTTTGAGATCATCAAGTCCAACCTATCACCCAACACCATCTCATCAACTAAACCATGACACCAAGTGCCTCATCCAGGCTCTTCTTAAACACCTCCAGGGGTGGTGACTCCACCACCTCCCTGGGCAGCACATCCCAATGGCCAATCTCGCTTTCTGGGAGGAATTTCTTCCTAACATGCAGCCTAAATCTTCCCTGGCACAGCTTGAGACTGTGTCCTCTTGTTTTGGTGCTGGGTGCCTGGGAGAAGAGACCAACCCCCACCTGGCTACAACCTCCCTGCAGGGAGTTGGAGAGAGCAAGAAGGTCACCCCTGAGTCTCCTCTTCTCCAGGCTAAGCAACCCCAGCTCCCTCAGCCTCTCCTCACAGGGCTGTGCTCCAGACCCCTCCCAGTTTTGTTTCCCTTCTCTGGACACCTTCAAGAGTCTCAATGCCCTTCTTAAATTGAGGAGCCCAGAACTGGACACAGGTGTCAAGTAAAGCTGGTGCTTTACAATTTGTCACTTGTAACATCACTTATACCTTTGCAAAATGAATGAGGGGGCAATGGTTTGAAACTGGAGCAGGAGAGATTTAGTTTGGACATCAGGAGGAAGTTCTTCTCAATGAGAGTGGCAAGATGCTGGAACAGGTTGCCCAGGGTTGTGGTTGATGCCCTGTCCCTGGACACATTCAACATCAAACTTGGTATGGCCCTGAGCCGTCTGCTCCAGTTGGAGGTGTCCCTGCTGCCTGCAGGGGGCTTGGAGAAGCTGATCTTTGAGGGTCCCTTCCAACTCAGAGCAATCTGTGTGTGAATCTGTGAAGACAAAGCAGGCACAGAGCCTTGTTTTCCAGACTGTTGATTGATCTTCTCCTTTGGACTAGCACAGATGACTGCACAAATGGCAGAGTGTGCTGCTCTCAGGCATGAAGAGAGAGTCATGAGTCCAGCTACAAATGTCAGCTGAATTTCCAGATGCCCTACTGCACCACACAGTCACGGAATGGTGGAGGTTGGAAAGGACCTCTGGAGAGCTTCTACAGCAGGCTGACCTAGAGCAGGTTGCAGAGAGGATCATATCCAGGTGGGTTTTGGAAATCTCCAGAGAAGGAGACTCCACAACCTCCCTGAGCAGCCTGGTTTAGGACTCTGGCACTCTCATGAGGGTAGGTGCTCTGTTTTGGATGTGGTCCATCACTTAGTTCTGCACCACTGAATACAGCTCCCAGAGCTCTCCTACACCAGACTACCAAATGTTTGAATCCTATTTGAGCTGTGCCAGGGCCAAAAGACTTCAGAGCCAGTTGTTATGTTATAAAGTGATATTTTCCCCACAAGCTGCTGCTGCCTTTCCTGACTTGCTTGCATTTCCAGCTCCTGCTGCATTCAAATTGGCTGTGTCTATTTTCCCCTTTAACACAGTCGCTTTTCTTTCCCTCCTAGTAGTCTGACTATCCACCACACACCTGCTCCCTGAAGCTGGTTACACCAGAAGCTTCAAAAATAGCCAACAAAACCAAAAAACAACCCCTCACTTCAAGGTTTTCTCTAAACCAGATCCATCAATCAACTCAACTGCCTGTGGCTTGCCAGTTTGCCTCTACACCAGTTACAGTAACAGCCTGGAAGGACCAGCAAATAACGTCAGTAATTCAAAGCAAGAGCCTTTTATGGCTATCACACATAATTTACATGTGCAGAGCAGTATATTAAACATGATTTAGGACTAAAAAAAGAAAAAGCCATCACAGAGAATTCTCTTTTAATGTCATTGTTTACCTCCCTTCTCCTTCCAGCACAGCCCAAGCCCGAGCAATTCGTTTTGTCACTGGCACTGCCAGGAGACACAGATGGCAAGTTAAAAGTAATAAGCAGTCTGCCTACTTTTTTTTTTTTTTTTTTTTTGGGGGAAGGTGATACATTACCTCATCCTCACAAATGGGTACCTATCAGCAGCTCCTGTGCACAGCCACTTTGCAATGTGTGACATCTTGGCTGGAGAAGGCTTCTCGTGTGTAGTCTTCAACAGCTTTCCCACTGTGACTCAATTTTGCTCCTCTGAATTCTTTCCTCAGGGTGATATTCCCCCTAACAGATTGAAGTAGTAGAGGTAGCCTTCTACAGCTTTGCTTGCTGCTAGCTGTGGGTGACAAGGGCATCTGTTATGTCCCATGAGATACCTGCTAGAGATGTTCTCAGATTGCCAGTCCATGAAGTTACTTCACTGCAGATTTGTTCCCTAAGCAGCCAGGATATGTCTGTGGTTTTTACAGCTTCATGGAAAGCTGCTTGTAGAGCTTGTCACTGACATTGCTTGGGATAAAGAATACAGCATTAACCAGGTTGGAAAAGACCTCAGAGATCATCAAGCCCAACCTATCACTCAGCACCATCTGATCAACTAAACCATGGCACCAAGTGCCTCATCCAGGCTCTTCACCTCCAGTGATGGTGGCTCCACCACCTTCCTGGACAGCACATCCCAATGGGCAATCATTCTCTCTGTATAGAATTTCTTCCTCACCTCCAGCCTAAACCTCCCCTGGCACAACTTGAGACTGTGTCCTCTTCTTCTGGTGCTGGGTGCCTGGGAGAAGAGACCAACCCCCACCTGGCTACAATCATTTGGAGAGAGCAAGAAGGTCTCCCCTGAGCCTCCTCTTCTCCAGGCTAAGCAACCCCAGCTCCCTCAGCCTCTCCCCACAGGGCTGTGCTCCAGACCCCTTTGATGATCTCAAAGGTCTTTTCCAACCTGGTCTACTCTAGTCTGGTCTAGTCTATTCAACTTCTGCTACCTGGGAAAGAAAGAATTTGAGGCTTGAATCATAGAATGGTCCAGCCTGCAAGGGACCCCCAAAGGTCATACAATTGTTAGGGTTGGAAGGGACTTCAAGGATCAGCCAGTTCCAAGCCCCCTGCCATGGGCAGGGACACCTCACACTACAGCAGGTTGCTCATAGCCACAGTCAGGTTGCTCAGAGCCACATTCCCTCAGTCAGCAGGGATATCCTCAGCTAGATCAGGTTGCCCAGGGTCCCACTGAACCTTACCTTAAATAACTCCATGGAAGGGGCCCCAGCCATCTCCCTGGGCATCCTGTTCCAGTGTTCCACCACCCTCACACCAAAGAGCTTCCTCCTGATATCCAATCTAAATCTGCCCTTCTCTGGTTTGAAGACATTGCCCCTGGCCCTGTCACTGCAGGCCTTTGTAAGCAGTCTCTCTCCAGTGTTGGTATGAAAATTAGCTTGAGCTAACCAACTTCATTCTTGCCTATGCTATGCTGTGGGCATCTTATTCCAAAGAGCCTGAGGAGCCTGAGAGAGCAGCCCCAGGCAGTCCTGCAAGGGGCAGCCGTGTCCTTGCACAGGTGTAACAAGGAAAGCTGACAAGCAGCCTTGCCTACATGGAGTGGGGTTGGTGCTGAGCCCAGAGCTGTCACTAATTCAGCACAGATTGCCTGGGTAATGGGAGTGCTTATTTTTCAACAAGAAGCAGGGTGGAAAGAAAAAAAAAGTGTGTGTAATGCTCAGGAGATTCTGATTGCAAAAGGCATGGTTGGAGCTGATTAACCTGCTTCCTCTGCCAGTTTTCACACACAGAGAGGCAGCCTCCTGCATTTCCCCCAGCAGATTCTGGAGAAGGTTGAGGAAGAAGCTGAAATCCAGCTCCACAGCCATGCTTTGCTCAGCCCACTGCAATCAGGGATAGTGCTTGAATTGGAGGTCTCTTGTCCTAAGTGGGAAGAAAAAGCTAATTGCTAGGAAGATCTTTGAGTAGTTCCTGAGCCTATTCCCTCACCTTTGAGGCTGAGGACTGAGGTTTATTGACCAATTGGTCAGAGTTTAAAACACACTTATTTTTCTCTCAACAGTGCTGATTGACAGCTGCCTAAACATGAGCCAGCAGTGTGCCCAGGTGGCCAGGAAGGCCAATGGCATCCTGGCCTGGGGACAAAGTGGTTGGAGAGAAGCCAGGCAGAAAGGGGCCTGGGGGTGCTGGTAGATGTGGTGTTGAGGGCCATGGCTTATCCCCAGGCTTTGCAGTGGTAGAGAATAGCTGGACTTGATAATCTCCAAGGTCTTTTGCAACCTAAATGATTACCTTGAGTCCTGGGTCTAGTTCTTGGAAGGTGTCCAGAGAAGGGCAACAAAGCTGGGGAGGGGTTTGGAGCACAGCCCTGGGAGGAGAGGCTGAGGGAGCTGGGGTTGCTTAGCCTGGAGAAGAGGAGGCTCAGGGGAGACCTTCTTGCTCTCTACAGCTATCTGAAGGGAGGTTATAGCCAGGTGGGGGTTGGTCTCTGCTCCCTTGCAAGCAGCAGTAGAACAAGAGGACACAGTCTGAAGCTGTGCCAGGGGAGGTTTAGGCTGGATGTGAGGAGAAAGTTCTTCCCAGCAAGAGAGATTGGCCATTGGAATGTGCTGCCCAGGGAGGTGGTGTGGTCACCATCCCTGGAGGCTTTTAGGAAGAGACTAGATGGGGTCCTCTCCTCTCCTCTCCTCTCCCTCCTCTCCTCTCCTCTCCTCTCTCCCTCTCCCTCTCCCTCTCCCTCTCCTCCTCCCTCTCCCTCTCCTCTCCTCTCCTCTCCCTCTCCTCTCCCTCCTCTCCCTCTCCCTCTCCTCTCCCTCTCCTCTCCTCTCCCTCCTCCCTCCTCCTCTCCCCTCTCCTCTCCTCTCCTCCTCTCCCTCCTCTCCTCCTCTCTCTCTCTCCTCTCCTCCTCTCCTCTCCTCTCCTCTCCTCCTCTCCTCCTCTCCTCTCCTCTCCTCTCCCTCTCCCTCTCCCCCTCTCCCTCTCCTCTCCTCTCCTCTCCCTCTCCCTCTCCCTCTCTCCTCTCCTCCTCCTCTCCTCTCTCCCTCTCCCTCTCCTCTCCCTCTCCTCCTCTCCTCTCCCTCTCCTCTCCCTCCCTCTCCTCTCCTCTCCTCCTCTCCTCTCCTCTCCTCTCCTCTCCTCTCCCTCCCTCTCTCCTCTCCTCTCCTCTCCCTCTCCTCTCCTCTCCTCTCTCTCCTCTCCTCTCCTCTCCTCCCTCTCCCTCTCCTCTCCCTCTCCTCTCCTCTCTCCTCTCCTCTCCTCCCTCTCCTCTCCTCTCCTCTCCTCTCCCTCTCCCTCTCCTCTCCTCTCCCTCTCCTCTCCCTCTCCTCTCCTCTCCTCTCCTCTCCTCTCCTCTCCCTCTCCTCTCCTCTCCACCAGACATGGCACAAAACAAAACTAGAGCAGGTCTTTTCAGCTCAGTAACTCAGTAATTTGCTCATATTTCTCTTAAGGACAACTGCAGAGTTCCATTTAATCTGACCACTACTTGAATATCACAAGTTGGGAGAACTGCTGGTTCCACACTTGAAGTAGTGACTTAGCTGGCCAAGGCTCTGTGCTGCAGGCTCCTGCACAAAATACATAGGCTGGCAGCCACTGCATTGCACTGGGGTGGATTTGATTCTTGCATCCCCATCACACAGAAGTCTGGGATCGTGCTCAGGTCTGTACAGAGGACTGTAAAACTGCTCTCTCACAGCCAAGCAGGACATTTAGTAGAGGGTGTTGAGGTGTGTGACAAGAGGCTTTCAAGAAGTTCCTGTGGGTGTTAGCAATATAGACCTTACCCAGAGATATATCAGGCTGAGTGAGTTGCCTTTTCCTTAACAAAAAACCAACCTTGCTGCATCCTGATTTGATTGCATATCCTTCCTCTTCAAGCACTGAAAATAGCTGTCCTTGAAGACAGATGTGACCCATAAACTAATTTAGCTTGCAATAGAAGCATTTTAGATAGGTTGTCTCCCATATGTAGGTACTCTGAGTGCAACAGAACCTAGTATGAATCTCTACATTCCCTTTATAAGATGCTACAATGATATCAACCTCATTTCAGAAGGCCTGATAGGGTCTGAGGCAGAATTAGCTATCTACCAGGAAAGTGTCTGCAGCTACCTAGAACTCTGCATTTCAGTCCTAGAACAGAATAGAATAGAATAGAATAGAATAGAATAGAATAGAATAGAATAGAATAGAATAGAATAGAATAGACCAGACCAGGTTGGAAGAGACCTTCAAGATCATCGAGTCCAACCTATCAGCCAACACCACCCAATCAAATAAACAATGGCACCAAGCACCCTATCAAGTCTCCTCCTGGACACCTCCAGTGATGGTGACTCCACCACCTCCCCAGGCAGCCCATTCCAATGGGCAATCATTCTCTCTGTGTAGAACTTCCTCCTAACATCCAGCCTGAACTTCCCCTGGCGCAGCCTGAGACTGTGTCCTCTTGTTCTGGTGCTGCTTGCCTGGGAGAAGAGACCAACCTCTGCCTGTCTACAACCTCCCTTCAGGTAGTTGTAGAGAGCAATAAGGTCACCTGTGAGTCTCCTCTTCTCCAGGCTAACCAACCCCAGCTCCCTCAGTCTCTCCTCACGGGGTTGTGTTCCAAGCCCCTCACCAACTTTGTTTGCATTCCTCCTGCCTGAGAAACCTGTGCAGAATCTCAGAAGCACAGAATGGTGAGGATTAGAAGGGACCTCTGAAGATCAACAAGTCCAATCCTGCTGCTAAAGCAGGATCACATAGAGTAAATCACACAGGAACTCATCCAGGTGGGTTTTGAATGCCTCCAGAGAAGGAGAATCCACAACCTCTCTGGGCAGCCGGCTCCAGGGTTCTGCCACTCTCAAAGCGAAGAATTTTTCCCTTTATTTTTATTAGAGAACCTTCTGTGTCCCAGTTGGTGTCCATTGCCCCTTGTCCTGTCACTGGACACCACTGAGTTTAATAATTTACAGTATTTTCATACTAAATTAGAGAAAGTAAGGGTATAAGTACTATTTTCCATGCTCAACCTAACGATTGTTGTCCTCAAATCATAGAATCATAGAAGGGCCTAGGCTGGGAGAGACCTTGGAGATCATCCAATCCAACCACTCTGCCATGGGCAGGGATGCCCTTCATCTACCCCAGGTTGCTCAAGGCCCCATCCAACCTGGCCTTGAACATCTCCAGGGAGGTGACACCTACAACCTCTCTGGACAATCCACTCCAGAGTCTTGCCACCCTTGTAGTGAAGAATTCAGAATAAGAAGAGAATAGAATAAGAATAGAATAATAAACCAGGTTGGAAGAGACCTTCAAGATCATCGTGTCCAACCCATCAACCAATCCAACACCACCCAAACAGCTAACCCATGGCACCAAGCACCCCATCAAGTCTCCTCCTGAACACCTCCAATGATGGTGACTCCACCACCCTCTTCTCCTTCAATTTAAATCCATTTCACCTGTCCTATTGGTGGACATTCTCATAAAAAGTCTCTCTGCAGCCTTCCTGGAAGACCCCTTCAGGTATTTGAAGCCAGCTTTTAAGTCCAGAGCAAGCAGACACAGCCTCAAGCTGCACCAGGGCAGGTTTAGGCTGGAGGTGAGGAGAAAGTTCTTCCAGAAAGAATAATTGGCCATTGGGATGTGCTGCTCAGGGAGGTGGTGGAGTCACCATGCCTGGATGTGTTCAAAAAGGGATTGGATGTGGCAATTGGAGCCATGGTTTACTTAGTCAGGAGGTGTTGAATGATAGGTTGAACTTGATGATCTCTGAGGTCTTCTCCAAACTTATTGTTTCTATGATTCTAAGTCTTTCTTCTTCAGGCTGAGCAGCCCCAGTTCCTTTAGGCTACCCTCATAGCAGAGGTGAAATCTGAACACCAAACTCTGCTGCTGAAGAGAATAACATCTTTTAAGTTTATGTGCAGTTTAATAGGATCAGTATTAGCACTTAAATGCAAGCCCAAATCCAAGCTTGAGCTCTGTGATGCCTGAAGACAATGCTTCTTAACAGCAGCAGAAGCCTCAGCTTCAATGCCATTAAAATTAAATATGAGTACACATCAATTCCAGTGTCAGGAGACATACTGTAAAGATCAACAATAATTCTAGCTGAAGATGTCTCTGGAAGCCCATAAAGCTTAAATACCACACTAGGAGCTCGACAGAAATTAGAGCTGTTTGGGTAGTACTTATGGATTTAGAATGATGTTCTTCTTCCTTTCCTTTTTTTGCCAACCCCTCTCTTTCACTTTTATGGAGCATTCCTGCAACTCAGACATTCATTAAGGTAAAGTGTGTCTCACTCTTGTGCACAGAAGAAGGTGATGGTATCATAGTGTAGTATCATAGTTTCATTCAGGGTTGGAAGGGACCACAAGGATCAGCTAGTTCCAACCCCCCTGCCATGGGCAGGGACACCCCACACTAGATCAGCCTGGCCACAGCCTCAGCCAGCCTGAGCTTAAACACCTCCAGGGACAGGGCCCCAACCACCTCCCTGCACAACCCATTCCAGGGCTTCACCACTCTCCTGGGGACGAACTTCCTCCTCCCCTCCAGCTTCATTCCATTCCCCCTAGTCCTAGCACTGCCTGAGACCCTGAGCAGTCCCTCCCCAGCCTTCCTGTAGCCCCCTTCAGATCCTGGAAGGCCACAACGAGGTCACATGGGAGCCTTCTCTTCTCCAGACTGAACAGCACCAACTCCTGTCTCTGGTCTTTGTGATCTGAGCCTCTTGGGAAAGATGTTGACTTGCTGGAAAGTGTCTAGAGAAGGGTAACAAAGCTGGGAAGGGGACTGGAACACAGCCCTGGGAGGAGAGGCTGAGGGAGCTGGGGTTGCTTCGCCTGGAGAAGAGGAGGCTCAGGAGAGACCTTCTTGCTCGCGGCAGCTTCCATTTCAGCGGTGAGCTCCTTCGGGGACACACATCAACCAGGGGCCTCGGAAAAGCACGGACTGCTGCTGTTTTTGACCAGAAGGACCCGCACACAGCGTCTCTGCGCTCGGCAGGAATCGGCTTTCACCGCTTCTCCACGTGCTCGGGATCGTTCGGGTCCCTGCGTGCCGCGGCAGTTTCAAAGCCCGCGGCAGCTCGTGGGCAGTTCCATTTCAGCCCGGTTTCTCGCTCGGACGCGCGCGCCGCCACACTTTTTAAAAAAAACAAACATTCTCCAGTAGGTCCCGTGGGCAAGGCAGGGCAGGGCAGGGCTAGCCATGGTGGTAACGCGCCGCAATAACTCCTTTAAAAAGTCAGTCTCGACCCAGACTGAGGGGGAATATAAGCAGATAGGTAGGTGTCATAAGCAAGAGGTAGGTGTCCAGGCATCTAGCTGCAGACAGTGCTGGAACCTGGCACTTGAGATGCAGGGTAGAGAGGACGGCTCCTGCTTTAGGTGTGAGCAGATTGACTGTCTGCTTAGCCTGGTGGCTGGACTGAAGGATAAGGTTGCTAGATTTAGAGATGTATGCAATTGCAGAAGGGTGACGAACCTGAGTAACCAGGCTCTGCAGGCCCATCCAGCAGAGGCCAGTCATCCAAAAAGAAGAGGGGAATGGATGCAGGTTCCTATCAAAAGATGCAAGGTTAAACCTCCTTGCCCCCTCACCCCCACTGCCCTTGGAAAACAAGTACGGGGCATTGGAGGTTGAGGGTGAGGTGATTCTGATATCGGAGGGCACGCCATCTGGGGTTTTCCTGTGGCAAAACAGCCTAAGGTGAAACGACCTAAGGTGAAACAGCCTAAGCTTAAACAGCCTTCCCCGGCATCAGGACTTGCTCCCTTAAAAAAAAGAGGAGGGTAATTGTTATTGGCGATTCCTCCTGGGGAACAGAGGGCCCCATATGTCGGCCAGACCCTACTCACAGGGAGGTTTGTTCCCTTCCGGAGCCATGGTTGGAGATGTTACCAGAAGACTGCCTGGTATGGTGCAGCCCTCTGACTATTATCCCTTGATAGTTATGCAGTTAGGTAATGATGATGTTGCAAGCAGAACTCCCAGGGCTATCAAAGATGACTTCAGGGCCCTGGGAGATCTGGTTGAGGGATCGGGGGCACAAATAATTTTTCGTCTATACCCTTAGTTGCAGGTGGGAATACCATAAGGAACAGGTCAGCAGCTGAAGTCAACAAGTGGCTTAGAGGCTGGTGCAGGCAAAAGAATTTTGGGTTTTTGATCTTGAAAAACTTTCTGCTGCACCAGGCCAGCTGGCAACAGATGGAGCACATCTGTCCCAGAGGTGGGGTAAGATCAGAGTGTACGAGAATGGCCTATCCCTCAAAGGGAAAAAGATTCTGGGGAGGGAATTGGCAGGTCTCATAGATAGGGCTTTAAACTAGTTTTGAAGGGAAGGGGTTGAAACCAGTCCCACCAGGCTGGGGTCTGGGGGTGATAAGCCAGAGCAAGAGGTGAAACCAGCAGCCCGGCTGAAGTGCATGTACACTAATGCACGAAGCATGGGTAACAAACAAGAGGAGCTGGAAGCCTTGCTGCAGCAGGAAAGTTATGATGTAGTTGCCATCACAGAGACGTGGTGGGATGACTCACATGACTGGAGCGCTGCAATTGATGGCTACAGGCTCTTCAGGAGAGACAGGCAAGGAAGAAGGGGTGGAGGGGTGGCCCTGTACGTCAGGGAGACACTAGATGCCATTGAGACGGAGATTAGGGACGATCGGGTTGAGTGCCTGTGGGTAAGAATTAGAGGGAAGGCCAACAGGGCTGACATCCTGGCTGGAGTCTGTTATAGACCACCCAACCAGGAGGAGGATGTTGATGAGTCATTCTATAGGCAGCTAAGGCTGTCTTAAGATCGTCTGACCTTGTTCTCATGGGCGACTTCAACCTGCCTGATATCTGCTGGGATCTTAACATAGCAGAGAAGTGGCAATCTAGGAGGTTCTTAGAATGCATGGAGGACAGCTTCTTATCCCAGGTGCTGCGAGAGCCTACCAGGGGCAAGGCTATGCTTGACCTCCTCTTCACCAATAGGGAAGGGTTGGTGGGTGATGTGGTGGTCGGAGGGTGCTTAGGGGCCAATGACCACGAGATAATTGAATTCTCGGTTTTTGGTCAAGCCAAGAGGGCAGCAAGAAGACCTCCCTCTGGATTTCCGGAGGCGGACTTCAGGCTACTCAAGGAACTAATTCAGAGGGTTCCTTGGGATAAAGCCCTTAAAAACAAAGGGGTCCAGGAGAGTTGGTCCTACTTCAAGGAAGAACTGTTGAAGGCTCAGGGACAGGCTGTGCCAATGTGCCGGAAGATGAGCCGCCGGGGCAGACGGCCAGCCTGGATGGTTAAAGAACTTTTAATGGAACTAAGGGAAAAAAAGAGGGTGTATCACCTTTGGAAGAGAGGAGGCAACCCGTGAAAAATTTAAGGATGTTGCTAGGTCTTGCAGGAAGAAAATTAGGGAGGCAAAAGCGCAGTTGGAGCTTAGTCTGGCCTCTGCTGTGAAGGACAACAAAAAGTCCTTCTATAAATATATTAATAGCAAGAGGAAGGGCAGAGATAACCTCCACTCCTTGGTGGACATGGAAGGGAAAGTTGTGATAAGGGATGAGGAAAAGGCAGAGATACTTAACACCTTCTTTGCCTCAAATTTTACTAGCAGGACAGAATGTCTTCCAGACAGCTGGCCTCCAGAGCTGGCAGAAGGAGCCAGGGAGCAGCATAGTTTTCCACTGTTTGAAAATGGGGTAGTTGGTGATCTGCTCAGCCGCCTGGATCCCCACAAGTCCATGGGACCAGATGGGATCCATCCTAGGGTTCTGAGGGAACTGTCAGAGGAGCTGGCCAAGCCGCTCTCCATCATTTTTCAGCAGTCCTGGCTCACTGGCAAGGTCCCAGAGGACTGGAAGCTGGCCAACGTGGTGCCCATCCACAAGAAGGGCCGGTTGGATGAGCCAGGAATTACAGGCCTGTCAGCCTGACCTCAGTGCCAGGCAAGATCATGGAACAGGTCATCTTGAGTGCATTAACACAGCACTTAGAGGATGGCCAAGGGATCAGGCTCAGCCAGCATGGATTTAGGAAGGGCAGGTCCTGCCTGACCAACCTGATCTCCTTCTATGATCAGGTGACCCGCCTGGTGGATGTGGGGAGGCCTGTGGATGTAGTTTACCTGGACCTCAGCAAGGCCTTTGACACCGTCCCCCATAGCAAACTCCTGGCCAAGCTGTCAGCCCATGGCTTGGACAGCAGCACTCTGAACTGGGTTAGGAACTGGCTGGATGGCCAAACCCAGAGAGTGGTGGTGAATGGTGTCACATCCGGCTGGCGGCCAGTCAGTAGTGGAGTCCCCCAGGGATCAGTGCTGGGCCCTGTGCTCTTTAACATCTTTATTGATGATCTGGATGAGGGCATTGAGTCTATCATCAGTAAATTTGCTGACGACACCAAGCTGGGGACAGGAGTTGATCTGCTAGAGGGTAGAGAGGCTTTGCAGAGAGACCTCGACAGGCTGGACAGATGGGCAGAGTCCAACGGCATGAAATTTAATGCATCCAAGTGCCGGGTTCTGCACATTGGCCACAACAACCCCATGCAGTGCTACAGGCTGGGGTCAGAGTGGCTGGAGAGCAGCCAAGCAGAAAGGGACCTGGGAGTGCTGGTTGATGGTAGGATGAACATGAGCCTGCAGTGTGCCCAGGCAGCCAAGAGGGCCAATGGTATCCTGGCCTGCATTAAGAACAGTGTGGCCAGCAGGAGCAGGGAGGTCATTCTGCCCCTGTACACTGCACTGGTTAGGCCACACCTTGAGTCCTGTGTCCAGTTCTGGGCCCCTCAGTTTAGGAAGGATGTTGACTTGCTGGAACGAGTCCAGAGAAGGGCAACGAAGTTAGTGAGGGCTTGGAACACAAGCCCTATGAGGAGAGACTGAGGGAGCTGGGGCTGCTTAGCCTGGAGGGGAGGAGACTCAGGGGTGACCTCATTACTCTCTACAACTACCTGAAGGGGGTTGTAAACAGGCAGAGGTTGGTCTCTTCTCCCAGGCAGCCAGTACCAGAACAAGAGGACACAGTCTCAGGCTGCGCCAGGGAAGTTCAGGCTGGAGGTCAGGAGGAAGTTTTACACAGAGAGAGTGATTGCCCATTGGAACGGGCTGCCTGGGGAGGTGGTGGAGTCGCCGTCACTGGAGGTGTTCAGGAGGAGACTTGACAGGGTGCTTGGATAGATGGGTTAGTTGATTAGGTGGTGTTGGGTGATAGGTTGGACGTGATGATCTTGAAGGTCTCTTCCAACCTGGTTTATTCTATTCTATTCTATTCTAACTCCCTGAAGGGAGGTTGTAGCCAGGTGGAGGTTGGTCTCTTCTCCCAGGCAGCCAGCACCAGAACAAGAGGACACAGTCTCAAGCTGTGCCAGTGGAGGTTTAGGCTGGAGGTGAGGAATAAATTCTTCCTAGCAAGAGTGATTGGCCATTGGAATGTGTTGCCCAGGGAGGTGGTGGAGTCACCATCCTTGGAGGTGTTTAGGAAGAGCCTGTCTGAGGTACTTGGTGCCATGGTTTAGTTGATGAGATAATGTTGGGTGATAGGCTGGACTTGATGATCTCTGAGGTTTTTTCCAACCTGGTTAATTCTGCATTCTGAATTTCAAACCTAGAGAAGAGAAGGCTCCAGGCAGTCCTTAGAGCTGCATTTCAACGTCTGAAAAGAACCTACAGGAAGGCTGGGGAAGGACTCATTAGAAAGGCCTGTGGGGACAGGATGAGGGACACCTGAGCAAAGTCTTCAACACTGTCCTGCACCACATCCTGGTCTCCAAACTGGTGACACATGGGTTTGATGGGTGGACCACTAGATGGATAAGGAACTGGCTTGATGGCCGCACCCAAAGAGTGGCTGTCAATGGCTCCATGTCCCAGTGGAGGCCAGGGACAAGCGGAGTCCCTCAGGGATCAGTCCTGGGACCTGTCTTGTTCAACATCTTTGTGGGTGCCATGGACAGTGGCATTGAGTGCACCCTCAGCAAGTTTGCTGATGACACCAAGCTGTGTGGTGCAGCAGACACACTGGAGGGAAGGGAGGCCATCCAGAGGGACGTGGACAGGCTGGAGAGGTGGGCACAAGCCAACCTCATGAAGTTCAATAAGAGCAAGTGCAGGGTCCTGCATCTGGGTGGAGGCAATCCCAGGCACAAATGCAGGCTGGGCAGTGACTGGCTGGAAAGTAGCCCTGAGGAGAGAGACTTGGGGGTGCTGGGGGAGGAGAAGCTCAACAGGAGCTCTCAATGTGCACTTGCAGCCCAGAAAGCAAATCAGATCCTTGGCTGCATCAGGAGAAGTGTGGCCAGCAGGTCGAGGGAGGTGATCCTCCCCCTCTGCTCAGCTCTGCTGAGACCCCACCTGGAGTACTGTGTCCAGTTCTGGAGCCCCTATGACAAGAGGGATGTGGAGGTGCTGGAAGGTGTCCAGAGAAGGGCCACAAGGATGATCAGAGGGCTGGAGCTGCTCTGCTGTGAGGACAGACTGAAGGAGTTGGGGCTGTTCAGTCTGCAGAAGAGAAGGCTCCCAGGTGACCTCATTGTGGCCTTCCAGGATCTGAAGGGGGCTCCAGGAAGGCTGGGGAGGGTCTGCTTAGGATCTCAGGGAGTGATAGGACTAGGGGGAATGGAATGAAGCTGGAGGTGGGGAGATTCAGGCTAGATGTGAGGAGGAAGTTCTTCCCCATGAGAGTGGTGAAGCCCTGGAATGGGTTGTCCAGGGAGGTGGTTGGGGCCCTGTCCTGGAGGTGTTTAAGGCCAGGCTGGCTGCGGCTGTGTCCAGGCTGCTCTAGTGTGGGGTGTCCCTGCCCATGGCAGGGGGGTTGGAACTAGATGATCCTTGTGATCCCTTCCAACCCTGAATGATACTATGATACTATGAATGGTTAGAAACTGGAGTAGGGGAGATTTAGGTTGGGCATCAGGAAGAGGCTGTGCACAATGAGGGTGGTCAAATACTGGAATGGGTTGCCCGAGCATGCAGTTGAGGCCCTGTCCCTAGGAACATTCAAATCATTGATGTAGCCCTAGGCTGCCTAATCTAGTTGGAGGACTTCCTGCTGACTGCAGGTTGGTTGGACAAGATGACCTTTAAGGCTAACTACCAATTTGTCAATCTGTGTCATAGGGGTTTCTGCAAATCAGTTTTGAGATTGTGCAGTTCTCTAACTAGTGAAATCTCCCAACCTCTGTGGCCAAACTGAAGAGCACACCTGGTCTCTTCTCTCTAGTAACAAGTCACAAGATGAAGAGGAAATGACCTCAGGTTGCACCAGGCGAGGTTTAGTTTGGGCATGAGAAGAATCTTCTTGACTGAAAGGATTCTCCAAGGCTGGAACAGGCTCTACAGGGAGGTGGTTGAACCCCCATCCCTGGAGGTGTTTCAGAGACACAGAGATGTAGTGCTAAGGGATGAGGTTTATTGCCAGACTTGGTAGAGTTAGAGAATGATTGGTCTTGATGATCTTGAAGGTCTTTTCCAACTGAGGTGACTCTGTGAAGGTTGTAGTCAGAGAGGACTTCATATATCCTCTCATTTCTCTGTGCTGCAGTAGCACTTGCTTGGCTTTTCATCAAGGTCAGGACATGCCAGCATTAACACAGCATCAGGAGATCTCTGCAGATGGTTTCTGCAGTAAAACAGATCACCACCACCACTCCCCCAGACTCTGAGGGGATTCAGAGTGCAGGCCAAATTATTCTGGATGCTGTAAGAATCCCCCCTTGCCCACACTGACGGCTTTGGCAAATCTCTTCTCAAGGGGAGTCCATTAGGGTCTCAAATGACCCAAGTGGGCTGGATGTTTTCAAGGGTAACCTTCTGTCATACGAGAAGCAGTGATTGGGGAATTAATCTGTTACACACACAGAGAGGAAAACTGCCTGCAAGGTCAGAATGCAAACAAACAGCATTCATTTATTCCTTTCCCATCAGCCCTTCTGGTATAGTAATGAAGCATAAAGAAGTGCATTAAAAAAAGAAAAAAGAGGAAAACCACACCAAAATTTCCTGGTGCAATGGCATGCTGGTAGTAAGGAAGCCTGGCACAATGTTGTGAGCAACAGTCAGTATATAGAATAGAATAGAATAGAATAGAATAGAATAGAATAGAATAGAATAGAATAGAATAGAATAGAATAGAATAGAATTAACAAGGTTGGAAAAGGTCATCGAGTCCAACCTATCACCCAACACCATCTGATCAGCTACACCATGGTACCAAGTGCCTCATCCACGCTATTCCTAAACACCTCCAGGGATGGTGACTCCACCACCTCCCTGGGCAGCACATCCCAATGGCCAATCTCTCTGTCTGGGAAGAACTTCTTCATAACATCCAGCCTAAACTTCCCCTGGCACAGCTTGAGACTTGTGTCCTCTTGTTCTGGTGCTGGCTGCCTGGGAGAAGAGACCAACCCCCACCTGGCTACAACCTCCCTTCAGGGAGTTGGAGAGAGCAAGAAGGTCTCCCCTGAGCCTCCTCTTCTCCAGGCTAAGCAACCCCAGCTCCCTCAGCCTCTCCTCCCAGGGCTGTGCTCCAGACCCCTCCCCAGCTTTCTTGCCCTTCTCTGGACACCTTCCAGCATCTCAACATCTTTCCTAAACTGAGGAGCCCAGAACTGGACACAGGACTCAAGGTGTGGTCTGACCAGTGCTGAGCACTGCTGCTCCTGCTGGCCACACTCTTCCTGATGCAGGCCAGGATGCCATTGGCCTTCTTGGCCACCTGGACACACTGCTGGCTCAATCTCAGCCAGCTGTCCATCAACACTCCCAAGTCTTTCTCTTCTGGGCAGCTTTTCAGCCACTCTTCCCCAAGCCTGGGGCATTCATCAAGTTGTTCAGCCCCAAGCTGAATCACTTGACTTTGTTAAACCTCACACCACTGATCCTGGCCCATCCAGCCAGCTTGTCAAAATCTCCCTTCGGAACCTTCTTAACTTCGAACAGCTCGACACTGCCACCCAATTTGGAGCCATCCCATTGATCCTAGGCAAAACAGAAGGTATTTTACTACATCCTTCAGGCATGGATGCAACTTGGACTGCAGAAGCTATCATGTTACCAGAGATGTCTGTGTCACTGATGGGAGGTGTAACAAGGCCAGTAAAGGAGAAGGGCAGGTCGGATTCGGCGCTGAGTTTGGCTCAGCGGAAGGGTTTGACACCTCTGCTGATGTCAGCTGGGAGACCCTTGTCATCTGCCCAGAAAAACAACACCTCCTTAGGAAGGGTATAATTTTTCCCTTCTCTTTTCATCTCCCCAGTCTCCCCCCTTCCACTCACAGCCTGACTGAGTGGCACTCTGCTCAAAACATGCCAACGTGTACCGGTTTGGGATCCGATGTCGGCGCGACTGGGGCAAGGTTGAAAACTTGCAGCTAAAATATTTTGATCCCTGAGCTCAAAAGAATCAGGAAATCTGTGAAAAAAAAAAAAAAAAAGGGCTTTTTCTTGTTTTCTGAATTGTGAGTCTTGTGAGGGTGGCTTCTGCCTCCTGTAGAGGGAATGAAAAGGCACTGACACTGTGTGAGATAGATGTGTCGACCGAGTATTTTTATACCCTTGGAAGGCAGACCTCTGCAAAACTGGGGCTTTTGTTTATGCTGCTTGGTACAAACAATGTTGGAGGGTTGGTTTTTTTTTTGACTCAGAGCTTCCTCTGGAACTGTTCAGGGAAGACAGAAGTTAACTCTAACAAAGATTTTTGCAGCTCCTGAGGGAATTTTGCCAAGTCTATCGAGGTGGCCAACCTGTAAAAGGACAATGGAAAGCCACCTTTAGTGGTAATCCTTGCAATATTCTCTCTGGCACAAGGTATTTCAGGGCAAGGTCATAGAATCATAGAGTCATGGAATCAAAGAGTCATGGAATCGTAGAGTGGCAGGGTCATAGAGTCATGGAATTATGGAGTCATAGAGTCATAGAATCAAAGGGTCACAGAGTCATAGAATCATAGAATCAAAGGGTCATAGAGTCACGGAATCAAAGGTTCACAGAGTCATAGAATCAAAGGGTCACAGAGTAATAGAATCAAAGGGTCACAGAGTCATAGAATCAAAGGGTCATAGAATCAAAGGGTCACAGAATCAAAGGGTCATAGAATCAAAGGGTCACAGACTAATAGAATCAAAGGGTCACAGAGTAATAGAATCAAAGGGTCACAGAGTCATAGAATCAAAGGGTCATAGAATCAAAGGGTCACAGAATCAAAGGGTCACAGAGTCATAGAATAAAAGGGTCATAGAATCAAAGGGTCACAAAGTAATAGAATCAAGGGGTCACAGAGTCATAGAATCAAAGGGTCATAGAATCAAAGGGTCATAGAGTCACAGAATCAAAGGGTCATAGAGTCATAGAATCAAAGGGTCACAGAGTAATAGAATCAAAGGGTCACAGAGTCATAGAATCAAAGGGTCATAGAATCAAAGGGTCACAGAATCAAAGGGTCACAGAGTCATAGAATCAAAGGGTCATAGAATCAAAGGGTCACAAAGTAATAGAATCAAGGGGTCACAGAGTCATAGAATCAAAGGGTCATAGAATCAAAGGGTCACAGAATCAAAGGGTCACAGAGTCATAGAATCAAAGGGTCATAGAATCAAAGGGTCACAAAGTAATAGAATCAAGGGGTCACAGAGTCATAGAATCAAAGGGTCATAGAATCAAAGGGTCATAGAGTCACAGAATCAAAGGATCACAGAGTCATAGAATCAAAGGGTCATAGAGTCATAGAATCAAAGGGTCACAGAGTCATAGAATCATAGAATCAAAGGGTCATAGAATCAAAGGGTCATAGAGTCACGGAATCAAAGGTTCACAGAGTCATAGAATCAAAGGATCATAGAATCAAAGGGTCATAGAGTCATAGAATCAAAGGGTCACAGAGTAATAGAATCAAAGGGTCACAGAGTCATAGAATCAAAGGGTCACAGAGTCATGGAATCAAAGGGTCATAGAATCATAGAATCAAAGGGTCATAGAGTCATAGAATCAAAGGGTCATAGGTTCATAGAATCAAAGGGTCACAGAGTCATGGAATCAAAGGGTCATAGAGTCACGGAATCAAAGGTTCACAGAGTCATAGAATCAAAGGATCATAGAATCAAAGGGTCATAGAGTCATAGAATCAAAGGGTCACAGAGTAATAGAATCAAAGGGTCACAGAGTCATAGAATCAAAGGGTCACAGAGTCATAGAATCAAAGGGTCACAGAGTCATGGAATCAAAGGGTCATAGAATCATAGAATCAAAGGGTCATAGAGTCATAGAATCAAAGGGTCATAGGTTCATAGAATCAAAGGGTCACAGAGTCATGGAATCAAAGGGTCATAGAGTCATAGAATCAAAAGGTCATAGAGTCAGAATCAAAAGGTCATGGAGTCATAGAATCAAAGGGTCATAGAGTCATAGAATCAAAGGGTTGTAGAGTAATAGAATCATAGAATCAACGGTTCATAGAGTCATAGAATCACAGAATCAAAGGGTCATAGAGTCATAGAATCATAGAATCAAAGGGTCATAGTGTCATAGGATCAAAGGGTCACAGAGTCATAGAATCAAAGGGTCATAGGGTCATAGATTCATAGAGTCAGAGTTATAGAGTCAAAGTCACAGAATCAGACAGTTAAAAAATCATAGAGTCATAGAATCATGGAATCACAGAACCACAGAATCACAGAACCATAGAACCATAGAATCATAGGATCATGGTATCATAGAATTACAGACTCACAGGATCTTAGAATCATAGAATGGTAGGGGTTGGAAGGGACCTCCAGAGGTCATCAAGTCCAATCCCCCTGCCAAAAGAGGATCATCTAGTGCAGGTCACAGAACTCATCTTGAAAGTCTCCAGGGAAGAAGACTCCTCAACCTTTCTGGGCAGCCTGCTCCAGGGCTCTGTCTAGCTTACAGTAAAGAAGTTTTTCTTCATGTTGAGGTGGAACTTCCTGAGTTCCAGTTTGTATCCATTGTGCCTTGTCTTATCACAGGACACCACTGACAAGAGCCTGGTCCCTTCTTCTTGACAGCCACACTTCAGATAGTTACTGACATTAGTAAGAGCTCCTTTCAGTCCTCTCCTCTTCAGGCTACCAGCCCTAGGTCTCTCAGCCTTTCTTCATCACACAGATGTTGCAGCCCCTTCATCATCCTCATAGCCTCAGTTGGACACTCTCTAGTATGTCCCTGTCCCTCTTGCCCTCTATGTGAAGATTATTTCCTTCAGTAAAAGTTGTGTGACCACCATTCTGCACATCCTGCATGAAGTTAGCTCCTGAGTCCATGAAACAGGCTGCCCAGGGAGCTGGCTGGGGCCCCATCCCTGGAGATATTTGAGGTCAGGCTCAACGAGCCTCTGAGCAAGCTGCTCTAGTGGAGCATGTCCCTGCTGACAGCAGGATGACCTTTGGAGGTCCCTTCCAACCCAAACCATTCTATGGTTCTGTGATTAGTCATGCTATGGGATGTCATTTCAGAGAGAGATTCAGGTTGTCAACACTAGCAGATGGAAATAACTATTTTTTTCCAGTCTGAGAGAACTTTGTCTCCTATAAGTTAGCACTAAACAGAGTTCCAGCTGTTAGAGCCTCTCAAGCAAGTTCCTTCTTCTTATTAGGAAAATTGCTAATTTCATTTTAGCTGCTCCTGATTTAACTGTGAAGAGGTGATGTAATCTGCACAGCACTAACTCTAGGGTTGTGGTCATCAGCCACGAGGCAGCAGAGTGTGTGCTTGCATGTGGTGTGCAAATCACATCCTGGGCTGCAGCAAGAGAAGCATAGCCAGCAGGGCCAGGGAGGTGATTCTCCTCCTCTGCTCCACTCTGGTGAGACCACACCTGGAGCACTGTGAACACTTCTGAAGCCTCTGTTCCAGGAAGGATCTGAAGCTGCTGGAAGGTGTCCAGAGAAGAGCCATGAGGATGAGCAGAGGGCTGGAGCTGCTCTGCTATGAGGACAGACTGAGGGAGTTGGGGTTGTGCAGGCTGGAGAAGAGAAGGCTCCCAGGAGACCTAATTGTGGCCTTCCAGGATCTGAAGGGGGCTACGAGAAAGCTGGGGAGGGACTTCCAGAGGGTGTCAGGGAGGGATAGGACTGGGAGGAATGGGAAAGAAAACTAGAAATGGGTATAGATTGAGATTAGCTGTGAGGAAGAAGTTGTTCGCCATGAGAGTGGTGAGAGCCTGGCACAGGTTGCCCAGGGAGGTGGTGGAAGCCTCCTGCCTGGAGGTGTTTGCAGCCAGGCTGGAGGTGGCTGTGAGCAACCTGCTGTGGTGTGAGGTGTCCCTGGCTGTGGCAGGGGGGTTGGAGCTGCCTGATCCTTGAGGTCTCTTCCAACCCTGACAATTCTATGGTTCTATGATTCTCTGGTGTGATGCTGAAATCAGAGCTAAGGGGACAGGACAGGGCAGGGGGCTGGACAAGGGCAGCATGATTGCTGATGGTGATGATGGTTACATGAAAAGATGAGTTGTACTTCCCAACCTGTGTATGAAGGAAATGAAAAAGAGAGTTAGCTCTTTTCCTTCATCACGAATGTCAGGTTTCAGTGGTTCTAGCTGCAGCTTTGAGCAAGAGAAAGAGCTGATCTTTGAGCTGAAAGTATCTTCAGTATCACAGGATTCCTTTGGTTGGAAAAGACCTTTGAGATTACCCAATCCAACCATTCTCTGACCTTACCAAACCTGATGTTAAACCATGGCCCTCAGCATCACATCTCTGCCTCTTTGAAACACCTCCAGGGATGGGCATTCTACCACCTCCCTGGGCAGCCTGTGCCAGCCTTTGAAAACCCTTTCAGTCAACAAGTTTCTTCTGTTGCCCAACCTAGGCATCCCCTGGTGCAACTTGAGGCTATTTCTTCTAATCCTATTGCTTATCACCAGGGAAAGGAGACCAACCCCTACCTGGCTCCAACCTCATTTCAGAGAGCTGCAACGAGGTCTCTCCTTAACCCTTTCTCCTCCAGATTAAACAACCCCAATTCCCTCAGCCTCTCTTCATGTTATTGCTTAAAAAAATAGATGAAATATTAAATAGCTATTTTATTTTGTCAGCAAGAACTCCTCAGATTTGCTTTTCCCTGAGAGCCTGAATTTTCTTTTCATGGAGGCATTTTATATCACTGTGGCAATGTAAAGTGGCTTTATGCTGGAAACAATTCCATTTATGTCTACTTGAAAGAGAAGCACCACTCTGCTTGAATGTGAATGAGGCTCCCATCCAATACCTGTGTGCATCTCCAATTCTGAACTCACAATTGAATGCAGGGAGAAGCACCAAGTCTCAGCTGATCACATCTCAATGACTTCACAGTTTCTCTGAAGGTTGTGTTGTCTTTGAATGACAGCTGCAGGTCATCACAGGCTCACAGGATGTCAGGGGCTGGAAGGGACCCAAGGAGATCATTGAGTCCAACCCCCCTGCCAGAGCAGGACCATACAATCTAGCTCAGGTTACAGAGGAACACATCCAGACAGGGCTGGAAAGGTTCCAGAGGAGGAGACTCCACAACCTCTCTGGGCAGCCTGCTCCAGGGCTCTGTGACCCTTACAGTAAAGTTCCTCTTTGTGTTGAGGTGGAACCTCCTGTGCTACAGCTTACATCCATTGCTCCTTGTCCTATCCCAGGGTGCAGCTGAGTAGAGCCTATCCCCTCTCTCCTGACCCCCAGCCCTCAGATATTGATAAACATTGATTAAATCCCCTCTCAGACTTCTCCTCTCCAGACTAAAGAGCCCCATGTCCTTCAGCCTTTCCTCAACAGGCAGTGCTGCAGTCCCCTTGCAGCCCTCCCTTGAACTCTCTCCAGCAGATCCCTGTCCCTCCTGAACTGAGGAGCCCAGAATTGAACTCAGTCATCCCTCAATACCCCACCAAGCCAACTGATGTTTAAACACAGCGCAAAAAAATATATTGCAGCTGCCACAGAGCCCTTCCTGAGCAGCTGGGTGTAAAGACCTGGGAAGGAAGCTCAGAACTTCCTTGCAAGGAAGGTCCACTTGAGGCCAAGGGAGTTTCAGCTTCTGTGGTACATGCTAGGTCCTGCATCTGCTCACAAGTGTGAAGTTTATTCTGATTTTATGCTAGACTTTGTCCTTAGGAGTATCTGCTTGCAGTGACAATGCTTTCCTTGTTCTGAGCAGTTTCATACAGTGCAGAACATAACTTCAGTCTGGCTTCAAGGTCCTGCATCTGGGTCAGGGCAATCCCAAGCACCAGTGTAGGCTGGGAAGGGACTGGCTTGAGAGCAGCCCTGAAGAAAATGACTTGGGGGTGCTGGGGGATGAGGAGCTCAAGAGGAGCCAGCAGTGAGCACTTGCAGCCCAGAGAGCCAAGCAGAGCCTGGGCTGCAGCAAGAGAAGTGTGGCCAGCAGGGCCAGGGAGGTGATTCTCCCCTTCTGCTCTACTCTGCTGAGACCACAGCTGGAGCTCTGGGTCCAGTTCTGGACATGTTGGAATGTAACCAGAGGAGGGCCACAAGCATAATCAGAGGGCTGGAGCTGCTCTCCTATGGAAACAGACTGAGAGAGTTGGGGTTGTTCAATCTGGAGAGGAGGAGGCTCCCAGGAGAGCTAATTTGGCCTTCCAGTATCTGAAGGGGGATACAAGAAAGCTGGAGAGGGACTATTAAGGGTGTCAGGGAGTGATAGGGCTGGGGGGGATGGAGCAAAACTAGAAGTAGGTAGATTCAGATTGGGTGGGGTCTGAGGGAGGTGTCTCCACCTTTAACAGGAGGGGGTGGAACTAGATAAATTTTAAGGTCTCTTCCAACTCTTTGATTCCATGAAGCATTAGCAGAAGTTCAAATTTCCCATTCTGTCATCTTCCTAATGAATAAATAAGCAAAAAACCAGAAGTGGGTAGATTCAGATTGGATGTCCAGTCTCTTCAGGGGAGTGGGTTCGAATCCCACTGCTGCCAGCCTGTGGCTTTTTGGCCTCTAGCCACACTCCTGATGTTATGGAAGTCAAAGCCAGGGACAGGGAGGAAGAACTGCCCATTGTAAGTGCAGATCAGGTTCGTGATCATCTGAAGAACCTAAAAGTGTTCAAGTCCATGGGACCCGACGGCATACACCCACGGGTACTGAGAGAACTGGCAGAGGAGGTTGCTAAACCCCTCTCTATTATATTTCAAAAGTCATGGCAATCTGGTGAAGTCCCCACAGACTGGAAAAGGGGAAACATTGCCCCCATCTTCAAAAAGGGTAAGAAGGAGGAACCAGGGAACTCCAGGCCAGTCAGTCTCACCTCTGTGCCTGGAAAGATCATGGAGCAGATCCTCCTGGAGTCACTACTCGCTCAAAAGAATAGTGAAGAGGTGATTGGGAACAGTCAGCATGGCTTTGCCAAGGGCAAATCCTGCCTGACCAACCTGGTGGCCTTCTATGAGCAGGTGACAAAATTAATAGCTGAGGGGAGAGCAACTGATGTCATTTACCTGGAGCTGAGCAAAGCCTTCGACACTGTCCCGCACCACATCCTGGTCTCCAAACTGGTGACACATGGGTGTGATGGGTGGACCACTAGATGGATAAGGAACTGGCTTGATGGCCGCACCCAAAGAGTGGCTGTCAATGGCTCCATGTCCCAGTGGAGGCCAGGGACAAGCAGAGTCCCTCAGGGATCAGTCCTGGGACCTGTCTTGTTCAACATCTTTGTGGGTGCCATGGACAGTGGCATTGAGTGCACCCTCATCAAGTTTGCTGATGACACCAAGCTGTGTGGTGCAGCAGACACGCTGGAGGGAAGGGAGGCCATCCAGAGGGACCTTGACAGGCTGGAGAGGTGGGCACAAGCCAACCTCATGAAGTTCAAGAAGAGCAAGTGCAGGGTCCTGCATCTGGGTGGAGGCAATCCCAGGCACAAATCCAGGCTGGGCAGTGACTGGCTGGAGAGTAGCCCTGAGGAGAGAGACTTGGGGGTGCTGGTGGACAAAAAGCTCAACAGGAGCTCTCAATGTGCACTTGCAGCCCGCAAGGCCAATCAGATCCTGGGCTGCATCAGGAGAAGTGTAGCTAGCAGGTCGAGGGAGGTGATCCTCCCCCTCTCCTCAGCCCTGGTGAGACCCCACCTGGAGTACTGAGTCCAGTTCTGGAGCCCCTATGACAAGAGGGATGTGGAGGTGCTGGAAGGTGTCCAGAGAAGGGCCACGAGGATGATCAGAGGGCTGGAGCTGCTCTGCTGTGAGGACAGGCTGAAGGAGTTGGGGCTGTTCAGTCTGCAGAAGAGAAGGCTCCCAGGTGACCTCATTGTGGCCTTCCAGTATCTGAAGGGGGCTCCAGGAAGGCTGGGGAGGGACTGCTCAGGATCTCAGGTAGTGATAGGACTAGGGGGAATGGAATGAAGCTGGAGATGGGGAGATTCAGGCTAGATGTGAGGAGGAGGTTCTTCCCCATGAGAGTGGTGAAGCCTTGGAATGTGTTTTCCAGGGAGGTGGTTGAGGCCCCGTCCCTGGGGGTGTTTAAGAGCAGGCTGGCTGAGGCTGTGTCCAGGCTGCTCTAGTGTGGGGTGTCCCTGCCCATGGAACTAGATGATCCTTGTGGTCCCTTCCAACCCTGAATAAAACTATGAAACTATAAGAAATTCTTTGCCATGAGGGTGGTGAGAACCTGGCCCAGGTTGCCCAGGGAGGTGGTGGAAGCCTCCTGGCTGGAGGTGTTTGCAGCCAGGCTGGATGTGGCTGTGAGCTACCTGCTGTAGTGTGAGGTGTCCCTGGCCATGGCAGGGGGTTGGGACTGACTGAGCCTTGAGGCCCCTTCCAACCCTGACAATTCTATGACTCTAAGTATTTGACCAAGAGATAAATATTCTAATTCTATTCTAATTCTCCAATATTTTAGAAAAATTTGCATGTTCATAATTAGAATCATAGGATCATAGAGTCATGGAATCATAGAGTCAGAGAATCACAGAATCATAGTCAGAGGATCAGCAGAGTCAGAGAATCAGAGAATCATAGAGTCATAGAGTTTTAGAGTCGTAGAGTCACAGTGGTTGAAGAGCTCCGAAACAGAGAGGGACCTAGGGGTACTAATTGACAGCTGCCTAAACATGAGCCAGCAGTGTGCCCAGGTGGCCAAGAGGACAAATGGTGTCCTGTCCTGCATTAGGAATAGTGTGGCCAGCAGGAGCAGGGAGGTCATAGTGCCCCTGTACTCTGCATTGGTTAGTCCACACCTTGAGTCCTGTGTTCAATTCTGGGCCCCTCAATTTAAGAAGGACATTGAGACACTTGAAGGTGTCCAGAGAAGGGCAACAAGGCTGGGGAGAGGCCTTGAACACAAGCCCTATGAAGAGAGGCTGAGGGAGCTGGGGTTGCTTAGCCTGGAGAAGAGGAGGCTCGGAGGTGACCTCATTGCCCTCTACAACTACCTGGAAAGGTGGTTGTAGCCAGGAAGGGGTTGGTCTCTTCTCCCAGGCAACCAGCACCAGAACAAGAGGACAAAGTCTCAAGCTGTGCCAGGGGAGCACACTGCGATGGGTTAGGAACTGGCTGGAGGCTGAGCCCAGAGAGTGGTGGTGAATGGTGCCACAGCCAGCTGGCAGCCAGTCACTAGCGGTGTGCCCCAGGGATCAGTGCTGGGCCCTGTGCTCTTTAACATCTTTATTGATGATCTGGATGAGGGCATTGAGTCCATCATCAGTAAATTTGCTGACGACACCAAGCTGGGGGCAGGAGTTGATCTGCTGGAGGGTAGAGAGGCTCTGCAGAGGGACCTGGACAGGCTGGACAGATGGGCAGAGGCCAAGGGCAGGAGATTGAACACATCCAGGTACCAGGTTCTGCACATTGGCCACAACAACCCCATGCAGTGCTACAGGCTGGGGTCAGAGGGGCTGAGAGCAGCCAGGCAGACAGGGACCATGGGGAGCTGGTTGATGGTAGGCTGAACATGAGCCTGCAGTGTGCCCAGGCAGCCAAGAGGGCCAAGGGCATCCTGGCCTGCATCAGGAAGAGTGTGGCCAGCAGGAGCAGGGAGGTCATTCTGCCCCTGTACACTGCACTGGTTAGGCCACACCTTGAGTCCTGTGTCCAGTTCTGGGCCCCTCAGGTTAGGAAGGAGGTTGAGCTGCTGGAAGGTGTCCAGAGAAGGGCAACAAAGTTGGGGAGGGGTTTGGAACACAGCCCTGTGAGGAGAGGCTGAGGGAGCTGGGGTTGTTTAGCCTGGAGAAGAGGAGGCTCAGGGGTGACCTTATCACTCTCTGCAACTCCCTGAAGGGAGGTTGTAAACAGGTGAGGGTTGGTCTCTTCTGCCAGGCAGCCAGCACCAGAACAAGAGGACACAGTCTCACGGTGCACCAGGGGAGGTTTAGGTTGGATATTAGGAAGAAGTTCTATACAGAAAGAGTGATTGCCTGTTGGAAGGGGCTGCCTGGGGAGGTGGTGGAGTCCCCATCCCTGGAGATGTTCAAGAGGAGATTGGATGTAGCACTTGGTGCCATGGTCTAGTCATGAGCTCTGTGGTGACAGGTTGGACTCAATGATCCTCGAGGTCTCTTCCAACCTTTGTGATACTGTGATACTGTGGTAGAATCATAGAGTCAGAGAATAAGAAGAGTCAGGGAATCTCAGAATCAGAGAATCAGAGAGTTTTAGCATCTTAGAGTCATAGAATCATAGAGTCAAAGAATCATAGAGTCAGAGAATCACAGAGTCAGAGAATCAGAGAATTATAGAATCAGAGAATCATAGAGCCATAGAATCATAGAGCCTTAGAGTCAGAGTATCTTAGAATGGTCTGGGTTGCAAGAGACCACCACAGGTCATCCAGTCCAACCCCCCCTGCAGTCAGCAGTTACATCCTCAAAATGCTAGCAAGGCCCAAAATGGAACAAAATCAGGCTAGGGCTTGGGTTTTTTTCTGAAGCAGCAGCATCCAATGACAGTGATGATGTGGGACATAAAAATAGCAGCAAAGAGTTGTTTGTGTTTACATGGCTTGGTGTGGCTGTATTCACGTGTGCAGCTGAGCAAACCTGAGAACACGCCTCTCCCTCTCCTGTCTCCTGCCACAACGCATTGGCAGCTTGAGCAGGGGAGGTGCAGTCCTGAGCCTGCAGGTGATTCTCGCTGCATAAGGTCAGATAGTCACAAGCACCCAGGAAAACCTGAGAGCTTGGGGTGGAGGGAGATGGAGGAGAAGAAATCCAACTTCAGAAGATTATTGAAAGGAAGCCACTCGAAAGCCAAAATCCTACAACTGGATTTAAGGCCTGGAGTGAGGCGATTCACCTCCAATAGGAGCAAAGAAAAGATACTTTAAAAGCTCAGGATTAAAACCCAGACATAAAAGAAGAGTGATACCCTCTTTTCAGGGAACAGAGCAAACTATATTATGAGCAGCATTTTGAAGTGTACATCAAACTGAGGTTTTTTTTTCCTCCCCTTTATCCTTTTTAATCTCCACCAGATGCACTTTCTTTAAATGGGAGTTTTACATTCCTGGCCATAACTTGTCTGAACACAGGGAAAGAGCATTGAGAGACATTGGTGGCATTCTTCTTCTTTCTCTGTCACTCTCTGATTATTTTATTAATTATTTTTTTTCCCCCAGCTGCTGAAGGCTTTTTTGGGTGGGTTTGGTTTTTTTTTGACATCTCTCAGATTTATAGACTTTATTTCCATCCATGGTTTTGGCTGCAGGAAATTCCACAGCGCTCCTTGGTGCAATGTTTGCAGGGAAATAGGTGCCCAGAGAGAGAGAAAGAGATATGTAGATGCATATAAATGTGTATATATATATATGTATCACAGTATCACAGTATCACTTAGGTTGGAAAGGACCTCGAGGATCATCGAGTCCAACCTATCAACACAGACCCCACGACTAGACCATGGCACCAAGTGCCACGTCCAATCTCCTTGAACGCCTCCAGGGTCGATGACTCAACCACCTCCCTGGGCAACCCGTTCCAAAGCCGAATGACTCGCTCGGTGAAGAACTTCCTCCTCACCTCAAGTCTAAACCTCCCCTGGCGCAGCTTGAGACTGTGTCCTCTTGTTCTGGTGCTGGGTGCCTGGGAGAAGAGGCCAACCCCTTCCTGGCTACAACCACCCTTAAGGTAGTTGTAGAGGGCAATGAGGTCTCCCCTGAGCCTCCTCTTCTCCAGGCTAAACAACCCCAGCAATGGGTATCTTTATATATAAATTATAGACATTATATTAAATAATAGTTTCATAGTTTCATAGTTTCATTCAGGGTTGGAAGGGACCACAAGGATCAGCTAGTTCCAACCCCCCTGCCATGGGCAGGGACACCCCACACTACATCAGCCTGGCCACAGCCTCAGCCAGCGTGCTTTTAAACACCCCCAGGGACTGGGCCTCGACCACCTCCCTGGACAACCCATTCCAGGGTCTCACCACTCTCATGGGGAAGAACCTCCTCCTCACATCTAGCCTGAATCTCCCCACCTCCAGCTTCATTCCATTCCCCCTAGTCCTATCACTACCTGAGATTCTGAGAAGCCCTTCCCCAGCCTTCCTGTAGGCCCTCTTCAGATCCTGGAAGGCCACAATGAGGTCACCTGGGAGCCTTCTCTTCTCCAGACTGAACAGCCCCAACTCCTTCAGTCTGTCCTCACAGGAGAGCAGCTCTAGCCCTCTGATCATCCTTGTGGCCCATCTCTGGACACGTTCTAGCACCTCCACATCCCTCTTGTCATAGGGGCTCCAGAACTGGACACAGTACTCCAGGTGGGGTCTCACCAGGGCTGAGTAGAGGAGAAGGATCACCTCCCTCGACCTGCTGGCCACACTTCTCCTGATGCAGCCCAGGATCTGATTGGCTTTGCCGGTTGCAAGTGCACACTGAGAGCTCCTGTTGAGCTTTTTGTCCACCAGCATAATATATCAGAACAAGAGGACGCAATCTCAAGCTGCGCCAGGGGGAGTTTAGGCTCAATGAGTAATTTCTTCACGAAGAGTCATTAGCCATTGGAATGTGCTGCCCAGGGAGGTGGTAGAGTCACCACCCCTGGAGGTGTTCAAGAGGGGATTGGACGTGGCACTTGGTGTCATGGTTTAGTCATGAGGTCTGTGCTGACAGGTTGGACTTGATGAACATAGTATGAGTCAGGGTTGGAAGGGACCACAAGGATCATCCAGTTCCAACCCCCCTGCCATGGGCAGGGATACCCCACACTAGATCAGGCTGGCCTTTGAGGTCTTTTCCAACCTTGGCTATTCTGTGATCTTCCAACCTGGTTAATTCTATTCTATCCTATCCTGTCCTATCTTATCCTAAAGCTATGCTATGCTATCACTTTATACATACATAAATATATATTTATATGCATATATATATACACTTATTTATGCATGCATATATGCACACACACACACGTTTATATATACATATATGTGTGTGTGTATAAATGATCCCCAAAGGAGCTCTGAAATTACTGCTGCTGGCTAGCTAAGAAAAAAACTGAAAGAAAAAGAAAATGTTTAAAAGGGGACAAATGGAAAAATAAGAAAATAAGAAAAGAAAAGACAAGAAAAGACAAGACAAGACAAGACAAGACAAGACAAGACAAGACAAGGAAAAAGAAAAGAAAAGAAAAGAAAAGAAAAGAAAAGAAAAGAAAAGAAAAGAAAAGAAAAGAAAAGAAAAGAAAAGAAAAGAAAAGAAAAGAAAAGAAAAGAAAAGAAAAGAAAAGAAAGGAAAAGAAAAGAAAAGAAAAGAAAAGAAGAAAAGAAAAGAAAAGAAAAGAAAAGAAAAGAAAGAAAAGAAAAGAAAAGAAAAGAAAAGAAAAGAAAAGAAAAGAAAAGAAAAGAAAAGAAAAGAAAAGAAAAGAAAAATGCTAAAACAAAAAAAAAAGGAAAAAGGGATAAAGAAAAATTAGAAAAAGAAAAACAAGGAAAAAAGGAAAATAAGGAAAAAAAGAAAAAAGATAAAAATTAAGAAAAGAGAAAAGTGAAAGGAAAAATAAAAATTAAGAAATAAGAAAAAAGTGAAAAGGGGAAAAAAGAAAAAAAGAAAATAAATAAGGAAAAATAAAAAAGGAAAAAATAAAAAAGATAAAAGGGAGAAGAAAGGGACAGGAAAAAGAAGAAAGAAATAAGGGGAGAAGAAAAAATTAAAAAGAAAAAATAAGGAATAAAGAAAAAAGAAGACGAAATTTTAAAAAGGGAGATAAAAGGAAAGAAGAGAAAGGGAAAAAAGGAAAAGGAAAAATAAAAAAAAGAGAAAATAAATAAGGGGAAAAAAAGAAAAATAAAATAAAGAAAAATGGGGGACAAGAAAAATAAAGGAAAGTAAAAAAAGCAAAAAGATAAAAAAAAAAGAGGATAAGAAAAGAGAAGGAAAAAAAGGAAAAGAAAGAAGAAAAAAGGGAAAGACAAAAGAAAACGAAATGGAAAGAAGCCACAAAAATGGAAAAAAGAAATATTAAGAAAGAAAAAAGGAAAAGATTTCTACATGAGAACAGGAAAAAATAGTCAATAAAGCGGTTTGCAATGCTATTTTAAAGCTTAAATGACAGAAAACTCTCCTGATGGAATGCTCAGAATGAAGAAGCTGCAGGAAGAAGCCAGGGTTTCCATTACAGCACAGCAATAGTCAGTAGCACTTCTGCTCAGCCGATCCCTCAGGGTCATCATTTGCTCAGGGATGATGAAATGCATTTCCCATAAATATTTTTGGGCTTTTTCTTTCGCTTTCTCAAGTAATGAGTTTCTGCTTTATCCTTTCCATCTCCTTCCTTCCATCGCATTTAATTGTGGATCAGGATGGGTTTGCCATTTGCACTGTTTCTTTTAATCAGGGGCTCCATGGATGGGAAGCAGAGTGATGTGCTGCTACATTTTGTGCTGCTGGCCAGGGAATACTCCAGACTAACACCCAGCCGTGGCTGAGTCTCTAGAATACCTTTAATTCATTAAGGCAGCATGGTGTGAGGTCCCTCCAGAGGTCCCTCCAACCCCTACCATTCCAGGATTCCATGATGTGTTTTAATAGGATTCAACAGAATCTACACAATCCCAGCAAGTCTGCAAACATGGGGCATGTGCCAAGGGTTACAAAAGGCAGGGAAAAAAACCCTTTTTTTTTTTTTTTCATTTATTTTGTTTTAATTTTATTCTCCCCTCCTCTCCCCTCCCCTCCTTTCCTCTCCTCTCCCTTCTCCTTGCCTCTCCCTTCTCCTCTCTTCTTCTCTTTTTTTTCCTTTCTCCCTTCCCTTCCCTTCCCTTCCCTTCCCTTCCCAAACCTTCCCAAACCTTCCCAAACCTTCCCAAACCTTCCCTTCCCTTCCCAAACCTTCCCTTCCCTTCCCAAACCTTCCCTTCCCTTCCTTCCTTCTCTTTTCTTCCTTCCCTTCCCTTCTCTTTTCTTCCCTTCCCTTCCCTTCCCTTCCCTTCCTTCCCTTCCTTCCTTCCTTCCCTTCCTTCCCCTTCCCTTCCTTCCTTCCCTTCCCTTCCCTTCCCAAACCTTCCCTTCCCTTCCCTTCCCTTCCCTTCCCTTCCCTTCCCAAACCTTCCCAAACCTTCCTTCCCTTCCCAAACCTTCCCTTCCCAAACCTTCCCTTCCCTTCCCAAACCTTCCCTTCCCTTCCCTTCCCTTCCCTTCCCTTCCCTTCCTTCCCTTCCTTCCCTTCCCTTCCCAAACCTTCCCTTCCCAAACCTTCCCTTCCCTTCCCTTCCCAAACCTTCCCTTCCCAAACCTTCCCTTCCCTTCCCAAACCTTTCCTTCCCAAACCTTCCCTTCCCAAACCTTCCTTTCCCTTCCCAAACCTTCCTTTCCTTCCCTTCCCTTCCCTTCCCTTCCCTTCCCTTCCCTTCCCTTCCCTTCCCTTCCCTTCCCTTCCCTTCCCTTCCCTTCCCTTCCCTTCCCTTCCCAAACCTTCCCAAACCTTCCCAAACCTTCCCAAACCTTCCCAAACCTTCCCTTCCCAAACCTTCCCTTCCTTCCCAAACCTTCCCTTCCCAAACCTTCCCTTCCCAAACCTTCCCTTCCCTTCCCAAACCTTCCCTTTCCTTCCCAAACCTTCCCTTCCCAAACCTTCCAAACCTTCCCTTCCCTTCCCTTCCCTTCCCTTCCCTTCCCTTCCCTTCCCTTCCCTTCCCTTCCCTTCCCTTCCTTCCTTCCTTCCCAAACCTTCCCAAACCTTCCCAAACCTTCCAAACCTTCCCAAACCTTCCCAAACCTTCCTTCCCAAACCTTCCTTCCCAAACCTTCCCAAACCTTCCCTTCCCAAACCTTCCCAAACCTTCCCTTCCCAAACCTTCCCTTCCCAAACCTTCCCAAACCTTCCCTTCCCAAACCTTCCCTTCCCAAACCTTCCCAAACCTTCCCTTCCCAAACCTTCCCAAACCTTCCCACACCTTCCCTAACCTTCCCACACCTTCCCTTCCCTTCCCTTCCCTTCCCAAACCTTCCCTTCCCAAACCTTCCCTTCCCAAACCTTCCCAAACCTTCCCAAACCTTCCCTTCCCTTACCTTCCCAAACCTTCCCAAACCTTCTCTTCCCTTCCCTTCCCTCCCCTTCCCTTCCCTTCCCTTCCCTTCCCTTCCCTTCCCTTCCCTTCCCTTCCCTTCCCTTCCCTTCCCTTCCCTTCCCTTCCCTTCCCTTCCCTTCCCTTCCCTTCCCTTCCCTTCCCTTCCCTTCCCTTCCCTTCCCAAACCTACCCTTCCCAAACCTTCCCTTCCCAAACCTTCCCAAACCTTCCCAAACTTTCCCTTCCCAAACCTTCCCTTCCCAAACCTTCCCTTCCCCCTCCCCCTCCTCTTCCCTCTCCCTCCTTCTCCTCCCCCTCCTCTTCCCCCTCCCTCCTCCCCCTCCCCCTCCCTCTCCCTTCTCCCTCTCCCACCTCCCCTCTCTCCTCCCCTCCCACTCCCTCCCCTCCTCTCTCTTCCTTCTCCCCCTCTTCCTTCTCCTTCTCCTTCTCCTTCTCCTTCTCCTTCTCCTTCTCCTTCTCCTTCTCCTTCTCCTTCTTCTCCTCCTTCTCCTTCTCCTTCTCCTTCTCCTTCTCCTTCTCCTTCTCCTTCTCCTTCTCCTTCTCCTTCTCCTTCTCCTTCTCCTTCTCCTTCTCCTTCTCCTTCTCCTTCTCCTTCTCCTTCTCCTTCTCCTTCTCCTTCTCCTTCTCCTTCTCCTTCTCCTTCTCCTTCTCCTTCTCCTTCTCCTTCTCCTTCTCCTTCCTTTCCCTTGCTCTTCTTTTGCTTTTCCTTTCTTTTCTTTTGCCTTTCTTTCTTTTCCTCTTCTCTCCTTCTTGTCATCAGCTGTTCCTCCTGCAGGTCCCAAACCTGGCAGCTTGCTGTTTCTGGAGGAACTCGTTGAGCTGGGTGGACAGGAATCTGCATTTCGAAGCACTGTCAAACCCACCCAACCCACCAGGTGCCACGCACTGAACGCTGGAAACAGCTCTCCTGTGAGGAAACTCTAGGATAAATGGGACAAAATAAACCCCTCATGCATTTGATTAATCAACTCCATTCCCCTTTCCTCCCTCATCTTTCAAATTCATGGGCAAATGACATTTGCCTTTCCCCAGCATGCACCTCTCCATTAAGCCAGGGACTTTGCCTGGGGCCATACCTATATATCTGATCCATGCATAATGAAGCATGAAGCTGCCAATTGTAGGGAGCGTCTGCTGTGTCAGAGACTGATAGGCATTTCATTTGCTGAACTCCCAAGGGCCCCTCACACATCTCAGGGTTCATGGAGTATTTATTTTAGGCACTCCACATTTCTCAGCTGTGAACTTGGCGCCATGTGCAGGACGAGCGGCACAAACCCGGGGCGGGGGGAAGGGGGGTTGGGAGGCAGGGAGAGGGAATCAAAATAAGGCTCTCCAGGTAGTTTTAAATGCAACTCAGTGGAGTGGGGGACATGGTGGGCTTGAAAAATAGGCTTGCATGGGAAATGAAGGAATATTAAGCCTTGTCCATACAACAGCTGTCTGAGTCTTGCCCAGAATAAGAATGGCCTTATTCTAATAAGATCACCGCTCCACGCTCCTGCTGCATAAATTGTTTTGCAGCAGGCACCATGCAGCTCTATATTCCTCACAAATTATTGCTACCTTCCCTCCGAGGAAACGCTCAGGTGCCGTTTCTAAAGTGCAGCCTTGTTAGGTTTGAGCCTCCCAGTCAGGCTGAGCTGATGGATAGCCGGCTCCTGTGCTCGCAAATCTGAAGGCTGGGGATAACAATCCTGAAAGGGACTGCTCTCCCTCTGCACAGTGTGGCCAGGCAAGAATCAGCCAAGCATCTGTAGTGGGATTGGAGAAGATATTTCTCATGATCTCCCTCTGTGCAGTGTGGCCATGCAAGAATCAGCCAGGCCAATGTGTGCCTCTCCTTTAATTTCTGTGGTGGGATTGGAGAAGATATTTCTCATGCACTCCTTCTGCACAGAGTGGGCATGCAAGAATCAGCCAGGCAAATGTTTGCCCCTCATTTAATTTCTGTGGTGAGAGAGCTGGGGTTGCTTAGCCTGGAGAAGAGGAGGCTCAGGGGAGACCTTCTTGCTCTCTCCAACTCCCTGAAGGGAGGTTGCAGCCAGGTGGGAGTTGGTCTCTTCTCCCAGGCACCCAGCACCAGAACAAGAGGACACAGTCTCAAGCTGTGCCAGGGGAGGTTTAGGCTGGAGGTGAGGAAGAAATTCTTCCCAGAAAGAGAGATTTGCCATTGGAACGTGCTGCCCAGGGAGGTGGTGGAGTCACCATCCCTGGAAGTGTTTAAGAGGAGACTGGATGAGGCACTTGGTGCCATGATGTAGTTGATTAGATGGTGTTGGGTGAGAAGTTGGACTTGATGATCTCTGAGGTCTTTTCCAATCTGGTTAATTCTATTCTATTCTATTCTATTCTATTCTATTCTATTCTATTCTATTCTATTCTATTCTATTCTATTCTATTCTATTCCAATCCTATTCCTATTCCTATTCCTATTCCTATTCCTATTCCTATTCCTATTCCTATTCCTATTCCTATCCTATTCTAAACAGCCAGGCAAATGTAAGTCGCTCCTTTAATTTCTGTGGTGGGATTGGAGAAGATGCTTCACATGCAGTGCTCTCTCTTAGCATTAACATGAGGGAGAATAATAAAGGGAAAGGGATGATAAAGGAAATATCTTTCCTCCATCAGCATTTCCTCCTTGTTATTATTTTTTTTTCCTTCCCAGAGAGGTGTTTTTAAGCATAACAAAACCTTTGACATTTGCCTTTCTGTTTGGTAGGTGAGGTGGTTATGACAACCTTGTAGAGAGAAAAAATAATCCTCACAGCTAAGCCATTCCTGGGGGAGATGGCTCCTAGGATTTGCAGCTGTGTGATGTAGGCTAGATAGTAAAAGTGACATTCAGAAAAAAAGAACAACAACAACAACAAACAAAAACCCTCACCCAGAGCTGTTTGCTTGGGAATTAAGCACTGGAAGCAATAAATACCACGCTCCTGACCAGGAGTGTTTAAACGTGGGTGCAGTAGGAAGCTTTTCACTGCTTTGTTGGTTCCACTGCCAGATTGCTCTTGCAGAATTAAAAGGCTGTGTAAGTGCTGGCAATGCTGAGGGACCAAAACCCTCTTTGCTGCTCCTAAGTACCTTTAATGGCGCAATGCCAGCTTGAGGCAGAAGCGCTTTTGCCCTGCGCTACCATCTCCCATCTCTTTCTAACAGCCTGCTTGCAGGGGTGCTCAGTGGCCAAACTTCTTCGGGGGACCAGCTTCCTCTCTCTTTTGGCCCTTTTGTGAGAGGAATCTGGGCTTTTTCCCATCCCAAAAGAATACAACACAAGAAAAGCCACCAAAGCCCTCTTTCTGCTGCTTTTAATTTCTCTTTGTGCCGTGTACAATTGGTAATAGGCAGCGCTGGGAATGAGACAGTTCACCACGATTAAGCTAATGAAATCCAAAGTGGAAGTGGTTTCATTATGCCAGCACAATCCTTTCTTGTGTTTCACTGCTAAGGCTTCTCCCTCAGTATACTGTACACTGGGAAATCCTATTGGATTTTTTTTAGTACTGTTGCTATTATCATTATTATTATTATTATTATTATTATTATTATTATTATTATTATTATTATTATTATTATTATTATTATTAACTTTAAAACTGGGGGAGGGGGAAGACATTGCAGAATCCTACTCCATGGAGATCTAATGGTGAAAAGATGCTGAATGAATAGAGTTGCCTGCATGGTATTAGGGTATTGCAATAATGAATGCAATCATGTTGAGAATGGCTTTATACATATATATATATATATATAGATGCAGAGAGAGAGTGTGATAGATAGATAGATAGATGTAGAGATAGATATAGAAATAGTTGTAGAGATAGAGAGACAGAGAAATAGAGATATAGAGATAGATACAGTGATGCAGAGATAGATACAGAGATAGATAGATAGATAGATAGATAGATAGATAGATAGATAGATAGATACAGAGATAGAGAAATAGAGAGAGAGAGAGAGAGAGAGATAGATACAGAGATTGATTGATTGATTGATACATAGATAGCTATATAGAGATAGATATCTAGATATTGTTCAAGGCTCACATCAGAGTGCAGCAAGATTTGCTTGCCCAGTGGCATTTTGCACTTTCTCCACCTTTCCAATTCCCCCTCACCACTTAGCCTCACCTCAGGTCCTTTTTCTTTCTCATGTATTATTTGTGGGCACCTACCCCCAGGCAGATGCCCAAGAAAAGGTTTTAAAAGCTGAGTGCAGTTCGTTAGCATGGCTGAGATGAAAGGGGGTTGTTGACAGGCAGTAATTGTGAGATGGTGACTGCTGCTTCTTCTTGCTACAGCTGTGGTGGCAAAGCTGTTTTTCAGCTGATTTTAAGCTGGGTTTTAATCTGCTGCATGCCTGTGCAGGTGCTTTCTCTTGTGTTCATGCATAACACATGTGTGAAGGCAGGCACCGCATGTGTGTTTGTGCACTGCATGTGTGTTCCCTGCCGTGGTCAAAAAGGGAGTGTAAAGGTGGGAGAAAGGAGGATGCAGCCATCTCCTGATTCTTCTGCCATCCATGTTGCAGCTTGACTGCATTGCAGGTCTTCTCCTGCTGCCAGTGCAACTGAACCATGATGAGGAGGGACCACCCTCTAATGGAGAAACACAGTATTTCGTTTTCAGGCTTGATTTGAATATTGGCTTTCAGCTTCGCCTTTGAAGCATGGTTGCAGCATGAGGCAGCGGAGCACAGCCCACACAGCACCTCAGCACAGAAGGGGTAACTCACAGGCAGCTGGCCCCAAAATGTGTCAGCTGCTTTCCATTCAGATGGCTCCCATTGCTTGCAGCCTGTGGTGCAGAACCTCAGCTCTGAGTTCAGTTTTTAAGTCTCTTTTTATAGATTATTATTATGCTTTTTAATTATTCTTATTGTTGTCATTATCATAGTTGCTATATTATTATTACTATTGTTGCCATTATTATTATCATTATCATTCTTATTGTTATCTTTATCATTCTTATTATTACTTTGTCCATGTCAGTAACCATTTTAGACATGTAAATCCCACTGACAGAAACTGGCGTTTCCCCTCTGACCCTCACCAAGGAAAAGCATAGTAGAAAGAATTCATAGCCAGGCAGTGTTTGCCCTCTGTGTGAGTGGTCTGATTGGTTCTGAGTCATACAATCAATCATGGAATTGCCAGGGTTGGAAGGAACCTCAAGGCTCAGCCAGTTCCAACCCCCCTGCCATGGCCAGGGACACCTCACACCACAGCAGGTTGCTCACAGCCACCTCCAGCCTGGCTGCAAACACCTCCAGGCAGGAGGCTTCCACCACCTCCCTGGGTAACCTGTGTCAGGCTCTCACCACCCTCATGGCGAACAACTTCTTCCGCACATCCAATTTCAATCTGTACCCGTTTCTAGTTTTCTTTCCCATTCCTCCCAGTCCTATCCCTCCCCAACACCCTCAGAAGTCCCTCCTCACTTTCTTGTAGCCCCCTTCAGATCCTGGAAGGCCACAATTAGGTCTCCAGCAGGAGCAGGGAGGTCATTCTGCCCCTGTACACTGCACTGGTTAGGCCACACCTGGAGTCCTGTGTCCAGTTCTGGGCCCCTCAGGTTAGGAAGGAGGTTGACTTGCTGGAACGAGCCCAGAGATGGGCAACAAAGCTGGTGAGGGGCTTGGAGCACAGCCCTGTGAGGAGAGACTGAGGGAGCTGGGGTTGCTTAGCCTGGAGAAGAGGAAGCTCAGGGGAGACCTGAAGGGAGGCTGTAGACAGGCAGAGGTTGGACTTCTCTCCCAGGCAAACAGTACCAGAACAAGAGGACACAGACTCAGGCTGTGCCAGGGGAGGTTTAGGTTGGAGGTTAGGAGGAAGTTTTACACAGAGAGAGTGATTGCCCATTGGAATGGGCTGCCTGGGGAGGTGGTGGAGTCACCATCATTGGAGGTGTTCAGGAGGAGACTTGATGGGGTGCTTGGTGCCATGGGTTAGTTTATTAGATGGTGTTGGATGATAGGTTGGACAGGATGATCGTGAAGGTCTCTTCCAACCTGGTCTCGTCTCGTCTCGTCTCGTCTCGTCTCTTCTCTTCTCTTCTCTTCTCTTCTCTTCTCTTCTCTTCTCTTCTCTTCTCTTCTCTTCTCTTCTCTTCTCTTCTCTTCTCTTCTCTTCTCTTCTCTTCTCTCCCATCCCATCCCATCCCATCCCATCCCATCCCATTCTGGCCTGAGTGTCTGAAAGGTGTCAAAGAAATTGGCAACACAGAGTAGAGGGGAAGGGAGCAGGGCCTGAGAGCTACAGCTCCACAAATCAAGGGCTGCAATAAATAATAGATGTGGTTTGATTCCTTCAGCTGAGTCAGGCTTGGAAACATCACTTGCATTATTTTTTTTTATATATATATATTTATTTTTTTCTTTCTCCATTACCTTATAAAGTTGATTGCTTTAGAAAAGTGAGATTGCAGAATTTACTGACTTGAGTCCTGGGCAGCTCTGCATCTCAGTTGCTGCTTTTCTCTTTAATGACTTGCCTGGCTTTTATCCAGAGCTCATTTAGTGTGGATGGAGGTGCCAGCACCTGTGCTAAAACACTAATCCATATTCAGGTTGTAGCACACTGGTCTGTGGTGCTCTGCAGTTGGTCTTTCTGCTGTCACTGCTCTGTTTATAAAACAGAGCTCCCGGTGTTACTGTAGCATTTGACTTCCAGATTCTGCCTTTTCCCCCATTTGCCAGGGAAGCAGAGATAGTTGTGCAATGTGATCACAGCCTGCTGGAAATCAGCAACCCAAAGACAAGAATGGAGCTGAAGTTTCACATTGTGGCCTTCATTCCCCAGTTGAAGAAGAGGAGCTGGGGTTGCTTAGCCTGGAGAAGAGAAAGCTCAGGGGAGACCTTCTTGCTCTCTACAGCTCCCTGAAGAGACATTATAGCCAGGTGAGGGTTAGTCTCTTCTCCCAGGCAACTACCAACAGAACAAGAGGACACAGTCTCCAGCTGTGCCAGGGGAGGTTTAGGCTGGATGTTAGGATGAAGTTCTTCCCAGGAAGAGAGGTTGGCCATTGGGATGTGCTGCCCAGGGAGGTGGTGGAGTCCCCATCCCTGGAGGTGTTTAGGAAGAGCCTGGCTGAGGCACTTGGTGCCATGGTTGAGTTGATTAGATGATGTTGGGTGATAGGTTGGAATTCATCTTTTCCAACCTGGTTAATTCTATTATCCTATTATTCTATAGTGACACTGACATCATAGAGACATTAACAGCACAGAGACATTGATATTAACTCATAAAGACATGGGATTTAGGACGGTCAGAGAATCACAGAACAGCTTGAGTTGGAAGGGACTTTAAAGATCATCCATTCCAACCCCCCTGCCATGGCCAGGGACACCTCACACCACAGCAGGTTGCTCACAGCCACATCCAGCCTGGCTGCAAACCCCTCCAGGCAGGAGGCTTCCACCACCTCCCTGGGCAATCTGTGCCAGGCTCTCACCACCCTCATGGGGAGCAGCTTCTTCTTCACATCCAATCTCAATCTACCCATTTCTAGTTTTGTTCCATCCCCCCAAGTCCTATCACTTCCTGACACCCTCAGAAGTCCCTCCCCAGCTTTCTTGGAGCCCTTTTCAGATACTGGAAGGCCACAATTAGGTCTCCTGGGAGCCTTCTCCTCTCCAGCCTGCACAACCCCAACTCCCTCAGTCTGTCCTCACAGCAGAGCAGCTCCAGCCCTCTGCTCCTCCTCCTGGCCCTTCTCTGGACACCTTCCAGCGCCTCCAGATCCTTCCTGGAACAGAGGCTCCAGAACTGGCCCCAGAGCTCCAACTGTGGTCTCAGCAGAGCAGAGCGGAGGGGGAGGATGCCCTCCCTGGCCCTGCTGGCTCTGCTTCTCTTGCTGCAGCCCAGGATCCCCACATCCCCATATAAATGTTTTTGCACTGCTCTGGATAAATTCTATTACTAATAAAGAACTTTAATCCAGTGTTGACCTCCCTCCCAACAAACTGAATGGAAGATTCACATTTAGCTATCAGTCCTTCTAGGCTCCTGCTTTTGATCTCTTTTCATGACTACCCTCCCCCAAAATAAAAAAGGCATGTTCTTGAAGTTGGCTTCAATCTCAGTGTGTTGCCACAATCAGCCTTACACTCTGCTATTAACTGCAAAGTCCTGACTGATCTGAGCCTGTTTTCAACTATTGATTCATGTTTCATTACAGCCCAATCAGGAAAACAGTCAAAGCTTTATGATTTTGTACATTTTGCCCTTAAATCTCTTCTATTAATCACTCTTGATGACTGAATATTCAATACTCATGACTCTCCCTTCCTTTTTTGTTCCCCCCCACACCTCCTTCATTTCACACTTCTATTACTTCTTTGATCTCGTATTGTCAAGTTTAGGGCCAAGCAAAAAGAAAAACCAACCCACTGAAATCTGCTTTTGCCCTATTCATTTAAATGTCAAAGGATCAAACTGTCAAGATCTTCTCCAGCAGCCCCCTAGCAGGAGCAGAATGACTAAATAACCCAGAAGAGTTCTGGCTTTGATTTTGTGGAAAGACAAGGGAAAGAAAAGGGATGGAGGCTGCTGTACAACTGGAATATAACACTTGTGCTTTCTTTTCACATCTCACTGTTCCAGCAAAACCCTAATGGGTAAAAGCATCATAGAATCAAACAGGATGGAAAAGACCTCAGAGATCATCAAGTCCAACCTATTACCTAACACCTCAAATCAAGTCCAAAGAGGAGCGACAAAGCTGGGAGGGGTCTGGAACACAGCCCTGTGAAGAGAGGCTGAGGGAGCTGGGGTTGCTTAGCCTGGAGAAGAGAAGGCTCAGGGGAGACCTTTTTGCTGTCTACAGCTACCTGAATGGAGGTTGTAGCCAGGTGAGGGTTGGTCTCTTCACCCAGACAACCAGCACCAGAACAAGAGGACACAGTCTCAAGCTGTGCCAGTGGATGTTTAGGCTGGAGGAGGGGAGAAAGTTCTTCCCAGCAAGAGAGATTGGCCATTGAGATGTACTGCCCAGGGAGGTGGAGGAGTCCCCAACACTGGAGGTGTTCAGAAAGGGATTGGACATGGCACTTGGAGCCATGGTTTAGTTGTCATGAGGTCTTGCATGACAGGTTGGACTTGATAACCTCAAAGGTCTTTCCCAACCTGGTTAATTCCATTCCATTCCATTCCATTCCATTCCATTCCATTCCATTCCATTCCATTCCATTCCATTCCATATCTGCACTACAATTCTGCAGATTTTGACAAAGCCTATGGCCCAAGGTTGGAAGAAATAAGACTCCAAAGCCAACACTTCCAAAAGTGGAAATATTTCCTGTGGGCTGTTCCTTCCTTTTTCATCCCAAGACTATTATTAACTCTTTGTGTTTTCACAGAATATTTCCCTCTACAACTACCTGAAAGGAGGTTGTGGAGAGGCTGCTGCTGGTCTCTTCTCACAGGTAATTAATGATACAACAAGAGGGAATGGCCTCAAGTTGTGTCTGTGTAGGTTTAGACTGCATATAAGAATCATTTTTTCATGGCAAGAGTGGTCAGGGGCTGGAATGTGCTGCCCAGGGAGGTGGTGGAATCCCCAACCCTGGATGTGTTTAAAGGTGGTTTGGATGTGGTGCTTGGGGCTATGGTTTAGGGGTGGCCTTTGTAGAGTAGGGTTCTGGGTTGGACTTGGTGATCCTGAGAGGCTCTTTTCCAACCTGAATGTTTCTGTGGTTGTGGTTCTGAGAAAAAGGGACCAAAGCTTCACTTGTGAGGCATTTTTTTTTTTCATTTTGCTTACTATTGATGGTGTTCCAAATATTGACTTTGGAATAATAAGACACTTTTGTCTCCACCTTCATATCAAAGATGAGAAGCACAGGGGTTAGTACTTTTTCATAGTTTCATAGTTTCATTCAGGGTTGGAAGGGACCACAAGGATTAGCTAGTTCCAACCCCCCTGCCATGGGCAGGGACACCCCAAACTACATCAGGCTGGACAGAGCCTCATCTAGCCTGGGCTTAAACACCCCCAGGGACGAGGCCTCGACCACCTCCCTGGACAACCCATTCCAGGGTCTCACCACTCTCATGGTGAAGAACTTCCTCCTCACCTCCAGCCTGAATCTCCCCACCTCCAGCTTCATTCCATTCCCCCAGTCCTATCACTACCTGAGATCCTGACCATAGCAGCCTTAGCAGCCTTTCTGGCCATAGCAGCCTCTCAGGGAGAAATCTACTCAATTCCAGCATTAGAAGAGGAGCTTTCTTGCCTGATTAAACTGTCTAGAGATTCTGTCACACAGAGAACACATCCAGGCAGGTTTTTAATATTATCAGAGAGGGAGACTCCACAACCCCCTTGGGCAGCTTGTTCCAGGGCTCTGTCACCCTCATAGGGAAAACATTTTCCCTCCTATCACAGTATCACCAAGGTTGGAAGAGACCTCAAAGATCATCAAGTCCAACCTGTCACCACAGACCTCATGACTAGACCATGTCAACAAGTGCCACATCCAATCCCCTCTTGAACACCTACTCCTGTTTCCAGGACTCTTCCTCTGCCTCAGCTTCCACCACTGCCCCTTGTGCTGGCATTGGGCATCCCCCAGCAGAGCCTGACTCCAGCCTCTGGGCACTCACCCTGCACATCTTGATCAACAGCAATGAGGTCACCTCTCAGGCTTCTCCTCTCCAAACTGCAAAGCCCTCAGATCCTTCAGGCTATTCCCTTAAGGGAGATGTTCCACTACCCTGATCATCTTTGTGGCTCTGTGCTGGACCTTCTCAAGCAGTTCTCTGAAGCCCTTCTTGAACTGAGGGCCCCAGAACTGGACAGAATATTCCAGGTGTGGCCTTACCAGGGCAGACTAAAGGGGGAGGAGCACCTCTCTTGACCTACTAATCCACCCCAGGATGCCCTTGGCCTTCTTGGCCCCAAGAGCACATTGTTGGCTCATGGTGAACCTCCCATCCACTCAGACACCCAGGACCTTTTCCCCTTCACTGCTCTCCAGCAGGTCAGTCCCCAAACTGTACTGACACCTGGAGTTGTTCTTTACCAGGTGCAAGAGTCTCCCCTTGCCCTTGTTGAATTCCATTCCATCTCTCCCTGCCCAGCTCTCAGCCTGTCCAGGTCTGGCTGAATGGCAGCAGAACCCTCCTGTGGCAGCCACTCCACCCAGTTTGGTGCCATCAGCAAACTTGCTGGCAGTGCCATCTGTGCCTTCCTTCAGGTCATTGATGAATATATTGAGTAGCGCTGGTCCCAGTACTGAGGTGTTCAAGTGATCCCCATGTGATGAGGATCCTTTGGAAGCAACATTTCTCTGAGTGAAACCATTGCTCCATCTGCCTTCTCCATCCATCTTAAATACCTGAAAATAGTCAAAAGTAGGAAAAATGAAGCTTGCATGCAGGGATACAACTTTAGTATCACATCAAAAAGGCAATGCTATCATTATTTGCACTCCTGAAAGTAAATACTTCAGTTCCAGCACTTGAGAGAAGTGATTACTTCCATGAAATAAGGAGAGAGGATATTTTATCCTCTCAATATTTGCAGTCAGTATTTATTGTGGGCTATAAACAGGGAAGAAAAATTACCTCCTTTGGAAACTCTGTGGGTTTGGTGGGTTGTTTTTTTTCTCCCTTTAAACTTGATTTCTGTAATCAGAAAGGGAGGAAAAAAAAACTCCAATCCTATTGTAAATTATCCAAACAGAGAGGAGATGGAGAGAAACTCCTTGCCAAACCCAAACCCTGCAATATGCCACTGGGTAGGTTTAGGCTGGACATCAGGAGGAAGCTTTTCCCAGCAAGAGTGGTCAGGGATTGGAATGTGCTGCCCAGGGAGGTGGTGGAGTCCCCAAGCCTGGATGTGTTTAAAGATGGTTTGGATGTGGTGCTTGGGGATATGGTTTAGGGGTGACCCTTGCAGAGTAGGGTTCTGGGTTGGGCTTAGTATCATAGTATCAGTCAGGGTTGGAAGGGAGCACAAGGATCAGCTAGTTCCAACCCCCATGCCATGGGCAGGGACACCCCACACTACATCAGCCTGGCCAGAGTCTCAGCCAGCCTGGCCTTAAACACCTCCAGGGACAGGGCCCCAACCACCTCCCTGCACAACCCATTCCAGGGCTTCACCACTCTCATGGGGAAGAACTTCCTCCTCCCCTCCAGCCTGAATCTCCCCACCTCCAGCTTCATTCCATTCCCCCTAGTCCTAGCACTGCCTGAGATCCTGAGCAGTCCCTCCCCAGCCTTCCTGTAGCCCCCTTCAGGTACAAGAAGACCACAATGAGGTCACCTGGGAGCCTTCTCTTCTGCAGACTGAACAGCCCCAACTCCTTCAGTCTGTCCTCATAGGACAGACATAGGGCTTGATGATCCTGAGGGTCTTTTCCAACCTGAATGTTTCTGTGATTCTGTGACTTTAACCTTTGCAGAGACCTCAAGCCCTGTTCTCTACCTGAAACTGCAGATATGATCCAATTACTGCAAGAAAAACTTGCTTGATACATTGAAAAATCAGGGATGAGTTCTGGGTTGGATTTGGTGATCCTGAGGGTCTTTGCCAACCTGAATGTTTCTGTGAGTCTTTGCAGATCCCTAACATCCTGTTATGGAGGTCCATAAGGAAGAGGATGGGTCTGAGAGTTGTTAGCCATTGGAATATGCTGCCCGGGGAGGTGGTGGAGTCACCATCCCTGGAGGTGTTCAGAGAGGGATTTGATGTAATAATCTAATAATGAGCTCTCAGTGTGCACTTGCAGCCTGCAAAGCCAGTCAGATCCTGGGCTGCAGCAGGAGAAGTATGGCCAGCAGGGCCAGGGAGGTGATCCTCCCCCTCTGCTCAGCTCTGGGGAGACCCCACCTGGAGTACTGCCTCCAGTTCTGGAGCCCCTATTACAAGAGGGATGTGGAGGTGTTGGAAGGTGTCCAGAGAAGGGCCAGGAGGATGATCAGAGGGCTGGAGCACCTCTCCTGTGAGGACAGACTGAAGGAGTTGGGGCTGTTCAGTCTGGAGAAGAGCAGGCTCCCAGGTGACCTCATTGTGACCTTCCAGGATCTGAAGGGGGCTACAGGAAGGCTGGGGAGGGACTGCTCAGGATCTCAGGGAGTGATAGGACTAGGGGGAATGGAATGAAGCTGGAGGTGGGGAGATTCAGGCTAGATGTGAGGAGGAAGTTCTTCCCCATGAGAGTGGTGAAGCCTTGGAATGGGTTGTCCAGGGAGGTGGTTGGGGCCCTGTCCCTGGAGGTGTTTAAGACCAGGCTGGCTGAGGCTGTGGCCAGGCTGATGTAGTGTGGGGTGTCCCTGCCCATGGCAGAGGGGTTGGAACTAGCTGATCCTTGTGATCCCTTCCAACCCTGAATGATACTGTGATACTATGATGTGGCACTTGGAGCCATGTTTTAGTTGACCCGAGGTGTTGGGTAATAGGTTGGACTTGATGATCTCTGAGGTCTTTTCCAACCTTATTGATTCTATGATTCTGTGACTTTGTGATGGCAAACCAGCTTCCTAATCCAGTGGACTCTGCAACATACACCAAAATAAAAGCTCCCACATGACATTGCAATCATTGGAGCCTGGACCACTCTCCCAGCTCATGCGAGACACCCCTGCCTAGGGAGAGACCAACTCCCTGCACGACTCTCCTGTCCCTAGCAAGCTGGAAAACACAGATTTATTTTGCAAGCCCTTTTTCTTCCTAACCCTATCCTGCCTACAACAGTAATTAGAGGCAGGAAATAAATCCCTGAGCTAAATGAGATCCTATTATTTCGATCCTATTAACACCATGCCCTCTTCCTAGCCCTGCAGGCATTTCTGAATCCAGAGGTAATCATGGCTCTGAACGTGTGCATTCTCCAGTCCTAACCCTCACAACACCCCTGAATTCTAACCCTAATTAAACTTAACTTCAATTATTGAAGGCCCAATTGTGCCTTAAAAGAGAGCATGGCTCCATGGACCTCTCCCTCGCTCTGTGGACCCTTCAGTGACTGCTAATAAAATGGGATTTTAAAGAGGGCTTCCCAAATCCCTCCCTCAGCTGATGTTCTACTCCAGCCTCTTCTTACAGCCTGCAGTGAGTGAAACACGTGATGCTGCCTTCTGTGGACACCACTCCCTCTTCTTAATTCCAGGCTTTGCAGTAATGAACTGAACTTTTGAAGCTTTATCTTCCTAGATCCTACAGGAGGCCTCCGCCCAAGCTCTAAAGTGAGTTGTGACAGAGTGATTGGCACTCCCTAAGCCTTTGCTTCAAATCTAATCCAAATGTTATGGTGCCAGGTTGGTAACTGTGCTGAACAGACAGGAGAAGAGGAAAAGGGAAAGGGGGTGGAGGGAGGAAAGGAGAAGGAGAGGGGAGGGGAGGGAGAGGGAGAGGGAGGGAGAGGGAGAGGGAGAGGGAGAGGGAGAGGGAGAGGGAGAGGGAGGGGGGAGGGGAGGGGAGGGGAGGAGAGGAGAGAGGAGAGGAGAGGAGAGGGAGAGGAGAGGGAGAGGAGAGGGAGAGGAGAGGAGAGGAGAGGGAGAGGAGAGGAGAGGAGAGGAGAGGAGAGGGAGAGGAGAGGAGAGGGAGAGGAGAGAGGAGAGGAGAGGAGAGGAGAGGAGAGGAGACTCAAGGAGAGGAGACTCAAGGAGAGGAGACTCAAGGAGAGGAGACTCAAGGAGAGGAGAGGAGAGGAGAGGAGAGGAGAGGAGAGGAGAGGAGAGGAGAGGAGAGGAGAGGAGAGAGGAGAGGAGAGGAGAGGAGAGGAGAGGAGAGGAGAGGAGAGGAGAGATCTTTGATCCTCACCAACAGTATCTCACTCCCTTTCTCCAGGGTCTGGAAAAGTTAACATAGATTGCAGGAAGTCAAAAGCATTCAGAATTTCTGAATGCCTCTTTCTAGACAGCTGTTGGCCTGTGAAAAAAAACATAATGGATTTGATTAATTAGAGATTTTATTCCTAAACTGAAGCCTAACCTGGCAGCTTTTTATTAGGAGGCCTAATCTCTACACAGAGAGACAATCTAATGAATTTTGTAGCTCCAGCTCCCTCTGTAACTCCCTGAACCTTACAAAATCCAGCAGTAGATTGGTCCTCAAATCAGCAGACACCAGAGCCTTAATCCTCAGCTTTAGTTGTCACCAAAAGGCCAATCTAGGCAATAAAGGAGAATGAAAAGACACTGACCTAAGCCATGCAGCCAAAGAATCCACTGTTAAGGTAACCTCTTGGTATTTGCCTGGCTGTAATCTTGATGTGAAATGCTCCTTCTCTCTAAATGTAATTAGAAATATAGTTGAGACAGATTACATAGAATTACATAGAACTACATAGAATAAATCAGGTTGGAAGAGACCTTCAACATCATCGCCTCCAACCCAGCAACCAATCCAACACCACCTAAACAACTAACCCATCTATCCAAGCACCCTGTCAAGTCTCCTCCTGAACACCTCCAGGGATGGGGACTCCACCACCTCCCCAGGCAGCCCATTCCAATGGGCAATCACTCTCTCTGTATAGAACTTCTTCCTAACATCCAACCTAAACCTCCCCTGGCACACCCTAGACTGTGTCCTCTTGTTCTGGTGCTGGCTGCCTGGGAGAAGAGACCAACCTCTGCCTGGCTACAACCTCCCTTCAGGTAGTTGGAGAGAGCAAGAAGGTCACCCCTGAGTCTCCTCTTCTCCCGGCTAAGCAGCCCCAGCTCCCTCAGCCTCTCCTCACAGGGCTGTGTTCCAAACCCCTCACCAACTTTGTTGCCCTTCTCTGGACTCGTTCCAGCAAGTCAACCTCCTTCCTAAACTGAGGAGCCCAGAACTGGACACAGGACTCAAGGTGTGGCCTAACTAGTGCAGTGTACAGGGGCAGAATGACCTCCCTGCTCCTGCTGGCCACACTGTTCTTAATGCAGGCCAGGATGCCATTGGCCCTCCTGGCTGCCTGGGCACACTGCAGGCTCATGTTCATCCTACCATCAACCATCACCCCCAGGTCCCTGTCTGCCTGGCTGCTCTCAGCCACTCTGACCCCAGCCTGTAGCTCTGCCTGGGGTTGCTGTGGCCAATGTGCAGAACCTGGCACTTGGATGTGTTCAATCTCCTGCCCTTGGCCTCTGCCCATCTGTCCAGCCTGTCCAGATCCCTCTGCAGAGCCTCTCTACCCTCCAGCAGATCAACTCTGCATCCAAGTGCCGGGTTCTGCACATTGGCCACAACAACCCCAGGCAGTGCTACAGGCTGGGGTCAGAGTGGCTGGAGAGCAGCCAGGCAGAGAGGGACCTGGGAGTGATGGTTGATGGTAGGATGAACATGAGCCTGCAGTGTGCCCAGGCAGCCAAGAGGGCCAATGGCATCCTGGCCTGCATTAAGAACAGTGTGGCCAGCAGGAGCAGGGAGGTCATTCTGCCCCTGTACACTGCATTGGTTAGGCCACACCTCGAGTCCTGTGTCCAGTTCTGGGCCCCTCAGTTTAGGAAGGAGGTTGACTTGCTGGAACGAGTCCAGAGAAGGGCAACAAAGTTGGTGAGGGGTTTGGAACACAGCCCTGTGAGGAGAGGCTGAGGGAGCTGGGGCTGCTTAGCCTGGAGAGAAGGAGACTCAGGGGTGACCTCATTACTCTCTACAACTACCTGAAGGGGGGTTGTAAACAGGCAGAGGTTGGTCTCTTCTCCCAGGCAGCCAGCACCAGAACAAGAGGACACAGTCTCAGGCTGCTCCAGGGGAAGTTCAGGCTGGAGGTCAGGAGGAAGTTTTACACAGAGAGAGTGATTGCCCATTGGAATGGGCTGCCTGGGGAGGTGGTGGAGTCGCCGTCACTGGAGGTGTTCAGGAGGAGACTTGACAGGGTGCTTGGTGCCATGGGTTAGTTGATTAGGTGGTGTTGGATGATTGGTTGATGGGTTGGACAGGATGATCTTGAAGGTCTCTTCCAACCTGGTCTATTCTATTCTATTCTATTCTATTCTATTCTATTCTATTCTATTCTATTCTATTCTATTCTATTCTACTCCTGCCCCCAGCTTGGTGTTGTCAGCAAATTTACTGATGATGGACTCAATGCCCTCATCCAGATCATCAATTAAGAAGTTAAAGAGCACAGGGCCCAGCACTGATCCTACATTAGATGGAAGCACAGAGGAGAGGAGGACCTGCTGGTTCCATTCTCCTGTCCACTTCTACTGTGTTTATAACATGAAGCTACCAGCATGTGTGACATGCTTCAGTTTATACCAGGAGAGTTATTGGATGGGCTGGGTAATTTTCTGTTGGTTTGTGCTTTCACAGGATCACAGATCACAGGATGTTAGGAGTTGGAAGGGACACACAGAGATCATCCAGTCCAACCCCCTGCCATAGCAGGGCCATGGAATCCAGCACAGGTCACACAGGAACACATCCAGACAGGGATTGAAAGTCTCCAGAGAAGGAGACTCCACATCCTCTCTGGGCAGCCTGCTCCAGGACTCTGTTAGCCTCACAGTGAAGAAGTTCCTCCTCATGCTGAGGTGGAACCTCCTGTGCTGGAGTTTCCATCCATTGCTCCTTGTCCTATTGCAGGGAGCAAGTGAGCAGAGCCTGTCCCCTCCCTCCTGACCCCCAGCCCTCAGTTATTTATAGTCATTTTTTCAATCCCCTCTCAGCCTTCTCCTCTCCAGACTGAACAGCCCCAGGGCTCTCAGCCTCTTCTCACCAGGCAGTGCTGCAGTCCCTTCATCATCCTTATAGCCCTTCACCAGACTCTCTCCAGCAGATCCCTGTCCCTCCAATTCCAACCTATCACCCAACACCTCCTGACTAACTAAGCCATGGCTCCAAGTGCCACATCCAAGCCTCCAGAGATGGTGACTCCACCACCTCCCTGGGCAGCACATTCCAATGGTTAACAACTCTTTCTGGGAAGAACTTTCTCCTCACCTCCAGCCCAAACTTCCCCTGGCACAGCTTGAGGCTGTGTCCTCTTGTTCTGGTGCTGGGTGCCTGGGAGAAGAGACCAACACGTTCCTGGTTACAACCTCCCTTCAGGTAGTTGTTTGTCTTAGGGGCCAGACCCCTCAGACACCAATCATCTGCAGATCCACCTACAGTCAGATCACAACTTGAGAATTGCAGGATCCAGTCTATTATTGCCCAGGTTTTGTGGGCTTCCTGGTTATTTTCCAAAGCATTCACAAATCCTTAGCCCTGCACAGTTCCTGTACATGCCTAATTGATGCACAGCCTCAGAGGATCATTTGCTTCCTACTGTACCTGACACATCATTTCTCAGCCAGGGTTTCCTATTACTCATCTCTCTTCCACACTTTGCATAGGTCACTAAAGCAGCATCAATCTGTCCTAAAATGAATTCTAATCTGAGTCCTGTTCAGGTAGGGAAAAGGCTTGAGCTGGGTGAAAAATCATCTGCAAAGAGATTCTTAATAAGGTCTTAATTTCCCTTTGTGGTTTTTTTAATCATTATTAGCAGTAGTGGCATTAGTAGTACTAGTGTGAGTACCAGTATTAGTATTAGCATTATTAGTGTTAGTAGCACAGGCTGACAGGATGTTAGGGATTGGAAGGGACCTCTGGAGATCACCAAGTCCAAGCCCTCCTGCCAGAGCAAGATCATAGAATCCAGCACAGGTCACACAGAACACATCCAGATGGGGCTGGAAAGGCTCCAGAGAAGGAGACTCCACAACCTCTCTGGGCAGCCTGCTCCAGGGCACTGTGAGCCTCACAGTGAAGAAGTTCCTCCTCATGTTGAGGTGGAACCTCCTGTGCTGCAGCTTACATCCATTGCCCCTTGTCCTACCCCAGAGTGTAAGAGAGCAGATCCTGTCTCCTCCCTCCTGACCCCCAGCCCTCAGATATTTAAAAACATTGATTAAATCCCCTCTCAGTCTTCTCCTTTCCAGACTGAACAGCCCCAGGGCTCTCAGCCTCTCCTCCCCAGGCAGTGCTGCAGTCCCTTCAGCATCCTCACAGCCCTCCCTTGGATTCTCTCCAGCAGATCCCTGTCCCTCCTGAACTGGAGTGCCCATAACTGGATGCAATATTCCAGGAGGAGTCTCCCCAGGGCAGAAGAGAGCAGGAGGAGAACCTCCTTGTGTCTGCTGGACACTCTCCTCTGAATGCACCCCAGGATCCCATTGATTTTCTTGGCCACCAGGGCACATTGCTGTCCCATGCAGAACTTGTTGTCCACCAGCACCCCCAGGTCCCTCTCCAGAGGGCTGCTGTCCTGCACATTGCCTCCTAACCTGTACTGCTGCAGTTTATTGGTCTTAGTATTGTTGCTGTTTTTCATAGTATAGGGGGAATGGAATGAAGCTGGAGGTGGGGAGATTCAGGCTGGAGGGGAGGAGGAAGTTCTTCCCCAGGAGAGTGGTGAAGCCCTGGAATGGGTTGTCCAGGGAGGTGGTCGAGGCCCAAGCCCTGGAGGCGTTTAAGGCCAGGCTGGCTGAGGCTGTGGCCAGCCTGATGTAGTGTGGGGTGTCCCTGCCCATGGCAGGGGGGTTGGAACTGGATGATCCTTGTGGTCCCTTCCAACCCTGACTGATACTATGAGACTATGAGACTATTATATTAATAACATAATAATACATCATTATTGTTATTATATTATATAATCATAAATAAACTAAATAAACTAAATATAATAATTGCTATTAAATTCAGTCATTAAATATAGTAATAAACACCATAAATAAATATTATAATATAGCATAGTAATAATATATTGTGTAATATGTAATATAATATATAATATAATCATAAATAAAATGCATATAAGAATTACTATTGAATTCATTCATTAAATATAGGAAGAAATACAATAAATGACAATATATTATATTATTATGATACTATGATGATACTATGATACCATATTAAGGACATTATTAGTAAGGTTATTGTTAATATTATTAGAGTCTATATAATTATATGATTATTATTCTACTATTATTACTTTTAGCAAAGCATAGAGGACTCTACTTTTGGAAATAAAAGACAACAGTGCACAAAAAAAGGATCACAGCTGCTGTAGTTTGAACTGCTGAAGGGCTGCAATTAAAGAGGTGCAGCTAAAAAAGCAAAGCCACACTTCTCAGTCAGCCCACATCCTCAAAGCATTTGGCAAACTGTAAATGAAGCTTCCTGCACACATTGCATTCAGTATGAGGAGGACAAAAAATGAAAGGGATGTATTGGCTGTTAGCAATGGATTATCTGAGTCACATACACCCCACACCCTGGGTTTGCTAATGTGAGCAGCAGCAGATCTGCAGGACCATAGAATTGTTGGGGATGGAAGGGACCTCAAGGAGGCTGAGGGAGCTAGGGTTGCTTAGCCTGGAGAAGAGGAGGCTCAGGGGAGACCTTCTTGTTCTCTACAACTCCCTGAAGGGAGGTTGTAGCCAGGTGGGGGTTGGTCTCTTCTCCCAGGCACCCAGCACCAGAACGAGGGGACACAGTCTCAAGCTGTGCCAGGGGAAGTTTGAGCTGGATGTGAGGAGAAAGTTCTTCCCAGAGAGAGTTGTTGGCCATTGGGATGTGCTGCCCAGGGAGGTGGTGGAGTCACCATCACTGGAGGTGTTCAAAAAGGGCTTGGGTGTGGCACTTGGAACCATGGTTTAGTTGTCATGAGGTCTTGCATGACAGGTTGGACTTGATGATCCCTGAGGTCTTTTCGAACTTTATTGATTCTTTGATAAGCCAGTTCCAATCCCCCTGCAATGGCCAGGGACACCTCACACTGCAGCAGGTTGCTCACAGCCTGTGGTGGGTGGAAGGGTAAAGCCAAGAAGCCTCCTCCCTTCCCCCTTGTAAGGTAAAAGGGAAAAGAAAAATTGAAGGGAAAGGAAAAAAAAACTCACCAGCTGAATTAGCAAAGCAGTGGAGCTATATTTACAAAGCAGTGTAGGGTTTGCAGGGGAATATTTACAAATTTACAATATCTACAATATATACAAAGATATACAACAGAGTAACACAGAAATGAGAGTAACCCCCCTTGCCAGAGGGGATTCCCCACCTCCGCTCTCCCCTCTCTCCCCCCCCTTTCCCCAGAGTAGTTCGGAAAAGAGGGAGAAAGAGAAAGAAAAAAAAAAAATGTTAGAAGCAGTTTGTGTTAATTGGAAAGGAGTTAATACAGGCCTGATATCAAGTCCTCAAGGCCAAAGTCTTGGCAGAAAGCCCAGCAAAGAATTGCTGCCCAAAGGAAAGGCGGAAGCAAGACTGCCCAAGAAGTTCCCGGAGTGCCCAGGATATCTCCCAGTTCAGAGGGTGCTTCCTCCCACTTCACCAATGAAATAGTTTAGACTATTCCTTCCGTTTACCAACTTCCGTCCACCATATTCCCTTTCTTAAACGGACACCGTCAACGGGCCACAGTCCACCCCTTCTAAACAATTCCATTGGCTGTTCACACTGTCCATCCAATCTAAAATGATATTTACAGTTCGTGAGTAAAGTTCATGGTCCATTCCGGCTATGCTTAGATGTAGATGATTCAAAAGTCCAAGAAAATCAGAAAGTGAGAAAAATGGAAAACAGTTCATTTCTTCGCCGACGAAGCGAAGAAAAGGGAAACAGGGAAATCTCAGGGTCTCTTAGTTGACTCAGGGCTCTTAGGGATCTCAGGGTTCGTGCACCGTAGATTCCTTGTTGATTCTTGTTTTGGGCGCGATGTAGCTGTACAGCAGTTCGAAGTTAACCTCTTTCAGCTAAAGTTAAATTTCTTTGTGGAATACACTGAATTTCACCATTCTCTTGCATTACCCAATAAGTGTGACCCGGACCTTCAGCTGAAACCACCCCTCGGACAGGTTTAGCCTCTCCTGAGGGTGAAAATACCCAAACAGTTTTACCTAACAGATTCTTTTCTCTAACAACAGGAACTCTATCACCTTCCACTTTCCGTAGCAAATCTGAATGTGCAGGTCCAGCTCGGTTCACTGAACCTCTACTATTTACCAGCCAGGTTGCTTGTGCTAAATGTTTTTCCCAGTTTTTCAAAGATCCACCCCCCATGACTTTAAGAGTGGTCTTCAACAAACCGTTGTAGCATTCAATCTTCCCTGAAGCTGGTGCATAGTAGGGAATGTGGAATATCCACTCAATACCGTGCTCTTTTGCCCAGTTCTTTACAAGGTTGTTCTTGAAATGAGTTCCGTTGTCTGACTCAATCCTCTCTGGAGTTCCGTGTCTCCACAGGATCTGTCTCTCCAGACCGAGAATGGTGTTGCGTGCAGTTGCATGTGGAACTGGATAAGTTTCCAACCATCCAGTGTTTGCCTCTACCATAGTAAGCACGTATTGCTTACCAGAACGAGAACGTGGTAGAGTGATATAGTCAATCTGCCAAGCTTCACCATACTTGTACTTGGCCCATCTGTCACCATACCACAAGGGCTTAAGTCGTTTTACCTGCTTAATAGCAGCACAAATGTCACAGTCATGGATGACTTGTGTGACAGCATCCATGGAAATGTCTATGGATCTGTCACGAGCCCATTGGTATGTTGCATCTCTGCCTTGATGTCCTGACGAATCGTGAGCCCACCGAGCTAAGAATATCTCACCTCGGTGTTTCCAGTCGAGATCAAGATTAGAGTCCATGTCTACTTGAGAAACTCTTGCAGCTAGATCTGCCTGATGGTTGTGTTGCTGTTCCTCAGTAGCTTTGCTCTTAGGAATGTGAGCATCGATGTGTCTCACTTTCACTGGAATTCTCTCGATTCAATCAGCAATGTCCTGCCACAGGTTGGCTGCCCAAATGGGTTTTCCTTTTCTCTGCCAACCGCTCTTCTTCCAGTTCTTTAGCCAACCCCATAGAGCATTGGCTACCATCCATGAGTCGGTGTAGAGATAAAGCTTTGGCCATCTCTCATGTTCAGCTACGTCGAGAGCTAGCTGGACAGCTTTTACCTCTGCGAACTGACTGGATTCTCCTTCTCCATCTTTCGCCTCTGCAACTCGGCGTGTTGGACTCCACACTGCAGACTTCCACCTTCGCTTGTTTCCAACAAGACGACAGGAACCGTCTGTGAACAAAGCATATTTCTTTTCATCATCAGAAAGGTCATTGTAAGGAGGAGCTTCCTCAGCACGAGTTACTTTCTCCTCTGGAGGTTTAGTACAGTTGATACCTTCAGGCCAACTTGAGATCACCTCCACTAGACCAGGTCTTTCAAGATTTCCCATTCGAGCTCTCTGTGTTATCAGAGCCATCCACTTAGACCATGTGGAGTCTGTGGCATGATGTGGTGTGGAACCTTTGCCTTTGAACATCCAATTCAAAACTGGTAATCTGGGAGCTAGAAGAAGTTGTGATTCAGTTCCAATCACTTCAGAAGATGCTTTCACTCCTTCATAGGCAGCTAGAATTTCTTTCTCTGTTGGAGTATAATTAGCTTCTGAACCTCTGTAACCTCGACTCCAGAAACCAAGAGGTCATCCACGTGTCTCACCTGGAGCTTTTTGCCACAAGCACCAGGTTGGACCATTGTCACTTGCAGCCGTATAGAAAATGTTCTTAATGTCTGGACCATCTCGGACAGGTCCCAGACCCATTGCTTGAATTACCTCTTGCTTTATCTGGTCAAAGGCTGCTTGTTGTTCAGGTCCCCAGTGGAAATGGTTTCTCTTTCGAGTCACATCATACAGAGGTTTCACAATCTGACTGTATCCAGGAATGTGCAGTCTCCAAAATCCCACTATCCCCAAGAAACGTAGGGTCTCTTGCTTGTTTGTGGGATTTGCCATGGTAGAGACTCTGTTTACCACATCCACTGGAATGTGTCGGCGTCCATCCTGCCATCGCACTCCCAGAAACTGAATCTCTGTGGTAGGTCCTTTCACCTTGTCTCGTTTGATGGCAAAACCTGCATTCAGGAGAATGTCAATGATTTTGTTACCTTTCTCGAAGACTTCCTCAGCAGTTTTACCCCAGACAATGATATCATCAATGAACTGGATGTGTTCTGGAGCGCTGCCTTTCTCCAGAGCATCGTGGATCACTGCATGACAGATGCTTGAGCTGTGGATCCAGCCCATTGGCAGCCTGTTGAAAGTATACTGGATTCCTCTCCAGGTGAAAGCAAACTGAGGCCTGCATTCCTCTGCTATGGGAATAGAGAAAAATGCATTAGCAATGTCTATGGTAGCATACCATTTGGCCTCTTTGGATTCCAGCTCATACTGTAGCTCCATCATGTCTGGCACTGCTGCACTCATAGGTGGTGTCACTTCATTCAGGGCTCGGTAGTCTACCGTCAGACGCCAGTCTCCATTCTGCTTTCGCACAGGCCACACTGGACTGTTGAAAGGTGAATGAGTTTTGCTGATGACTTTCTGACTCTCCAACTGACGAATCAGATTCTGAATGGGCAACAAAGAGTCACGGTTGGTTCTGTATTGTCTGTGATGCACAGTCTGAGAAGCAACCGGTAATTTAATGTCCTGTATCTTATGTTGTCCCACAACTGCAGATTCATCAGAAAGTTCAGGTCTGGCAGACAGCTTCAATTTTTGTCCATCAATTTCTATTGAAGCTACTCCAAAAGCCCATTTGTAACCTCTTGGGTCTTTGAAACGCCCTTCTCTCAGAAAATCAATTCCCAAAATACAAGGTGCGTCAGGTCCGGTCACAACTGTATGCTTCCTCCATTGTTTACCAGTTAAACTTATATTAACCTCTACCTTACTTAACTCTTGAGATCCACCAGTGACTCCCAGAATAGTTATAGACTCTGATCCCTGATAATTTGATGGTATTATGGTGCACTGAGCTCCTGTGTCAACCAAGGCCCTGTACTTCCGAAATTGTGAAGTGCCAGGCCACTGGATGTACACATCCCAATAGATTCTATTATCTCTGTTATCCCTCTCCTCCCCCTGGTGGGAGGCAGGGCACCCCTAGTTATGGGGAACATGCGCACATGTGCATTGCACATAGTTTTCAGGGTTATAACTTTGCATGTTAGAACTGGAGCCACTGTTGGAACCATAAGAGTCGTTCTGGGGAACTGTGGAAGTAACAGCTACCCTTCTGGTATTGCTACCTTGGGTTCTGCCACTTTGCAATTCCCTCAGTCTCCTGAAAAGATTAGAAGTTGGTTGGCCATCCCAGCGGTTCATGTTCTCACCAAACTGATCACGCAGAGTTATCCAAATAGTTCTACGTGATTGCCTTGGCGGTCTGTTTTGGAATGACCTGTTTTGGAATGACCTGTTTTGGAATGACCTCCTTGGAGGACGTGTATTCCTCACAGATGAAACTTGTATCCACCTGGAGGGAGAATTGAAATTATCCCTTTGTGCCAATTGGGATATGGAATTTCTAAATTCATCTTTTAACTCTCTTATGCAATTCTGTATATCACCAGACATAGTTTTAATGGCTGAAACCAAAGAACCACGTGTCATGCTATCCTCCAATTGTCTCATTTGATCACTGAATTGGCCAACCGTAGGAGAAGCTCCACCATAACTTCTTGACACAATTCTGCTTGCCAGAATGTTTGCATAATTGGAAGGAGCAAGTTTGATGGTCTTTTTAGCAAGACCAATACCCACAGGAATGTCATCAGGATTCAGAGTTTCATGTTCACCATAGAGTAGCTCTCTAACAGCAAATTCTCTCAAGCGCTTAATTCCCTCATCTATGGTAGTCCAGGGTTTAGGATTCCATGGAAGATCATCTCGGGAAGGGTATCTCAGGGCAACCACCATTAAAAGGCGTATCCAGAGATTAACCTTACTGAGAGCCCTGCCTAGATGTCTATCTATTCCATTGTCCCTTGAGAGAGTTCCTAACTGAGCTGCTGACTTGTCTCCAACTGTTAGAGCTGGAGCACCTGTATCATAACACCTACTAAGCCAAGCTATAACTGGTTCCTTATCTGCCCTGGTGAAATCTTTACGGACATTGCGCAATTCCTCCCGTGGAGAAGAACATTCCAAAATATCATCTTGCTCTTCATCTCCCTGAATTTTTTGTCCATATAATCCTGCTGTCATTCTCCTAAGGATCTCTTTAAGCTGAGAACCACCTTTGCCAGCTGCTTTCCTAGCTTCATCTGTATCCTGCTTTGATCTCACTAGGTTAGCTAGATCTTTAAAACAAACCACCTCTTCCTCCTGAGCAGGATCTCTTAGAGTAGAGGGCCCCTCACCAGGATCAGTCTCCAGCTCCTCTTCTTCTCCATCTTTGGTCTTTGCACCTCTAGTCTTTAAAGGAGCCACCTTAACTGGAGCTGTGTTTGAATTGACAGCCACCTTAATGGAAGCTGACAGGTCCTGAGATAAATCAGCTGCTGGGGCAGTGACTTCCGGTCCCACCGAGGGATTGGGCGGAAGTGACGTTGCTCCGTTAATGGCCGATGGAGAAGAAGAAGAAGGAGAAGGAGTGGGAGAAGGAGTAGGTGCCATGTTGATACCAGCTGCCGCCTTTGGCAGCTTGCTAGAATCAGCAAAATCATTTAGAGCTGCTTTACCAATTAACTTTTTAGCCTTCTTTTTGACTGACACAGGTTCTCCACAGTCCTCGTCACTAGATGACTCTGGGACTGATTGAGAGCCACGGCGTTTTCTTTTTGATCTAGTTTTAATAACAAAACACGCCCTGGACACCTTTTTCTCTTGCCACAAGGAATACAGAGAAAACACATTAGTTATCACCAGCAGCAGAATTATACACATCACATAAATCACCTTTGGGTCCCAGGCATCACCTAAAGTTACTCTCTCCTCAGGCGGAATCTTAAAACCCTTTATCTCAATTGGGAGAGTGGTGGAGGTAACATTCCTGTATCTCACTGGCCATAGGAAATTAATACATTTTCCATACCATAATTTAACTCTATACATAACCCACATATAAATTGTCCGCACCAAATATTTACCCAGGTAATCCAAAAGCAAACCCAAACAATATCTGTAAACCAGAGCCCCAAAAATTGAAAAGAATAATCACTCCACAAACCACAAGACCTTCATGTTTGCTAATTCAGCTAGAAAACACTAAATCAATCAAGTAATAAATTAAACTAATTATCTGCCCCACGTTGGGTGCCAATAAAAAAAATGTGGTGGGTGGAAGGGTAAAGCCAAGAAGCCTCCTCCCTTCCCCCTTGTAAGGTAAAAGGGAAAAGAAAAATTGAAGGGAAAGGAAAAAAAAAACTCACCAGCTGAATTAGCAAAGCAGTGGAGCTATATTTACAAAGCAGTGTAGGATTTTGCAGGGGAATATTTACAAATTTACAATATCTACAATATATACAAAGATATACAACAGAGTAACACAGAAATGAGAGTAACCCCCCTTGCCAGAGGGGATTCCCCACCTCCGCTCTCCCCTCTCTCCCCCTTTCCCCAGAGTAGTTCGGAAAAGAGGGAGAAAGAGAAAGAAAAAAATGTTAGAAGCAGTTTGTGTTAATTGGAAAGGAGTTAATACAGGCCTGATATCAAGTCCTCAAGGCCAAAGTCTTGGCAGAAAGCCCAGCAAAGAATTGCTGCCCAAAGGAAAGGCGGAAGCAAGACTGCCCAAGAAGTTCCCGGAGTGCCCAGGATATCTCCCAGTTCAGAGGGTGCTTCCTCCCACTTAACCAATGAAATTGTTTAGACTATTCCTTCCGTTTACCAACTTCCGTCCACCATATTCCCTTTCTTAAAGGGACACCGTCAACCGGCCACACAGCCACATCCAGCCTGGCTGCAAACACCTCCAGGCAAGTGGCTGCCACCACCTCCCTGGGCAACCTGTGCCAGTCTCTCACCACCCTCATGGGGAGCAGCTTCTTCCTAACATCCAATCTGAATAGACCCATTTCTACTTTCTTTCCATTCCCCTCAGTCCTATCATACCCTGACAGCCTAAAATGCAGGATGCAGGAAGCAGGATTAAGTTTTCCCATTCAGCTAATGATTTTGTGTGGAAATTTGAGGCCTCATAGAATTGTCAGGGCTGGAAGGGACCTCAAGGATCATCCAGTTCCAACCCCCCTGCCATGGCCTGGGACACCTCACACTACATCATCAAAACAACTCAATTTTCACCACAACAAAGGTGTTTCTTTTCAAGCTTATCCAAACCCGGGTGTGTGTGTGTGTGTGTGTGTCTGTGTGTATGCTCTTTCTCTTCCTGCCTGGTGATATTTGCTGACAAGCTTGTAAGCTCAGCTCTGTGAAAATCAAGTGCTTCATTTCAGTGCATTTAATTGGCATTCAAAACATGTCAGTCACTCAACTTCCAGTTCCTTGGTAGTTGTAAGGAGATGTTGCTGCTTCCTGGCTGCAGCTGGGCCCAGGTGAACCTCATGAGGTTCAACAAGAGCAAGTGCAGGGTCCTGCACCTGGGCTGGAGCAATCCTCACTATCAATATAGGCTGGGGGAGGAGGGGATAGAAAGCTGCCCTGAGGAAAAGGATTTGTGGGTGCTGATGGATGAGAAGCTGGACATGAGCAGGCAGTGTGAGCCTGCAGCACAAAACTGTTGAGTTTTCCAGGGTTTGGACACATTTTCAAGTATCATCTACTTAGAGCTCAGGAAAATGACACATTGACAGTAGACTGTTTGTAAACAGTGAATCTACCCCAATTGTTGTGACTATATTAAGTTGTCTTGCAATTGGAATGTGCTGCCCAGGGAGGTGGTGGAGTCACCATCCCTGGAGGTATCACAGTATCACAGTATCACAGTATCACTTAGGTTGGAAAGGACCTCGGGGATCATCGAGTCCAACCTATCAACACAGACCCATGCCTAGACCATGGCACCAAGTGCCACGTCCAATCTCCCCTTGAACGCCTCCAGGGTCGATGACTCAACCACCTCCCTGGGCAACCCGTTCCAATGCCGAATGACTCGCTCGGTGAAGAACTTCCTCCTCACCTCGAGTCTGAACTTCCCCTGGCGCAGCCTGAGACTGTGTCCCCTCGTTCTGGTGCTGGCTGCCTGGGAGAAGAGGCCAACCCCCTCCTGGCTACAACCACCCTTCAGGTAGCTGTAGAGGGCAATGAGGTCACCCCTGAGCCTCCTCTTCTCCAGGCTAAACAATCCCAGCTCCCTCAGCCTCTCCTCATAGGGCTTGTGTTCAAGGCCTCTCCCCAGCCTTGTTGCCCTTCTCTGGACACGCTCAAGTGTTTCGATGTCCTTCTTAAATTGAGGGGCCCAGAACTGGACACAGTACTCAAGGTGCGGCCTAACCAAAGCAGAGTACAGGGGCACTATGACCTCCCTGCTCCTGCTGGCCACACTATTCCTAATGCAGGCCAGGATGCCATTGGCCCTCCTGGCCACCTGGGCACACTGCTGGCTCATATTCAGGTGGCTGTCGATCAGCACACCCAGGTCCCTCTCTGTTTGGGAGCTCTCCAGCCACTCCGACCCCAGCCTATAGCTCTGCATGGGATTGCCATAGCCAAAGTGCAGCACTCGGCACTTGGACTTGTTGAATGACATCCCATTGGACTCTGCCCATCTGTCCAGTCGGTCGAGGTCCCTCTGCAGAGCCTTTCTACCCTCTAACTGACTAACATCTGCCCCTAACTTTGTGTCATCTGCAAACTTGCTGATGACTGACTCTACTCCTTCATCCAGATCATCAATGAATATGTTGAAGAGGACAGGGCCCAGCACTGATCCCTGGGGACACCACTGGTGACTGGCCTCCAGCTGGATGTGGCACCGTTCACTACCACTCTCTGGGCCCGGCCCTCCAGCCAGTTCCTAACCCAGTACAGAGTGTAATGGTCCAATCCACGGGCTGACAGCTTAGTCAGCAGTTTGCTGTGGGGGACGGTGTCAAAGGCCTTGCTGAAGTCTAGGTAGACCACATCCACAGGCCTCCCCACATCCACCAGACGGGTCACCTGATCATAGAAAGAGATCAGGTTGGAGAGGCAGGATCTGCCTTTCCTGAATCCATGTTGGCTGGACCTGAGCCCTTGGCCATCCTTCAGGTGCGCAGTTATTGCCGCCAGGATAATCTGCTCCATCACTTTCCCTGGCACTGAGGTCAGGCTGACCGGCCTGTAGTTTCCAGGTTCCTCCATCCGACCCTTCTTGTGGATGGGGACCACGTTGGCCAGTTTCCAGTCATCTGGGACCTCACCGGTGAGCCAGGACTGGAGGAAAATGATGGAGAGTGGCCTAGCTAGCACATCTGCCAACTCTCTCAGCACCCTAGGATGGATCCCATCCGGTCCCATGGACTTGTGAATATCCAAGTGGCTCAGCAGGTCCCGAACTAACTCCTCATGGATTTCCGGGGCATTACACTGCTCCCCGACCCCATCGCCCAGCTCCGGAGGCCACTCCTCCTGAACTCCTGCCTTGCTGTTAAAAATTGAGGCAAAGAATGTGTTCAGGACCTCAGCTTTCTCCTCATCCTCAGTCACCGTGTTCCCCTCCAGGTCCACTAGGAGTGCAGGTTCTTCCTGCCCCTCTTCTTATTGTTAATATATTTATAAAAATGCTTTTTATTGTCTTTGACAGAGGTGGCCAGCTTCAGTTCCAGCTGGGCCTTAGCCTCCTAATTTTATTCCTACATAATCTAACAGCTTCCTTGAACATACCTCGAGAAGCCTTCCCTCCTTCCAAAGGTGATACAGCCTCCTCTTCCCCCTTAAATCCTCCAGGAGCTGCTTGCTCATTCAGGCCGGTCGCCTTCCCCGCCGGCTTGCCTTCCGGCACGTAGGAACCGCCAATTCCTGTGCCTTCAAGAGCTCCTGTTTGAAGTAGGTCCAACCCTCCTGAACCCCTTGGTTCATGAGGGCTGGTACCCAGGGGACTTTGCAGACAAGTTTCTTAAATAGGCTGAAGTTCGCCCTTCGGAAGTCCAAGGTGAAGGTTCTGTTGGTGGTCCTCCCTATCTCCCTGCATATTGAAAACTTCACTATCTCGTGGTCACTGCACCCTAGGCAGCCTCCCCGACCACGTCTCCCACCAGCCCTTCCCTATTGGAGAACAGCAGGTCAAGCAGAGCCTGTCCCCTGGTAGGCTCGCTTAACAGCTGTGTCAGGAAGCAGTCCTCCATTCGCTCCAGGAATCTTTTGGACTGCCTCCTCCCTGCTGAATTAAGTTCCCAGCAGATATCTGGGAGGTTGAAGTCACCAACAAGGACAAGATCTGATGATCTTGAGACAGCCTCCAGTTGCTTGTAGAACAACTCATCAGCCGCCTCATCCTGGTTGGGTGGTCTGTAACAGATTCCAATCAGGATGTCAGACTTGTTAGGTTGTCCTCTGATTTTGACCCACAGGCTCTCAACTCCCTCATCTTCCACCTCAAGTTGTGTGGCAGAGAGTGACTCTCTAATATACAGAGCCACCCCTCCTCCTCTTCTCCCTCGCCTGTCTCTCCTAAAGAGCCTGTAACCCCCCATTGTAGCACTCCAATCGTGGGTGCTGTCCCACCAAGTTTCTGAGATGGCGACTACATCATAGTCGCCCTGATGGATTAGGACCTCCAACTCCTCTTGCTTATTGCCCAGGCTGTGTGCATTGGTGTACATGCATCGCAGCTGGGTTCCTGACTTCTCAACTGACCCTACCTTGCGCCCTAAGAAGAGCGTTTAAGAAGAGCCTGGATGAGGCATTTGGTGCCATGGTTTAGTTGATTAGATGGTGTTGGTTGATAGGTTGGAATTGATGATCTTGAAGGTCTTTTCCAACCTGGTCTATTCTATTCTATTCTGTTCTAGTCTAGTCTAGTCTAGTCTTGCACAAAATAATCATCTTCAGGTTATGCATTGAAGCACACAACCTGAGCACAGAAGCTGGACAGGAGCAGGCAGTATGAGCTTGCAGCCCAGAAGGTAAATCACATTGTGGGCAGTATCCAAAGCAGCGTTGCCAGCAGAGCCAGAGAGGTGATTCTGCCACTTTGCTCTGCCCTTCTGAGACTTCACCTGGAGTACTGTGTGCAGGTCTGGAGCCCTCAATGTAGGAAGGGCATGGACCTGATGGAGAGGGTCCAGGGAGGGCCATGCAGATGATCAGGGGGTTGGAGTAGCTCTAATATGAGGACAGGCTGATATGAGGAGCCTGAAGTAGAGAAGGCTCCAGGGAAACTTAATAACAGCCTGCTAATACCTGAAGGGGGCTGCAAGAAGGATGGACAGACTGTTTGCAAAGACAGGACCAGGGACAATGGCTTCAAAATAGAGCAGAGCAGATTTAGATTGGATGTTAGGAACAAGTTCTTTACAGTGAGGGTGGTGGAACACTGGAATAGGTTGCCCAGAGAGGAGGTTGAGGCCCCATCCCTGGAGATATTCAAGGTAAGGATGGACAGGGCTCTGGGCAGCCTCATCTAGTTGAGGATGTCCCTGCTGACTGCAGGGGGGGTTGGACTGGATGACCTTAATCCAAACTAAACTAAACTGAACTAATAAATAAAATAACACTAAATGAAATAGAATAGATAAAATAATGAAAGACCTAAAATAAAATAGGGTAAAATAAAGTAAAATAAACCAAACCAAAATAAATCAAAATAGAATAAACTGAGAACATAAAGCAAGATAACTAAATAAAATAGGATAAACCAAAATGAAGTTAAATCAGTAAAATAATAAAATAACTAAACCAAACTAAGCTGAAAAAAAAAACCCAAACCATAAAATAAAATAGAATAAAATAAAATAAAATAAAATAATAAAAGAACCAAAAAATTGATTGGAATAAAATAAAGTAAAAGAAGCTAAAAGAAAATAAACCAAAATAGAGCAACATTAAAGCATAAAATAAAATAAATAACTAAAATAAAATAGGATAAACCAAAGTGAAATTAAATCAAATAATAAACTAAACCAAACTAAACTGAGCTAATAAATAAAATAAAATAAACCCAAATGAAACTGAATACATAAAATAATGAAAGACCTAAAGTAGATTAGAATAAAATAAAGTAAAATAAACCAAAGTGATAGAAACCAAAATAGAATAAAATAAAAGAAGATAAATAAATAAAATAAAATAGAATAAACCAAAAAATGAAATTAAATCAGTCAAATAATGAATTAACTAAGTAAAAGTAAAGTAAACTAATACACAAAACAAAATGAAATTAAATCATGGAATAAAAACATAGAATCCATAAGGGTGGGAAAGACCTCAAAGATCATCAAGTCCAACCTGTTGCGCAACACCTCCTGGCTACTACATCATGGCACCAAGTGCCACATCCAATCCCCTCTTGAACACCCTCAGGGATGGTGACTCCACCACCTCCCTGGGCAGCACATCCCAATGGCCAATAACTCTCTCTGGGAATAATTTCCTCCTAACATCCAGCCCAAACTTCCCCTGGTGCAGCTTGAGACTGTGTCCTCTTGTTCTGGTGCTGGTTGCCTGGGAGAAGAGACCAACCCCTTCCTGGCCACAACCACCCCTCAGGTAGTTGTAGAGAACAAGAAGGTCTCTCCTGAGCCTCCTCTTCTCCAGGCTAAGCAAGCCCAGCTCCCTCAGCCTCTCCTCACAGGGCTGTGCTCCAGACCCCTCCTCAGCTCTGTTGCCTTTCTCTGGACAACTTCCAGCACCTCAACATCTTTCCTGACCTGAGGGGCCCAGAAGTGTCAAATAATGAATTAACTAAACCAAAGTAAACTAAACTAATGCATAAACCAAAATGAAATTAAATCAGTCAAAAAATAAATTCAGGAAACCAAAATAAAGTAAACAAATAAATAAAACAAAATGAAAGAAAATAAACCAAAAGGTAATAAGAGAACTAAAAACAATAAAAGAACTAAAATAGAGTAGGAAAAAAAAAAGATCAAGTAAAATGAACCAAACCAAAAGAAACCAAAAGAGAATTAAAGACATATGATAAATAAAATAGAATAAAAAGAGTATGATAAATCAAATAGAATAAACCAAAATTAACTTAAATCAGTAAAATAATAAAATCACTAAGCCAAACCAAACCCATGCATAAAATAAAATGGCATAAAAAATAGAATGAAATGGATAACAAAATCAAATGCAGTGAAATGCAGTAAAATGAAAGAGGAAAATAAAGCCAAATAAAGGAAATCCAGGAGTTTGCTGGGGAAATATTCATGGCAGAAGAGAGGCTCCCACTCTGTGGCACAGATTGCAAACTGGTGACTGAAGCTAAAGCTTGACAGATGTCCAGTGTGTGATGGGCCTCCAGCATTCAAACGACTCTGAGATTAGGCAGCACATCTCCAGTAATAAAGGAGAATAATGATTTCAGCTCTCTCATCTATTCATTTTACACCCAGCCTGAAAGCCATAAACCACTGTGCTGATGGATGGAAATTGTCTCAGGCAATTAGCTCCAACGGGACAGAAGCAAATTGGAAGTCTCTCCAGTTTAATAAGCAAGATGCCTTGGATTGCACTGTAAATATTAGTGAGGTAAACAAAAAAAGATGAAAAAGGAAAAGAAAAGGGGAGGGGGGAAAAGGCTTCTAGTGTGCAGACAGCTGTGTAATGCCCAGGGTGTGACTGGGAAGTACCATTTGGGATACATATCCGCCGTGAGGATGCTCCAGCATGAACTAATCCTCCTGCTTTGCCCTCCCTGGGTGGACTATTGAGTAATAAACTGTTATTAAAATTAGTGACACTGCTGGCCTGCTCTAGAAGGTGTTTCTTGCCTTGATGGCAGGGTCCAGGCCGATTCATAACGTTTCCTAGAGAGCAGGGAAAGGGAAAAGGACCTGGGGGTACGAGTGGATGGAAGGATGACCATGAGGCAGTAATGTGCTCTTGTGGCCAAGAAGGCCAAATGCCATTCTAGGGTGGATTAGAAGGTTAGTAGTCAAGAGAGGCTTCCCCCCACTCCCCCATACTCCGCCCTGGTGAGGCTGCATCTGGAATATTGTGTCCACTTGTGGGCCCCTCAGTGCAAGGGCTTCAGGGAACTGCTTGAGAAAGTCCAGCACAGAGCCACAAAGATGATCAGGGGAGTGGAACATCTCCCTTATGGGGATAGCCTGAGGGAGCTGAGGGCTTTGTAGCTTGGAGAGAAGGAGCCTGAGAGGTGACCTCATTGCTGTTGATAAAGATGTGCAGGGTGAGTTCTTCTCCCAGGCAACCAGCACCAGAACAAGGGGACACAGTCTCAAGCTGCGCCATGGGAGGTTTAGACTCGAGATGAGGAGAAAGTTCTTCACTGAAGAGAGTCATTGGCCATTGGGATGTGCTGCCCAGGGAGGTGGTGGAGTCCCCATCCCTGGAGGTGTTCAAGAGGGGATTGGACGTGGCACTTGGTGCCATGGTCTAGTCATGGGGTCTGTGTTGATAGGTTGGACTCGATGATCCTCGAGGTCATTTCCAACCTTAGTTTTACTGTGATACTGTGAGTGCCCAGAGGCTGGAGCCAGGCTCTGCTGGGTGATGCCCAGTGCCAGCAGAAGGGGCAGTGGTGGAAGCTGAGACAGAGAAAGTTCCATGGAAACAGGAGGAAGATTATTTCCCTGTGAGGATGACAGAGCCCTGGAGCAGGCTGCCCAGGGGGGTTGAGGAGTCTCCCTCTCTGGAGATATTCAAAACCTTCCTGATCATGGATTGTTAATTTCATTATTGGCTTGATGAAATTTTTTGCTTTCCACATGTTGGGCACTGGGTTCAGTTTTGGGGCCCTCACTCCAAGAAGAGCATTGAGGTCCTGGAGCAGATCCAGAGAAAAGCAATGGTGCTAGTGAAGGGTCTAGAGAAGAGCTCTGGTGAGCAGCAGCTGAGGGACCTGGGGTTGTTCGGTCTGAAGAAAAGAAGGCTGAGGGGAGGACTTGTGGCTCCCTACAACTCCCTAAAAGGAGGTTGAAGCCAGGTGGGATCTAGTCTCTTGTCCTTGATAACAAGTGCTAGGACGAGGGGAAATAGCCCCAAGTTGCATCAGGAAAGGTTTAGGTTGGAGGTCAGGAAAAATTTCTTTCCTGCAAGAGTGGTCAGGGGGTTGGCACAGGTTGCCCAGAGAGGTGGTGGAGTCCCCACCTCTGTGGCCATGGCACTTTGGGACATGGTTCAGTGGCCATGGTGGTATTGTGATTGATGGTTGGACTGGATGATCATTTCCAACCTTAATGATTCTATGATTTTATGACTAGACTTCTTCAGTATCCTTCCAACTTCATATCCTTAGATGCTTTCTCTTCTCCTTTCACCCATGGCTGACTTGTGCCACATTCTACTTGTTCAGCAAACCAGGTTGATCAAAAATGAGTTGGTTTGGGGAAGTGTTGTGTTTCACCTGTATTGTCCACCTCATATTCTTAATTTCTTTGTAGTTCAGAACTCATCCAAAGCTTTGTAGGACACTGTTAAGCTCCAACAGAATCTTCCTGAAGAGTGAGCCAAACCATGATGCTTTTTTTTTGCCTTTTTCTCATTACCTTGAGAAGAAACCAATGTCAAAAAGCTTTACTCAAACCTGACTGCAGTAACATCTGATTTCCCTTGTTCTTCTTTTATTCATAGTGCTCAGGCAAAAATCTAAGTCAGCTTCATTAGCTCAGTCCACTTCTGGCAACTTTTACTTCATGACTCTATTTCCTAGCCCTTTAATGTACAGCTTTCTTTGTCGATCAATCCCTTGCTTCATTCACAGACTCATGGAATCCTGGAATCACAGAATCAATAAGGTTGGAAAAGACCTCAAAGATCATCAAGCCCAACCTGTCACCCAAGACAGCATGACTACTAAACCATGGCTTCAACTAAGGCATCCAATCCCTTTTTGAACATCTCCAGGGATGGTGACTCTGCCACCTCCCTGGGCAGCACATTTGTGGTGGGTTAACGCCTTCTTTCTGAAAACAAAAGAAAAAAAGCAGGGGGAGGGCTTACGGGTACTTTACACTCCCTGAAGGGCGTTTCCCCCATGGGAAAGCTGAGTCTGTTCCACTCCCCCCTCCCTGCCCAGCTAGGGCATAAAAAGCAGGACATCATAGCTGTTGGATCTCCTTTTTGGCTCCTGCTTCTGCTGGATGAGAGCTACTGCAGCTGCCCTCCTGATCCTCAGCCACGTGGCCGGACCCGATCCTTTTCCCTGCTGCCTCTGCGCCTCCTCAGAGAAAGACTGGTTTTGTATTATTCTTTTCTGTCCCACTCCCATCCATTCTTGTTCCTTGCCCTTGTGAACCTTTTTTTTTTCTCCCTGTTATTGTTATATATATAATTTGAAGAAAAAATTATTTGCCTCTCTCCTTCCAAGCTGACTCCAGATTGTTGCTTAGTGGATTTGCTCCTTACCCTTTTTTTTTCCCCTCCTCTCCCTGTTTGGAGGGAGGAGGTGGGGGGGAGTGGGGAAGTGATTCTCAGCCTTTTCCCCATTTGAGCTTTTAACTCTCAGTTAAGGCTCAAACCACTACAATTTTTTGGCGCCCAACTTGGGGCGCCAAAATGTAATGGGTTGGGGCAAACCCCCTCCCCACTGCAGAGCAGAAACAACGACTCAGACAAAGGGATTGCAAAAGTAATGGAAAGTTTAAATAGAACAGTGAGTGCGTGCAGAGAATTAGAAACACAGTGACAAGAAGAAACCCCAAAACAGACTCAGAGATATCCCATCCCCACCTGAGGGTGCACCCAAAACCCCCAGGGCTCCTCCTTCCCTCCCCCCCAAAGCTAGGCTAGTCTCAGCTGGCCAGATCTGAGACTGCCCATCCCCCCGTGGCCTTGGGCCTAACCAGGCCCATGGCCGGGAGATCTCTCCCCCAGTTACCGGGTGGCGAGGAGGAAGGAAAGAGAAAGTGCCAGACCCCGCCATGAAACTTATAGTGGTGCAAGGGATCATGGTAGGAAATAACCTAATTTCCTGTGTCCACCCACTGGGCTGGACTTCTGGACACAGGAAACACCCTTGTAGCAGAGGACACCCAGCCCAAACTACGACAACATTCCAGTGGTAAACAACTCTCACTGGGAAGAACTTTCTCCTCACCTCCAGCCTAAACTTCCCCTGGCACAGTTTGAGAATGTGTCCTCTTGTTCTGGTGCTGGTTGCCTGGGAGAAGAGACCTGGCTACAACCTCACTTCAGGTAGTTGTAGAGAGCAATAAGGTCTCCCCTGAGCCTCCTCTTCTCCAGGCTAAACAACCCCAGCTCCCTCAGCCTCTCCTCACAGGGAGGAGAGGTTGCAATCATGAAAGTTTGTGCTCAAGGCTTCTCCCCAGCCTCATTACCCTCCAGGCACTCTGCTTACTTCAAATCCCCTCTTTGAGGTGCTATTCGTTGAGCATAAGCTTCCATATTTTTCATGTCTTGGGCAAAGTCTCCTCAAAAACCACAGACTTTAGCACATTTATCTCAAGCCAATGTTAGAGTTGAGCAAATATGGGCATCTCTCAGCATATCTGCACAATCCATGGTGCATACCAGTTGGTGTCAAAGTAGTAATTAAATACAGTGCAAAAGCAAATCAGGTCCTCCAAATGTTAATCTCATTATCACCTTCTCAGCACTGCTTGCCAGCGAGTTAACAGCCGTTAGAGCTTTGCTGCTCATCCAATCAGAATATTAAATTAATCACTATGGCCTGACACAAATATTGTCAGTGGTGCTAAGCCTTTGCTTTGTACATAGCAAGTAGGGAAAGAAGTGGCTGCCTATGGAGCGCAATGCATGCCTGTTCGTGTTTCACATGTGCATCCTACTCTTGGAATGGTTGTGTGTCATGGTGTGCAAGGAAGTCTCTCAGAGACTGGAAGGTGCATCTCGTGTCTGGCTCCCCAGCTCTTTGCTTCACCCTGTTGTTTCACTGCCACAGGTCACAGAATCATGCAGTAATAGAATTATAGGCTCAGAGTATTCTGGAATCATAGAATCCTAGACTCAGAGAATTCTAGAAACACAGAATCATAGAAAATGAAATCCTAGACTCAAAGCATTCTAGAATCATAGAATCCTAGAGTCATGGAATCATGGAGACATAGAGTCCTACACTCATAGAATCCTGGACTCATGGAATCATAGACACATGGAATCCTAGAGTCATGGAATCCTAGAGTCATAGGATCATGGTCATAGAATCCTAGATTAATGGAATCCTACACTCATAGAATCCTAGACTCATAGAGTCATAGAATCATAGAATAGAATAGAATAGAATAGACCAGGTTGGAAGAGACCTTCAAGATCATCACGTCCAACCTATCACCCAACACCACCCAATCAACTAACCCATGGCACCAAGTACCCTGTCAAGTCTCCTCCTGAACACCTCCAGTGACAGCGACTCCACCACCTCCCCAGGCAGCCCATTCCAATGGGCAATCACTCTCTCTGTGTAAAACTTCCTCCTGACCTCCAGCCTGAACTTCCCCTGGCACAGCCTGAGACTGTGTCCTCTTGTTCTGGTGCTGGATGCCTGGCAGAAGAGACCAACCTCTGCCTGTTTACAACTCCCCTTCAGGTAGTTGTGGAGAGTAATGAGGTCACCCCTTGAGTCTCCTCCCCTCCAGGCTAAGCAGCCCCAGCTCCCTCAGTCTCTCCTCATAGGGCTGTGTTCCAAGCCCCTCACTAACTTCGTTGCCCTTCTCTGGACTCGTTCCAGCAAGTCAACCTCCTTCCTAAACTGAGGGGCCCAGAACTGGACACAGGACTCGAGGTGTGGCCTAACCAGTGCAGTGTACAGGGGCAGAATGACCTCCCTGCTCCTGCTGGCCACACTGTTCTTAATGCAGGCCAGGATGCCATTGGCCCTCTTGGCTGCCTGGGCACACTGCAGGCTCATGTTCATCCTACCATCAACCAGCACTCCCAAGTCCCTCTCTGCCTGGCTGCTCTCCAGCCACTCTGACCCCAGCCTGTAGCACTGCCTGGGGTTGTTGTGGCCAATGTGCAGAACCCGGCACTTGGATGTGTTAAATCTCATGCCGTTGGACTCTGCCCATCTGACCAGCCTGTCCAGGTCTCTCTGCAAAGCCTCTCTACCCTCTAACAGATGAACTCCTGTCCCCAGCTTGGTGTCATCTGCAAATTTACTGATGATAGACTCAATGCCCTCATCCAGATCATCAATAAAGTTGTTAAAGAGGATGGGGCCCAGCACTGATCCCTGGGGGACTCCACTACTGACTGGCCGCCAGCCGGATGTGACACTATTCACCACCACTCTCTGGGTTCGGCCATCCAGCCAGTTCCTAACCCAGCTCAGAGTGCTGCTGTCCAAGCCACGGGCTGACAGCTTGGCCAGGAGTTTGCTGTGGGGGACGGTGTCAAAGGCCTTGCTGAGGTCCAGGTAAACTACATCCACAGGCCTCCCCACATCCACCAGGCAGGTCACCTGATCATAGAAGGAGATCAGGTTGGTCAGGCAGGACCTGCCCTTCCTAAATCCATGTTGGCTGAGCCTGATCCCTTGGCCATCCTCTAAGTGCTGTGTTAATGCACTCAGGATGACCTGTTCCATGATCTTGCCTGGCACTGAGGTCAGGCTGACAGGCCTGTAATTCCCTGGCTCATCCAACCGGCCCTTCTTATGGATGGGCACCACGTTGGCCAGCTTCCAGTCCTCTGGGACCTCGCCAGTGAGCCAGGACTGCTGAAAAATGATGGAGAGCGGCTTGGCCAGCTCCTCTGACAGCTCCCTCAGAACCCTAGGATGGATCCCATCTGGGCCCATGGACTTGTGGGGATCCAGGCGGCTGAGCAGATCACCAACTGCCCCATTTTGGAACAGTGGAAAACTATGCTGCTCCCTGGCTCCTTCTGCCAGCTCTGGAGGCCAGCTGTCTGGAAGACATTCTGTCCTACTAGTAAAACTTGAGGCAAAGAAGGTGTTAAGTATCTCTGCCTTTTCCTCATCCCTTATCACAACGTTCCCCTCCATGTCCACCAAGGAGTGGAGGTTGTCTCTGCCCTTCCTCTTGCTATTAATGTATTTATAGAAGGACTTTTTGTTATCCTTCACAGCAGAGGCCAGACTAAGCTCCAACTGCGCTTTTGCCTCCCTAATTTTCTTCCTGCAAGACCTAGCAACATCCTTAAAGTTTTCACGGGTTGCCTCCCCTCTCTTCCAAAGGTGATACACCCTCTTTTTTTCCCTTAGTTCCATTAAAAGTTCATGAACCATCCAGGCTGGCCGTCTGCCCCGGCGGCTCATCTTCCGGCACATTGGCACAGCCTGTCCCTGAGCCTTCAACAGTTCTTCCTTGAAGTAGGACCAGTTCTCCTGGACCCCTTTGTTTTTAAGGGCTTTATCCCAAGGAACTCTCTGAATTAGTTCCTTGAGTAGCCTGAAGTCCGCCCTCCGGAAATCCAGAGTGGAGGTCTTCTTGCTGCCCCTCTTAGCTTGACCAAATAATGAGAATTCAATTATCTCGTGGTCACTGGCCCCTAAGCACCCTCCGACCACCACATCACCCACCAACCCTTCCCTATTGGTGAAGAGGAGGTCAAGCATAGCCTTGCCCCTGGTAGGCTCTCGCAGCACCTGGGATAAGAAGCTGTCCTCCATGCACTCTAAGAACCTCCTAGATTGCCACTTCTCTGCTATGTTAAAGTCCCAGCAGATATCAGGCAAGTTGAAGTCGCCCATGAGAACAAGGTCAGACCATCCTGAGACAGCCTTAAGCTGCCTATAGAATGATTCATCAACATCCTCCCCCTGGTTGGGTGGTCTATAACAGACTCCAACCAGGATGTCAGCCCTGTTGGCCTTCCCTCTAATTCTTACCCACAGGCACTCAACCCGATCGTCCCTAATCTCCGTCTCAATGGCATCTAGTGCCTCCCTGACGTACAGGGCCACCCCTCCACCCCTTCTTCCTTGCCTGTCTCTCCTGAAGAGCCTGTAGCCATCAATTGCAGCGCTCCAGTCATGTGAGTCATCCCACCACGTCTCTGTGATGGCAACTACATCATAACTTTCCTGCCGCAGCAAGGCTTCCAGCTCCTCTTGTTTGTTGCCCATGCTTCGTGCATTAGCGTACATGCACTTCAGCCGGGCTGCTGGTTTCATCTCTTGCTCTGGCTTATCACCCCCAGACCCCAGCCTGGGGGGACTGGTTTCGACCCCTTCCCCCTTCGAAACCTACACTCATAGAATTCTAGAGTCATAGTATCATAGTATCATAGTATCAGTCGGGGTTGGAAGGGACCACAAGGATCATCTAGTTCCAACCCCCCTGACATGAGCAGGGACACCCCACACTAGAGCAGGCTGGCCAGAGCCTCATCCAGCCTGATCTTAAACACCTCCAGGGATGGGGCCTCAACCACCTCCCTGGACAACCCATTCCAGGGCTTCACAACTGTCATGGTGAAAAACTTCCTCCTCCCCTCCAGCCTGAATCTCCCCACCTCCAGCTTCATTTCGTTGAGTCATAGAATTCTAGACTCATAGAATCCTACACTCATAGAATCCTAGACTCATAGAGTCATAGACTCATAGAATCATAGAATTGTTTCAGTTGGGAAAGACCTCTTAGAAGGAAGAAGTTATGCATTATAAGGGTGGAGGAACTCTGGAATAGGCTGACCAGGAAGGTTATGGATGCCTCCTCCCTGAGGGTATTTAAGACCACGTTGGATGAGGCCTTGAGCAGCCAAGTCTACTTGAGAGGAATCCTTGCTCGTGGTGGGTAAGTTGGAGTGGGTGATCTCTATGGCCCCTTCCAACCTAAGTCATCCTGTGATTCTATAATTCTATGATCATTCAGTCCAACTGCTGCTAGACAGCAGCCCTGTGGAAGAGGACCTGGGAGTGCTGGTGGACAACAAGTTCTGCATGGGTCAGCAAAGTGCCCTTGGGGCCAGGAAGGCCAATGAGATCCTGGAGTGTATTCACAGAAGTGTGTCCAGAAGATCCAGGGAGGTTCTCCTCCCCCTCTACTCTGCCCTGATGAGACCTCACCTGGAATATTACATCCAGTTCTGAGCTCTCCAGTTCAAGAGGGACAGGGATCTGCTGGATAGAGTCCAGGGCAGGGCTACAAGGATGCTGAAGCACAGCCTGGTGAGGAGAGGATGAGAGCCCTGGGGCTGTTCAGTCTGGAGAACTCTGAGAGGGGATTTAATAAATGTTGTTAAGTATCTGGTGGCTGACAGTCAGGAGGGAGGGGACAGGGTCTACTCACTTGCACCCTGGGATAGGACCAGGAGCACTGGTTGCAAACTGCAGCACAGGAGGTTCCACCTCAACCTGAGGAGGAACTTCTTCACTGTGAGGCTCACAGAGCCCTGGAGCAGGCTGCCCAGAGAGGTTGTGGAGTCTCCTTCTCTGGAGCCTTTCCAGCCCCATCTGGATGTGTTCCTGTGTGACTTGTGCTGGATTCTCTGGCCCTGCTCTGGCAGGGTGGTTGGACTGGATGATCTCCTGAGGTTCCTTCCAACCCCTAACATCCTGTGATCTGTGAGCCTGTGACCTTCCAACCATTGCCATTCTGTGGCTCAACATGCATGTGTCGTAGGGAGCTGTCTGAATCACAGTCACACATTGCTCCTTTAAATGCATTCCATGCATCAGAAAAGCCATGTAGTAATTTAGTTAATTATTGGGTTTCCTGCTGTAAGAAGACAAATCTGTGAAAAGAGAGTGGCTGGATGAGTCCTCCTGTGTTGTAAATCTTGGCTAATGACAGGCATCATGTTCTCAGAGACTCAGATACTGTTCAGCTGAGGCCTTTGCCCTGCCGTCGTTGTGATCCTTGGAGCTCAGCCAAGATCCTGTCGGAATTAATCATAGATAATAACAAAACATATCTTAAATGCAGATAACTACACCTTTCATGGGGAGGCTTCTGTTTATAAATAATGCACAGCTAAAAAAAATGCATGTTTACAACCCTCCAGAATAATAACTGAGGAAGGATGGAAGGATGGATCACACAGGCTCACAGGATGTTAGGGGTTGGAAGTGACCTCTGGAGAACATCAAGTCCACTCCCCCCTGCCAGAGCAGGACCAGAGAATCCAGCACAGGTCACACAAGAACACATCCAGATGGGGATTGAATGTCTCCATAGGAGACTCCACAACCCCCCTGGGGAGCCTGTTCCAGTGTGAGCCTCACAGTGAAGAAGTTCCTCGTAGAATCACAGAATCATTGAATCATAGAATCAATAAGGTTGGAAAAGACCTCAGGAATGGAATGGAATGGAATGGAACGGAACGGAACGGAACAGAATAGAATAGAATAGAATAGAATAGAATAGAATAGAATAGAATAGAATAGAATAGAATAGAATAGACCAGGTTGGAAGAGACCTTCAAGATCATCGTGTCCAACCTGTCATCCAACACCACCTAATCAACTAAACCATGCAACCAAGCACCCTATCAAGTCTCCTGAATACCACCAGATCATCAAGTCCAACCTAGCACCTAGCACCTCCTGACAACTAAACCATGGCTCCAAGTGCTACATCCAAGCCTTTTTTTGAACACCTCCAGTGATGGTGACTCTATCACCTCCCTGGGCAGCACATGCCAGTGGCCAGTTCCTCTTTCTGGAAAGAACTTTCTCCTCACCTCCAGCCTAAACCTCCCCTGGCACAGCTTGAGACTGTGTCCTCTTGTTCTGGTGCTGGGTGCCTGGGAGAAGAGACCAACCCCCCTGCTCTACAACTTCCCTTTAGGTGGTTGTGGAGAGCAATATGGTCTCCCCTGAGCCTCTTCCTCTCCTGGCTAAGCAACCCCAGCTCCCTCAGCCTCTCCTCACAGGGCTGTACAAAAGGCCTCTCCCCAGTCTTGGTGCCCTTCTCTGGTCACATTCAAGTGTCTCAATGTCCTTCTTAAATTAAAGGGCCCAGAAATAGACACAGTACTCAAGGTATGGCCTAACCTTGTTGAGGTGGAACCTCCTGTGCTGTAGTCTCCATTGTCCCTTGTCCTATCCCAGGGTACAAGAGATCAGAGCCTGTCCCCTCCCTCCTGACCCCCAGCCCTCAGATATTTATAATATTGATTAAATCCTCTCTCAGTCTTCTCTTCAGACTGAACAGCCCCAGGGCTCTCAGCCTCTCCTCACCAGGCAGTTGCTCCAGTCCTTGTATCACCCTTGTAGCCCTCCCTTGGACTTGAGTAGATCCCTGTCCCTCTTGAACTGGAATAGATGGATGGATGGATGGATGGATGGATGGATGGATGGATAGATGGATGGATGGGTGGATGGATGGGTGGATGGATGGATGGGTGGATGGATGGGTGGATGGATGGATGGATGGACGGATGGATGGATGGGTGGATGGATGGATGGATGGATGGATGGATGGGTGGATGGATGGATGGATGGATGGATTTATGGATGGATGGGTGGATGGATGGATGGATGGATGGATGGATGGATTTATGGATGGATGGATGGATGGATGGACGGATGGATGGATGGATTTATGGATGGGTGGGTGGATGGATGGATGGGTGAATGGGTGGATTTATGGATGGATGGGGGGTTGAGTGGATGGGTTGATGGATGAATGGATATTAGACCTGAGAGTACACACAAAGAGAAGAACTTGTGTGCATATATATCCATGTGTGTGGAGCTACCTAAATTCTTCTGCATATCCCTCTACAGGCAGAATGTACATACATGCATATTGCTGTGCTGCAAGAGGGATAAATATTCATTGCTCATTTTAATAATTCATCATAATAAATATTTATATAACATAC